>VDFB02075321.1:351860220-352194666 GCA_007258455.2 Sequoia sempervirens
ATTTCATATCCGTTTAGAAGATATGATGAAATATTTAAGACTAAGGGTTTTGTTCAAAAAATGGCAGATCTGCAACAAAAAGTCAATAAAACCTACAAAGAAAAAAAAAAGCTAGTAGATTTGAAAAAGGTAAGATTTCTTCACGTCAGGTTCACCAAATGTAGTTAGGGTAAAAATATTAGGGCAAAACCATAAACAAATTATAATGAAACCCTAACAAGCACAATAGAGCACAAACGAGCATGAAATGAAAACAAAAAAGCAAAGCAAACCAATCTGCAAGCTAGATTTGATTTATCTCCATTTCTCTTCTCAACCTCGCATGAGAATGCAAGACTTTGAAGGATTGAATGATTTGATATGTTGATGTTGATTGCTCATTTTCGCAGCATAACGATAAGATGGAGATGATAGAGGAAAAATAGATAGATAGATGAGAAGATTGGAGGAAATTTTGGTAGAGTGATGATACTAGAAGAAGATTCGATCTCAAATGGCCTGTGTGAGGCTAGATTTATAGGAAAGAGATGATTTGATTTGATGGAAAAGATTAAAATTCAATTGTGTGATGTGTATGGCTAGGATTAAAAGTTGATTTTAGTGTCTATGACGCACATTAAGTGGATTATGACATGAGGCTAAACTTGGGATGTGAGGGAATAAGTGGGATTCTTCCATTTATTTTGGAGAGAAAAGATGCCTATGAAGCACAATGAATGGGGCCAAAAATAGGATGTGAGTGGGAATCTCATAATTTAAATAATAAAATTATTTAAATTATGTGTGCATGTGAAGAGTTGTAGTCAAATGACACATGTTGCAATGTGGTAATAAGTGAGGGATTAATTCAAATATTTAATTTGAATTATTTTGAGACATGTGAAGGGGAATTAATTAAATAAATGATATTTATTTAATTAATTGGGAAGGTGATTAAGTGGAATAAATGGGATAAGGGGGATAATGTAATGACCTAGGGTAAATTACAAGATGTTTTACAAGGTCATGTATCGACTAGGTAATGTTATGACATGGACAATTTTGGGTGTCTACAAATTGTTCTCGTGATATATTATCTTTAGCATATCCAATTTATTATTTCATAACTATCCACCAATTTGTAGCTTCTCAAGATAGTTGATAAGCTCCACATGGTTCTTTAATTGTTTCTATATAATTTCTTACCTCAATTTTTTTTCCATCTTAATCAACCAATTTTCAACTCCCTCACTCAACTATTTTCCATCAAAATTTGGGGGTTTATCTTTTTAAACTTCTTTGATAATTTCATAATTGTTAAATTATGTCTATGTGTAGGATCATTCAATTCATTTTCTAGTGGATTAATATCTTTGGGATGATCTCCAGCTCCATTTTGTTTTTGATATTTTCCGACCTTACATGAAGTTCATAAAGTGTTTATTCCAAATAATTTATATTGTCTCTTTGTTTAGTTGCCAAGTTGATTATGGCCCCAATTCTTTCATTATTATTATTACTTATTATTGGTTACTAGTGTTTCCTATTGCCCAATAGGATACCTTCTTTGAGTACAAGTAGCATTAGCACACAATACTCTAGTTCTTGTCATTTAAGGTTTCTTGAAACCATATTTCTTAATTAATATTTGGTCATAAAACATGTCAGCAATGTGTATATCATTTTCTATTGATTAATTTCATTATTAATTTTTATTTTTTCATGAGTCATAGTAATCTCAAGGCGTACCTTCCAAACCCAACGCTCTAGTACCACACACAAACACACACTATTTGTACTAAAAAATTACCAAATTTTTTATTTATTATAAATTAACCAAAGATCTTATGTGTTCACTCATTTGTATACTTAAGCATGCTTCCATCCATATGGAATAGGCCTCCATACATATGAAATAAACATCTATTCATTTATGACAGGAATTCATCCATATGGGACATAAATTTCTCTATCCATCTAAGATTGACATATATCCATATAAGATAGGTACTGTAATGCCGCGCCATGCAACCCTAGAGGAAGTTGCAATTTACTACTCAAACATACTTTTTTTTTGTTTAAGTACAAATAACAAGAAAGATCACTATCCATTGCCAACAACCTCTAAGGTTACGAAACTGAGATTACTTAAAACCCAAACAAGAAACATGAATTGCAACATAACATTTAATTACCTACAGAATAAAAATCTCATACATTCCATACATGATAAAATTACGTCAAGGCATAAGAATTTCCACATGATTCCAATAATACACTTTACAATAAGATTACAACACTCATTCCCCAAATGAGTTAATTCCAATATACAAGGTTACAATTTACATCATCCACCTCGATACAAAGAGGGGTAATAAATTACAATAATAACTGAAAGAATTAAAGCAAGAAAGTAACAGGATCCCACGAGCTCTCCAATTGGAAGCCTCATCCACACGAGCAAAAAGACAACCCAATGGTTTAAGGTGCATGTTCCACCCAACCATGTGATACCCAAAGGCTCACCCCCTGTGCTAGGAGATAGTAACAAGGAATTCTAGACAAGACCATCCACCCCTAGAAATAGGCTAACTTACACTGACACAACCGAACACATGAACCAAACATCCATAAGGATAACACAAGTACAACTCCGACATCACTGACATAGGTCACATTGCTTCCAGAAATAAAACAGATCGAGTATGATACGAAGACCATACACATAAACCCAAATACCAACCGTTGTCATAGAAAGAGTGTCATCACACAGTTTGTCATGGGATCTCCTCTAGGAATCTTCCTAGGCTTTGGCCCCCACTATGAGTTGTCCTGGTGGCCTCTACCGAATCCCAGCACCCATGCTCACTCATGCGGAATCAAATACCTCTCATAAGGACAAGATAGATGACCTTTCCATTTTAGGCCTTCCCGTCTCATCCCAAGTCTATACAAGCCCTTGCATCCATGAGCGAGGCTCAATTATCTTAATTAATGTGAAGAACTACCTAACTTCTAAGTACATTAATTTAGTTATCACTTGATTAAACCACTTTTGAAGGTTTCCCAGTTTACCTCTTTGGGCTCTGGCCCCTAACAGAAGCCACTCTTCTACTTGACAACATACCAACACAAAATCAATCACCAAGGGAATCCCAAGGTGCATACAACAAAATAAACAATCACTCCAACTCTAGGAGGAAAATATAATGAAAACCCACTCCACACACTAGAGGCAACAAAAGTCAAAACCCTCTCCAAACACTGGAGGCAACAAAGGTCAAAACCCTCTCCAAACATTGGAGGCAACAAAGGTCAAAACCCTCTCCAAACACTGGAGGAAACAAAACACAAATACCACTCCTTCCACAGGAGACACAAACTATCCCCATTCGTGAAAACCAGATAAAACAACAAGATACAACTATATGCCCTACCCAAAGAAATACAACGGTTGACTACATATTACAACAACCCATACAATTAAATGAAAACCCCATCTGGAAGACGTACATAAACAAATCACTTTAACTACCCAACAACGACAATGAGAGAAAACACATAATGAAAAGACACTTCTGACAATTAAAGAACCTACTTTATGATTTCCTAAATCCAAACAACGCAAAGACATATTGCATGTAATCAATTAAACTAGGATTTACCAAATCCAAGCAAAGCAATAATACATCGTTGGCAAACATCCAAAGCAAGTAAAATTACTTCAAAATCAATTAATTCTCGCTATTAGACACCTTTCATTTAAATTCAATACTTGTCCTTTCAAATATATTAATTTAAAATAAAATCAATAACTTGATTATGAACACAATATTTTAAATTCTTCACTACCCAAATCATGAAAATAACTAATCTTATCGTACATGACCAATAAGAACTATAAATAATTAATAACTGCTTTCCTAAGAAAATTTCATTTCATTTAAAGCATATAACCAATTCTCATATTTAAATATTCACCTATTAACCCACATGCATATTATCAGTTTTCCTTCATTACCCAAAATGATCAAAATCAACTTGTAAATAAAATCATTTGATAAAAAAAAAAATCTATATTTTTTTTTATTTCAACTATGGTAATGAAATAATCACCTTAAAATAATTTGTATTTAAATACAAATATATAATTATTAATTAAACAAATTCATCTAAAATCAACATTTAAAATTCCAACTCCAATTATTTACTAATACTTAATATATACATTATATATATAATTTATGCATATTATATATACAATATATATATATTATATATTTAAATAATGATAAATTAAACCACCTTATTTAAATATTAATATAATATATATATACATATAATATATATATTATATACTATATATAATATTATATATAGTATATATATATATATATAGTATATATATATATATTATATATAGTATATATATATTATATATAGTATATATATTATATATAGTATATATATATTATATTACATATATAATATATAAAAATTAATAAAATTTAAAATATTAAAAAAAACCCACGCAATTAAAGGCTACGGGCCCCTCCCAAAAGGAGAGGCCAGGCTGCCACGCAGCCTCCCCCATATAGGTGTGCATTGTGTGGGCAGCGCTACTACCTCCACAGCGCCTCCCCATGGGGGCGACTATGGGGGCAAGCCCCCTCCACCATTACTCATAAATTTTATTTTATTTTTATTATTTTATTTGTTTTAAAAAGAAAACAATTCTATTTTATAAAGACCTCTCTACAGAAAAATAAATAGAAAATAAGCTTTGTTTTCTGGTAAAAATTTCAGAATAGAGCATATTTTTTTTATTTATTTTTGCAAGAAAAAGAGATCTGGGTAAAAAGAATCCCAACATGAATTCAATATATGAATATATATATATATATATCATATATATATATTAAAAAAAAATGTTGTTTAACACTGAAGTTGTGCAAATTCTTTTCTCCAAACAAAATACAGAGCAAACTAATTTGCAAGCACAATCTCCTAATTTCTAGTTCATAATAGAAATTCTTTTGTGCAACTTCTAATTTTATATGGTTTGAATTATTTTCTTTGTTTTCTTTCCCATGATTTCAACAAAAGTTTACAAATTTGAAACAAATTGACATGGGTTTTCCATTGAAACACAAATAGCATTTAGAAAATTTCCAACAAAATTGACATGGGTTTTCCATTGAAACACAAACAGCATTTAGAAATTTTCCAATAGCATAAACAAATTTAAAACTCTTTCAAAATGAAACAAAAATCAAAGAACCTTATTTTTTCTCCAAGATAGAAGGATTCAAATGGTGCTTCCAGATCTGTTTCCAACCCACCAAGAAATTCAATCTTCTTCCTCAAATCCAACAAAGCCATAGCAAAACTTCTTCCCCCAAATTGGAAAAATTCCCAATTATATGAAAATCCATTTCCTCAAATAGAACTTTCTCCAAAAAAATTTGTCAAAACCCTAAAATAAATATCTCATATATATTAAATATATTGCAATTTGGAGATATTTCCATTTTTTGAAATTTAAAACAAATTTACTTTTCTAAGAATGATATTTCAAAATTTCATAATTCCATTTAAAAAAAACCAAAAATCTCAAAGTTGCAAGAATATGTTTTATCCAAAAATTCAAAAAGTGAAATATAATCCACATTTCTATTTTTATTTTAAATTTAACTTAAATATCTAACATGATTTCCATTTTCATTATAAATTTAAATCTAAATATACAATAATGGCAAAATAACTATTTCATTTAATTTATGACCATTGGCCTAGTTAACCAATAAACTAAAAATGATTTTATTAATTAAACCAAAATAATCAATGAAATAAAATAATATTCAACATTGAAACTAGATATGTTAAATCATCACTTTAACCTTACCCACCATTTAATAGCCTTTAAAAATATGAAATGAAATAGTTAACCAAGGAGGAATGAACCAAATCAAAACCGCCAAACCCGACAACAAACTTATGACTAAGGTGACAACTTGGCACGGAAAACCTAGCTACTATCTCTCAATCGATAACCGTTGGTCAATGGACACGCTCAAACTTGTGAAATTAGGTGAAGTCGATGTCTTGTACCTGTCAACTTACGAACAAAGAGCATATCGAGCATGCATATATATGATATAATAACACACACCGTGAAGGGAAAAATCTCGGAATCGTAGGGCGCTCGCAAGCGAGTGATACAATCTCGTCCCCTCCACCAATACACTCATCATAGACTAACAGTTCCATCATAACAAATATCTCACGCAATAACATGTTACAATAACTAATCATCCTTACACCAATTTAAAACATGTCAAATAAAGCATCAGATAAGATACATCACATCACACCAATAAACTATTGCTCTATAATTATCGATCAAATCGCACACGCATGATACAACATCTCAATAACCAAAAAAATACATCAAAGCAGACAAGGACACACTATCCAGCCAGAACGCAAAATGGAGGGGTATTGCAGGTACATTGCTTTGGCTAGAGATTTTGACTCATTAAACCAAATGAATCTTGAGTCACTCATTAAGGACTACACTTCTTAGTGCAAGAGCACCAAAGTCGCCATCATTCAAGAGTGTATATATATGTAGGTATGTATGTATAAAAAATAAAAGGTCTTGAGTTCCACCTTAAAATTTGGCTTAAAGTTTGGAGAAGTCAAGAAAATTCATTTGAGATTCTTTCGAGTATATAGTGAATTTATTGTTATCTTTAGATTTAGTTAAAGGGTCTAACTAAGTGATTTAATTGAATGACTTATTTTATTTAAATGTTTAGTGGAAGCCGATATATCTAATTATTATAAATTCACCTCTATTTTTAAAAACCTACATATTGGGAATCTCCTTCATTTACCTAGATTGTATGCATGCTTGCATCCATGGGATCAAAGTGTAATATATATGTAATTCTATTTTCTAATCTATTTTTTATGTTGAATGTTAAGTGTGGGTATGCAACCCTTTCTAGAGCCCAATTTTCCTAGATAATTCCTCTTTGACTACTTCCCACTTAGGGAAGCATTAAGTCCAATAAGTATTTACTCACTTAGACTAATTTGTGTTTACTATTGTATTTTAAAATCATATTGCTAAGAGAATAAAACATTTCTTTGAAATTATAAAACTTTGGATTTCTTATTACTAAACTATTATTACTTTGTTACTTAGTAATAATTTTTCATTAGTTTATTTATCCAAGAAATATTTCACATTCACTTATATTTAAACTAACAAGATGACTATTATTACTCCCTAGTGATTTATAGAGACAATGCCATAAATGTCCTTATTTTAACTATGTTAGGCAATTGTAGTAGTTCAAATCTGGTGTCATTACTCATAAACATGAACCAAAGGTATTGTTTGATATCAAAGGTTACAAGGTTTTGGTTCTCATATTTTTCTTAAGTGTTTAAATAAATCTTGAAATGAAATATTCTAGAAAAATCTAACATCTACTATTGGATATAAAATTTCAAAAAACATAATAACTATTGAATGTTAATTATTAAGATAACTCATTGAATTGAAACAAGATTCAACTTTAGACAAATGCTAATCATATCACTAAAAAAATCATATATTTATCTTGATATAATACAAATTTTATTTGCAATAGATTTACAACTACAATGATCTAAAAATGAAGTAAAAGTAGAAAGAATTCATCATCAATCCTAAGGTGAACAAATTTTCAATCATTGTTTGAAAACCCAAGTATCTAGAAATAATACTTCAATAATCCAAATGTCATTCTTATCTATTGTCATTCATCTATTCTTGGATATTTTTGTATCTAATTTTCTTGCATTAATTTAATCAACATAAATTATTTATATATTGAAGAAGAGATTGATAGTTTTTGTTTTATTTGTAAAGACTTTGAAGTTTTCTTTTATAAAATAATTTACTCTTAGACTATCCAAGGTTTCCTTGAAAATATTAATGTTCATACATTATTATGAAGGTAAATAAGTGTTAGGGACTTTTCCTTATGGGTGAATATAAATCATTATTAGTTTTATTATTTTTTCAATAGCTTATGATTTGGGTTGCTTGTTAATTGGTAAAAATATGGGTAAGATTAGAGTTTGGGTTAACAACCAATATGATACCTTTGGTTCTTACCATGACTGAGTCTTATGGGGATTATGGTGGAGCATTGAGATACCATACTATTCATGGCCTTAAATCCTAAATATTCGAAGAACTTAAGACATGTAGAGTTTCTCTCTCTAATGGATATATGGTTCAAAGGAAGCTAGATTTTCCATCCTTGGGTGGGTGGTTTTCAATAGATTTCCAAACTTTTTCTTTATCCAAATATCATCCTCTTTTCTATTGCCACATTCGCCCATTCTCACTCCTTTCCCCTTTTCAGCCAGAATTCTTCTTCTTCCTTTCCATCTCTTGACCTTTCATCCTTCTCCACACCCCCACAATCTTCATTTCGTCTATTTTGCAAACTTGCAAAGTTATAACAAACTTCTTCCATTTCCTTCCCATATTTGGGCATTTTATTCCCCAATTGTGTTTCATATCCCTTACATCTTCCTTTCTTTCATAATTATTTTGCACTCCTCTAGACCTTTAAACCTTTTATAATTCTACCTCCACTTGCCTTCGTCGATTCTGTATTTTTTCTACATCAATTTCAATCCATCATCATAGAACTAAAAAAATTATTTCATCTTCCCTTCACCTTCTCAATTCACATCCTTCCACCTTTTCATGCATTCATTCTTATCCTTTCTTGCAATTTTTCAATGGACTTTTGGAATTACATACCAATTTTTTACCCTAACTTCCACTTTCAACCTCTAGTTTCATATCAAATTCTTGCAAAGTGTTCTCGACCATTTCTTCATCTATAGAGTTTAATTTATAGAGTTCAATTTAACTTCTAACCTTCCAATTGTTCATTGTAATTTCTTGTCCTAACCACTTGTTCCACATCGAATTCCCACAAAGATTTCCAATTGCTTAGCCACTCATTTCCTCTTGTCGTTTGGAGTTCCTTTGGACTTTGGGATGTTCCTACTTCTCGTTCTACATCCTTTCTTTACATTTTTGTGCATCCTTGACTCACTCCATTTTAGAGAAATCATGTATTAGCTAATAATTAATTAATCTTTAATTGATTATTAGGCTAATTTCTTCTCATTGACTTAAGCTAAACTTAGGAATCCTTTTTTATGTTAACTAGAGTGAGCTATTATTAGATCATTATGTCACATCAATAGGATGATGACACTTTTCATGATATAATCCCGTTATCATTTATGGTTTCTCCTATAAAGAACTCACCCTCATTGTATTATCTCTCAAGATCTCCATTGAAGACTCTTAAGGTTCATTTTGTAAGTTTTTCTTGTTGAGAATGTAACAAATCATTGTTTGCAACTCTATTGCATGGAAGGTGTGTTTGTTCATGGTTTGATCCTATATTTTATATTATTCATAATTCTAACATGGTATCAGACCGTGGATTCAAGGAACCCCTTCTTGACTTTTTAGGTTTATCTTCAACTAGGGTTACAAGAGAAAATCTAGAATCTTCATTGCCTTTTTTGTAATTTTAATATTTGGGAAATTTTTTGGTGCATTCTGGTGTGAAAAGGGCCTCACTATTGCATTCAGGAGGTCGATTTGACAAATTTTGACTATAAATTTTCCCCATTTTTCCATCAAGAGCTTTTGAGGCAATTTTTATTTTGGAGGTCATACAATCCCCCAAAAGTCATACCATATAGATTTTTAATAAAAAAATTTAAAAAAATTATTAGGGTGTGTTGCCACCTATGGAGTGGCACCCAAGAGGTGGCAACCATGGCAACCACCAACGACAATGGCTTGTTGCTAGGTTTTAACTGCCACCTCATCCCACTAAGTAACTGGATCTGCAAAGTCCCTGGTTGCATGGGCGACCAACACCCAACCTCCAGGGGCTAAAAACATTTGTTTTCCTTTTGTGTAAACTAATCAAAATTGAGAAAATATGATAAATTTTCGTTCGCATATCGAAATCGAGCAAATGAGATCATCAGGAAGCTAGTTCCGAGCACTATCCAATGGTGTTGATTTTTTTCTCATATTTTTTTGCTAGTACATGTTATCACCTGTCAAAGTCAAATGTTTTATTTTCACTCCCAAGCTCACAAATTTTGACCCATTTCTATATTTTTCACAATTACAATGGTGTTGGAAAGGTCTTTTAGAGCTCTTCACAGCTATCTATCCATGCAATTTTTTTGAATTTTTATCTAGGTAAATTTTATTCAATTTTGTATGTTTTCACACTATGGTGAATTACTTGGACATTTTAGCTCTTAGAAACTTCAAGTTTGCATGGGATGAACTGTTTTAGGTTATTCTACATTTATTTCTAGTATTTTGTCCTATTTGAGCATTTTGAGCTTCTTTTGCATTCACTTTCTCTTTTCTAGATGCACTAAGATAAAGTGTCATTGTTGTACTTTCTTTGGTGGATTTCACACATCTTATAAAGTGCCATGGTGGGTTGTGTAGGCCTTTGTTTTTCCATCATACCTCTGTTAAGTAGTGTTCCTTCCATGACAACATTGAATCCTAGTGATTCTTGCATCATGCATGTGTGCCTTGTTTGCACATCCTTTTTTAGTTGTAGGTACTTTCATGTGCATTTCAGATGTTCTTGGTTCTCCTACATGCACTTCTTGGTGACACATTGTTTCAGTGGACTTCAAGACTTTCATACCCATTTCTAATACTAGCCTCCAATCCCATAATAAAACCTCACATATCTCATTCTAACCTCTTGTCCTACATTGAAATTCAACATTTCCTCTTGTTCACCCCTATCACTCACCAAATCCTCCTAGAATACCATTAGTGACTAGATTTGACTCCAACAACTACTACAAATAATTTTCCTGCCTCAAAATATTACCCATTCCAAAGGTGAAAATTTTCTATTTTCAATGGTGAATGATGAAGAGGTCTAGTTCATTGTGAATTTGGTGGTTGAGTTCTAACTATTGGTTTCCTTCACATGATATATATATTGTTCATTTTATTGATTCCATTAGATTTAACTTGTCCTACATTCCATATTTTTCACCTCCAATCTAGCATTAAATTCTCATATTTCCTCTAGGTTAACTACCTCCCTCCACAACTTGAGATAGCATTATCAGTAACAACATAGATGTGATGAGATAGGGGAAGACTTTCATGCCTCTTGGTACTTATGGATCCATAAAAAACATGATTTATGTACCAAGTCATATGGTTTTTGATAGAAAGGGCATGGTTCTAGGGGCATGGGCATGTGGAGATGATGCAAGTAGGCATGGGTAGCATGTGCAATTGTAGAAAACCTTAGTTATTCCCCTAATATTTATTGATGGTGTTAAAATACATATATATAAGTAGGATTTAATCAGGAAAAATAGTATGAAAAAGGGTTTTCTACAAGAAAAAACAAAGAGAAAGAGTAAATGACCATTATAGCTTCCTTCTAACAAAAAATTTAGGGTGATTTTTGCATTATAATTTTTTGGCTTTTCTCCCAAAGAGCATGATAATACATTTCAATCCTAAAGGAATGTTTCACTATGCAAATTTGGCATATTTAAATTTCCCCATGAAAATTGTATGTATTTTTTATGATTTTATTGATCTTCCTAATCACATTTGCTAATTTGAGTGTTAATTTTGACTAGTTTGTCACCTAGAAAGAAATAAAAGTACTTGTAAATATTTTGTAAGGCATCCTATCAAAATTAAAAAAGAATTATATAGGTTTATTCATGGATAACTATGTTATGTACAATTGAGTTTTTTGCAACTCCATCTACTACTTGTTTGCATCATAAATCCTAGCTTATGTGTGGAATTGAGAGGTATAGTCCTTATAGTTACCTTCATTAAAGTATCATAGAATGTAATTTGATCAATGTTACTCTTTGGTTTATGAAACTTAAAACTCTCCTACCATTGCTAGTTAAAAGCACAAGTTTACTTTGTGCTCAATCTCCCATCTCACCAACACATTCAAAACAACTAAATTTGATCTTCCTATTATTTTTTGTTAATTTTGTTATCTTTACTTCCATCTATATATATGTGCAATAATATTAGGGGTTGTCAAATTAAAATCTTCAAACTCTTTACATGGTTGTCCATTTATTTTATGAAGGTGCAAAACCCTTGTATTGTCAAAACAACATATAAGCACTTAGTGATAGATAAATAGGAGTGTTCTATGGAATGGGTATCATTTGTTTTGAAGGTTTATTTGTATTCCCTATAGTTATTATTTAATATAGCATCTTAGGGAATACACCCCTTGGCCTAGCAAAGCCTAAAGCTAAAGAAATCATTACCCATTGTAGCAAATTGTTCCATCATTGTCCATGCCCAATAATAAGTTAAAGGTCATTTTCCCTATTTTTAACACCCCTAGTTGTACTCATAAACGATCTAGCTTTAGGGATGTGAGAATCTACAGCATTGAGCACCAAGAAAAAAATTGTAAAAAATGTATCACTAGAATTACTTATATCAAATATGTTATAAAGTAATTTTTTTAGTGTTTAGTTGGATTTTGGTATTCTCCTTTGGTTGATCATGTATTACTGCATAAGAAATGATCATCGCAGTCCTATATCCTACATGAGGTGAATAAATTTGGAAGATATTTCAAGACATGTGAATTTGATCTCTAATTTATTGTGGTTCTTAATAATAATTTTGTTGATGGAACCTTCCACATTGAGATTTGAGTCTTTCCTTGTCATGTGGAAGTCTATTTTATTCCTACTTAGGAGTCTCCAAAGTCATTTTTTTAAAATAACAATGTAACATATTGGCAAGCATTTGTGTTGATGCTTTGATTTTTAACCTTTATATCCTATTTTGATGAATTTTAAGTCATAGACTATAGTAACATTGTGCTCTTGAAGACCTATTTTTTGTTTATAATGGTTACTATGAAATTATGATGACCCTAGACTCATAATGTAGATGCTAGTGGTTGTTGACTATAGGGTCATCATGTATAATCTATGTGGTCATTGCAAGATTGATACATTGTAACCTTTAATTTATAATCTTGAATCATAGTAACAATTATATTTAGAAAATATTTATAGATGGAATTCTTGTATAAGGTATTGTGGTTAAGTTTCTTACTAATAGAGGAAACTCGGTGTACTTACTACTAAGATCATTTGTGGTTTGTAACTCTGCACTTAATAGGGGATACTATTGTAGAATGGAAATAGTTATGTGTAAGAAATTATTGTAGCCTAATAAACTTGTACATTGTAACATGACTATAGTTTCATATCCACTTTTCAATGGTATTGTCAAATGAAAATAAGTCAAATATAGAACAATTGGTTGTAACATATCCATAATTGTTAAGATTTGAACTATAATGTTAAGTAAACTTTGTATATGATGACCTATTGTTACTATAGTTGGTAACATGTCAAGGAAACAAATTTTTAGTCTATATTACTAAGTTTTGCTCATAATATGGCATTTTTCAATTTTCAAACTATATAAGATTGTGATGAATGGAAAGGGGGGATGCCAAAGTCTGTAATCGAGAGAGCTTTGAAGGGGAAAAGGAAAATCTCAAAATATAGAGAAAAGGAAGGAACAAAGCTAAGAAAAAGAAAAGAAGGCTCAAGAAAAGAGTAAATCGGTTTTACAATGGAAGCGCGAAGAGAGCCAAGATGGATCCATGGAGAAAGGAAGTGATCAAAGGAAAATCTGTTGCAAAAATTTGTTTCGATTACTTTCTCTAAAGATATGTTAGATCCTAAAATACAAGATCTTCATAGTAGGGATTTAATATGTAAGTTTTGGAAACTCTCTCTTGATTTAGATAAACTAAAAGATTTTCCTTTTGAAGAATGGGGAGGGGTTAGTAAAGTTTTCTATCTTGATAGAGAAAGGGGAATTTTTATTGTAATATTTCATGAAAAATCCCATAGAGATGCTATATATAAATTCAAATCATGGGTCTATCAAGGATTTAGGTTATTTTTGCAACCATGGATTCCAAATTTTAAGCCAAAAAAATTGGAGATTAAGTTTGTACCATTTTGGATTTAGATGAAGGATCTTACTCTAGAATATAGGGAACTGGGATTGAAAGAAATAATGACTAATTGTATAGGGATCTTTCTTAGGCATGATTACTCTTTTTTCAAAAACCCTACCAAACCAATTAGGGTTTGTGTCTTGCTAGATGCTACAAAGGATATTCCAGACCAGATCCATTTAATATCAAAATATGGTAAATGGATCCAAAATGTTACAATGGAAACACCAGAGAACACATGCATTAAGTGTCATGATCTTGGGAATTCTAGTAATTTTTTTCAAGTAGAGGAGAGCCTCTTTTCTTCATTGAAGCACAAGTTGGTAGAGAGCAATGGCAAGGATAAGAAAAGTCAGGTTGATTCATCCTCTAAAGAAGTAAAATTAGAAAAAAAATGTCATTCTGAAGTCGCAAGAATCATTGGTACATTCACCTCATCAAGGAAAGGTTTCCACTCTTCTAATTGTTCATAATGTGTTTGGAAGAAAACAACCTGTATGTTCACTATGATTAACAATAAATGAAATAATGAAGTGAACATCATGTTTTCTTTGGGGAAACAATATGGAAAATGCTTCACATTTGTATGATCCTCCTCTTCTCAGCACATCACTTCATCAAGTTGAAGAAATAGTTAAAAAACTGATGTTTAATGAACAACCCATAAGTATGTCTCAATGTGTTTTGGAGAGAACTTTAGGTTTTTCTATGCCAGATCAAGGTTGTAGATGTTAATCAATGGTTGTAAAAAGACCAAGTATTGACACTTCTGGAAGATATTTGGTTAATGGAGTGAAGCAGTTGGATGAGCCTAATGTTTTGGAAGGATTTGTTAAGAAAATCCTCTTTTCAGTAGGATCTGATCTATTTGATGAGATTGGAGATGAGGTATTAAATGAAGAATATTTTTCTTCATATCAGAAAATGGGGGAAGTGGAGAGGCTAGTAGAACCTACTGATTCAAGCAAGTTAGGGAAGAATCTTTTGTACATTCTTAGAGGTTATTTATGAATGTGGCTACAATAGTAGACAATTGAGGGTATTGTAGAACAAGAGGATAATGAGGATGTACAAAAATTTGAAATGCATTGCCCAAAAGATGCAGGCATCATGGGATTGGGCAATGCAAATGACAACAAGAGTTTCGATGGTTTTGATTATTCACAAACTTTGTCAATTTCACAAACTCCAAGTAGTAAACCTGGGACATTGAAGTCTCCAAGAAAGAGAGGAAGGAAATTGCATGTTACCAAAATGAAAGAAGAAATAGTTGCTTGAGTGCAAACCACTCTAGATAGTAAATTTTTACTATCTACAAACAAGCGTCTAAGGAGAGCATGTTGCTTTCCTCGATACCAATGAAGATAATATCTTGGAATGCCAGGGGAATCAATGCACCTAACAAGAAAGCTCAAATCAAGAAACAAATAGATGCTTGTGGAGTTGATGTCCTATTGTTGCAAGAAACCAAAACTTCAGAATTAGTATATGAATCAACTATTCAAAAATGGAAAAATTGGAAGTCTGCATATTCCCCTCCATAGGGTGCTTCAGGGGGTCTTATTATCATGTGGAATCCCAAATTAGTAGTGTAAGATAGGGGGACCGACCACATCAAGGCTCCAAGTCATGAAGAGTCGAGAGTGGAGGGCTGCCCTAACTTACCTCAAGCTAAGTGAGTGTTTTAGGTCAAGGATAGAGAATGAAGAGCACTCTCAAGTGCTTCTATCACTCTACTAACTCGAGAGGTTGAAGAGGGCTAAACAATCAAATTTTTGAAACCTGAACCATACCTAAAGTAGCTCTCTACTCGAGGCTAGCAACATAGGTCAGGGATGATAACGTGGTGTGCTAGCATCTCTCTGGGGTGTTGGAATTTGTACGATCATAAAGCAAGAGTATAGTGAAAATACTAGAAATATATTAACGGTTTAGCAAACAGAGTTTAAAGTACTTATACATAATAGTAAATATCATAATGAACTAGATAACTAAAAAGATGACGAAGATAAAAGTGATGAAGCTTAACTCACTACGAGTTTGATTCGCCAGCAAGCTCCACACGTACACATACCTACACATATCCAAGAGAGGAAAAATGTTGGGGTTGTATAGGGGTTTGCCTCAGTCAAACCCCCACTTTGGTGTTTCCACCTCCATTGATAGCTAGGAAAGCCATGAGATAGAAAATATAATAAAGAAAATAGTAGGAAAGAGTATTGAACAATCACAACAACATTATGCTATGTAAATCAAGAAAAAATATCACCTTCTCAATCGAGGTGCCCTTAAGCATGTAGAGGTGGATGTAGGCTTGGTAAGGTCTATGCTATTGTAACAACAAAGAAGCAGTCCTTTGGGACACCAAGTTACAACTCCAATGGTGGCAAGAAGTGCAACAAGATGTGAAGATGTGTTGAATTGCTCAAGAAGTGCTCAAAAGATCAAACTGGTGTGTAGAATTGTTCAAGAGATTGTAGAAGATGGAATGAATATGATATGGATGCATTTGAAGATCAAAATGGGAGGGAAAGAGTCATTCGCAGGTTAGCTAGTTGACACAGAGGCATTATGCTTAATTCCCAATGGGGAATGTAACATCCCTATGGATTCCATAGGAAAGAATCTATCAGGGATGGCAATGCGTTGCACAGACTTCTGTGCGTCGCGCACACGTCATCGATATAAATTCCCCCACTGACACAAAGGGAAAGTGCCAAGTGAATGGAAAGAAGGTAGGTGATGTGGAATTTCTTAGTCAGGTTTTATTTTCTAAGGTGGAAGGGTGTAAAAAGGGAATTCACAAGAGGGGTGCAAATTCACTCCTATACATTTTTCTCTCACTTTAACGAGCACGAGTGTCAATGACTGTTCAGTAAAGTAGATTGAAGAGTTTACAAATGTATACCTAAACCGTCGAGGAAGCAAACCAAAGTCTAGAGAGCTCAAAAGTACAGGGTAGGCAAATAACTCCACAGGTACTCTCTCCTAAGGAGGTTCGAACAAAGGACTCTATAGATCCTCAGAACTACAGAGTTGAACAAAGTACACCAAAGGCCCATAAACCAACAATGGAAAAATCTCATTGGATGCAAGTGCTTCACAATGAAGGCGCCCCCAGGTACTCTCTCCTGAGGAAGCTTGATGTAGGGGATTTCATAGAGTCAGAATGGAAAGCAGCTTCACAGGTTCACCTGCAAAGCAACATGTTAATCCGCAGATAAAACATGTTAGAAAACAAAAAGCAGCCATGTAGGCAGACAAGCAGACAGTCATGCAAACAGTCAAAAATTGAAGGATGAGCTTTCAAATGGGTCCCTCAGGAACCCTTCAAAATAAAATGGGTCCACTCAAGGGACACTCAGTTTGAAAGTGTAGGCATATTTTTCCTAAATCAATTCAACATCAAGGAATCCTTTCGAAAGATGTTCATTTCATTAAGGAATTTGAAAGGAAGAAAATTACCCCTAGCGATGGGAAGTTCAAGGCTTCTCCCATAGGAAAAGTTTCTCCCACCTCAGAGGAAAGTTCTTCAAGTTCTTTCTTTACAAACCAATGACAAAGGAAACACGTTCCGCAAGGGGTCCTTGTTGAGAATGCAATTTTTGAAAAATGTTTTAAAAAATATTTTTGAGAAAAGATTTGTTGGCCACCGAATACGTTTTCTGAAAATCAAAGTGACATGATAACCCCCCTTAGGATGGTGTGTGTTGAACACAAGGCACATGACATTCTAAGGAGAGAAAAGTAAGAATGAAAAAGTGATGGTTGGCCCACAGAACATAGTGAGATGTAACCGTGGTAATGTTGTCACACATGTGAGGGACAACACATGAGCACCACAACATCACGAAGCAAGCATGAAAGATAAAAGAGTGAAAGGAGACAGTAATATCACAAACAAGGGACATAGGGGTGATTTGATATTTTGGAGTTATAGCTACTCATAAATATATATAAGTATAATAATACTATATAGATGATATGTCATTAGCCCCTACTATATCAGCCCATATGAAGAACGCATGAGAAGACAAAATAAAAATAAAAAATTGGGTCAACAAGGAAGGGAAGCCTAAATTCCCCCAACACTTTGCATTGTCCCTAATTGTCATAAATTAATACACACAATAAAGGAAGAATGATGTAACAAATAGAGAAAGTTTTATGACACAAAAACACTCTTGTATCCAAGCACCTACAAGGGTGACAAGAGTCATCCAGGAACACATAACGCAAGCATGGGGAAGACAAACACACACACAATCTACTCTACAAATGAAGAAGAGGAACCCCCTAGTCCTCATCAAACAAGAGGTCATTGGCCTCCCAATCTAGATCATTGTATAGGGAAGGCAGACGAGCCTACAAGGGCAGAATATCAAGGGGGGAACCCTCCAACCCCCCCGCAACAAGAGCTAAGGAAGGAGACCCTTTTGGGTCTCCTCTACTCAATTCATGTGGGGTGAAGGTCAACAATTTCACAAAGATCATTGAAAGGGTTGGGACCTCGTCCAAAGAATTAAATATGCACTTCATAGGAGTGTAATTTTTTAACTCATCAAATGAGGTAGGTAGTGCTCTGAGTTCACTACTAGGCTCATCGAGAGACTTAGGAGCAGTGACAAACTTCAGGGACGTCGGAACTTCCTTCGTCACTAGGATGACACATGCAAGGGTGGAAGTCAGATGAGCTTGAAAGGGTGGAATATCAAGGGGGGAACCCTCTGACCCCCTGCAACAAGAGAAAAGGAAGGAGACCCTTCGGGGTCTCGTCTGCTTAGTTCCTGTGGGGTGAAGGTTAGTGATTTCGCAAATATCGTTGAAAGGGTTGGGACTGTTAGTTCTCAAAAATGCTAGTTGAAAAACCTCAAGAGGTTGCCAAGCTCTTGGTACATTTCAGGCTAATGAACAAGGCCAAACAATGTATTTGAACCTTCTTCTCTTCAAGATTTTCCAGAACTAGGTGAGTATACCTATGTTAATGAAGCAGACTTAAACTATTTGTTTCCTACTTGAGCAATCTATCCACAATGGCAATTGGGAGTGGAGAGATGCAAACCTAATTTGGTATAAATTGTATAAGCAATATCAAGGTGAAGTTTATGAATATGTTCAATTAAAAGATGTGAGGTTTTGAAAATAAATATGATAAAACTAAATGATGAAATGGGTAAGACTAGTGCCTTGTTGGGTATATGGAGTCAAATGAAAGTCAAAGATAAGTGGCTTGTATTTGGTAGTAACTCTAACTATTTGGCACACTAATATTGGTTTATAACTTGTATAAACGTGCAAGCAAGTGATTGAAAAACTCTACTTTCTTATCCAACTAACATAACCAAGTTACCTATAATTTATCAAACGGATTTTAATCTTTGCTTGAAAGAGCTAATTGAATAAATTATGCAGGAACATAGATAACACCAAATTGGAGACAAGTTGGCAATCCTAATTATATGGTTCTTCTTATTGATCCAAATAACACTTCCAAATTACTGTGATTGACTAGAAGGATTTTAATTCCTTTGGGGAAACCAATTAATCATATCACACAAGTACAAAAAATGTGCACTGATAAATTGAATATATGCTTGATATACCAATTTAAATAATAAAGAAGCACTAAAATGGAGACAACCAGATAATTGAATAACTTCAACAAACAATTGATACCAAGATAACGCCACAAAATTAGAGAACTTTCGTTAACTTCTTCAAAATACTTCTTGCAACATAGTCTTTCAGAGTATAAGCATCATAGAACTTGTATGCTATCCATCAATTATCCCTATTCTACTACTATCTTCTCCTATATCTTTCTTATGGTCTTGGTCTCTCATATATATATGAGAAGAAACAAGCTTCAGACCAAAAGACACGACTTTTGATAACAAAATAGGATTTGAAACTAATCATAACATAAGAAAATAATATAATCATAAATGTGTGTGCCAATCCGTTAATCTCTAAGTAAAATCCCATGATCATCTAAGACCTGTTCAAAGCTTTTACTGTATGATATTTCCTCTCCATGATGTACATAATCAATCTTCTTCAGAGCCAAGTATTTTTCTTGCCACTTATTAATTGTCAGGTCGCTTGGCCATTTGAACTCCTATGCCGCTGCGAAGTTTGTAAGGTGACTCTTCCATCTGTTATCTAGGAGGTTTCTAACATCCACCACAAACTTTGTATATCCACTATCCAACATGATAATCCCATTGAGTAAAGCATGGAACTTGTTGAGATTAATCTCCCCATCATCCTACATTTGTGCCAAGCATTTAGGAATCATCTGATCAAATTCTTCTCTCCATTCATCTATACCTTTTAACTAATTGTCATCCTTGAGGATTGATGGGTTGAAGATCAAATGTACTCCTCCTACTTTCCACTTTCTTCCTTATATCCACCAAATACTTATACTCATCAATCACACCTTTTACCATTTCTTGTGTAGGTTTGAGCCTTGATGGGGCATCTGGATCCCTATCTGTAACTTTGCATAAAGTGGTCAGTATGTGGAAGGTGGGTTGCCATCTCTTAATTTGGAGCTCTTCAAGGATAGGGGAGTTAGTATTTATTTGTTCCAAATCTTTAATCAGATTGTTGAAGTTTTCATGTACTCCATTTATCTTCTCCTTTAATATCCCAACTGTATGCTCTAATATCCTCCTTAGAGTCTCTATGATATGATGATTGACATCCTCCATGTTATGCTTCTTCAGCTTATCAATTTCATCTCTCATTTGTTGTATTCATGGATCTTCTGCTTGGACAGGTGGGTGATAGATAATTAATTCATCTCCTCTAACTGTGGTGGGTTGTTGCAACTATTGTTTTAGCTTCACATTTTTAATAAACAACTTATTCACCTCATCATTTAATACTTTCAATCTCTTCTCATATCCATTAATCTTCTTCTCCATATTTTCTACTACATCCTCGGTGAACATTGTAGAATGCCTGGTCATAGTGGCAGCTTCTATGGGAGTTGTGTCTCTTATTGTTCTGACCATAGCTAACCCCCTTAATTCTTGTACTACATCCAAGAGTCGAGGCTTCCTTGTATTTTTTTGTTTTTTCCATAGAGCAAGTGTTTGGGTGGTAGGGTTATACCCTATTCCTGAGACACCCTCTTCTGAATCAAATTTTGCTACTAAAATGGGGTATTCATGTGCTCTGATATGATCTAGAAGAAACATTTTAGACAACTCCATCCCTAGTATAATTAGCATATCACTTTTCAATACAATTTCTCTCGCCTCCTGGGGGGTGATATTAATGTTATTAACACTTAATTTTGCAAATGTTTGAGCGTGGATCTCAACTTGCTTCGACTCATCAGCTCCAATAAGATTGATTTTCAACCTTTCATCAAATTGTTTCATTTTCATTTTAATCCAAAAATCCTTAAACTCATTGGTGTGGATAAAATTATCATCTTCCATGAATCTTAGAGAGGCCACTACCCTCTCATCTTCTTGAATTTCATCAGCACCTTCCTTTGAAATCCTGATCTTATGATCATGAGGCTTTTGACTTCTTTGTTGTTCTGCTATCTCCTTTATTTCAGTCAGAGCTAGGACTGCTTCTTCTTCTTCATCATCACTTGAGTCATATCCAACCAATGGCTCAAACTTCTATCTTTTAGCCTGTGGTTCTTGAGTAGGAGATGGAGGGGATGGATGTATAGGTGATGGGGGTGGTGTCTGTGATGTGGATGCTTCATGTGGTGGTTGGTGAGGTGTGGGAAGTGGGATCAACCCCTCATCTTGGGCCATTTTGTACAATTCATCAAACTTATTAAGGATCATCTGCATCCTTTTCAGAAGGTTGGGCTCATCTGCAAAAAACCCTTTGAAACTTTTATCCTTCTCTTTTTTGATTCTCCCACATCATCATTAGTATCCACATTTTTCTGATCTGCATTACATCAGCAAAATACACCATATTTCTTATGACATCCTCCTCAGGTTCAAACTCATGTGAGATGGCCTTCTTTGTCAACAAGGTTCTTCTGATCATGTTGATATGACCCTCTGGGTCACACACTTTCTCTTTTCCAGATTTGAGAGAATAGTTAACCTAAACCTCTGCAATTCCTCTAGCATATCAGACCCAATGGCTAACTCTTCAAACATAGTCAAATCAGACAAAAATGTACCTTTATTTTGTTTTCTCATTAGATCATGCTCCATCCAAAGCATTTTCCACATAAACTCCAGAAAACATACCCTTGCAAGTGCAAACTTAGGAAAAATATGTGGTGCTTGGTCGCATCCATATACTTTGATAATTGTGTATTGAGGCATAAAAAACCAGTCAGCATAATTATGGGTATAGCCCTGGTCTGGCCTATATTGTATAGGCCTCATCACTTTCATCAATGATTCAGGCAATCTTGGTGTTGGGTAACCAAGGGCTACCATTAGTATAACAACAAAATCGTCTCGAAACACTACAAAATTACACTTTGTACATCTGTTATCCCAGACATAACACCAATTTTGCACAGGGAGTCTTACTCCACTTTCTTGTGTACACAATTTCATTCTTCCAGTCCACTTCATTTCATTCTAACATAGGATTAAGTGACACAATAAAGAATATTTCCTAAAAGTAATGTGGGCCTTAGCTTCCCTAACTTGTAGCAATCCATCATCTATTTGTTCCTCAATTATAGATGCAAAATCAAACTCTACATTTGACTCAAAATGTTGAATTATCATGGCCATTCTCATCAATCCTATTGGCATATGTTCTTCTGCATCTATCCCCAAGACTTGACACAATGCATGATAAATATTTTTGAAATAAACTTGAAATTTTGAGACTTGGAAGGTTCCATTTTAGAAGAAGGAATGGGGAGTTTTTTGTTATCATCACCCCTCTTCATGTGTAGGGGGAGCTCATCACTTTGGTATGTTCTTCTCAACCTCTTATACTCCTACTCCAGTTTAACTAAATTCACCTCCATTACAACTTGTTTATTCAGCTTGAAACAATTTATAATGGCATCTCTTGTGATATCAACTAAGCACTCACCATTTGGAAGCCTAATAGTTTTGGTTGGAGCATGGTAGCTGTGGGTGAGGGCTTTAATTAGCTCAATTTCAATGAAAACATTAGGGACAATCAATTTAGCCAAATCCAGGGTCCATGGGTTTGATGTCGGAACCTTGTCGTTCCTATTCTGATAGAAATACCAGTAAAGGTTCCAACCCGATTGAGGTATAATGGGGTCTCTATCGCCTTGAGCTAAGTCTCTAAAAACATTTTTAGGTACTTTTTCTACTGAACCAGGCAAAAAGGAAAGCAATGGGGATTGCAAAGAGATTTTACTAGTTTTGGTTTTGTCCCTTTTAACTACTACTTCAGTCTTTTTTGGTGCCATTTTATGAAATTCATAAAGAATGATGAGCAAAGCTTACCCAGGGATAGCAATCGCTTTGAAGAATTCCCTTTTCTTCCACAATTTGAGCTCGTCTGCAACTTGGTTTCAACTATTGAGTGAAAAATCCCAACTTATTTCGTATATTTCAACACCAAGATGCATTTACTTCTGGCTCATAAATTTGCACAATTCAAATCTTCGTATCGATCTCAATTTTATATTTTGATGTTGACTAATGTGATTGGTGTGTTTTTAAATGACCCAATGGCTTAGTTAAACTGCACTACCTCATGTCATTTTTTGCTCCCCCGCATTACTGCGATGTGTCCTTAGTACCATTCTTCAATGTACTGCTCTACTGCATGCCATGTCTTGACTCCTCGAGGTATAGTGGTATAGTGTAAAAGTGTGGTATATGATAGTGACTCCTCTTACTGTCCTACCGTGAGCTGCTTGGAGATGAACTGCAGTAAAGTAGTATAGTATGGGTGTTATGAGGGGTGGCTAATATGATAGTGGTAACATGGTAAAGGGTAAAAATGACCTTGTGAATGGCGATAATGTGATTTATTATGAAAATAAGAGTGGTAATTTTGGATTTCAAATGATAAAATACTTAGATTTTTTTATGAAAATTCTTGCCCCAATAGCGGCTCCAGTTGGGGATGAATGATTTACCAATCATTGCAATAGTCTAGAATATCTTTGGGTGCAAACCAGGTGTCCCCTTCATATGGTTTTTAGAGGATATGAAAAAAATGGAATTGTGGTGAGGATGGAATGAAGATGGATATGGAGGTGAAAATGATGGAAATGGAAATGATCCTATACTACTACTGTACATGGAAAGAAAATTTATTTCTATTGAGGGAATTCTAGGATTGTCCATGTACTGGAAAGTCCTAGTCCCTTTTGATTTCCTAAACTACTGTGCATGGAATGAATAGTAGTATTTTTGAGAGTTTGTTAAGAGTTATCCATGCACTAGCAACACTTATCCCTCTTTATATTATTGTGTATGGAATCAAGATTTTATGAAAAGAAAAGCTTTAAAAACTATCCATGCATTGGTAGTTCCTATTCTTCTCCAGACATGTTTTGCAAAAAATAAGAGTCCTCCCCTCCTTTTCCAATGATAACAAAGGGACCTAACCACAAAGCTTCAAACTTTCCATGCTTTCCCTTTTCTTGGCATCTAGCATTCCACATTAGTACCAATTCATTCACCTCAAATTTTTTATCTTTGGCTTTCTTATCAAAAATATATTTCATTTGTGATTGCAAATTTATATTTTGCTTTTGAGCCGTTCTCCTTAGTTCATCAAGTTTTGCAAGCTGCTTCATCCTCTCCTCCATTGGTTTTGGAATATCTAAGTCTTCATGAAGGATGAACTTACTTACTAGTAGAAAATTATGTAAAGGGAGCCTAGCCTGAGCCCCATATACAAGTTCAAAGGGGGAACTTTAAAATAGCCTTCTTTACAGTAATCCTATCTGCCCACACAACCATTCTCAACTTTTAGTCCCATGCCTTCTTGTTACTATCTAACATCCTTCTTGTGATTTTCAAAAGACTTTTATTACTATATTATGCCTGACCGTTTGCCTGTGGGTGGTAAGGGGCGGCATAAGAAACAGTAATGCCATATGTGTCAGAAATATTTGAATTCATCAGACCTAAAGCACATCCCATTGTATGTGATCAATCTTATTGGTGTGCCAAATCTAGTTATGATATTCTCCATCAGAAAATTTATCACCACCTTGCTTGTTGCTTGTTTAGTTGGGATTGCCTCCACCCATTTAGTGAAATAATTTGTGGCTACCAATATCCATTTATGTCCTCCACTGGACTTTTCTATAATTTCCCCAATGAAATCAATTCCCCACTAATGGAATGGGGCTTCAACCTGCATAGGTCTTAGAGGCAGTGCTCCTTGATACTTCAATTTTCCTAAATTTTTTTGGCATGGCTCACACTTTCTAGTATAGTCATGTGCATCATTGAAAACCTTAGGCCAATAGTACCATGCCCTTAATATCTTATGAGTAGTAGTTTTTGCTGAGAAATGTCCACCACATACTCCTTCATGCATCTCCTTCAAGACATGTCTTGATTGATGTTCATTTAAGCATAACAATAGGACACCATCTCTATTCTTCTAATAGAGGTCTCCCTCCATGAATACATATTTTGAGGCCTGCGACTTGAGTGTCCTTTTTTTGTTATCATCAAACCCTTCTGGACATTTCAAATGTTTGAGATAGTACACAATATCAATATATCATGAAGTGTTTTCAATACTTGTGACTATATCTTCTTCACCATTCACATTGCATACTTGGGCAGCTTCCAAATTTGTTTTATCCATCAATTTGGCTAGTCCTTGACCCCTTACAAGCTTGGTGATCTGAAACTCAATATCAAACTCCTGGATCCTATTTATCCATATGCATATATGTCATGTTGTCTCACTTTGTACAAATACATCTTTCACAGCAGCATTAGGAACATAAGCTATAACTTTTGCCCCTATTAGATATGGTTTGAATGCCTTGACAACTCTTACCAATGTGTAGGTTTGTTTCTCCACAATACCATATTTCAATTCTACATTTTGGAGAGATTTGCTAAAGAAGGAAACCGGTTGTTTGTACCCTTCATCATTCTTTTGAAGCATTACTGTAGCAACTGTGTGATAGGATGCAAATGAGAAGATCTGGAAAGGTTTGCTGAAATCTGGAGATTTCAGTACAGGAGCTTCTTTGATTGCTTTCCTTATGGATATGAATGCATCTATAGCCTCAGCAGCCCAATCAATTTTTGCACCTTTCTTCAGCATTTTTTATAATAGTTCTCAAAAACGCTGGTTGAAAAACCTCAAGAGGTTGTCAAACTCTTGGTACGTTTCAAGCTAACGAACAAGGCCAAATGTATTTGAACCTTCTTCTCTTCAGGCTCTACCAGACCTAGGTGGGTATACCTATGTAAATGAGGCAGACTTAAACTGTGTGTTTCCTATTTAAGCAATCTATCTACAATGGCAATTGAGAGTGGAAAGATGTAATCCTAATTGTATAAGCAATATAAAGATGAAGTTTATGAATATGTTTAGTTAACATATGTGAAGTTTTGAAAATAAATTTGATAAAACTAGATGATAAAATGGGTAAGACAAGTGCCTTGTTGGGTAAATGGAGTCAATGAAGAATTATGATGGATGACTAATATCGGCTACAATTCAGGTTGTTTGGCACTTGTGAATGTTTATAACTTGTATAAACGTGCAAATAGGTAACTGGCAAACTCTTCTTATGAATCCCAATGATATATTTCCAAGTTACTGTGATTACTTAAAAGAATTTAATCCTTCCTTAAAGGAGCCAATCAAATAAATCACACAAGAACAACAAATGTGTTTTGACAAATTAAGTATATCCTCGATATATTAATTTGAATAACAGGGAAAGACCACTATAGAGACAGTATGACAACTTTATCAACTACAGAGCTCTTCTTATTGATCCCAATGTTACTTCCAGGTTACTGTAATCAATTTAAAGGAGTTTAATTCTTTAAAAGAAACCAATCAACTGATTACACAAGAGCAGCAAATGTGTCTAGATGAAACTGAGATATCAACTTGGATATGCAAATTCAAATAACAAAGAAATAACACTATGGAGACAGCCCAATAGTTGCTTAGTTTCAACAAACAACATACACCAATATTGAGTCACAAAAATTAATATCTTCCATTGATTCTCCAAAATTTTATGCATGCATCATAGTCTTCCATAGTATAATCTATATGATAAACATTTTAAAACTATTTTCTGTATACCTCCTACCTAACTCCTAATTCTAAATCTTTGATGATATAGTTTTATCCTACATATATACATTGCACTTTTAGGGTTATGACCCTTTGTACATCTGTTGCAGCTCTTCATTTAATTAATTGTCTTCAATAGATTAAAATATTTTAATTTTAATCTCTTTGATCTTCGAACTCTGTGAAAATAATCTTAATGACTAGCAATTTTTCACACCCGTATTTATCCATATGTATTTTCACCATTTAAAAAATATTCTTTTGATAAAGATAATCAACCGCTTATAACTCCCTTGGTAAAAGTATTTCACTTCATAATTAAAAGTGTTCCTTGGGTAAAATACTTACCCGTTTCTTTATCCCCAAGTGAAGGTATTTTACAAAATTTTATTTTCACCAAAATAATACTTTCTCATTCCCCGTAAATATATATATTTTTAACCTTCTGATTTTCCTACCTCCTAATTATTTTATTCCACCGTCTGTTATCTTATAAAAAATTAATGAAAACATTTCATTTTATTTCTCTTCCCACTATCCGGCACCATCTTTGTTTCTCCATTGCAAAATGGTGGGATAGAACTTCGATTTCACCGCTCTCCCACGAGGATGCGGGAAGTCACTTGACACTTAATTACTTCATCACTGCCATGCCATCTCGCATATTTGCTTACTGGCTCTTGCGGTAAATTTAATTTCTCAAAATAACTTCAATGTTATTATTTTAATAAATTTTGTCCAAATAAAATATTCACCGCATTCTTTAATAATGCTTCCTTCTATGGCTCTATTCGCATTCCCCCGCACATATTCCACGAATTAATTTTAATAAATCTTGCTCTTCAAATGTAAAAGTATTCACCATATTTTTATTTGCAATATATCTTATACTCTTTCGCATTTCATACTCCACCGTAATACCGCGAGTCTTTGCCCTGGCCTTCACGGGAATGTGGTATAGGCTTGTCAAGTTACCTCATTACCGCAACCTTTTTGTTTGCATCTTGCGGGGATGTGGTTAAGCGATTTTCAAAGCTTGCAGACACTTGTTAACTGGCTCCGTTCATCTTCTTCATATGAAGGATCAATCTTAGCGGTGGTCTGACTAGTGAATCTTTTCCGCGCTGTCCATTTCCCTTCTTTCCTAGTCATGCTCTTGAAGTGCTTGTTTCAGAGAAATGTTACTCACAATATCACTACAAAATAACTTCATCACATTTTGTTGATCAACAATTTGTAGGGCACCGATAATAGTGAGATTTTGTAGAGCATGCCAGACAAAAGCTTGTCGCTAATAAAACACGAAACTTCTTCAACGCCATCAGATGCAAGCCATTCCAGAGATACTAGTCAATTATAGGAACATTTACTAATGGCAGGAGCATTTTAGGGAACTCCATGGGGTGAAATTTCTGAGCAAATCTATCTGCCAAAAGGACGGCCTGTAATGGCTTCACCAGCCCCCCTCTTTATGCGCTTTGGACCCTTTCTTCTTTTATTTGGGCTACATCTGTCTTTTTTCGCACTTCTAGTTTAACTTCCCCTTTTAGACTGTAATTGCTCCACGTTTTCTTGATAATTCCTTAGCATGGTTTTAGATCCATATCTGAATATATGCCTGGGTTCCTCAATGTGTTGTTTGTTGGCTTAGAAGGTAGAGTTCAAACTTTTACACAACCTTTTTAGCGTCTACCACACTGTGTTGATCAGGGCATTTTATACTGGGATCAAGAATGATTTGTTCACGACCTAGAAGATTGGTCATTCCAGGCCCTCTCCACGCATTATGTGACTATTGCATCTTTTAAAATCAAAACGTGCCAGCACACTGTGTTAATTATAATGGCATTGATTATATAGTTTGCATTGCGCTTCAGTGACATGAAGCCCATTCCTGAAGCATGGATATAAGTCATGCCCATTTCATGATCTTAGCTCTGCTTGTATGATCCCCTTTCAAATCGGCTCCTGCTATTTGCAATTTCGATACATTCTCTGCAATCGTGGACTGTCCCTGTGTAAAGTAAACATGTGCTAGATTTACCCACACATCAGGCATTTAACAAAGATATCTCATGTTGCGGCCTCTTATACCTGTGTAACAAAAAAATTCTTTACAACATCGAATTGACCCCTTTCAGCCAACACAGTGGCCACCAATACTTTCACAATACAGTTCTCTATCTTTCTCAAAATGTGTCACCTCGTACTTTGCATCCTTCCCTCCAAAGGCTCAATCAACAGTAGCATACAATACCAGAATTATGATGCAATCACAAGCCCCATTGCTAACATAAGTATGTTGCTATAATAGACATTTCCTCTGCTCAAAAAAGATACGATGTGCCAATGTGGTGTTGATTGGAATATTCAGTGAATTACCACTTTTCCTAAGCAGTGGATTTTGATGATAACATGTCCCAAACCTTTTCTTTCATTTCCATTAGAATCGACATTGTAATTGTATTTTCCACGCTTTATTGGTTGCTTCATTATTGTTCAACATGGTGCATCCTTCGAGTTGTAGGGCAATATACAATGTCTATAAATCTAACTTCGAGTCTTTGGTGTACGACAATATGCAAGAGAAAAAAAATTATTTCCATCACAAGATGATCCTTTGCACTTCACATAATAACTGAAGAAATGTGGTAGAGCATAGGAGTTTTGGGGAGGCCATATAATGGAGTGTTTTTACAACAAAAGATGTTGCAATGCTTTTTACAATCGGTCTTGAGTGGTCTTGTGTAATGGAAAACACCCTAGAGACTTTCGAAGGCATATGTAACACCATGACCATTCACCAGTGGCTGCAAATGGTGTTGATTTGAAGAAAAATGACCCTCTGTTATAGCTATAATTGGAATCAAATTGATTGCCTTTTTCATTATGAATATTTAGCATGCTCCATCAAAATGAACAACTTCTTTTTGACCCAGCATTAGCCATAGTCTTCAAGTTGTTACAGTAAGATGAATCCTCTACACACTGTTTCCCTAAATTGCTTATCTTAAACAGCCTGAAGAAGTTGTTTGATTTTTTCTTTTTAAATTGTTTCATTAATGACTTCCATGGTTGTAAATTCCTTGATTGGGATAAAGAGTGGCAATGTTTTACTTGCATGTTTTGAGGTAGCATGCCCTAGTTCAAATTATTGATGCTATCCAAGTCTCTTGTCAGAGTACTTCTTAAAGGTCTCTTCTCCAACTAATCATATTTTCATGTCACTTTTATTTCTAACTTGAAATGGGTAGTGCTATAAACTTGTTTTCTGATTTTTGCACTCTGATCAAAATAGGTCAAGTTGCCTCCAAAACTGCCTTATAAAACTTATCAAATGACTTCGAAGAGCCATGAAAATTCACTAGTATATTGAGTTATGATAGGGGAGTGTGTTTTGCAGAAAAAAATTGCATGAAGCAATCGGGATTAAAAACTGTTAATGTCCAAAGTTGCTCACTTATTCATTTTTGAAAAACTGTACTTGTCAAATTTAGTTAAAACCCATCCCTTGCCCCTTTTGAAAAAATATCCAATATGATTTTGAGAAGCTATAACTTTGCATACTAACTCATTTAAGTATAGTGAACACGTGTGCAAGAGGGTTTTCCATTGCTTCATTTTCTTTATCAAATATCAAGTATCAAAGCTGGCCCTTTTGTAGCTGTTCTAAAAATGCAGTCTTCAAACTGAGTGAAAATCCATTTGGTTTTTATTTTGTAAAAATACCAAATGATGTCCAAATGCCCTGAAAATTGACATGAAGGTAGATTTTTGTGAAGAGAATCAAATGCACCAATTTATTTTCCATGAAACTCTTTCAGTTGCTTTATATTGTCCTCCAAAATTCATCATTTTAACAGATTTTACTATGTAGACAGTAAACCTTCGCAGAACCCTTCAACTTGCCTTTTTGTAATCTTGCCAAAACTGATCGTATGAAGATAAAAATTGGCATGCACACTCACATATGGTAGATGAACACACTTGCAAGGTGATTTTGCATGAAAGTGAACAAACTTCCTGTTATGATTTTTCAAAGTGGGCCATTTTGAGCAGATTTTTCTACTACACTTCTAAGTGTTGAAATCCAATTTTTTAACATGGGAACTCCAATAGGGACCTCATCTAAAGAATTAAACATGCACTTCTCAATATTTCCATGTGTTAGCTCAACGAGTGAGGGAGGTAATGCCTGGGTTTCACTGTTAGGCTCACCGAGAGACTCGAGAGCAGTGACACCCTAGGGACGCCAGAACTTCCTCCATCACTAGGACCACACATGCTAATGCAGAACCACCTTCTGAAGAAGATGAACTCCTCTTTTGACCCCCTTTACTAGAAGGGTCATCCTCCATCTTCTTCCTCGTTAGAGGATGTGAGATCCCCACAGATGAGGTGGAAGGCACAGAGGAGGAGGAGAAGACGACGACGGACACCATCAAGGTGTTCAGCATGTCCATGGGCTTCAAAAATGATAGGATGTCTAGGAGGGACATCAAAAGAGGTGGCTTGACCGAAGGAACAATAAACACCTGCACCTTTTTTGGGTGAGGATCATTTACGCTCACAGCAAGATCCTGAAGTAGCACCGAGGCTAATGGAACTAAAACAGAGGGGATAGGAGAGGAAGATGTAGCGGAAGGTATCAAAGAAAAAATTATCGACACCTCCTCTTTCCTCTGCAAAGTGGTATGCTCAATGGTTAGAGCCTTTCGTCGACGCTTGCACTCACATGCAAGGCAGTTCCTATGACTCCGTGAGCTCGAGGCTGAAAGCCAGGAGGGGATAGAAGGATCCTTCTCAGCCATCGGAGTGTCCATCACGACCATCTTTGATGGAGGGAGGGACTCCTGGTCAAGAGAAAGAGGGAGAGATTAAGAAGAGGTTTGAACATCAATGGGGGGAGTTGGCTCCAATTCCTCGGTGGCAGGCCTCTTCCCATTCACTACCTTGGGGGAAAGAGCGATAGGAGGCCGTGGACGCCGAAACATAGAGGACTCCCCAAATGGACCCTGCCCCTTACCATACCAAATGGGCCTAGGCACCGTGGGTAGAATGAGAAGTTCAAACGCTAGACACCATCGGGTTCTCTAGCAAGTGCCTAGGAGTAGAATCCGATGACACTGTAGCGAGGCGAGAGGAAGTGACAGGTGGCACAATGAAAGAGAAGGATGAGGAACCTTGAGAGAGCTTATCTTCCTCCCTTCTCCAGGCCAAGGTGGCATCACTATCAGTTTTCAGGCAAGCCCTATGTGAGACAACATAGGGAGAAGGAGGGTACCTCACCTTAGGCAATAAGTGTCTGCTCTTGTACTTCACATAGGTTTGGTACAAGAGGTCTATCCTAAGAGAAAGGGGACTAACTGGCGTAGGCCAAAATTGATCTAGTCAGTATCCACCACGTGCAATTGGTGGCTTATAGCCGGTGTCATGGACTACATGCACTGTACCCTCATGGATGAATTTCAAGCATTTATGCACTACCGAGGGAACTGCATTCATAGCAACCAACCAGGGGATACCCAATTTCACCCTGAAGAGTTTAGACCCAAGGATTATGTCAAAGAGTAAATTCACTAATTTAGGTCCAACTAAGATGGACAAGGTGATGTAGCCAAGGGGAGGTACGAAAAGCCTGTTGTGTGTACGGATGGTACTCTTGGATTTGGCATACCCATCTTTGTGCAAGAAGTTAATCAACATAATCTCCTCAGTAATGACATTCACCTGAAATGTTGGGTCAACAAGAACACCTGTTACAGTGTTTCCATTTATTCATGCGGGGATGTATAGGGGAGATGGCTCTCTATTATAGTTCATCGGCAAGTCCTGTGAGGTGAAAGTTATACTAGGGGAGCTACTCGCAGGCTACACTGATGGGATGGGTAGATGTAAAAAGGAGGCCATCACATATAATAGACGAAACTTTCATAGATCCCCCATGGGTTTTGCAACTAGATGGTGACCCAACTAAGGTTTTGTTCTGCAATGATTACAAAAATTTCCAACTATTCTATTAGGGTTTTAGGTCAGGTTGCAAGGCTAGGTGACTTGCAACACTCGTACCCACAATGCTCCTAGAATATGAGGAAAGTAACTTTCAGCACCACTAAACAGAACCAAAATGGTTCATGTCGGGTTCACCAAAATGTAAGATAGGGGGACCAACCATGCTAAGGCTCCAAGTCACAGAGAGTCAATAGTGGAGGGCTACCCTAACTTACCTCAAGCTAGGAAAGATTTTTAGGTCAAGGATAGAGAATGAAGAGCACTCTCAAGTGTTTTTGTCACTTTACTAACCAAGGAGGTTGAATAGGGCTAAATAAGCCAATTTCTAAAACCTGAATCGTACCTCAAGCAGCTCTCTTCCCAAGGACAACAACATAGTTCAGGGACGATAGTGCAGTGCACTAGCATCTCTTTGGGGCATTGGCATCCATACAATCAAAAAGTACAAGAGTATAGTGAAAATACTAGAAATCTACTAACAGTTTAGCAAACAGAGTTTAAATTACTTAAATAGAATAGTAAATATTAGAATGAACTAGATAACTAGAAGGATGACGAAGATAAAAGTGATGAAGATTAACTCACTATGAGTCTAGTTCGCTAGCAAGCTCCACACATACACATACCTACACATAGCCAAGAGAGGAAAAATGTTGGGGTTGTATAGGGGTTTTCCTCAATCAAATCCCCGCTTTGGAATTTTCACCTCCACGGATAGCCAAGAAAGCCACGAGATAGAAAATATGATAAAAGAAATAGTAGGAAAGAGTACCAAACAATCACAACAACATTATGCTATGTAAATCAAGAAACAATATCACCTTTTCATTCGAGGTGCCCTCAAGCACGTAGAGGAGGATGTAGGCTTGGTAAGGTCTACACTATCGCAACAACGAAGAAGCAGTCCCTCAGGACACCAAGTTACAACTCCAATGGTGGCAAGAAGTGCAGCAAGATGTGAAGATGTGTTGAATTTATCAAGAAGTGCTCAAAAGATCAAGCTAGTGTGCAGAATTATTCAAGAGATTATAGAAGATGGAATGAATATGAGATGGATGCATTTGAAGATAAAAATGGGAGGGAAAGAGCGGTTCTCAGGTCGGTTGGTCGACATAGAGGTGTTACGCATCATCCCCAATGGGGAATGTAATGTCCCTACGGATTCCTGTGGTAGGAATTCGTCAGGGACAGCAGCACGTCGCGTAGATGTTCATGTGTCACACACGCATCTCTAACAAAAATTCCCCCATTGACACAAAGGATAAGTGCCAAGTGGATGGAAAGCAAGTAGGTGATGCAAAATTTCTTAGTTGGGTTTGATTTTCTAAGGTGGAGGGGTGTAAAAGGGGAATTTGCAAGTGGGGTGCAAATTCACTCCTATACATTTTTCCCCCACTTTAGCGAGCACAAGTGTCAATGAGTGTTCTGTAAAGTAGATCGAAGATTTTACAAATGTATACCTTAATCATCAAGGAAGGAGACTACAATTTGGTGAGCTCGAACGTGTAGGGCAACTAAATAACTCCATAGGTACTCTTTCCTGAGGAGGTTTGAACAAAGGACTCCGTAAATCCTCGGAACTACAGAGTTGAACAAAGTACACTGAAGGCCCACAAACCAACGATGGACAAATCTCATAGGATACAAGCACTTCACAGATCTTCAGACCTGCAAAGAAGGCACCCCTAAGTACTCTCTCCTGAGGAAGCCTAATGTAGGGGACTTCGCAGAGTCGGAATGGAAAGCAACTTCACAAGTGCACCTGCAAAGAAACATGTTAATCTGCAAATAAAACATGTTAGAAAACAAACTAGGCAAACAAGTAGACAGTCACGCGGACAGGAAAAAATTGAAGGAAGAGCTTTCAAAGGGGTCCCTCGAAAACCCTTCAAAAGAAAATGGGTCCACTCAAGGGATGCTCAGTTTGAAAGTGCAGGCGTATTATTTGTAAATCAAATCAACATCAAGGAATCCTTTCGAAAAATGTTCATTTTATCAAGGATTTTGAAAGGAAGAAAATGCCCCCTCGTGAGGGGAAGGTTGACACTTCTCCTGTAGGAAAATTTACTCCCACCTCGAAGGAAAGTTCTTCAAGTTCTTACTTTATGAACCCATGATGAAGGAAACACGTTCCGCTAGGGGTCCTTGTTGAGAATGCAATTTTTGAAAATATTTTCAAGAAAAGATTTGTTGGCCATCGAATACATTTTATGGAAATCAAAGTGACATAATAGCCCCCCCTTAGGATGGTGTGTTTTGAACACAAGGGACGTGACATCCTAAGGAGAGAAAACAAAGAATGAAAAAGTGATGTTGTTGCCCACGAAACATAGCAAGATGTAACCGTGATAATGTTGTCGCACACGCGAGGGAAAACACATGAGCACTGCAACATCACGAAGCAAGCATGAAATATAAAAGAGCGAAAGGAGACAATAATATCACAAACAAGGGACACAAGGGCGATCTGATATTTCGGGGTCAAAGTTGCTCATAAATATATATAAGTATAATAATAGTATATAGATGAATTGTCATCAACCCCCTACTATATCAAACCATATGAAGAATGCACGAGAAGACAAAATAAATATAAAAAATTGGGTCAACATCGAAGGGAAGCCTAAATTCCCCCAACACTTTGCATTGTCCCCAATTTTTAGAAATTAATACACATAATAGAGGAAGAATGATGTAACAAATACAACAAGTTTTACAACACAAAAACACTCTTGTATACAAGCAACTACAAGGGTGACAATGGTCATATAGGAACACATAACGCAAGAACAGGGGAACACAAACACACACACAATCTACTCTACAAATGAAGAAGAGGTGCCCCATAGTCCTCATCAACCAAGAGGTCACCAGCCTCCCAATCAAGATCATTGTACGGGGAAGGCGGACGAGCCTGCAAGGGCAGAATATCAAAGGGGAACCCTCCAACCCCCTGCAACAAGAGCCAAGGAAGGAGACCCTTTGGTGTCTCCTCCGCTCAGTTCATGTGGGGTGAAGGTTAGTGATTTCGCAAAGATCATTGAATGGGTCGAGACCTCATCTAAAGAATTAAACATGCACTTCATAGGAGTGTCATGTGTTAACTCAACGGGTGAGGTAGGTGACACTTGGGGTTCACTGCTAGGCTCACTGAGAGACTTGGGAGCAGTGAAAAACTTTGAGGATGTCAAAACTTCCTTCATCACTAGGATGGCACATGCTAATGCAAAACCACCTTCTAAAGAAGGTGAACACCTCTTTGGACACCCTTTACTAGCAGGGCCATCCTCCATCTTCTTCTATTTTGGAGGATGCAAGATCCCCACAGATGAGGCGGAAGGTGTAGAGGAGTAAGAAAAGACCGCAACAAACACCACCAAGGTGTTTGGCATGTCCATAGGCTTTGAAAATGGTGGGATGTCCAGGAGGGACATCAAAAGAGGCGGCTCAACCGAAGTAGCAATAAACACCTGCACCTTTTTTGGGCAAGGGTCGTTTATGCTCGCAATAGGAGCTAGAAGTAGCACCGAGGCTAATGGAACTGAAGCAAAGGGGATAGGAGAGGAAGACAGAAGGTGCTGAGTAGAAATTTTTTATTCCCCCTCCTTCCTCTACAAAGTGGCCTGCTTAGCGGATAGAGAGCCTTTTGTCGATGCTTGCGCTCACATGCAAGGAAGTTCCTATGACTCTAGGAGCCAGAGGCTGAAAGTTTGGAGGGGAAAAAAGGCTCCTCCTCGACCATCAAAAGTTTCCATCACAGTCATCTCTAGCAAAGGGAGGGACTCCTAGTCAAGAGTAGGAGGGAGAGATTGAGAAGAGGTTGGAACAACAACGGGGGGAATCGGCTCCAATGCCTCGGCGGTAGGCCTCTTCCCATTCACTTCCTTGGAGGCAGGAGCAATAGGAAGCCATAGAGGTCAAGACATAGAGGACTCTCCACAGGGACCCTTCCTCTTACCATACTAAATGGGCCTAGGCATCATGGGTAGAACAATAATTTCAAATGTTGGATGCTTTGGCTTTCGCCAAGTGAGCACCATCGGGTTCTCCAGCAAGCACCTAGGAGAGGAATCCGATGACACCACAAAAGGGTGAGAGGAAGTGATTAGCGGGAAAATGGAAGATGAGGAAGAGGAACCTCAAGAGTGCTTCTCTTCCTCCCTTCTCTAGGCCAAGGTGGCATCACCATCAGCTTTCAAGAAAGCCCTATGTGAGATAGAATAGGGAGAGGGAGGGTATCTCACCTTAGGTGTTAAGCATCTACTCTTGTACTTCACATAGGTTCAGTACAAGAGGTATGCCTTAGGAGGAAGCAGACCAATGAGCGTAGGCCAGAAGTGATCCAACGAGTAGCCACCATGTTCAATCGGCGGCTTATAGTCGGTGTTGTGGACTACATGCAATGTACCCTCATGGATTAATTTCAGGCATTTATGCACTATCAAGGGAATTGCATTCATAGCAACCAACTAGGGGATACCCAGTTTCACCCTAAAGAGTTCAAACCTGGGATTATGTCAAAGAGTAAATTCACTAATTTAGGTCCAACTTAGATGGAAAAGGTGATGCATCCAAGGGGAAGTATGGGAAGCTTGTTGTGTGTATGGATGATACTCTTGGATTTTTCATATCCATCTTTGTGCAAGAAGTTAATCAGTATAATCTCCTTAGTAATGACATTCAGTAGACATGTTGGGTCAACAAGAACACCTGTTACAGTGCTTCCATTGATTCATATGGGGATGTATAAGGGAGATGGATCTCTATTATAGTTCATCAGCAAGTCTTGCAAGGTGAAAGTTATACCAAGGGAACTACTCACAAGCTACGTAATGGGATGGGCAGATGTAAAAAGGAGGCCATCATGTATACTAGATGGAAATTTCACAGAGCGCCCAAGGGTTTTGCAACTAGTTGATGACCCAACTAAGATTTTGTTTACTAATATTTTGTTTTGTAATGCTTATGGAACATTCCAACTACGCTACTAGGGTCATAGGTCGACTTGCAAGGCTAAGCGCCTTGCAACACTTGTAACCACAACACTCCTAGAATACAAGGAAAGGAACTTTCAACACCTCCGAACAGAACCAAAATGGTTCATGTTGGGTTCACCAAAATGTAAGATAGGGGACCAACCACACCAAGGCTCCAAGTCACGAAGAGTCGAGAGCGGAGGGCTTCCCTAACTTACCTCAAGCTAGGTGAATTTTTTAGGTCAAGGATAGAGAATGAAGAGCACTCTCAAGTGCTTCTGTCACTCTACTAACCCGAGAGGTTGAACAGGGCTAAATGAGCCAATTTTTGAAACCCTAACTGTACCTCAAGTAGCTCTCTGCCCTAGGACAGCAGCACAAGTCAGGGATGATAGCGTCGTGCACTAGTGTCTCTCTAGGGTACTTGCATCTATATGATCATAAAGTACAATAGTACAGTGAAAATACAAGAAATCTACTAACAGTTTAGCAAACAGATTTTAAAGTACTTAAATAGAATACTAAATATCAGAATGAACTAGATAGAAGGATAATGAAGATTAACTCACTACAAGTCTAGTTCACCAGCAAGATCCACACATATATGTACCTACACACAACCAAGAGAGGAAAAATGTTGGGGTTGTATAGGGGTTTTCCTCATTCAAACCCCCGCTTTGGTGTTTCCACCTCCATGAATAGTCAGGAAAGCCACAAGATAGAAAATACGATAAAGGAAATAGTAGGAAAGAGTACCAAACAATCACAACAACATTATGCTACATAAATCAAGAAACAATATCACCTTCTCAATCGAGGTTCCCTCAAGCACATAGAGGAGGATGTAGGCTTGGTAAGTCCTACGTTGCTGCAACAATGAAGAAGCAGTCCCTTGGGACACCAAGTTACAACTCCAATGGTGGAAAGAAGCACAATAAGATGTGAAGATGTGTTGAATTGCTCAAGAAGTGCTCAAAAGATCAAGTTGGTGTGTAGAATTGTTCAAGAGATTGTAGAAGATGGAATGAATATGAGATGGATGCATTTAAAGATAAAAATGGGAGGGAAAGAGTCATTCTCAGGTCGACCGGTCGACACAGAGGCATTACACTTCATCCCCAATGGGGAACATAACGTCCCTACGGATTTCAGAGGCAAGAATCTATCAGGGATGGCAGTGCACCACGCAAACGTTTGCACGCCGCATGCGCATCCCCGATAGAAATTTCCCCACCAACATAAAGGACAAGTGCCAAGTGGATGGAAAGCAAGTAGGTGATGTGGAATTTCTTAGTCAGGTTTGATTTTCTAAGGTGGAGGGGTGTAAAAGGGGAATTTGCAAGAGGGGTGCAAATTCACTCCTATACAAGTAGTAATAGATTTAATTAAGAATGAAAAGCATTGACAACTTAAGAGAATCTCACATTTTGATTTACAATTTTGGCTACTTAATATATATGCCCTAACAGCTACAGCTGAAAAGAAGCAACTCTAGGAGGTGATTACAAATTTGATGGATGGGATAAGAGATAAAAAATTCATATCAGTAGGTGATTTTAATGCCAGTACAAGCTTGCAAGAGAAAAAAGATGGCATTCTACCGCCTCCTAGAGCAATGGAAGATTTTTCCTTGTTTATTAAAGACAGTGCTTTAATGGATATTTTACCAGGAAGTGGTAAGTTTACATGGACAACCCATAGAAAAGGATTTCTGCAAATTGCAAAATGTTTGGATAGGTTCTTAGCCTCACGAAATTAGTTTGTTCATAAGAAGGTTTTTACTTTAGATATTTTTCCTTTTACAAGATCAAATCATTATGTCATTTCTCTAACATAGAGGATGCCAATCTAGCCACTAAAGTCAAATCTTCTTTCAAATTTCAAAAAATGTGGTTCAGGCATCCTCATTTTTCACCTTTGTTATGCCAATGCCGAGTTAGTTCTCCCTTTGTAAGAGGTTCATGAATGTTTCATCTATGTAGAAAGTTAAGCCATGTTAAATCATAGATTACATATTGGAAATAAGCATGTCTTTAAGAACATTTTTTAGGAAAAGGAAAGAGTTTTCAAACAGCTTTCAGAAATTAATGAGTAGATAATAGTGAATGGTTTAGATGCAATAACATTTGAATAGAAAAAATTATTGCAAGTACAATGGGCAGAACTGGTGGCAAGGGAGGAAGTATATTGGTGGGAAAAATCCAGGGAACTGTGGCTAAAAGGAGATAGAAATACAAAAAAAAATCATGCTTCAGCACAAATAAAGAAATCATTAAAAATTGTTTTCTCTATACAATGTTCAGTTTCAAGGCAGGTGTTAACAAAAGAAGATGAAATCTAGGAGGAAAGTGTCAGATTTTTTTCACAACTTTTAGCGGCTCCAATAAATAAATCAACAAATTCAACTAAAAATGGGGAAAAACTCTTAGAAAATTTTCCAAAATTAATTGAGAAAGAAGAGAATGATTATTTGATGAGGCCTTTTACTCTTGAGGAAGTCAAGAAGGTAGTATTTTTCTTCACCTGATAAGGCATCGAGACCAAATGGGTTCGCAACCTTATTTTTTCAGAAGTGTTGGGAGTTTATTGATATTGATGTATTATTGGCACTAGAGGAATCAAGGAGAATAGGATCAATGCTTAAGTATTTTAGCACAACACACATTGCAGTTATTCTAAAAGTGAAAGAGCCAAAAATATTTGTAGAATTCAAACCAATATCCTTATGCAATGCCATATATAATATTTTCACCAAGGCTATTTACCTCAAGATTCAACCCCTTATATCAAAAGTAATATCACAAGAACAGGGTGGTTTTGTACCAAGAAGAGAAACCCCAGAAGGAGCACTAATAGCTCATGAAGTTTTGCACTCTATTAAAATTAATAATATGTCTTCATTCGTAATCAAGTTGGATATGATGAAGGCATATGATAGAGTGGATTGGAACTTTTTGATTCAGGTTCTTCAAAAGCTTGGTTTTTCTCCAAAATGGTGTAAATGAGTTAGATCATGTTTGCAGGAGCCAATTTTTTAGTTATTATCAATGGATCTCTAGTTGGATTTTTTAGCTCCACTCAAGGAGTGAGGCAAGGAGATCTTCTATCTCCAGTTTTGTTTATAATAATGACGGAAGCATTAAGCAGAACGATAAAAAAGGTGCATTGTCAAGGATTGTGGCAAGGTATTTCTATTCCAAATAAAAATATCTCAGTAACACATTCATTATTTGTAGATGACACACTCTTATTTGGTAAGTCTTCTTTGCTAGAAGCTACAATACAAGTTAAACAAATCCTTGATAAATATTCCTCTGCTTTAGGCCAAAAAAATAAATTCCAATAATCTAAAATATACATTTTGAATACAAAGGCATCCATCTCAAAGAAGTTGGTAGACTTGCTAGGATTCCAAAAGGTTGAGCTTCCATGTACATATTTAGGAATTCCTTTCTTCGTGGGTGTTAAAAAAGTTTAGTATAGGCATAAGGTTTAAGATAGAATAAAATCTAAAATTCTCTCCTAGAAAGCTAGATGGTTGTCTTTATCTAGTCGTATTATGATGATTAAATCAATTCTAGCATCCAACCCAAATTATTGTATGGTTGTGTTGAAGGAACCAAAATGTATTGTTCGTCAAATTGAGAAGATCATTAAGAACTTTTTGTGGAAGGTTAATATGGATGAGAAAAAGAAAGTTCCTTTCATGTATATAGATAGTATGTGCATGAATAAAATAGTGGAACGGGTATGCATAATTTATCTACAAGAAATTTGGCTCTTGGAGCAAAGTTGATATGGCAGATGTATTAAATGCCAAACTTGAAATAGTGTAGTTTAATGCAAAGCAAATATATGGATGATGGAAATTCAACTAGATTATTCACCATTTCAAATCCTCCAAGTGGTTCAGTTATGTGGAATTTTATTGTAGCATGTAGAGAGTTCATTACGCCATTTTTATCATGGGAAGTCAACAATGGGGAAAATGTGTAGTTTTGGAAGGATTCATGGAATGGCTATCCTCTTCTAAGTTCAATTCAGGAGTTGCAACCAGCAAAAAAAATTCTATCAGATACATGGGGCTTTAAATTAAAATATTATGTCCACAAAATAGAGCCAATAACATAGAGAATTATATGGAAGTATTTTTCCAATTCACCAATGTCACCTAATCAAAAATTTGTCTTACAAAAAGTTCTAGAGGAAAGATGTGTTTTTTTTATCAGCTAGCCCAAATAGGGTAATTTAGGCACCTTTTAAAGATGGTAGTTGTAGAGTGAAACATGGATACAAATCAATCATATCAAACACACTTCAAAACCAGTCTCATAGAGCATATTCTTTCTTTTGGAATTCAATGGCGCTTCCTAAGGTGGGAAGTTTTGCATGGCTTGCTTTAAGGAAAAGGATTTTGACAAGTGATCGATTAAATAAATTGGGATTTGTAGAGCCTTTCAGGTGTCAAGAGGTATATGAATCAATGGATCACTTTTCTGTGGGTTGTGTAGTGGCTCAAGAATGTTGGGATTTATAAAATCCAAATTGCATGTATCGTTCCCATTACCTGCTTCTTTATGAGATTTGTTTACTACTTGACCAGTTTTATATAAATCGACTCTTTTTTCTTGTATATGGAGAGTGACCCCAATAATAGTAATTTGGAATTTGTGGTGGGAATGGAACAGACGGATTTTTAGAAAGAATTCCTAGTCAGTGCAGAAAATTAAGAGTAAAATTGAGAAGTCCATTTTAGAGGTAGCCAATACATATGTTCACAATCACAAAAATGTTTCCTCCTTATACACTTCTTGGGATGGTTGGTTACTAAACAACTAGGAGCACATATCATTGCAATTTAAAGATGCTCAACATTTTCCACCCCATCTAAAGATTGATAGAAGCAAAATACATTGGCTGCCCCATCAAAGGAGTTTTCAAAACTCAATTTTGATGGCTCATCAAGAGGGAATCTAGGTTTGTCGGATGTAGGGATGTTTATTCATGATTGGAAAGGCTCTCTAATAGCAATAAAATTTATACAATTACTTAATGATACTAACAACATAGCAGAAGTAAAGGCATTACTTCATGGGTTGTAATTAGCAAGAAATATTGGTCTACGCAAGTTGCATATTGAAGGAGATTCTCTCCTAATCATTAATTCTTGTAAATAAAAAAAGATTCACAACTGGAGACTAAGTTATATACTTAAAAAAGTTTGGTTGATGATGGCCTCATTCCAGGAAATTCAAATAACTCATACATATTGGGAGGGAAATAAGCTAGACAATAAACTTGCGAACATGGGCTACGATGGTCAGGAATTTGATTTTTTCAGGTGATGGTGATCTTTGTAAAGAATATCCTCAATTGATAGCTTTAGTTGTTGAGAAGGGAAGTTTTAATACGTGAATTTCCAATATGAAAGATCATGCTATGGTCATTCGATAACAAGAGATTGGGACTCATGCTTAAGGGGTGGAGTAAATTTATTGCAATTGAGATCATTCGTAAAGACACCTATCAAGAAAACATCAGCAAAGGGATGCCAATTTTACCACTAATAAGTTTTTTTTTAGGTATAGTTTCATTATTTTCGAGTAGATCGACACAGATTTTATGTGTGTGTATGCATAGAATCATCAAGTGATTTAATTAAAGTACTGATGTTGTCAATTCTCTTGTATGGGGAAAAGATAAGAACAAAGCTAGCAATAAAAATGTTTGCATCCATGTTATGTGTTACTCGAATCAGCTATTTCGCTAATTTGGCAATAATCATTTAGGTTTAGTGAAGTGTAAACTTCTATCTTATCATATGACACTGATGCAGAGCAAGGGTGGACAACTCCAAAAAAACCTCAATCAACCAATGTTTGAAACCCTAAATCATCACTTGATGGGTTTTTCTTCACAAGCCTTCATTTCCCTTGTAGCCTTTCAAACATGAATTTTCTTACATAACTTGTGAGATAGACAGAGTCTTCAAAATTTAAACCTATTTTTAGATACTCTTTTGTACATACTTAAACATATGTCAAAACTAAGGCAGGGTCCTTTGTACGAAAACCCTCTAAAATTTAATGTCATTTTGTTCAACTAGGCCTAATTGCATGAATAGGCTTGGTAGCAGCAGGATATTTGAGTTCTAGGCTCTATCTTCCCTCTAATGCTTTAAAAATTTTGTAAAAGGTCACAAACACAAGATTCAATCATCTAAATCTCTCTCCAACTGCATAGAGCACAATTGAACACTTCACTAGGGTTATTCGGTATGTTACATAAAGATATCAGACTTAGGGCATCATCAAAACACATGCCAACCAAAACCCTAGAACCTGCAATTTTGAGGATTGAAAATGCATACAATGATAAGCCATTCCACCAATTTTTTATGGATTTCCACCATGGGAATGGCAAGAAATGCATTTTACAAATCCACTAGGAACCCTAACTAGGGTTTTGGATTGTTATTAGAAAAATGGCCATAACTTTCTCTAGACTCAATGAAAAACCACCAAAATAGTTGCAAATGAAAGGTGATCCATTCCTCTACAAGATACAATCATGTTCAGGTCATAAAAATTCCATATAGACCATACAAAATCAAAAGAATAGTCAAAAACGTGGTAAAACTCAGAAAATTGTGTTTATTCATTCATCTAAATCTCCAATACAAGTTCTCCAACCCTGTTCTCGACCAAACAAAGTCTTTTCAACCTTTTCCAATAGAATTCCAATGGTTTGCAACCAATTTGCAAAGAACAATGGTTCAACTTCCAGTTTGACACAAAAATGCAAAAGTTGCCTTTACAACATTATGCAACTTTACAATATTTTGCAACTAAACTCTAATTCACCCTTAAGCACTCAAACTAGACCTAAACAAGCATAAAATGGTCTTCTTAGACCTTATTACATGAAAACATTACAAAACCAAAACAAAATGCTAACTTTAACCCTTGGAAGCATGAAGACCTATGGTGCCCCTACACCATACTCCCAAGGAAGAAAATATTCAAGCTCCACTTGAACGGAGGGTAGCAACATGAGAACGACCTATGGAAATGCCCCTACACCATACTCCCAAGGATAGATATTCAAGCTTGTCATGAACGGATAGTCCATCTTCACTTTAGTTTTGCTTGTTTTCAACACTTGGCTAAGGTAGTTGAACTTATCAATATAATTTTATCCCCCATCTGCACCTCTACCTTGTAACTGATCCCTTTTTTCTAGATGGTTGTCATGAATTCCAATAGTTCCTTGTTCTCCTTTAATTTCTTGTTTCATTTTCACCTTAGGTTTCTTATCTCTCAAGTTTAAATCTCATCAAAAGCAGTTTTTCTACTCCCTTTGTCTCTGACCATCATGTCACCAAGCTTGGGTTCTTGATTAGTTTCACTGCCCTCTTCTACAAGAAGGGAATCATAACTAACCTTGGTACCTTCAACATTACACTCACTAACATCTACAACTCTCTTTTTCTGCTCCACTTGTAGTGGATGCTTGTCTAACTGTCCATCTTTCATCTGCAACTCAATTTGATCATTATGTTGCTCTATACTTCCCTTTTCCCTCAAGCATTGCTTACTCAAATTTGCAATCCTCTTGCCCTTAGCATCCAAATTCCTTTCAATTACAACCTCCCAAAAAATTACAACATTTGTGTTGACACCACCTCTTTCTTTAAACACATTACATTCTGCAATTTTTGTCATACGCCGCTATGTATGACAAACCAGCCCTTGGAACAAAAGGTAAATAGTGATTAGCATCTCTTCTTGGAAGCAAAAAGTCAGAAAATTTATTTACCACTATGTCCACATGATCCTTCAATACCTCGTGAACTTCCCAAGGAAACTCTTCAATGCTTGTTGATGTTAGAACAATCCTAAGTTTGCTCACCATTGTAGTACCTACTGATTCCTCTTTTATTGGCCTTAAAAACTCCTTTGTACCCATTTTCATCACTCTAGACTCCACTTGTGGGTTTTGGCTTTCATCTTGCAATGGTGTAAGGGTGTAGGAAATTCCATATTTTTCTATAACATATGTGTTTTTTTTGTCATCGTATTTGGAATTCCTATCATACTGCCAAGGCCTCACCAAAAGCAGATGACACACATCCATTGGTATTATATCACAGAAACCCTTATCCTTTTATCCTCCTATATGAAAGTCAACCCAACATTGTTCATTTACAACTACTTGTTGCCCTTTGTTAAGCCAAGAAACTATATATGGAGTGGTATGAGGGATTCTTTTCAACTTAAGCTTTTCAACCATCTCAACTGAAACCAAATTATCAGTGCTACCTAAATCAATTACAACTTTGCAACATTTACCTAAACACTTACATGTGGTTCTGAAAAGAGACTTTCTTTGTGGAGGTTCTTTCTCCATTAGCACTTTTTTCAAGGTCTTCCTCACCATGAGAGACTCGCCAACTTTTAGATCAGCATTGTTTGATGAAGAATGCACACTTTCATTATCCTTTCCTTGTACAATTTGATTTCTTCTTTCTCCTCCAACTGAAGTAGATGACTAATTTTCAGTGCATTTCCATGCTTGATGGCCTACAATTTTTTTCCATTTATAAGATTTCCATGTAAATCCATTTGATCCTCCTCTCTAGCTTCCAAATCTGCCCCTTGAATTTGATCTACCTCCTCTAAATCCACCTCTTGAATTTGCAACTTGTTCTTGGACTTTACTTGCCTCTCCTTGACTCTCATGTGACTATCTTGTATCAACAAATGTACCTCTTCCTCAAGAACTCTTTCCTCTACCCCTACTTTTCTTTTTTTGCCTTCTCTTCAACTTATCTTCAGCCTTGATGGCCAATTGGTAACACTCTTCTACCATTCTTGGATTGGTGAGGCTTAATTCATCCTAAAGGTTGTACCTCAACCCATTGAGGTATCTTGCCACTTTTTCCTCATCATCTTCTACATGACCTGCCCTTATGCTCAATTTGTAGAACTCCTCGGTATAGGCACTCACATCCATCTCTTTTTGCTTGAGGTTTTGAAGCCTTTTGAACAACTAAATGTTATAGTCACTTGGTAGGAATTTTCCCTTGAGTTTAGCCACCATCCTATCCCAAGAGGTGATTTTAGATTTCCCCTTCTTTCTCCTTTCACTTTGTACATAATCCCACCAAAGCAAGGCATGGCCCTTCAACTTTGTCTTGGCCAACTTCACACTTTGATCTTCTGGTACATTTTCATACTCAAAGTAGTTATCCAATGCTCCTATCCAAACTAGGAGTTCTTCACTATCCAACTTTCCTCCATACATGGGTAAATCCATCTTGATCTTAGGATCTTCTCCCTTCATTGTCTTCAACAGCCTTACCATCTTCAACTCATTAGGATCCATCTCTTCCTCGAACCCTTGGGAACTTTCATCTTCCCTTTCTTCTTCTTCTTCTTGATCACTCAAGTCTCTTGTGACCATTACTCTCTTTTGACTTGTTTCAATAGCTACAAGCTTGGCTTGAAGGGCTTCTTGAGTCTCCTTCATTTGTCTCATCTATTTTGCATGCTTCTCCTTTATTTCATTTAGCTCTCTAGCTAGTGGATTCCCTTTTGGAGGCATCTTGTTTCTTCTTCTCTTCAACCTTTTCCCTCTTCAGATCAAACCTATGCTCTAATACCAATTTGATGCAGAGCAGGGATGGAAAACTCCAAAACAACCTCAATCAACCAATCTTTGAAATCTTAAAGCATCACTTGGTGGGTTTTTCTTCACAACCCTTCATTTCCCTTATAGCCTTTCAAACATGAATTTTCTTACATAACTTGTGAGATAGGAAGGTTCTTTAAATGTAAACCTATTTTCAGATACCCTTTTGGACATACTTAAACATATCTCAAAACTAAGGTAGGGTCCTTTGTACAGAAACCCTCTAAAATTGGTTGTCCCTTTGTTCAACTAGGCCTAATTACATGAATAGGCTTGGTAGCAACAGGATATTTGAGTTCCAGGCTCTATGTCTTCCCTCCAATTCTTTAAACATGTCATATAGGGTCCCAAACACAAGATTCAATCATCTAAATCTGTCTCCAACTGCATAGAACACTATTTAACACTTCACTAGGGTTATTCAGTTTGTTACATAAAGATATCAGACCTAGGGCATCATCAAAACACATGCCAACCAAAACCCTAGAACTTGCAATTTTGAGGATTGAAAATATGTACAATGATAAGCCATTCCACCAATTTTTAGGGATTTCCACCATGGGAATGGCAAGAAATACATTTTACAAATCCACTAGGAACCCTAACTAGGGTTCTAGACTGTTATTAGAAAAATGGCCATAGCTTTCTCTAGACTCAATGAAAATCCACCAAATTGGTTTCAAATGAAAGGTGATCCATTCCTCTACAAGATACAATCATGTGCAAGTCATAAAAATTCCGTATAGACCGTACAAAATCAAGAGAACAGTAAAAAATGTGGTAAAACTCATAAAATTGTGTTTATTCATTCATCTAAATCTCCAGTACAAGTTCTCCAACTCTGTCCTCAACCACATAAGGTCTTTTCAACCTTTTCCAATAGAATTCCAATGGTTTACAACCAATTTTCAAAGAAAAACTGTTCAACTTCCAGTTTGACACAAAAATTCAAAAGTTGCCTTTACAACATTATGCAACTTTACAATAGTTTGCAACCAAACTCTAATTCACCCTTAAGCACTCAAACTAGACCTAAACAAGAATAAAATGGTCTTCTTAGACCTTATTACATGAAAATTTCACAAAACCAAAACAAAATACTAACTTTAACCCCTTGGAAGTATGAAGACCTATGGTGCCCCTGCACCAGACACCTTCATTATGAGAATGAATGGTATATCTCCTACCGCGTACCAAGTTCAATTTCATATGGCTTGGGAAGGAACAAAGGGGTTAAAGTAATAATTTTCAATCACAATTTTCATAGAAAAATGTGTGAGAGGATGCATTTAACCATTCATTCAATATAGTTTTTTTCATTCTTTGTCATTTCTTTTGGGAATTAGGTGCTCAGAGTTTTATATTTCTTCAATAGGGCTCATAATTCATGGTTGCATGTATGTTGTAAGAAATCTCTTTTGACTATGAATAAGTTTGAGTGAATCAAAAGAAGTGCAAGGCTTGTCAGAGAATTCAAATGGAGTATTTTCCAAGAAATTAGAGAGCTATAATTCCCTTCAATGCATTTGAGATTCTATTTACAGAATCCATTGAAGAGGCAAAATTCCAACATGTGTCCAAGGGTCATTGTCAGCAATTCAAGAAGTGTGTTAAAAGGGTTATTGGACAAGAAATCTTAGAGCCAGAGACAAATAGGTTGTTGTTTCTCTCCCAAATTCTCTTTATTTTTATTTCCAATTTTCTTGATCTGTTATAGATCTTTCGGGTTATAGAATTTATTGCAAATAAGGTAGTAAAAGAGGTCCATTTCTTGAATGATTTCCTTCTAAGAGCTTGTCAAAGTTACGACTTGTGGAGGGGACAAGGATATGTAGGGGGGCTATTCCCTCATAATTTCCTTTTACATAGGTCCACGTATGTTGCAATATACAATGCAATCAAGAAGACTTTGTCAACAAAAATGTTAGATTACTTGTCTGCTTTGAACAAGTATGCAGGAGATGTCGACTATGAATTAGCAGAGAGGATAAGGGTTCGATTAAATTCCATTCTAGTTTTACTCACCCATGAACATAATCCACAAGAAGTTGTTGCTTCAGAGGTGGATGTGCCAGAGGATGTTGCTCCAAAGGACGTTGATCTAGAAGGTTCTGGTTTAGGTGTAGTTGTTCCACAAGGCGTTGCTCCAGAAGGTATTGCTCAGCAACCTTTTGTCTAGGGAGTTGCTTCTTCACATGTACCTAATGATGATCATGCTCCCCATCTACGTAGTAATAACATGGACCTGAATTTGAATATATTTCCCCCTTTGCAATCTATAGTAGGTAACCTTGATGAGCATCAAGATAAGAATGATGTTTCTATCGATCAAATGGAGGATTAGCTACTCGATTTAGTCTCAATTTTGTAGTTATGGGTATAAATGACTTATCAAAAGATAATTATTTATCATTGCAGATATAAGAAGTTGATATGGGATTTAGTAAATGAATCATGTAATGCTTTTGGGGGTTGTTTTTTGATGTTTTGTAAAGAAATCATGAAATTTTTGGGGTTGTGGGCCAAAATTAGAAATAGTTATGTTGATGAATAATCTAAATAGGTGGAATTAGGGTTGAATTTGGCTGATGAGAGCCATAATACATCAAGACATACTTTTGGACATCCTTTTATAAATACATATAGGCATATTGTCTTTTACTGAAAAAAAAGATTGTGATGAATGGATCTATGTACAATGAGATGATATAGCGTAGTGTTCTGATCTATGCATATGTACTATGGTTTGCATGTCATATGATAACCATGGTCAATTGAATAGTGTGAAATTTCTACTAGTATGGATTGATAATGTGAACCTTTTCTTACCATGTAACTTACAAAGGTCTTCCTTTTCTAGATAAGAGAGTGAAATAAATTATGCTAAATAGGGAGGATAAATTATTTGTGAAACTAGGTTCAAATCTCTATATGGTGAATGACATGTTGTAACTAGCACACAATGGATAATGATTGTCAGTGGAATTGTTATGTTATACTCTATGTTGGTACCTAGTGCAAAGCTAATTGTTGAGGAAGAGTTGAAATTTAAGTAACATCTTGTCAAGGTTAGATAAAAATTCAATGATCACCTATGGACTAGTATTGCTCTTCTCAATATATTAAACAATAAAGGGTGTGTGGAATTTAGTAGAAAGGTGTCCACATATGTGAATTTTCTTTTTCAAAGAAGTAATGGTAAAATTAGTAGATGCAAGAAGTGAATTAATAGTAATGGATAAAGGCAAGTGAAAGTAAAATTGTGGAATGTGTAAGCTCTCACTATGATTAAATATGGATTACAATGGGAAAGAAAATGTATTCCTTATTCTTTGTAACTATGAATAGACTATTATAACAAAAATAATAGCTACTTATGTGATTTGATATTTGTTTTAATGTGGAACTTTCAATCAAAATTGGTGTGGAAGAATCCCTTAGAGCAGGTTAATAACAATTAAATTTCAATTAGTTGTTTCTCCTTACTTTTAATGGTGTATGTAAAGAATGGTATTAGTTTGAATTCTTGACTGAAAGGAATAAGTTTTAAAGAGGTGAAACATTATATCCTCAAAACTATTGATACTACACATAAAATGTGAGAATACGTAAATATTAGCTCTAAGGTGTTTTCCCATTTTTTTACCAATTCGTTTTTGGAAATTTGTGTCATCTTTGTTTGAGTTGGTTTTATCTTCGATATAAAAACACCCTTGTGTAATCCTTGTTATTAGTCTTATTCTAACCTCTACAAGAATGGTACAAGTCTTTAGTTACCTTTTTCTTGAGTGTTTCTTTTCCTTCAAAGTGTTTAAGAGATTTCTAAAGTTTACAAACCGCCTAAATGACCAAAAAATAAGTTCTAAACTTTTTGAAAGATTCATAATTTTGTGAACCTCTAGAAAGTCTAAAATTATGATTGCAAATATAATTTGAAAGGTTTTGAACTTATAAAAATTGAAGGTAATTTTTTAGCAAGTATCAAGGTTCATGAACCTTTTAGAGACAAAAAGAAAAAATTTCCAATTCGCTGTTCAAACTATCAAAATGTCAAAACAGAAATTTTCAAAGCTTTAGAGGAGAGGAGACACAGTTCGTAAGTTCAATAATTTTCAGAAATATTCAAAATATTTTGGGAGAAAGCTTAAGGAAAATGATGTAGAAGCTTGTGAACTTTATAGTCTACCAAAAGAAAAGTTCTAAATTTTGACAAAGTGTCAAATTGTCGAAAATACTTATAATGTTTGAAAAAAATGGAACTTTCTAAATTCTTGTAAAGATGAGGATATAATATAATTTGAATTATTTAAAGAGTTGATTGAGCTAATTTTTTTCACTCAATTTCCAATCACAAACTTCATTCACTACCATTGTTGCAAATGTTCCCCTACATATTACAAATTTCTTAGCTTTGTAAAGGTAAATCATTTCTATTTTACCTAATTTTTCTCCAACTGCTTCTCTATAGCTCCATTCAAATTTAGCAATTAATCTAATTCAACTCTCATTCAAATATTTTCATGAGCTTTGTACACCCCAGGTCATTTCCTCTCTAAAAGTAAAATAATTTCCTTAGTTGCACATCAAAACTTGCTTAAAGCTTTGGCCCACCTAAATTTGGTTATCGTACAAACTACACAAAATGAAATATAAATATCAAGAATATGATAATTCCTCTATAATCCAAAACCTAATAGATGAAATTAAAGACATTGACTTAGGTCATGTTGACCTAGAAGATTTTTGGCAATGAATGAATATGGATCCAAAAGCCCCAATGGTACAATCAACCTTCAATAGTGGACTAGCACATGCAAATGAATTCACAATTGTTGTTCAAATCCCCCATTTAGTGTTGGATTGTGTAATAAACTATCATCTAGAGTCTCATGAAGTGAAAACCTCTAAGGGCAGAGTCATTGCAAGATTAGATGGTCCTTCACTTGGGATCATCCTTAGGTCACCGATAAGGGATGATTATTTTATATGAGTGAAGAAAGGATAGGATTATTTTTAAGATAAAAATATTTTTCTGACTAATATTATTAATTATTGGTTGAAAGTCCCTAAAAAGGGACAATCTAAACTTACAAAGGGACTACAAAGAGCTCATTTCAAAAGAAGATATTTATTTATTATCACTTTATTTCATAGGATGGTAGGAGTTAAAGACAAGTATCATTGAACATTGGATGTGTCAATTTATCATTACCATTGGGTTTTCTTCTCAATTTTAAAATTATTCCCAAATGATGAGTGATACCTACATGATCAATTGGTTAATTTCTAGAAGAATCAATTATTTTATGTCTTCTTACTTGATTTATGTTGTTTCCAATATGAATGTGTAGCAAGGATAGCAAACTATAGGAATATTTAATGGTTCTACACAAATATATGAAGTATATCCACAATTACGAAAGGAGGTGGGAAACAAAGATTATAGGAGAGTGAATGATGTATTTTTCATGTTTAATGTAAGAATACCAAAAGGAGACCTTGGATTGAGAATTTCTCCAAAAGCAGCTCAATTAATTATGGAATATGGTAGTTAGTTCATCCAATACAACAAGTTCACATACCTATGATTAGGGGGTTTTGAAGGTACTCCTTATAAGTTGTCACGATGTGTCAATGATTACCTCATATTCCTGGAAGTTTGTAGACAAATGGAGAAGTAAGCAAGAAGTGCAATGAAAAGAAAAAAGAAGGATATCCTTTTCATGTGCATCTAACCTATTACACTTGTAATTATTTTGCAGATGCTCAAAATATATATAGAATCCTATCTAAGCTCAATTTTCATCCCTTCACAATACTTGGCTATCCTATGATAGCAAGAATTATGTCAAAAATAATCTATATATTGGAATACCTTATGGTCATGATCCTCATTTAGAGGACTACTAGGAGGATTATGTAGATGAATTGAATTCATGAAAAGAGATTGGATGAGACTAATAGTTGATCAAATGAGAGCCTTCAAGTTGGGGTGGGATATTCCCAACATAGTAGATGATGGTATAGAATTGGTTGATGAAGCCTACCCTTCCATTTGGTTGTAAACACTCTCTCAAATTAATTGGTTAGAGTGTAGTATTGTAAAATTATACCTCTGGGAAATTTCACACTACACAACCCTCCCTTTAGCCTAATAAAGACAATAATGCAAATTCCCCTTTTCCTAGCCTTCAAATTCATCCTCAGACCTTTGTTTTTGGTCTCTAAGTGAATTCTTGTCAGGGATGCTTCTGCAATGAGCAAATGTCTACATATCATGCAAAAATCCTACCAACATTCTTGGGTTTGTGGTCATTGGGATGTTACACTTCTGCCTGCTCGTGAACTGTAACGCCTCTATGGTCGCAGACACACCCAAAAACAACCTTTTTGCATGTTATTCTTCCACTTTAAAAATTCATTCACTCTCTCATTCATTCTATCATTCAATCTTTCATTCTATTACTGTCCTTCTTGCAACTCATTCTCTCAATCTCTCACTTTCTCACTTCTACACCACTTTTCTCAAGCTCTCTTGCACATTCTTGGCTTCTACATCATCATCTTGGCTCTTTCAAGTGTTGCACTCTCTTTCGGTTTTAGTGGCTTGTTGAAGGGAGGGTAAACACTCTCTTTTACTTGCATTATCATTCTTTTATTAACATATTTACACTATAACGTGTCTGCTTTATCTTTTCTATATACATTGTCTATTGTCTATTTATTTCTCTACGTGTCTTATAGGTTGTCCATGGAGGTGGAAACACCAAAAGGGGGTTTTGACTAAAGCAAACCCCGAAATAACCCCAATAATTTTCATTCTCTCCATGTGTGCAAATTGTTTGTATGGAGCTTTGTGGGAGGTTGCATAGCATTGGACCTCTCATGAGTCTCTTCCTTTCGTTTCTCTCTTGTTTTCTATGTTTTACTTAGTTTAAATACTTCCATGTTTAGTATTATTCTTGTTGTCATTCCCTTTATTTTAGCTTTCTATTAATTTAGCAAACATTCAGATTTTAGTTTCCAAATAGACAATAGGCTATGTGTGTTTCTTTCTGCAAGCTCTCCTTTCGGACTGTACAAGACCACAATGCACCATAGGGATGTTTGCATGCCATGTTGTCATCCTTTGGCTAAGAGCTAGTCAACTTGTTCAAAATACCTTTGCAGTCTACTCTTTTTGTATCTGAAGTATTTTTTTCAAAATTTGTCATAAAACATAAAACATTACAAAAACTCCCTTTGTCATCCTTTATCAACTGAGCTTAGCCTTTGAGGTAGTTGAATACCATTCACTCCCTATAGACTCTTCTCTATCCTAGAGACTGGGGAGTAGTGAATCTCCTCCTCTATGTTTTGGTGAACCCAATGTGAACCTTTTTCTTCCCTTTGTCTTTTTGTCAAAAAAATTCTTCTCTTTTCAAAGCGTGTATTGGATGGAGTGGTGTGACACTTTATGAACTTCACAACCCAATCCACTACCTCCAGGCACATAGTTAGAAGGATTTATTGGAATTTTGATATGGGGTCTAGGAGGTTCATTCCTCCTCGTCAAGGTCCAAAATTTGAGGATTTCTCTATGGGACTCACTACCAGATTCTCCCCTTCTCATGTTGAAATTGAAACCCATACCCCACCAACATCTCCTTCGAACTCTTCCCCTTCCTTAGCTAAGGAAGTTTTTCTTAGGGTTCCTATCGATCAGATCCACTCTTTGAAAGTGAGACTCGAAGAGTTTAAAAATTTCCTAGTAAAATAAAATTCTTATTCTCAAGCAACTCCTCTCCTTAATGGTATGAGGAATTTGCCTATTTTTTATCATCGAGGTTTGGAGCTACTTTGTGGAATTGAAAATATTGTGGAGACCCATGTCCCGTCATAGACTTTTGTCTTGGGAAATCCTCAAGATGTTTATATGGAAATCACTGGTCACCAGTTGAATGTTTTGATGTGTGGAGTGTCTATCCATATGGTTAACACATATCCTTCTATCAATAATTTTGCTAATAATGCTACCACCGCATCCAAGGCAATTCCTACAATTAGCATAACAACCACCTCCTTTTATAAATAATTTACTTGGTTTTATTTACTGAGGAATTTGCCTATTTTTTATCATCGAGGTTTGGAGCTACTTTGTGGAATTGAAAATATTGTGGAGACCCATGTCCCGTCATAGACTTTTGTCTTGGGAAATCCTCAAGATGTTTATATGGAAATCACTGGTCACCAGTTGAATGTTTTGATGTGTGGAGTGTCTATCCATATGGTTAACACATATCCTTCTATCAATAATTTTGCTAATAATGCTACCACCGCATCCAAGGCAATTCCTACAATTAGCATAACAACCACCTCCTTTTATAAATAATTTACTTGGTTTTATTTACTTTAATAAAATATGATCATGAGTAAAATGATATTTTTTTTTTCTTTTACAATAACTGAAAAATGCACTGCATAACTGAATATATATAAACATTTCACAACATCTTATCTTTTTTTTTTAAACTGAAAAGAACAAACAATATTTTTCCTTTATATTTCAACATAAAGATTTCAATTAAATAAGATATAACATTAGCTTAAAGGTATAAGGTCAAAGATCCCATATCTAGATACTTTCTATCTTCCAAGACTCGGGATGTCATCTACAAGAGGGAGAGCATCACCCAAGTGCTTTACCTTCAACCACGGACCAACAATCCCTCACACACCTTCTTAACTAGAAGTGTCCATGCCCTTCAATGATGGGTATAGTTAAAAAGCCTCTTAGTTTTTCCATTTGATCTCTGGTGTTGTGCCCTACTTAAATAATACTATCAAATAACTATGGATACCTTTCAACTATGTATGAAAACTCTGATCAGTTAAGCAAATCTAGGTCACAATGAATTGGCAAGTGCATGCAAAGACTATTGCACTCACTTAGGCCAAAGTATTTGAACTAATTTTAATCACTACTTATGAGTGGAGTTTTTTTTTCGCCCACCTCTACTCAACTTGGAGAACTATATCTAACCTAGGGTTGACTCGAACTTACTGTTTGCCAAAAAGTTAAACATAGAAAAAGATTTTACTTTACACATTATGACTCCCTAGTCAAAACTCAATCAAATTGCTTAATTCTTACTTGTTTCGAATTCTCGAGTTACTTTATGTAACTACCTAGGTCTTGGAAACTACCACTAGTTTTAAGATCACCAAATTCATGAGAGTAACTACTCTCAAAACTAGACCTTTGATATACTTGACAATCAAAAGAGAATAACTTGACTACTCGGTCATAACTTAACATAATGGCATCATATTCAAATACCCCAATTGAGTGTTTTCCAATAAAGAACATAACTCATTGTAGGGTTTATCTATTCACCACAAATGGTGAGGTCTTTCTTTTCAAAGATTCATTTAAAATAACATAGTCTTTAAACAAGAAATCAGATTTAGAATATAAAGAATAACTATGTACTACATCGGGTTGGCACCTTTATTCAATAACTTAGCACTTAATCGTGCTTAAAAAATTTCTACTAATTCTTGGGTTCTTAGCCTAATAAGCGTAGGCTCAATAACCACCAAAAAACGGGATTCAACTTTTTTTTTAAAAGTCCCCTTAAAATGACTTATTTAACAAATTATTAGTATATCACCCAAAAGCACATCAATAGAAGAAGTGAAATAACTTTTATTCAAAATAGAGAAAGACACTCATAAACTCAAAGGCAGATTTCAACTTTTAAATTAGCCATTTCTTGCATGAGAAAGAGTGAAATAACAAAAAAATCCTCACACTGATTAAAGAAGTTTAACCATTCCAATAAACCCTTGAAGTACTATTTATGCAAGAAGATAATAAGAATATAAATACAATGCTTGCTTGCTCAAAGAATGTGATGGTTTGGTCAAGCTATACTCAGCTCAATATTATCTAATCAACCTCAAAGTTCAACCTTATGGTGCAGCTCCAACTATTTCCCAAAATAAAACACTTTGGCAATATCTCGTTGTTCCAACTAGAAACATTCCAGATTAACAACTCTTCTTTTTCACTTCACTATCATAGGGATAAACCACGATTATCTCTCTCTTATTTCTTCCTCAAAAAAATGAAACTAAATCCAATGATGATGCCTTTTATATTAATCGCACATTAACTCTTATTCTAGATCTTGGTGAAAAATAAGCACGCCAAACTAGAGTTTTCTGTTTCCCTTTGTAAAAATAATTTCGGTTATAGTATATATATTATATATAGTATATTAGTTGTGATATATCATATGCTACATACATTGATGCTTACTATCACATACGTATGTAGACATACGTCCATATGAGCAGATATATACATACGTGTTCCCAGTGCAACACACACACACACATAGATATTTATATATTAAACAAGAAGAACTTATTAAATACTCAATTTACTTACAACCCAAACAAAATAGAACAACATGACTAAACAACCTCAAGGTTTTACTTACCTTCAAGATGCTACTAAAAACCCTAGACATGCTTAAGTTTAACAAATTCAAACACTTGACCAAAGCTAAGATTAGATGTCATTGCTAGAGATCCTTTTACCCTTATCCTGGGTGATACTCCCCCTCTCCCTCTGGAGGGCGTGCAAAACATTCCTACAAATCCATTCAAGAAACAATTGAGTAGTTAGCCATAAATAATTGTATCATAATCATTTTGTTGCATTTTCATTAGTAATTCATTTAAATGTAGAAACATCACATTGCATTTCATCATAATCATATAATTACATATCCATCAGTAATCCATTTAAATGCAGTAATATCACATTGCATAAATTCATCATAGCTTTTAACTTTCCAAATTTCATAGTCTCATATTTAATCATAGCAATTACCATAAAGTAAAAAGTAAATTTAGAAATCAAGGGTGGGGTGTAACAATTAGAGTGAATCGAGTTCCCTTGAATTTTGAGATTCCTACATCTGGAGTTTGGAACATCTCTACCTTTGGTGCCACAACTATTCATACTTCATCAATAGATCTCGTCCTCAATGTTATATTACAAAACATGAGGCAGATGCAATCTCAAATAGAAAATTTCACTAGTTCTACTTCTTAGCCTATGTTCTAGCCTTATTGTTGTTGTAGTTGTTTGTCTTTTTCTATTCTGAATACCCCATCCCTCAAGGGACGGAGATTCCCAAATTTGAAAAGTATAGTAGCAGAGGAGATCCATAGACACACATCTTGTCTTTTAATGCCATGTGTATCGATTTATTCCACCACAATGTTCTATTGGAAAAACTATTTTCGCATTCTTTCAAGGATGCTGCTTTGGAATGGTATTGCTCTCTCCCCAATAATTTTATCTTCTCTTTTGACCAACTAGTAAATCAGTTCTTACAACAATTCCAGGCTAACATCGGACCAAAGGTTTCCTTTTTCGATCTCGTTTGACGAAAGTAGGGTGCGCATGAGAAAGTAACTAATTTTATTTTTTGTTACCAAGATCTCTTTTCTCAAATCTCATATGCCTTGCCAAATTCTTACATACATGTGTTCATCAAAAACTTGTTGCCAACGTTGCAAGATAAATTTCTTCTAATGAAGTATCCCTCTTTCACCCATCTATGTGTTGTGTTGCATGAAGTGTCAACAGACGGTTGCTCAATATAGGGATTCTTCCTCATCCTCCCATATGGATGGCTAGCTAGTCATGTCTATCTTTGGAGAGTTAATAAAGAGTAAGGAAGTAGTAAACACGATGTTTGTTCCTACTAATAAAATTTCTACAAGTTGAAATAGATTTTTTACAAAATTATCTGAATCTTATATAAATATCCTACAAAAATTATTAAAAGATGGTGTAATTTCCCTTCCAGAGATTAGACCACTTTCTGAGCCTTATCCTCAATGGTATGACACACATAAATTTTTCTAGTACTATCAAGTATCAGGTCATGATATTGAGCGATGTGTGGATCTTCGTCATGTTATACAAGACCACATTGACAATACTACCATCCGAATTTATGGTAATAAGAAAAATTATAATAAATTTGTAGCGAAAACTAACAATTAGTTGTCAATTTACACATATCCCTTTCCATCCCATTCTGCCAATATTATAACACCCACTTCTTCATCTACTTACTCCAATTCTTCTAAGTATGTGAACATGATCTCATTTACTCGTGTTCCTCCTTCAAGTCATGTGGCACTTGATATAATATTCACACCATGTGACATGCCTCTCAATAATAATGTCATAGTTAGCATTATGGTTGACCCCGTGAGTCGGATCAATATTATCACAGAGGAGATTATTTTCATAAATAATTTACATAAGGAGAAATATGAGTCCTAGACCACACTTTGTACCCACAGTGATCTTTTTGCTCCACCCATTGGTTCTATTTCTCCGTCGATCTTGGTTGGACCTAAAACTTTAAAAGTTCCATTTTTCATGATACTAGAGTCTGACCTCTTCAAAGTTATACTAGGCATCTCATGGATAGTCACTATGAACATAGTTCCCTCTGTCATCCACAAATGTCTGAAATTTCCTCATGAGGGAACATAGTACACTATCTAGGATACTGGATACAAACCACTTGTGTCATGTGGGGGCTTCTCCCTTGACCATTTTTGGCTCACTCCAGTTGGACCCTTGTCGCCTAGAGGGGACTTGTTATAAAAATATTACTTTAGGTATAAAACTGGAGGTTTGGTTCCTAAAAGTGGTTTCCCACCTTCTACTCATGTTATCTCTCTAAAGGCTTCTATGAATGTGTAGGAGCATGCTTCATCCCCTACCTCTCCAAAGGTTAAAGACAAGTAAGCTCTTGCCCCTAGGCCTTCTCCTTCTTCTTTGTCTTCTTCTGCAACTTCCCAGCCTCTAGCAGTGTCCTCCATTCCTTCTATTGTGCCCGGCATAGGAAAGGGAAAGGTGCATGTGTTGTGGAATTCCAAACCTCAAGCCTTTTTTTCCTAATTTTTCCCACAATCCCCTAACCCACTCTATATGATAAGGGGAAGCATTCTCATGGAGTTGTTCCTGCATCTCAGCCTCTAATGCCTCCCCTTGTTCCTCCACCTACCCCTAAGGCAGACAAAGGAAAGGGGGCCATCATTGAGATGTTTGTCTCTCTTCCTAACTTTGTGTCTCCTCCTCTTGTTCCTCCTTAAGAGTCTGCCCTTCCATCAGCAATGGTTGTGGAGGCTACTCCTCTAGTGGACCAGGATCCCCTAGATTCTTCTCAAGCTACACCTCTTGGTGCCCATAGCCATTGTAATTGGATTTCGCATGAGCACAAGCGTCATTGACACACCTTGACTAGGGAGCGTGAAGTTTCGTTGAAGATCAAGGATGAGATTCCTCTTTTTTTCACTTGCTTCCCCTACTACTTATGTTTCTGCTCTTTCTCTTGTTCCTACTTCTCTTCCTACTTTCATTTCCATCACCTTTATGTTGCTTTCAACTTCGTCAACAGATCTCGATGAACCTCACCCCAAGAGGGTGCAATTTTTTGTCGCTCCTTCTATGGAGCTGCCTCTAATCACTTATCTTCTAGATATTATCCTTTCCCTCAGCCTATTGGCATGCCTTTTACAAAGTTTATGTCTTTGGTGGCTCCTTCTCCCTCTTCCACTTCTATTGTGAGGATCCCACATCCTCCATTGAAGCGTAAGTTGTAGAACGACTTCATTTTAAATGATGGTCAAAAAAGGTCTTCTTTGTCTTATGTGTCTTGTTCCACCTTGGCTTGTACCTTCCTCATGAAAAAAATAGTGCATCCTTCCCTAGATTTTTTCACTAAACCTCTTCCTAAGGTCGGAAATGACTCGGGTTTCTCATCCTTCTCCTATTCAGTTACATCACTTCATCTCAGATAAGTGTATGTTTGACCCGTTGAAGGATATTTTGACTTTGTCATCCATCTTTGCTAGATCAATGATGTTAGTCTCACATGAGCTCAACGAGGAAGACCTCAAGGGGCCTTCTTCCTTGGCTTTTGCTACAAGAAAGTTGATAGGCAACACTCTATATATCCACTCTTATAGGCTCGTCTTCCCTCCCCTTACGATGATCTATACTAGGAGTAGAATGACTTGTTGGAGGTGTCAGACTAGAGTGGTACCTCTTATTTATCTTTAGATTATATTTGTGTGTGTGTTTGTGTTCCCTTGTGCTTGTCTCTTAATATTTGTGCTCTCACCTGGAGGACCTTTTCTACCCTTGTAGGTACTTCGATACAAGAGAGAAAAATTTTCATACACTTCTTCTATTTTCCCCATCATTCTTTTATATATCATAAATTTTTATTTTTCATGTTGAGAATGATGCAAAACATTGGGGCATAATGGCCTCTTCCATGTTGACCTAACTTTTTATTGTCTTCATGTGCTCTTCTTCTCGTTCTGGTCTATTTGGGAGGTGATGATAGTTCATACATATTATACTATATTTATCTATCTATGTCTATGAGCAATTTTGAACCTGAATAATCGAATCCCCCTATGATATTGATTTCTTCATCTCTTCTTTTCTCTTTCATGATGTTGTGGATTCTCTGTTGTCCCTCACGTGACAACATTCCATGGATATATCCTGCTATTTATTTCATTACATGGCATCTATTTTTTTTCTCTTCTCCTTAGAATGACATGTGCATCTTTGTGTAGCACACATCATTCTAAGGGAGACTATCATATCTTCTTATTTTTCAAAAGGATTTAAAAATTATCTCTATGTCTTATAATCTCGTCATCTAGCTTGGGGGCAACTTGTCTAGACTTTTCTTGTCTTTTTTTGTGACTGTCCTACAACGCACTTTGTAGTAGCCATAGGCCTATTTTCTTTTTGTATGGTCTCTAGCCTTGCTAGCCATACCTATCAACATTGTCTTTTATCTGATTAGATTATGTCATGTCATATCTATGAAATTTATCATGTCTATTTTTCAGTTTTTTGCCTAACACGTTTGTCTAGAGTTAACATTTTTATGGTGAGATTGCAGTCAACTTTCCAAGATGGAAGACTCGTGTCCTATTTGCGTCCTGACTCAAATCTTCTAAATCATATATATCAGATTGAAGATTTGTGTCCTCTTCATCCTAGGTATATTCTCTTCAACCTCTTTCTACTTTAGCTCGCACATGTTTAGAATACATATACTCGCTAAAGTGAGGGAAAAATGTAGTGTCATAAAATTGTACCATTGGAAATTTCACACTATATAACCCTCCCTTTAGCCTAATAAAGACAATAATGCAAATTCCCCTTTTCCTAGCCTTCAATTTTTTGCTTAAACCCTTTGTTTTCAATCTCTAAGTGAATTATTTTTGGGGATGCTTTTGTGACACATAGACATCTGTGTGCCATGTGAATGTCCTAACAAGATTCTTGGGTCTATGGCTATTGGGATTTGTACACTTTTTCCTACCCACGAAGTGTAATGCCTCTATGGTCGCAAACTCGCCCGAAAATGACCTTTTTGCATGCTATTCTTCCATTTTAAAACACTCATTCACTCTCTCATTCATTCTGTCATTCAATATTTCATTCTATCACTCTCCTTCTTGCAACTCATTTTCTCAAGCTCTCGCTTTCTCACTTCTACATCACTTCGCCAATTTTTTCAAGATCTCTTATATGTTCTTGGCTTCTACATCATCATCTCGACTCTCTCAAGTGTTGCACTCTTTTTTCTTTGTAAGCTTGTTGAAGGGAGGGTAAATACACTTTTTTACTTGCATTATCATTCTTTTAGTAGCATATTTACATTCTAACATGTCTACTTTATTTATCTTGTCTATTTATATTGTATATTATATCTATTTCTTTCTCTACTTGTCTTATAGGTTGTCCATGGAGGTGGAAACACCAAAATGGGGGTTCAACTAAGGAAAACCCTGAAACAAACCCAACAATCTTCATTATCTATGTGTATGTAGAATTTTTGTGTGGAGCTTTGTGGGAGGTTGCATAGCACTGGACCTCTCGTGAATCTATTCCTTTTGTTTCTCTCTTGTTATCTTTGTTTTACTTAATTTAAATAATTTCATGTTTAATATTCTTCTTCTTGTCATTTCCTTTATTTTAGCATTTTATTAGTTTAAAGAACTTTCAAATTTTAGTTTTTGAATAGACAATAAGCTATGTGTGTTTTTTTCTGTAATATCTACTTTCAAACCATACAAGACATCCATATGTTGTGTTTTCTTCCTTTGGTTGAGAGCTAGTCTTCTCTTTCAATCCCTGAAGTCCTTTTTCCAAAATCTGACATAAAACATAAAACATTGTAAAAACTCCCCTTTTTCGTCCTTTGTCACTTGAGCTTAGCCTTTGAGGTAGTTGAGGACCATCACTCCCTATAGACTCTTCTTTTTCCTAGAGACTCAAGAGTAGTGAATCTCCTCCTCTACATAGAGAAAAACATCATTGATATAAGACAAAGAGATCCATGTTTACACTAAGAAAGAGTAAGATTTGGTTGAATGTTAAATTTGCAAATTGTACCACTTCCAAAAGATCAAGTGCCAAGGAAACAAAAGCAAACTACTTCACTACCACCCCCCATCATCAATATGCTACTAGATCAAGATCCACCCCTAAAACAAATGATGAGGAATATCTAGATGAATTTATTAAATTGAAAAACCAATGTGAAGTGGAAGATAAAAACCATGAAATAAATTGGAGATAATAAACTGAACTTTCAAAGTGGACTATCCCATGTAGGTGGATTCTCAATTGTTGTTCAATGCCCTAATTTAGTGTTGGCTTGTATAATAAATTATCATCTAGAGTCTCGTGAAGTGAAAACATTTGCAAGAAAATTCATTGCAAGATTAGATGGTCCTTCACTTGGGATCACCCTTAGGTAACCAATAAGGGATGATTATTCTTGTATGAGTGTGCAAAAATTATGGGATTATTTCTAAAATAAAAATAATATATTCCTCGCTAATATTTTTATTTACATTGGCTAAAGGTTCTTAAAAATGGACAACCTCAAATTTCAACGCGACTACAAAAAGCTCATTTCAAAGAAGATATTTGTTATTGCATGGGATGGTAGGACATAAAGAAACAAGTACCTTTGAACATTGGATGTGTCAATTTATCATTACCATTGGGTTTGCTTCTCAAATTGTACATTGGGCCCAAATGATAAGTGATGACCTACATGATAAACTGGTTAATTTCTAGAAGAATCAATTATTTGATGTCTTCTTACCTGATTTATGTCATTTTCAATATGAATGTGTGGCCAGGATAGAAAATTATGGGAATATTTGACAATCCTACACAAATATATGTTCTCTCAACGACTACATATGGATATGGGAAAAATTATTATATCAGAGTGAGTGTTTTCTTTTGCATGTTGAATGTAAGAATAATATAAGGAGACCTTGGGTTGAGAATTTCTCCAAAAGAAGCTCAATTAATTATGGAATATGGTAGTTAGTTCATCAAATACAACAAGTTCAAATACCTAAGATTAGGGATTTTGAAAGTACTCCCTATAAGTTGCCACAATATGCCAATGATTACCTCATATTCCTCAAATTATACAAACAAATGGGAGAAGTAAGAAAGAAGTACAATAAAAAGAAGAAAGAAAGATGTCCTTTTTGTGTGCACCTAGTCTATTATACTTGTAAATCTTCTGCAAATGCTCCAAATATGGATAGAATCCTACATTCAATTTTCATCCCTTCACAACAAGGCTATCCTATGATAGCAATAATTATGTCAAAAATAATCTATCTATTGAAACACCTTATGATCATGATCCTCATTTAGAGGATAACTAGGAGGATTGTGAAAATGAATTTGTAGTCAAGAGAAGAGATTGGATGAGACTAATAGTTGATCAAATGATGGCCTTCAGGTTGTGGTAGGATATTCCCAACATAGTGCAGATGGTATACAGTTGGTTGATGAAGCCTACCCTTCCATTCAATTGTAACCACTCTCTCAAATTAATTGGTTAGATAAATAAATTACTAACATAAGACATAAATCCCTATTTGTGCTAAGAAAGAGAAAAAAATTGAATGCTAAAATTACAAAATATACAACTTCCACACCACTACCAAAGGATCAAGTGCCAAGGAAATAAAATAAAACTATAATATCTTCTTCACTTCCACCCCTCATCATCACATATGTTACTAGATCAAGACCCACCCCTAAAATAAATGATGAGGAAGATCCAAATAAAACTGTTAAATTGAAAAACTAATGTGAAGTGGAATATAAAATCTAAGGAATAAATTGGAAATAATAAGTGCCTCTCAAACATAAAGATACAACGAAGATATGCAATATCCTACAAGAGAGTAGAAGCAAGTTAATCCAACCTCACCTCATCTTCCTCCTCCACATGTGTCAACTCTATCTTTTCATTCACTTCACCTCCTCCATAACAAACAATAGACAACCCTTTGATTTCTTCTAGTCTAAAGAAGAATCTTCCTCCTTTGGCACCTAATGCTCAAACAAGGTTATTTTCCCCTCCATCATTGAAATAAATAGTATGGAAGAAAAGAAAACATTCCCAATTGGTAGATCCTAGTTTTGATGGCATAGAAAAACTATTAAAAGGTAGTCACCAACTAGAGAAAATTCAAAAAATGTCTAGAATGATGATGGACTCCTCCACTTGTCATCAATATATTAAAATTACATAAACAATTGTAGAAAAAAGTGAAGAGAAATCAACTAAAGAGGATTTCAACATAAATAGAGTAGACCTTGGTCTATCTACACATGAATTTGACATTCAAAATGCCAAGATGTCTATGGATATGCTAATCAAAAGAGTGGAAGAAGAGAAAAATACAAAGGAACAATTAGAAGAGTAGGTGAGAACTCTAACCACCTATACCAAATCTATTATTGATACTAGTACTCAACTCCATGATACATCCATTGTAACCCAATCAAAACCTTTCCCAATGAAATAAATTCAAAGAATATAGATAAATTTGGTAAATATCAAGCTTATGAAAGGAAAAAAAATGTGGTTAGCAAAGGTAACCTTGAATGGGTTACTTTATATTGAAGAAGCTATGAAATTGTATGAAAAGGTCTTGGCAAAGAAAAAGGAAAATAATACTAATATTCAGATTGTGAAAGAAAAAGAATATGGTTTCATGATTATTTTCAAAGGCTTACAAAATCATTTTGATTGCTAAGAAAATTATCAAAAAACTTGAGGAGAATTAAACCATCAAGTGGTTGAAAGAAATTGAATTAAAATTTTTGGTGATTAAACAATCATTAACCAAGTACAAAAAGCTAATTAAAACTTATAATTCAATCTTGATGTATATCTGAGCAAATCATATTTTCATAGATTTTGATATTTTGGATGAAAATGAAGTTGACTTAGCTCATATCAAGGTGGTGAAGAAAAGTTTTGAATATTTAATCTCAAATGAACTATTTAAGAAATATATCGTGGATGAAAATACAATGGAAAAATTATGCAATATATCTCCCTCATTGAATTCCTTCCAAAAAGAAACCTTTTATTTTCTCAAGAAAATAGAATTAGTTGGTGAAATATTATCTACATGGAAGATGTTCCTATACTTTGACAATTCCAAATGGGAAATCTATAGTGCAAATTGTGACTAAATTCATAAATTACAAGGCAAAAATGACTCTCCTTAAACAAAATCTCCAACTAATGAGATTGCCAATGAACAAGATCCTAGAAGATATAAAGAGCAAGAACAAGATTTAAAATTAATGTGTTTCTTTCTACCTTTATTTGAAAAAGCTACTTTTTAAAGTCTCATTATAATTATAAAGTAAATTTTATTCTATAATAAAAGGAAAAGAAAAAGAATAAAGCTTATTTTTATCATTTTCCCCTTTTTAGAAGCAATTACAGATCAAGAACCCATTTCATTTGTAATGTTAAAGAAGGTAGAAGCAAGAAAGGAAAGGGAATATTTTTTACCAAAACTTTCTTCCTACTAGTTCCATATCTTCTGTTAGGGTTATTTTCTTTTATCTCCCTATACGTATGAAACATTTGCACAAACATTTGTAAAAAGAAGTAGAGAAGAGATTTTTTTCCTCTAAATCTTTGAATGGAAAAAAAATTGATTAACTTTAAGTTATTGGTTCCATGGTTGTAAATTTTTATTATGTTAAGGTTGCAACAAGATTTTATAGATTCCTTTTATGAATGTTCTATGGAATATGAAAAGTCTTTTGTATATCTTAGATTTAATTCTTCATTTAGATGTTCTTATTCTTATGTATAAACAACATCTAGTGAATATCTTCTAGATTTCCTTCATCTTTATTTTCCCCTACATAGATTGTATAGGTTGTGAGACTTTGTGCTCATACCCTACATTCTCTCTCATTTTCTAGTTTAGGCACACCTTTCTTGATTTTTGGTCAAAATCATACCCAAAAACTTTTTTTTTAAATCTTATATGGAGTTTTCCCTTTAAATGTAGAGTAAGACTCTTAAAACAATAATAATCTCTCCAACTATTGAAAACTTTTCTACAACCCATTGGGCGACTTGAGCAAAGAATTGAAATAACAAATCTATTTACTAACATAAGGGAAATTTAGAGCACCATACCTAATTAGTATAAAGTATAACATATGGCATAATTGATGGTAGGAATAACTCAATAATGTGGGTTAAAATTTCAATTGTTGCTACTTATAGAAGTATACTTGGAGCTTGAGTGTGTGAGGAAAGGACATAGGCACTCTAATTTATCACAATGTGAGTGGGTAGTTTGAACATGCAGTAATAGGGATTTATACATGTTCATGTAAACTTGAAGCATGTTAAAGATTTCATGATGGCAAAAAAGACATGACTAGGTTCTCTACAATAGAAGTTTCATATTGATACAATTCAAGAAATTTATCAATGTACGAAAGGAATTGTGTGTCTTCATACAATATGATGTTTAATTCTAATTAATATTTTATACAATAGAAAGAACATGGGGGTAAAAGGAGGTAGATCATGTGTTGCTATTATTTAAGTTCCATACTTATCAAATAATGCTTGATATAGTGAATAATTCATGACATTAGGTGGCACTTAACACAATGCAAATTGTTGTGATTGGCCAACGAACACTTGGTTGGGTGTTGAAATTGGTTAGTTAAATAACACTTGGCACCTGCACAAATTTTATTTTATCAAGTGATATCGATAAATGTTTAACTCCAAATAAAATAAGTTAAGTAACAAGATCTATGGCTCAAGGATATATTGAGTTTCACAAACCAACGTTAGCTTTAACTATGATTGAGGATATGATTACCACTTCCAAGGAACTATAATTTTGAGTAAATATTTTTTATTGTTGTGTATGATATTATCTCATAAATTTCATTAGGGTTGAACTTTATTTGCAAGAATCGGTATGTATTTTAACTACAAGTCTTTCCTTTAAACAAGCTAAAAAATTTGTCTCTCGATATTTTGGAGATGTTGAACAACTTTGTAAGAATTGTAAACATGCATGAGATCTCCACTTTTCTTCTATATTACATGTTAGTGAACATTCAATCTTTTTGTGTAGTTGAGAAAAACTACAAACTTGCTTGAAAGTTTTGGTTCCCTATCTTGAGGGTTGATAAAGATTTGATTATATCTTGAAAAACCATCCATGAATGATAAAAAAGCATGGCATGTTGTCGAATCTACTGTCATGTCAATATTAGGAAGGGGAAAATCATCTTTTAAAGATGTTTTATGAAGATCACAAAAATATGTACATATCCTAATATGATTGTTGGGTTTTTCCACTACAACAATATTTGAAATCCATGGTGAATAATCAATAGGACAAATAAAGACAACATCTAGAAGCTTCTCAATTTCAAACTTAACCAATAAGGCTATCTTATGGTTCATCTTGCATATCTTTTTCCTTACGATTTTAGCATCCTGCACAAGGACAATGTTGTGTGTAACTATCTTAGCATCAATACCCAGCATATCCGAATAAGTCCAAGAAAAAAGTTCAATAAAGTCATGTAATAGTGTTGCATGTTCTTCTTGGTCATCCTCATCAAGGCACTTTCCTATTTGAATCACTTTCTCTTCATTAGATGTGTCCATCAGTACATTAATTGTATCTCCCATAGGTAATGCACTTTTATTTGGAATTTCAAGAATTTGTTCTTCTTTATATTGTTCAACATCCCTTGTTTCCTTTTCTTCACCAAAGTATCTTGTACTAACTAAGGCACAAGTGGATCTTTGTTTGTTGTGATGATTTGGTAACTTATCATAAACTCCCAACATTTTTTCCAAGGCTTCATCGTGTTGAAAATAATCCAATGGTCCATCACTTATGGTATCAATTAATTCAAGATGTTTTAAAGTGAGATTTGTCTTAGAAGAATCTTGCATGATGGTGTTGATGTTGTGAAGGCCTTTTTCCTACTTTTGTTATCTTAGAAGGGCAATATCCAAGACCATTTTTTGTTTCTTGTATGTTAGGCTCTATAGGGAAACAAATGCCTTGTTATTTCACTCCATACCCTTTTCCACTATATCTCAATTGTTTCAAGAGTTGATACCCTCTTCTATAAAGAGCTTCCATTGCTTTCAAGGATGGTGGGTGTTCATTATCAACTTCATCATAATTTAAAGTGAGATTTGTCTTAGAAGAATCTTGCATGATGGTGTTGATGTTGTGTTGAAAATAATCCCTCTTTTTTTCCAAGGCTTCATTGTGTTGAAAATAATCCAATGGTCCATCACTTATGGTATCAATTAATTCAAGATGTTTTAAAGTGAGATTTGTCTTAGAAGAATCTTGCATGATGGTGTTGATGTTGTGAAGGCCCTTTTCCTACTTTTTTTATCTTAGAAGGGCAATATCCAAGACCATTTTTTGTTTCTTGTATGTTAGGCTCTATAGGGAAACAAATGCCTTGTTATTTCACTCCACACCCTTTTCCACTATATCTCAATTGTTTCAAGAGTTGATACCCTCTTCTATAAAGAGCTTCCATTGCTTTCAAGGATGGTAGGTGTTCATTATCAACTTCATCATAATTTTTTGTGTAATTTGTGTCCTCTTCTATACTTGTTGAACTAGATGCTTTTGAAGGTTCCTCCAAATGTTGTAATATTGTATTTTCCCATGAATGTAGGTGTGAAATCCAATGAACCCAAATCATCATCTAATATCTTTGTGACTTCTTCAATGTTGTTCTCTTTTTATTTCTCTTGCATGGGTTCTACTTTTGAAGTTGGTATCAATGTTTTCAAAGGACTATTGTTTCTTTTCCCTTTTCAAATTCTTTTGTTGTAATATTGTATTCCCATGAATGTAGGTCTGAAATCCAATGAACCCAAATCATCATCTAATATCTTTGTGACTTCTTCAATGTTCTTCTCTTTTTCTTTCTCTTGCATGGGTTCTACTTTTGAAGTTGGTATCAATGTTTTCAAAGGACTTTCCTTGTCTTTCTCTATGTTCAAACAACTTTCTGGTTGAGGGTCAGCCTTGATTGTATAAACCTTGTTTTTTGTAAACATACTTCATTAAATGATGGAGGGTTGAAGGGACTCCATTCATTTTATGAATCCATGGCCTGCCCAAAAGAAGATATGAGAGATCAAGAGGCATGACATGGATAGGAGTTTGTAAGGTAACTTTTCCAACTATCATGGGTAATGTTATTACACTAAGAGGTTATTTTCCCACATTATCAAACTTGCGGATAGTTAAGGAATTAGGTTCAATCTTAGTCTTATCCACTCCAATCTTATCCAAAAGGTTCACACCACACACATTAAGGGTCAAACCATTGTCGATGAGAGTTCTTTTTGTTCCATGTCTATTAATAATAGTTAAAATCATGAAGGCCTCATTTTGTCTTTGTGTTTCCAATGGAGGTAACTCATCTTGATGAAAGACAATGTCAATGTTAACCGAATTCATACCTTGAATTAGGGATGCTACATCATTTGGTTATGCACTAGGATGGACCACTACTTGTTGCAAATAATTTTGAAGCATGTTATGGTGATTAGGTGAAGCTTGAATCAAATCCAACAAGGATATCTTAGCAGGATTGTTTTTAAGTTGTTCTACAAGATCATACTCCTTTCCATTGTGCAAAGGCAAGCAAGGAGCACTAGGAAAAATTAGTTGAGGCAAAGGTAATGAAGTAGGTGTAGTTTGTGGTTGCCTATTGTTCTTTTTTTCTATGTATGAGCAACGGTGTTATAACTTGGTTGCTACAAAACATTATTACCAGTAATTTGCCTTGCATAGTTTAAGATACTTCCAACAGGTTTAGACTTGTTTTGAGTTGGTCCTATGATGGGCACAAGTTTCGTTTGAATTTGTGTTTGTTGGTGTGAGGGTGGATAGATGGTAAGTTGAGGTGTGAATGCATTAACTTCCCTTTGTTTTGGTTTGTCATAACAAGCCTTAGTGGATGATCCTTGTGAGATGAAATCCTCAAGGGCTTCATCTAACATATCAAAGTAATCACTACTAAAGAGCTTGAGGGATATGTTAAGTTGTAGAAAGAGATTTGACATTGTCAAATAGCTATGCTTTCTCCAAGGTTGATCATTTAATGTATAGTTTCTTGTGTAATGTTTTGAGATAGTTTATAGTTTCCAATGTTTACAAAATGAAAACTAATCTATCTAAACAATGTAATGTTGTAAAAAGTGAAGCAAACAACTATAGATCTGAAATAATTTAATACTGAAACATAAAATAACTTTTTCAATTTTCCTCAATATGGCACCAAAAGAACAACTTTCTTTAACATTCAAATCAAAAAGTTTTAGAATTTTAAAATGCAGTTGTAACAACATAAGCAAAATGTAAAAAAAAACATAGAATGCACCCAAAAATCTAGTAGGACACCTGTATAGGGACAAATTCACCCTAGGGCGAATGGGTCCTTGCATAGAGCTTGCAAAAATTAAAATATGAGTTTGAAGCTTACTGCTAGGATTTTCTGCTTTTGGTTTCAAATTATGATTTTAGTGACTAATTTTCCATATTTTGACTATCCTAATGCAAATGCAAGAAGGGACAAAAATGGACAAGAGTGAAAAAAATTTGGATGCAATTTTAACTAAATTTGCTAATGTAAATGACTGAAAAATATACTAATATGCAAGTATTATAATGCAAAATTAATGTAATATGCATGCAATTTTTAGATTTTTTTTAATTTTAAACAATACAAAAAGAAAATTTAAAACCCTAAATGAGGTGTAAACTAATGCAATGTTGACAACCCTAAATTAAATTCAAACTAACTATTGCAAATCCTAGATCAAGGGTTTTAATGAACTCCAATTTTAGAAATTAAGATGTAGAATGTCGGGTTCACCAAAATGAAACATAGAAAAATAGGGCTTCTATATTAAAATGGGGTGATTGAATATGTGATGCACCTATCTTCCTTTTTTTTTTAGGAAATGAGATCTCCAAAGGTAGGATTGACTTTCAACCCTAGGTGAGTCAACCCTATTAGAGATCCTACAAAATTCCTTATGATTGAGGACGGGGTAAAATCTATTTGAACAACACTTTGGGGAGAAAAACTAAAAATACTAAATGGACTCAATTATGCAATGTGAAACTTGGATCATCAGTTAAAATAATAAAACAATAAAAAGCAACAGAATTATGGCAGATCTGAGAGGGATAAGACACTATGCACCTATCACCAAAAGTTGTTGTTGACTGTCCTGTTGGGACTAATTCACCCTAGGGCGAATGGGTCTTGCTAGCCTTTTCTGAAACTTCAAAATTTGGATATGCAACCTCTGATCTGCACTTCCTACTTGTACCTTTCAATCTTCACTTTTGGATCTGGACCTGAAGAAAAACTAAAATCTTTGGTTTCTTTGTATAGGGGTTTTCCTCGGTCAAACCCCAAGTTTGGTAATTAAACCTTGATGAAAAATACAGATCTAAAACATAAATATGTGTGTGAGCCCTAATCTTAAGTTTTTCTAAGATTGTTTAGAGGCAAAATGAAAAGAAACCTTATTCAAGTGTGTTAGAATAAGATCCTTAAATGAACAAGAATAATGAACAACAGACCTAGTTAGGGAGAAATCAAACACCCTAATAGATCCAAAAATCTAATTATACCTTGCATTAGGTAGCTAGTGGAATGAAGATAGAAGATGGGATCACCATGAAACAAGTCATTAGATCAAGGGAAATTGCTAGTTGCATGTCCCAAAACCTAGAATCCATCATGATCCACCATAGGCATCAGCATTCAATCATGAACAATGCTTGATCAATCTTTACAAAATGAGCTTGAAGACTTGCAAAAACAAATGAATGATGCTCCAAGACTTTAACTTTACTTGCTTGAATGTTCTCCTTGCTTGATTTCAAACTTTCTTCTTGCTCTTCACAAAAATCTCTCTTCAACCTAGTTTGAAACGATGAAAATCCTAGGTTTTATAGGCTTTCTTTCTAATTTCCCAAATATTAGATCTTGATAGCCCACATTTCAAACTTAAATCTATTTTGAATTTGGATTCTAAAGGGGACAGGGTCACCCAAGGGTGAGTGGGTATTGGCCTAAAAATCCTATATTAATGTGTTTCGGGGCTTTACATTAATTAAATGCATGTTGCAATGTTGATAATGATAAAAATGGGCCTTGGGATGCATAATAAAGGGGTTTAGGGGCCTATTTATCAAGGGTAAAAATGCATAAATGTGAGGTCACTAAAAATAGGTCCAAATTAAGTGTGAAATTGTACTGTCACATAGGAGTACAATTTTCTACACTACACTAAGACACCAACAAAGTATGTTCAAAAGAACCATTCAGCAAATTAGATGAAGTTTGGTTGAAGGCAATGGAAGAAGAATTGAATCAGATAGAAAATAATCTAACATGGGATTTGGTTCCCAGACCAGCTGATAAGAATCTTATAGGAACAAAGTGGGTGTTTTAAAAAAAGTTGAATGAAGATGGTGATTTTTTGAGGAACAAATCAAGATTGGTATGTAAGGGATATTCACAAGTTGAAGGTATTGGTTTTGAGGAGACTTTTTCTTTGGTAGCTAGAATTGAGGCAATAAGGGTGTTTCTTGCCTTTGTTGTTCACAAGAATTCCAAATTCTATCAGATGAATGTCAAGTCATCCTTCTTGAATGGTGATTTAGAGGAAGAGGTCTACATTGAGAAAATAGATGGTTTCCAACTATCGCAAGAACCAAACATGGTGTGTAGACTCAAGAAAGCTCCTAGAGCTTGATATGCTTGGTTGGATAAGTACTTGCTTTCGCAAGGTTTCAAGAAAGGTGTTGTAGATAGTAATCTTTACATTAAGGTAGAGGAAGAAAAATAATTGATAGTTGTATATGTCGATGACATCATCTTTGGTGGAGATGATAATATGTGGAAGAGGTTTGCAAAAGAGATGCAAAAAGAGTTTGAGATGTTTATGATCAATAAGTTGTCTTTCTTCCTTGGGCTTCAAATTGTTCAACTAGATGATAGTATCTTTATTTCTCAAGCCAAGTATGCAAAGAGATGTTGAATTTTGGCATGGAGGATTCTAAACCAATAAGTACTCCTTGGTCACCGGTTGTCACTTAAGCAAGACAAATGAATCACCTGAGGTTGATCAGATGCTTTATAGATCTATGATTGGAGGATTATTGTACTTGATGGCTTCTAGACTTCATATTATGCATGAAATATGTTTGGTTTCCAAATATCAAGCTAATCCTAAGAAAACTCATGAGAAATTAGTAAAAATAATATTCAAATATTTGAAGGGAACTCTGGATTATGGCTTGTGGTATAAGAAGGATGATAACTTTTATTTGAGTGCTTATACTGATGTTGATTGAGAAAGATGTGTGGATGGCTAGAGACGCACCAATGGAAGTGTATTTTTCTTAGGAGACAGATTGGTCTCTTGGTTTAGTAAGAAGTGGCACTCGGTGTCCTTATCCATAGCAAAAGCTGAGTATGTTTTTGTAGCATCTTGCTACACCCAAGTGCTTTGGATGAAGCATACTTTGAAGGATATAAAGGTGGTGTATGATGAACCCATTCCAATATTATGTGATAATACCAGTTTTATAAAAATTTCCAAGAATACGGTGATGCATTCAAGGACCAAACATATTTCTCTCTATTATCACTTTCTAAGGGAGAAGGCTGCAAAACAAGAATTCAGATTGGAGTATGTGCCTACTAAATATTAGATTACATACATCTTCACTAAGGCACTTTCAAAAGATACTTTTGACAATCTCTTATAGAAGTTAGGGGTTATTTTCCTTCCTTTTTCTAACTAGATGCATAGATGATGCATCTATCCAAGGGGGGAATTCATTTCATATGGACTTTTCTCTTGGATTGATGTGTGCTACCTCTCAGAGGAGTAGGTAGTTGGTTGGTTGTTGCTAATACGGGAGCTTGTTTAAAGGAGAGGTACAGTTGTTGAGAATGTGTCGATGATTAAATTGAAGATCTTTTTCCCTTTGTCCTTGATGTCAAAGTGGGAGAATGTGCAGGTGTGTGTTGCCATCAATGCCAAAGGGGGGGATTTTTGGCATTGGTTGTCATTGATGTCAACACTCAATTTGGATTGTCATTGGTTCTTACAGTTGTATGTTGTCGATAATCTATGATGATGTGTTCATGGTTGGATGTCATACCTTGTTTAATGACAAGTAAAGATGTATTGAGTATGGTTGTTGTTAGAAGAGAGGATATCATGATGATATATTAGATGAGGATTAGAAGCATTAAGATGGGTATTAGAAGTTGGAGAGATTTTTTTGGTCTCTAGCATGTTTCATACTCTCTCTTGTTGTTCTTGAGGAAGTATGTGTTGCTACAAGGATTTTCCAGTCTCCACACATTAATGAAAGTTTCTGCTATAGGAAGTTGCTTTGAAGACTGTTTGGGAGAATGCTTTGTATTCCTCTACTTTTGAAGATATGGTCTTGCGGTTTAGGATTCAACGATTATGCTATTTGGATGTTTCACTCCTATCTTTTCAAGTCACCTGTGTTGTTGAGGTGGTTTCTAGTAATTGTAGTGGGTTGGTAGTTTTTGTTGCTTGTACTGGTCTAGAAAATGCTTTGCATTTCTCTGCATTGATATTTTTTCTCTTTCGGTTTGGTGAATGTGCTCTCAATGTTTGTGTAGTGTCTCAATTCATATTTCATGTGATGGTGTTTACCGCAAGTTGGTTTGTTAATCTTCTATCTCATGGTTGTGTCTTATGGGCTTCTAAGTTGAAGTGTTTTGTTTATGTTTGGTTTGCAATGGTTGTTCATGTTGGAAACAAGCAACACTGAGAGAGGGGGTGAATCAGTGTTCTGCAAAAATTAATTTTATTATTCTAATCTTTAATCCACTTAGAACATTCAACCAAGAGTAATATGGAGAAATAGAAAGAAAACAACCACAACACCATAACAAAAGGATTTTTACGTGGAAACCCTATTAGGGGAAAAACCATGATGGATGGCCAATCCACAATAAGTTATGAGTATACTCAAAAGAAAGATTAAAAAATGAGAATGCACTTGCATTCAGGCACACTGCCTAGAGCTCACTGCTCAAAATAGGAAGGCACACTGCCTTACAAAGATTTGGATTAGATCCAAGAGAATGAACTAAAGAAATAGCATCTACAAATGATTGATTACAGTTTTGGTTAGGCTCATATGTCAATCTTTTGTCCTTCTGATTGATACCAATCTTCTACTCTGCTCTGCTCTGACTTTCTTCACAAAATCTTTATGCACAAGTGAAATTGTACATAAAATCAGTCTAACACACTTCTGGTATTCACAATACACATCGACACACCACACATATATCTCAAAATGATATAATTGATCATATGTATATATCCGTGGCTAAGGATTTAATCACTACAAGTCTGCTCCAACAACACGTATAAATATTTGCAACTTGTCGGCTCAAATCATAAGTAAAACTCAATGTATATCCACAATAGTCGGATACACCTTAGCTTGGACCCAAAACATAACGAGCAAACCCAAAAATATTCGAACAAACATTTCCTAAACATCTGCAACATGTTTTATCAACTGAGTCAGCCCCAAAATACTAATAAACAGAGAAATAACAACCAGATCTCCAAACTCGCACAAGACTTCGTACTAGGTACTAATATTTTTGAATAACACAAGAAATATATTCATGAACCTCCCATGAGATCCACAACACAAAGTAACAACTAGAAATTTGTACGTGTATCATTGAACACCAATCTGTCGGATGCTCTACTCTTCCAGACTGTCCTCACTTTGACTGCCGATAGGAGCAAATGATGTCATGCGGATTCGATTACCAACTAGGGTTGCCATCAATGACAACACCAAAGCATAACTATAGTGTCTCTTGCCAACAATCTCCCCCTTTGGCATTGATGGCAACACTTAGTGAAAAATGATTGTCAGATCAAAACCAATGTGAGTTACACTGCCATTACAAAACTTCAAAAAGAAACTTCAACCTTGGAAAAACAACTCCCCCTATGATGACTATGCATTTTTCACTATACACTTCTCCCCATTTGACATCAAAATATCATACAAATTCTAGGGTAGGCCAGACATAATCTCAATAAGAGCTTTATTAAAAATGTTCAGATGTTTTATTGTAGCTTCTTCTAGAACTCTTTGATCGGATTCATCAAAAGTTTCAAACAATTCATAGAGGGGTTTGAGATTACTGTCCTTGACAACTGCATTCACAACTTCATCAACTAACATACTAGGTTCATCAATTTTAGCCTTCTTTTCCTTGGCTTCTTTGCCAGAAGATTTTAACTCGACAGCCTGAGTTCCAGAAGCTTTTACTTCTCTAAAGACTTCTTCTGATTTTGTTTCCCCATCTTCTGAAACAGGCTTGTATGATCTTGTAATTTTATTCTTCTTCCTTTTACCAGAAGGTTGGTCTTGAGCTGGCTTTGCTGCAGGGGAACTCCTTGTAGATCTAGTGTAGACAAAGGATGCACTAGGATTAGCAGACTTTGTTTTTTTCTTTTACTTCTGCAGCTTCTACCTCATCTCTCCTTCTTCTTGCTTCTTTCAAAGCTTCTACAGGTAATCCCATCCTTTTTGCAAAATTTTTTGTCTCTTTTTTCACTCTCTTGACTATCACCAATTTTCTCAATTCCTCATGGACTTGCATACTTTTCTTTGCATATGATCCAAACCTCTCTTCTCCCTAATCCAGAGGTGAGTTCAGCAAGTGTTCAGCATACATCTTCATAATTTTTTCCTCTACTTCGTAACCCATTGGCATGGTCCAAATTGTTTTGCGATCAGCAACTTCCATATGACATTGGTCAATATCCACCATGAATCAGATAGTATCTTTGTATTGTTCCACAACTAAAGTGGGAATTTTTTCCCTAGCATTCATCATATTCTAGAAATTTTTGAAATAACCCCAAAGGGTAGTGTTTCTGACTTGACGATCACCCATTCCAAACAACTTGTTCCTTATCTGAACAGCTACAGGCTCATCTCTTTGCCAATGTACTTTCCCAATGCCCATAACCTCATTCATGAAATAGAAAAATAAGCACAATAGAAAATTACCATACATGAAGGTATTCTTCTTGTATTTCTTATTTTGCTCAAGTTCTCCATCAGTTGACTTCTGAGCAGCTCGCACAAGTCATATTTTGTATTTTGCTTTATCATTTCATAAGCTGCATAGATGGTCATACTGGATAGAGAATTTTCCTTGTTGGAATGGTATATCTTGTAACCAATGACCATTGATGCGAATTTCACATCAACTTCAGCAATGTCATCAATTGTCATTGCTCTTCTATCCCAATGTGCACCTATTGCCTCAGTAACTTTGTCATTCTTCACAAATTTTAAGACTAGAAGTTTGTCAGTGGAATTTAGACCCGTTACTGCACATATAGCCTCCTTTGTGATTTTCAAGGGTACATCTAGCCACATGAACTCATCATGAACACGGCTCAAAATATATCTTACCCATTCATTTTCCTCAAATACGGGAAATCTCACAAACTACACAAGCTTCTTCCCTTCCAGGGTTTGAAATTTTGGTTTTACAATAAAATCTTCTCCAACTATATGATGGGAGTACATATTCATTATATGAGAGGTGCCTAACTCTTCAATGTTTGCATGAATATATGCCCTAATATCCTCAGTGTGCAAAACTTCGTACGACACATATAAAAATGCACCTAAGGGATCGATCTCCATAGACTTATAGGGATGCCATTTAAATTTAGGACGCAGTTTGTCCTTGACTTCGACTACCAAAGGAGTGGACATGATTGCAAATTTAGAAGTTCACAGACTTTTCGAGAAATACCTTTTTGCTGGATTGAGGTTCGATCGCAGATTCTTCTTCACGCCTTTGAATCTTTTCACAATTCCGCAAAGTTCACTCCAGGGCTCCTTCAAACTACTTTTCTCCAAAATGTAAAGTGACAAATGAAAGATAAAAGTGGTTTTTTATCACTCGCACAACTAACCCTTTTTGTCGCAATAAATGCCTTAACCTTAGTTCATCTGGTTACTCTATTACATATATAGAGACAGATAAACCTTCTGAGGATCCTCTATACTACATAGTACCTTCTCAAATCGGTTGAACAACATCTAAAAAGCATTGTTCCACCTACTGGACTGGTCCACATTCCAGTGTCACTTGCCTACAGGGGGTGAAAGGATTTTTCTGATAGCTCTCCCTAGGCCAAAGGCCTAAAACTAATTCCCAGAGGAATTACCAGAAGTAGATTCTAGTGCAGGGACATTTTCTTCAGCAAGGCTTCCTTCTTCACTCATTTCTTCTCCATTTTCCTCTTGATCACATTTGTAGTGACTTTCCCTTTTCCTTTGACATCCTATTGTGTATTATGTCTTGTCGAACCTCTTCTGTTCCAATAGAATCTAGCAATATTCCCAAATTTGTTGCAGTTGTAGCACACAACATTTCTCTAATCAAACCAACTGTTCCACTGATTTTTCCTTGATCTATATTGGTTAGCAATATTCCCAAGTCTATTGCATGAATAGCATCTTACATTTCTACTAAGGTTGTTCATCACAAATTTGCATTCATTTGATTTATGACCATACTTATAGCAATTAAAGCACTGACCTGAGAATGATGGTCCACTTGTGTTCATCCTGCTCCTACACTGAGAAGCCATATGACCGAATTTTTTGCAAGCAAAACAATAACCATTGAATTTCTAAGCATTCAGTTGTCTTACCAGATTTCTTCTGGCTCCATTCATCTGATTTCCTTGTCGAAATATTCCTTGTCCAGAATTCCTTTGTCCAGAGTTCCTTTGTCCAAATCTGAAACTTTCTCCTTCTTCATATCTAAGACCTCTCCTGTCACCATCAGTCCTCTGACCTTTAATCAGTTCATCAAGTTTCGTTGAACTGGCTTTTAATTTCTCCTTGTACTCATTTGCAGCATTAAGTTCATCTTTGAGATCATCAAGTTGTTTTTCAAGCACTTCCTCATTGTTCTTAGATTGTTCCAATTCATTCTCCAATCGACTGCATTGTTCAAATTTTTCTTTCAAAGATTGAGCAAGTTTCTCTTCATTCTTCTTTCTATCTTCAAATTCCTTGGTCATTTTCATCATGATGGACTCCATCTCACGCTTCAGGGCTGCATTTTCTCTGGAAAAAAATTCACATTCTTTTTTTATCTCCTTTAAGGCATGACTGAGTTGTTCATCTTCCATGCTTCTGTTCTTCTGCTTGATCTTATCACATAATTCCTTTCTTTTCCCCCTTGATTCATTTATTTTGTCTTTCAATGACTGGATGCATTTTTTTGCATTCTCAAGATTTTCCTCTAGTTCCCGATTCTCAGATTTTGACTAGTCAAGATCATCCAAGGCCACCATAAGTTGTTGTTGAAGACTGCTTGTATCCACTGAAAACACCTTCCAAGATCTCCCCAACTTGTTAGACTTCTTTTGAGGAACTAACTCTGATATCAATTGTTGGAAACAAGCAACACTAAGAGGGGGGGTGAATCACTGTTCTGCAAAAATTATTTTTATTATTCTGATCTTTAATCCACTTAGAACATTCAACCAAGAGTAATATGCAAAAATAGAAAGCAAACAACCACAACACCATAACACAAGGATTTTTACATGGAAACCCTGTTAGGGGGAAAACCATGGTGGATGGCCAATCCACAATAAGTTCTAAGCATACTCAAAAGAAAGATTACAAAATGGGAATGCACTTTCATTCAGGCACACTGCCTAGAGCTCACTGCTCAAAATAGGAAGGCACATTTCCTTACAAAGATTTGGATTAGATCCAAGAGAATGAACTGAAGAAATAGCATCTACAGATGCTTGATTATAGTTCCGGTAAGGCTCAGATGTCAATCTTCTGTCCTTTTGATTGATACTGATCTTCTGCTCTGCTCTGCTCTGACTTTCTTCACAAAACCTTTATGTGCAAGTGAAACTGTGCATAAAATCGGTCTAACACAATTCTAGTATTCACAATACACATCGACACACCACACATATATCTCAAAATGATATAATCGATCATCTATATAGATCTGTGACTAAGGATTTAATCGCTACAAATCGGCTCCAACAACACTTAGAAATATTTGCAACTTGTCGGCTCAAATCATAAGTAAAACTCAATGTGTATCCACAACGGTCAGCTACACCTTAGCTTGGACCCAAAACATAATGAGCAAACACAAAAATGTTCGAACAAACATTTCCTAAACATCTGCAACATGTTTTATCAACTGAGTCGGCCCCAAAATACTGATAAACAGAGAAATAACAACTGGATCTCCAAACTTGCACAAGACATGGTACTAGGTACTAAGATTTCTGGATAACACAAGAAATATACTGATGAACCTCCCATGAGATCCACAACACAAAGTAACAACTAGAAATTTGTACATGTATCATGTAACACCAATCTATCGAATGCTCTGCTGTTCTAGACTATCCTCACTCTGACTGCCAATAGGAGCAAATGATGTCATGCGGATCCGATTACCAACTAGGGTTGCCATCAATGACAACACCAAAGAATAACTACAGTGTCTCTTGCCAACAGTTCGTGGCATGATTATGTGGAAGAAGAATAAGGAAGTTTTGGTGGATATTCATAGAACATCTCTTTGTAATTCACACATCAATGGTTGATCTCTTTGGTGTTGCATTGTGTTTGAGTTGGATTTTTGGGTAATTTGTGGATTTTTGGCCAATAGGGCTTGTTCTCTTGCTTATGCTATGTGCTTGGGTGTTTGTGCCAACATTTTAGGTTGTCTTGTTCTCTTTCTTATGCTATGTGCTCGGGGGTTTGATCTCTTTGGTGTTGCATTGTGTTTGAGTTGGCTTTTTGGGTAATTTGTGGATTTTTGGTCAACAGGGCTTGTTCTCTTGCTTATGCTATGTGCTTGGGGGTTTGTGCTAACATTTTAGGTTGTCTTAAGATGTATTTGGGTCTTGACCTATCTTGTTGAGAACCACATTAAGTAAATTCAACTGAAAGTATGTTTTTGGGCCAATTGGTAATGTGCTACATGTTTCCTTATTACCGACTTGGGTAATTGTGTGCTAGCATGTATGTTGTTTGGGATCACATTGGAATATGTAATAAGTTGTTTTTGGTCCTCTATCTCCTATAGGACCGTATTATGTTTGTGTCGCCGACTTGTTGGAATTATTGTTTATCTTTTTTTTCTAGCTGACCTAATTGGTGTTTTGTGATCTTGTAGAGGATATAAATGAAAGAACAAATCAATTGAAAAGTGGAGTGAGTGTGTGGTGGTGTGTGAGTATGGAATGATGCAACAATTGTGGAAAAGAAAGATCAAATGAGCTTTAATGCCTCAATCAACAAAGTGTATTTTTGACATATGTTGTAATTTCAAAATCTTCATGTATCCTGCTATCAAATAGTGAGTCTCTTCAGCAGGTCTTTGTAATTTGTATCTTTCCCTGGGGTTGTGCGCCTCAATACTACAAGTCCTTTGTATCTTGACCTAAGGTTGTGTGCCTTAGTTTGTAAGTTCATCTGGGAGCAATTTGCTTCCTTAGGCAGTGAGCCTGTAATTTTGTAAGCAGTGAGCTTCGTATATTATGAGATTTCTCACCGTGGTTTTTCCCTTCCTGGGTTTTCCACATAAATTCGGTGTTATCTTGTGCATGTGTGTTCATTTTCCTATCTTTCATTACTGTTGATTTGATTAAGTATTGTTGATCTATTTATAATTTGTTGATCCTAGTAAAAAACTAAATTTGCATGTTGTTGAAGGGTTTAAGTTTTTATAGATACTGATCTACACCCCCTCTCAGTATTCGAGTGTGTTCAACAAAAACAAGGTTGGAAAACCTTCGAATAATTTTGCACAAACCACACAACTACGAGAAAAAATTAATTCTTTGTCTTGCAAGTAAATCAAACCTTCAAAGCTCTAATGTACTTTTTACAAAAATTGTATAATTGCTTGAAAGTTTTGGTTTTCCCTCTTAGATTCATTTTGTGACTTTGACTTAAGGAATTTTTTACTAATTTAAAAAAATTAAATTCACACTTAAATTTCCTATGGCTACATACATTTTGACACAAATCTCACCTTGTAATTACCCAAAATTGAGAATGAATTCAAGAATTCACAAAAAGGATTCCAATAACCAAGGCAATATTCAACAAAACCATTTTGCTAACATGTGGAGAAATAAAAAGTTTCAAAGGATGACTATATTTTAGTACAATAATTTTCAAAAAAATGGTATTACTATTCTTGTAAGATTTCAAGATGGCCCAAAAAAACTACATACAAAGATACTTAAAAAATAATCACTTAGGTGATAAAAGAGACAATAATACTAGAAAGGGAATCATACTAATAAAACATTGTGTGGATGAGAAAGAAAACATCAAGGATGCCTCTATATGAGAGGTTTCTATTCAAAAACATGTATGATGATTTACAAAAATGATATAAATCCCTAGGAACTAAATTTCACTAAAGTGGTTGTTCCAAAACGCTTTCCAACCCCAAAGATAGTGGAATTGACATGCAAATATTATGATAAGAAATCAAGAGTGATGAGAGGTTCTCAGGGAAAACATATTTTCACTCTAAATAGGTAACTAATCCAAAATTTATTTGGATTAAAACCATAAGAAAATGAAATGTTAAACTTACAAATTTTGGCATTAGGTTACAAAAGGAACTATTAAGTCTTCAAAGGAGTGAAGTTGCCTCACTATAAGAAAAATCCATTGGGAACACATAAGGCACTTAGCCTTTTGGATGAGGTTGAAACTTTAGATGCAAAAACTTTTGAATCATATTTTTAGGATGTATATCAAGGCTTATGTCAAAAAATGGAATGGATGTGGATTATAGATTATCCCAAGAGATGATAATCAGGGTTTCAAGCATATACATGAAGAGATTGTAAATTTAATAATTTAAACACCAAGATAAGTGAGTGGAGATTCAAAAGATATTTTGTTTTGTGCTACATTTTTCTATTTTCTTTGGTTGATAAATGGGACAAGACATTAGGTGCAAAACATAGATCACGTAAGTTTATAGGGGATGTAGTCAAACCAATTCAATATTGATCCATTCTTATGGACAAGGATCGCTCTCATTCCTCATACAATAGTTTTGATGCTTTCTTTATGAATCCTTTATTGAATAGATTAGGCTATTATAGAGACAAAGTTTCCAATGAAGATAATTTTTCATTAGATTTGTTGAATGTCAATCCAAGGGAAAGATCAAAAATATATGGGGTGACTCGGGTTTTTTTAAACCTACATTGTTATAAGGATGTATGGATCAATTGTTACTCCCTATAAACTACCATACAATGTTGCTAATATAAATGCTTATTTTAGAGGAAGTAAGGAAAATATATTATGCAAACCAAGATCATTTCAAAAGCCCAAAAGGGTGGTTTTCTTTCACTTGCTATACATCTTGGAGACTTGAAAATATTAAGGAATGGACAAAGTGTCCAAAATTATAAGTCTTGTGGGTATAAGCTTGCATGAAAAATGAAATTAAGACTCAAAAAGATTCGTTGGTAGATTGAAAAGGGCTAACAAAAGAAAGGGGTGTGCTCATACATACAATCAAGGTGAGGATTTGATATGAAGTTGTGAAAATGACTTAGATAAAACCATAAAAAGGTAGTGATAGTTTAAGATAGGATTAGCTAAGAGGAAGAGGCAAATGATGGACTCAAGTTATCTTGGAGCTTTTCTCATTATCCCATATCCAATTGAGAGAATGAAGTACTTTCTTTTAATGTAGAAAATTGCATTCCCTTGAAATTTCACACTATATTTTGTACTCACCTTGGTGTCCATCCACTTAGTGTGTTTTTATGTTCATTTAAGCCTTCTCTTAGCGTTTTTGCCCCACATGGTGCCAACATGTTTCCTCTTGTGGTATTTTTTTGTCATGTTAATATTACACTTTCCTTAACCTTGTATTTTTCTAGTTTGTCATCCTTTTTGAAGCTCAAACTATCTAAACACTAGCACAATGCATGGGAATTCATGTGACAACACTCTAACAACCCATGACAATGTCTTGTTCAACAATTGTTTCTAATCATTTTGTCATTTGCTACTAGCCCTAGTTGGTGGTAACTACTTGACACAAATTTGAACTCTCTAGCTCTTACACCTTCCCTCATACTTATTTTAAATCTATCTTTTCATTTAAATACTCAATCTCTCACAGATTCAAGACTTCTTGCAAAAAAATGGTACTCTAAATCTATATACAACTCTCTCTCCCTCTACAAATTCCTATAGATTTTCTTGAGCATTGGTTCTCCTTTGTGATCACACCAACACTACTATAGCATTCTTCTTGAAGGTCTTGTGGCATTTGGTAGCCCTCTTGTCCCATTTGGCTTTATCAATATTCAAGAGGTGACAATGTTTGTGTTTTCTTGGCTCTTACCTTATTTACTTTCTGATTATTATTGTAACATCCTTTTGTAGTGCCTTGGGGTATTCACATCCTTGCATTCACTCTCATTCTAGTTTACATTATTTTCATTGTCACTTTTTTTTTCAATTCCTATCACACATAAGGTAGGAGCCCACACTCTATATTATCATTTTCATCATCTTGGTTGTTCATGGTAGTTGAAAGACTAACATAGGGGCATGACCATTCTTGGCAAGATTCCAAATAGCCCCAACCATTTTTCCTCCTTAAAACTACAAGTTATTTTCAATGAAGATACTCAACCACACAAGACATATTTCTTCCTTTCCTTGTCATTTTATTGTTTTAATTTGAATATATAGATTATAATTTGTTACTTCCACTTCTATTATATCTAGTAATCTACCTAGTTGTTTTGGTTTTATTTTGACAAAGACTGGACACATTTTCCAAGGGAAATAAGCAAGTCTAGTAACTCCTATCATGCAAACTACAACACAATGTGCAAATGTTTAGGGCATGTACCAACGTCCTTCACAAAGTCCCCAAATTTTGTGTCAAGATTGCTTATTTATTTACATTTACAACTCTACTTTTAACTTGATAAGTCTATTATGAGTCTATAAACCAATTTCCTTTCTCATAGTGTTTTGACTTGTCAAAAAATAATAATTTCTCAAGGGTAAAACACATTAAATCAAGTAGAATAATCTACTCTGTCTTAGATTAGTAATAGATTAGGTTCTCCCTTAAGAGAAGTAGTTGACCCTAATGTGGTGTTTAGTGAGATCATTTGATGAAGAGGACTATTCTTCTCTTTGTCAAATCGAATTTCATACACTACACTTCTTGGAAATGTTGAAACAATGGGAAAGATTAAATAATAGTATGATGTACTACTAGAAATGCATGCATTGTAGCACACTCTTGATACTCAAATTTAGTGGTTACAAATAGCATCTATAATGCAACTAGCCCTTGAATTCATATAGTATTAAAATACCACCAATTGATTTATCAATAAGAGAAGAGGTAGAAAAGAAAGGATCTAATTATGTGGAAATTATAAAAGGACTACCTCCCAAGGTTGTGTCACCATCAACATCATCAATAGCCTCACATGAAGAATGTGTGATAGAAGATAAAATAGCCCAAGTTGAGGTGCCTCAATTAACTACTTAAGTATTGAAGGAATAGCAAGTATATTCCTCCTAAAGATCCTTGGTAGCTACGATCGGGTCTTTGTCATGCCAAGAAGAGGATGAACTAGTCATTCCTAATTCTCTTACCATTATGGAAAAATTCATTGATATAATTAACATGAAAATCTGAAGCAAAGAGCCTATGACAAGTTCGCAGCACATGCTCCCTTCATCAAGACTCAAGAATCTAAGAATTTTCTCTATTAATGAAGATAAAAGAAACTGGAAATTTGGCAAGGAAAAGAAGTGTTGAATGAAAAATAGAAAAATATAGCAGAGTCTTGACCCTATTCCATTTTTTGCTACAATGTTGATGTATGACCCCTAAGAAAGGGAGACAATTGAAAGAGAGAGTGGTTGTCTTTATTGTTAGGGTGGAGCATTGTTGAGGTTATGGTTGTTGATACTATCAAGAGAAGAGAGGGCGATGAAGACTTCTCAACAACTAACATGAAGCAAGTACTACTCCAACTCACAAATTCAAATGCAAATGGGGTTGCAAGCTAAGTGGGCGTAACCTTGGGGAAAACTCTGTGGTTAAGCACACTTGAATTGGAGTAGTACTGGGATGGGTGACCTCCTGGGAAGGCCCAGTGCTTCACCTCTATGAGCATCACCTAGATGCAATGAGTGCTAAGTGCACCATTCATTATCATGAGATGGGTTTTTGTAAACCACTACTCATTAAACACGAGTCAATGAGTTTGAGTCATAAAACTACGCGGTTGAATCCTAATAGAAATATCACAATTTGACACGCTATGGAAAATACCTCCTACTTATCAATTGATGAGCTAAAGGGGCTCTATAATGAATGGTTCATAAGGCACAACACTTGTTGAAGGTTTTGTGAATGGGGTTGCAAGCTAAGTGGGCTTAACCTTGGGGAAAACTTTGTGGTTAAGTGTGCTTGAGCTGGAGTAGTACTGGGATGAATGACCTCCCGGGAAGGCCCGGTGCTTCACCCCTATGAGCATCACCTAGATGCAATGTGTGCTAAGTGGAGCATTCATTATCATGAGAGATGGGTTATTATGAACCAATACTCATGAAACATGGGTCAATGATTTTGACTCGTAAAACAACACGGATGAATCGTGATAGCAATATCACAATTTAACACGTGGAAAATACCTCCTACTTATCAAGTTATAAGAAGAAAACTTGAAATTGAAGGAAACAAGGAATAAATGAATTTAAGTTGCTAAATAGAGAATATAAGACAATTCTAGAAGAAATAGTAAAAGGTGCTTTCAATGCAAGAGAGAAAAAATTTATAATACCATGTGATGACTTGTGGAAATGTTATTTTGACATAAATGAAGCATCGCACCAAAGGGGCCAAATTGAGCCAAAGTTGATACAAATCAACAACAAAAAATGGATCCCCAAGATGATATCAAGTTGGTAGAATTTGTGGAACTACTAAGTATATTCCTAATGGCATTCCTAAGATCTCAATTATCTACAATATTATATAGTGTCTTTCATTGAGAAATTAGGAGCTAATGTGGCAAAAAGGGAGGAAATTTTTAAACATTTGGTTGAATCACAACTACCCACTATTGAGAGTAATAATGGAACCAACAAAGATTTGGTGGCTTGAAAAGAAAAGTTTACAAGGTAAATCTCTTTATTTATTGGCCCTCTATTAATAGATGATAAGGTAGATACACTTTTGTGTAGTCATCAAATAGACAAATTTGTGTTACTAGAAACAAGGGTTAGCAATTCATCAAAAAGAACAAGATTATGTTAGATGTGATATATGATGCTAACATAAATAAATCCAAAGTGATAATATAGTTTGATCTACTAAATGACCGAGAATGAGGGCAATGGATTAAAATGTATTTCTACAAAATTGGTGGAGTTTTGTATTATTTCCAAGTTATTGTCAAATCAATGTAAAAAGGATTCATGCAACATTATTATTATAAATCGTGACAAGTCCTCTAGCTCTACAATTTTTGTTTTGGGATTAGCTAAAACATTCCTTGTATATAGTAGGTGTATTAAAAAATATAAGACATGACAATATGTGTTTAATAAGAGTGGCTAGTTGTCATGTATTTGGACTTTTAAAAGGGGCAAAGGTTGCAATATCTAAAGCAAAAAATTTGACTTGTTGAAGAAAGTATTAAGGAACATTATGTAAGGACTAGCATCAAATTCTTTTTCTTTTTCAAGAAATAAAAAATCTAATCTTTACAAAAATCAAAAGAGGTATTTAGGAGATAAAAAATTATTGTTTGAGTTACAAATAAACATCGCTTCTTTAGAAGTGTGCTTGATAGAATCATCAATAATGACTTGTCACCTAAAGATCATCAAGATCAACATATTAGAGATCAAAAGATGCACCGAAGTTGGTGCAATCAAATTCAATACACAACATAGGCTACAACAATGCATAGAAACAAGCAACCAACTACTGGAAGGATTTGCCAAGCAATGGAAAGTTAACCCCTGAAAGAGGAGGTTTGGCATCTTCTATGACAACACTTAAATGATTTCCCTCGAGCAAGAACTTCTACTACAAAATTTCTTTGGCTTTTATTTCAATTTTACTTTTGAGTAATAACCACTTTTCATGATTAGAAGGCTTCTAAGACAAGATCATCCAATTGAAATGAACCTTGTTCTTTTGCTATAAATATAGATTGTTACACATGTTTCAATCATTGTTACTTAGCTATTTTATAAGTGCTTTGTGCAATATCCATTAAATAGGTTCCTAGTGCATCCAAAGTAGTGTTTTAAATTGTATCCTTTTGCATCAAAGTAGAGTTGTACTTTAAATTTTCAACAAATCGATATAAAATAGATTTATATTTCTTTACATATTGTCTCCATTATTTGCTCAACATTTTCAAGTGATCTGACAAATATCTAGAATTATATTTACTAATCCTATACTCAATTAGTATTTCATCAAGGTCATTGTAACAAACTTATTTCTTGATATATGGAGTATTATGATAAATAGTGTGATTACAAAGAATAGTTTGAATTTTTTTTTATATTTATAAGCAAGATTGGAAGGGCCCAAACCCTTGTCAACAACAAAGCCAAAAGGTAGATGAAACATGAACCATGAGCAATGGGACAAACCAAACCACTCAACCAAAGCAAGAAGAGTGAGGTTCAACTACATCCAAGCTATCAAAAATAAATACAAATAAAAGATAAAGCTAGGACCCCTAGGGTCCTACTCAAATAATACCAAACCTTGCTTTAGTTGGTCTCTCACCCAACACTCTAACATGAGTTTGGGATAAATATTTAGGAAGACCTTTCTTATAAAAATAGTCCAAGAGACAACATCGACCAAGTCCTCAAAATAGGGGGAAGTGAAGGTTGATTCCCCACAAAGAGCCCATCAAAGTGTGAAGTAGGAGCAATAGGTTGACAAGGTGATAGGTGACCCTCAATGCCACATCAATAATCTAGAGCTAATATGAAGCCAAATTCAAAGCAAGTTATGAGATCAAAGCAAGAGGTTCTCTAATGAGTCCAAAGGAGTTGAAGGAGAAGAGCACTTCAGAGTCGCACCAAAAGCTAAAGAATCATTCTCCTAAGAGGACTCGTCATCCTAAGGGGAGTAATCCACCAAGGAATCAAGGGTATGAATAGTCAAGTGATCATTAGCATTCTTCCACCAAGTAGTTGTGCCTTTGTGTTGAGAGAGGGGACAATCAATAGCTAAGTGATTGATAGTAAAGCATCCTTGGCATTTGAAAGAGACCCTCATAGTCAAGCAGTTGAGCCAAGACCTATCTCCCACAATCAAAAGCACATTCCCATGAAGAGGCTTGGAGATGTCAATCTCCACCAAAATGCAAGCAAAAGTAGAGTGACACTTATGTAGGAAGTGGTATCAACATTCAAGAAGCATCCAATAGTTACCTAAGGCCTCACATAATGAAACCTCTCAAAACTAGAAAGAGAGACTTGGAAGTCTAACCCGCACCGAATGCACATTCAAAGGCTCAATGGAGGTTAAAAGAAGTTTACCAAGGCTTTATAAAGAGAGAGAGAGAGAGAGAGAGAGAGAGCTCCTCATGACCATAGCCTACCATCAAGCACCAGATTTGTCCTTTGAAAAGGAAAAGGAAGCAATGAAGAAGCCTTTTGCACAGGGGAAGAGCTCAATCTTGCCCTCAACAAGAGGCCTCCACAAATCCATGACCCATTTGTGAAGGTTAGGTAGAGAAGGCCAAAGATTGAAGAATGTGCACACCAGGCCCCTACATTGATAGAAGTCCTCATTTTCCACCACATCCTGACCAAAAATTACCACCAAGGAGGATTTGGCACAAGGGATGGATTGTATTTTCTCCAAGCGAGCAGCATCAACACCGGCAACATTTACAAAAGACCTACTACCAACAATTGGAGCTTTAGTCGCACTATTGAGAATGGTGACAAAGTTTGTAGCAAGCACCAAAGGAGGGGCACAACCTAAAACCCCAACATCACCAGTCATAGACACAAACACACCCAACAAGGATTTGTAAGCAACATCTTTAGAGGCACCAAATCAATACCAAGAGTAGGGCAACCACGAGCCCACACCAAAGAACAGAGTGAAACACATCATGAGATGGGAGCATTACACCTTTGTTCAAAAGACGAAGCCCCGCAACCATCCAAAGCCAAAGAACCACCCACAAGAGGCACCTCGCCATGGAAAAACAAGACAACCGTTGTATAAGGTGAGATAAGGTTGTTTGAAATGCCAACAACATGGGATGAGAATGCCATGATGCACTTAATTATATGTTATTTTTACTAGAAGAAATAGTTTGAAAATGTTACTTAGAAATGTCTTGGAATGTTTATTTTTTATGAGACAAACTTGTTAAACTCATCTAAAATTAAACTAATTTGTGTTTTATTTGCAATTAAGATTCTTTTTTAGACTCTGTATCCAAAGGATTAGGCATCAATCTTGAATAATTATTGATTAAAATTCTAATCAAATGAATATTGCATGCTTGTAATTTATAAAATGTCTTAGATCTACAAATTGTTATCAAGGAATTTAAGGAATTAGTATAAGAGGATCATCCAAGAATTCCTTATCTATACCTGTAGAGCAATAATTTTAAATTGTTTTAAATGATCGAAACTTGCAAATTCACAAATACTAACATGAAATGAGTCATGAGACAAATTTGCTAAGCTCAACTAAATAAAAGTAATATATGCTCTATTAGCAATTAAGATTCATTTTATTAATGATATTCAAAAAATTAGGCATCAATATTGAATGATTATTGATTAAACTTTTAAATGAATGAATATCTTATGCTTGTAATTGATAAAGTGTCTTAGTTCTATAAATTGTTATCAAGGAATTTAAGGAATTAGTATAAAAGAATCATCTAGGAATTCCTTATCATACACCTATAGATCAACAATATTAAATTGGTTAAAATGATCTCAACTTGCAAATTCACAATTACTAACACAGAAAGAGTTAGTGACAAACAATTCACTAATTCAGATATATGCCTAAATGTTTAGCTTTTTGTCTACAAGTTCAAAACATTTATCTTTAATTGTCTTGTGAGATCTCCAAAGGATCACCCTCCTAAGTTTACAAAGGTCGAAGTATAGAAGAGTTGTACCTACTCTTGTCAATTGGCTCTACTTGCCTATATCTTGATCATATTGTTCACGTATCATTTTACCTTGACACCATAGGATTACATAGTTGTATTTTCTTGAAATACAACAAATTGATTAAAGCACCAATAGGCAACATAATTGGAGTCTAAAATATTTTTCAAGTTGATAAAATATGTTTTTATGCCACCAAACATCTTGTTCTTTCTTTTGTTGTCTACATATTTGTAACCTAGTTTTTCATTTGACTCATTACAAGAGTTGTATTAGCACTAAAAATTTGATTTTGGACCACCAAAGTAACAATTTGCAAAGACTAACATAATGTGACACATACAAAGAAGTTGTGACGATACCAACACATAAATTATCTACTATAAACAAAGATGAATGCTCAAGAAATAAAAATTGTCCTCTACTCAAAATTAGAAGGCCATTGCTTCAATTAGCCTTCCACAATGGTGGACTAGTACAAGCAGTAACAACCCTAAAATTGTAAACCTCAAAACTTTCACATGTTTGTGCTTCTATGTTGGTTGTCACAATGCTTACAAATCATGGATGTGATGCACCTACAAGAGTTATTTGGTTTCAAATATGCAAAATTGACAAGAAAAATGGTTGTCTTGCCTCGGTCAAACCCCTTGATTGTATGCTCCAGTGTGTAGTGAATGGAAAATTGAAAAGTGTATGTCAATCTAGATGCAAAGGTGTGAGCAAATATAAATGTTTTACATATTACAAATCCTAAAAGATTTTGCAATTGTGTCTTAGCATTTCTATGTACAAAAACAAATGTTAGAAATGGAAAATTGTTAATATGCCAAGGATAGGGGTGTGAGGCAAAAAAAATTAAAACTAAATAAAAGTTGTGAAAGTGTAGTCGCTATGGAGGAAGCCTATGGGGAGTTCTTTATAAACGAAAGAAAATAGCTTCATAATGCTCATGGAAAAATAATAGCAAAAAATCATGTAAAGCCTTGGGGAGGGAAATATAAATTCACTAGGGAAGACAGAGAGCAAGAAAGAGATATTGAAATAGTATCTATATAAATTTTCCACAGTAGTAGTTGCTCAAAAATACAAAAACACCACCAAAAGCAACTTCTATCCATTTTAAATCAATGTATGGACAATAGTATGATTGCATTAGTGTCCAAGTGGAGATTATTTTTTAGAAAGAAAATCAATTAGAAATAGAGTTTGGATAGAATTTTGTCCACATGGCATTTTGGCAATGGATTTTAAGGCTAGGAATTGGCTAAATGGATCCTAAAACATACTAAAGAGACGGACACTAAAATGAGTGCACAATAAAGTAGGTAATTTCCAACCCTATATGTATAGGCCAAAATTAATCCTTTCAATCTTAAAAAATCTCTTGAAATATACTACCAACTTTCTTTGATTTCTAGTCTCTAAGACATCTTGATGTATTTCAAAATGTAACTATCATGTCCTTTATAAATCTATTGAACATTTTTTTATATATATGGCTCTTATTCTTCTTGTAAGTTCGTTTTTTTATCCATAATATATTTTATCATTTGCATGGAACATTAAGCTTAACAATAAGTGAAAATAATTCAAAAAACAATAAGTGAAAATAGACTTGATATGAAGTAGAGTCTTTCATTTGGTAGCCTTCACAAATATGTTGAACCACGTCATTGTTATTATGTAATGACGGATACCAAATTACCAACCAAAAACATTATTCAAACGGTTGCAGTTGTAGCATTTCATCATGGAATGACACACTCCTAGATTCTTGTAGAGCAAGAAGTCTTTCTTTGTCCAACAATGCATGAAGATCCAACATTGTCATTTCTTCTAAACAAGCAAGCATCACCCAAACTAAGTAAAAGATTTTTATTGATCTAGATGTTTTCTCATCTCTGTGCTCTTGCATGCCAAGTTGCCTCAATTTCATATAAGGAAATAAATAAGATTGCCATTTGAGAGTAATTGACTTGTGGATCCCCAAAAATGGATCTTTAGAGACAACTCAAAAAGAAATACTTTTAAATGGATGTTTCTCAAGGATAATATTATAAAGCTCAATTTTAAAGGGGCAACTAAAGGAAACCTATGTCTTGTAGGGGCGGGTAGAGTATTTGGGATAGCAACGGAAGGTCAATCCTTGTTATCTATAAGGTCTTGGGTTGTATGTTTAACTTCATGTGCACACAAGTGCTTTACAAGGATTGATAATAGTTGAAGAAAGGGACTTGAGGAAAATGGAGAGAGGTTCACCAATTATCATTCAGCGGCCTTGAAAGGCTTCATAGTAGTCTACGATTGCTTTTCTATAAGCCATGAAAGCCTTGAATTGGCAAATCCATAGTAGTATACAATTGTTTTTCTATAATTCAAACTAGCAATATGGTGTTCATAAAACACTTTAGAAGGGAGAAAACAATGTAGATGACCACCTAACAAAAGATGTCCAACTCAACATGTTAATGAGTTGTTAGCTTAATATAATAACTTTGAGCCCTATTATTTGTGTTATGGGCGATATTGAAGACAGCCTTTGTGCTACCATGAGAAGGCTAAAAACATTTAGCCATTTGTCTTTCACAATATAATTTGGGAATTTGGCATTTCTTAAATTGGTTTGAATTAAGCAAAAGCATCCCCATTTTTATATTCAAATACCAGCTAGCTTTGTCTTACAAGAGAAATCAATGCATTTGTGGTAGGGTTAACGTTGTGGGGTTTGAACTTTGTTGTTCTGCCATGGAGAAGATTGATATTATTGATGTGGAAAAATTCAACAATGCTAGGATCTCTTCTTCACACTCCCAAGAGCATAATGTGTGAGTCAAGTAATCAATCACAAAAACAATAGTATGGGATACAGCTAAGATAAAGAAATGATTTTACCACCGATGACATTGCTGAAGAAAATGGAGAACTCATGCCACAAGCAAAGATGCTGATGGTAACAAAAACATGCAGCTTTTCAATTGCCTATTAGGAAACAAGAGCGGCATCGTGATATTGGATGCAGTTCATCGAGCAAAGCACCGGCTATAAGCAATTAAAATGGCTAGATTCACATGCATTGCAGGCTCATATGAGGATAAATGGGTGAGAGATGTGCAGCAGCTAAATTTGTAGTAGCAATGCAAGACAGGCCAAAACATTACCCATTCAAGCATGCATAAATCAGCTCAAGCTAATAGTTTGAAAATGACGACTTACTAAAGTAACATCACTTATTAAGTCCAAATGGAGGCAGGGGTCATTGGAACAAGTATGACCTTTAATAATTCAAGGTTTTGGACAACACAAAAAAGCCAAAACATTTATTATGTTGATTGAGTAGAAGATAACTTCGATTTCTCAGAAACTAGATTTAAAAATTGGGGACTATGTAGAAATTTTTATGCTCTCTGAAAAATTAAGAGATTGTGTTGGCAAGTTGGCTTATCCCTTTGATGTCCCTTTAATTGAAATGTGGGTTGGGGGCCCAGTTTTGAATTATTTGAAAATTGAAATATTTATTTGGATTTGCAGACAAAACTATAAGATCTATCGAATTAATCGAAATGTCTGATCCAATGTTAGAAAGGGACGTAGAATGCAACTGGTTCACTCTTCTGCGTCTACAGGCAGAATTTTGTAGACTATTATTCTGCCCGGAAGTGTTTGCAAACTAATCTATTATGATGTTAAGATTTCACTCCCAAGTTACATCGTACTTTGATTCACACTTGATGAATGGAGGGGATCTCTTCCAAAGTCAAAATTGTCATGAGCAGATTAGAGAATGGTCTACCTCTGCTAAATAGAATAATTGGCTCAAAGGATTGTATGCATAGATAGCATGCTGATATCATTTTTTCTCACATCAATAGAACGACTGATTCTGTATCTTTTCAACTGGGGATCCCTCGTCGACCTACTCAATTGTTTCTAAATTCTAATATCTATCCGTCTTTGGCCTCTGCTGCTCGTTTACTTATCAAAAAAAAATTGATTTGCAACAAACCAATTTTATTTTGTGTTTTTAGCCATAAAAGATCCCTTTCAATTTATTTTTTAGCACAAATGTCAACATTGAAACAACATGCAATAAATCAACTGTTAAAATGTCAAAAGGATTCCATCCCATCAAAACACAAAGGTAAATGCAATAAACTGTAAGCCACTTTATCATTGAAGAAGATATTTAAGACATTTTGAGATAACACTTCTATTTGAGAGGATTTGATGAAATTAAATTTACCACCAGGCAAATCTTATAGCTTTACAAAGAACACTTATTTTTTCTAGCCCACCAAAAAATTGTTGATGAATATATTAGCTAATTATCAAGAAGAACTGTTTAAATTTCTATTACTATTGTGTTCAGGATATTTCACAAAATCAATTGAGATGCCATTTAGCACAATGTTATCTACCATAAGAAGCCTAAAATGGGATGAGAATTAACTTACAACTCAGCCATAATTTCACCAAATTAAATGTAAGGGAGGCTGGGAGTTGCACAGGTATAAGTTATAATCAAGCTCCTTTTATCATGAAAATGATTGCTCTTATAGAGAAAGGCGTTCAACTTAGGAGATCAATGAATTCACTAATAAGAATCACTGTAAAAGCCAATGCTGCATTGGAAAGGAAGCACTCACCGAAAAACTAATGTAACTTTTTTCATTGTATCCAAGATCCCTTGCCATGTGCAACATATTTCTTCTACAGCATATTTGAGAAAATGCTACTCTTTACAAGATAAGAGTAAATTTGATGTTCAACATGACTTGCCTTAAAATTGTTCATCATACAACATTTTTATGTCAGAAAGTAGAGTATTTATTTTGTGAGATGTCTCTCAAAAGATGAAATGGGCAAAGGAGTCTCAAAGTGCAGTTCTGTGTACATTATGAATGCACCTTGACCTCTGTTAGTGAACATCGAACAATTGTTCGTCATTATACAACATTTTTATGTCAGAAAGTAGAGTATTTATTTTGTGAGATGTCTCTCAAAAGATGAAATGGGCAAAGGAGTCTCAAAGTGCAGTTCTGTGTACATTATGAATGCACCTTGACCTCTGTTAGTGAACATCGAACATCAAGTCTGTACATAATGCGTTAAGGCAATGCCCAATCAATTCATCCCTTACTAAAATAGAATTAAATATCTACCAAGAAAACTTTTCCCAATACGCTATATACACATGTTTATACAAAACACCATTAATACAACTCTGCAGTTTTGCCTAGTAGGCCCTTGAGATGCGAGAACTTGACCTCTAACTACATAATGTCAATGAGAAAATTCGTTAACAAGACTTTGCACTTAATCAGTTAATCTTGTCAAAGGGGTCACACAAAAAAATTGCATTCCCCAAGTTAAATTGAAACGCTCCTATCGCTCTTCACTTTGCACTGAAGGTAATTCAAGAGTTAAAATAAAGGATGACCTTCCTACTTCCCTGCAATATTGTACTTCTCCATTCATTACTTTAACCAGTTTGTGACAGATGTGCAGCCCCAAACCCTCCCGAGACATATCTTGGTCATGATCAAACATTTCTTTTATCAATTTGTCTGGAATCCCTTGTCCTGGATGAGTAATCCTACGCGTTCAGCAAATAAAACATAATTATGAAGGAAAAAAATGTAGTTTTAAGGTTTTTGTATGCACCTACCTTAGCCAAACTTCAACATAGAATGCTTATCTCTAAAAGAAACAAAACTACAATATCAATAGAAGCACAAATAAACAAAGTTGGTGAAGCATGAGTATTATGTATTCCTCAAATGTGTTCAACGCATTGAACTTAGAAGACTCATGCAAGTTGATTTTTCGAATAAAGATACAATGAAGATTATCATGAAAACCTGATTCCAAACAAAAAATGTAAACTGTTGATGAATACATAGATTGTGCCATGCATAGACTTTGGAAGAGCTGATTGAGATATACAAGAAAGACGAGGATAAAATAGAAACCTGTCAAATAAGAGAGAGCATTTGCTGTTTAAGTTCTTTTTCCAATGTTGACAACCTTGTTTTCCTTACTTTCCTCATCTTGTGTAGACTGAAAATATTTAAAAGAAAAAAAAAGCAAGTAAAAGGAAGAAACCTCCATTCATATTTAGCTAAGTTGTCGGCCCTTGTAGAGGGATGTGGACTGGTTTGGATATGCCGGTATGGCCATTCCCCGCGGGTACAAATACGGGTATATATATAGGTACGAACCCATCTGAAAATAATATAATTATCATATTTATTTATTATATGGATTAATATATATAATATAATTATATAATTTCATATTATTTTATATATATAATATTATAATATTAATATTTTTTTATATATAATTATAATATTTTTCACAATTTTCTACCTGTTTCATCATATGTAATAATTTCTACCAAATTTTCAAAAAATCCTTTTTCATAAATATAAATTGTAAAAAATATTTAATTGTACAACTAATTCAGAATTTTTTATAAAAAATTAATTATTTGATCTAGATAAAATGTTAGAATGTAAGTGCAGATATTGGTTTATTCTAAATATTAGTCTTTTGAGCATCTTAGAAGGGAAGACACACCACCAACACATGAAACAGGTAATGCTATATCATATTAATATTATGTGTACGGTTTAGTAGGGAAGAATGAATCTTATCTAAACATAAGATGGACATGTGGAGAGGTTTCCTGACATGATAGACACTGCCTTGCCAACACAGATTGACCAGTGCCGAGGGCAGAGAGCCAAGTGCCAAGCAACAGTATGTAACATGCATAATGTGGTGATAAAAAAAAAATTATAAACATGGGGGCAGGGAATGAGGGGAGTGGAAAGGTGGAAAAGAAAGGAGATTCTGTTCAATCTGGAACAGCTGGAAAACAAACTTTCCAACTTGCACACCCAGTCAAGAGTTTTCTGATTTTATGCAGGTTCCCTGTGAATTTGCTCGGACTGAACCTCGGGCGAACCCCAGGTTGTCCCATCCCATATTTCTGCAATTCGCCAGCCTACTTCAAAGAACCCGGTAACATAGATATTTAGAATAGTAAGGGAAAGACGAAACAAAGAATTGCCTTAGCAATGAGAAAATCTATGTATCTTAAATTGATGGACGCTGAAGGCTTCATAGTCTATGTTAATATAGGCAAACCCACCATAGGTTCCCAAACAGCAGGGTAAAGGTGAGGTCCCATGGAGGGCTTTGGGATTTATTTTGAAAGAGCATGGGGTTCCATGAAACAAAACAAAAAATGCTAGAGGATTAATTAGAATCTCTTCCTCAACAATAGCAGTCTCTACTTTTTAGCTCAAAAATTTAAGCAGGTGCAAAAGGGATGGGGCTAGAAATTGCCCCACCAGCTTAGGCTTTTTTCTGCCACTTGTCAATCATATGAAGTTTTAAAATTCTCACCAATTAATTTTTTTATTAGTTTATAATTATTAAAACTGCTGAATTGAATATGTAAAATAATAAAATTCATGAGACCACCAGCTTCCATAAATATAGGAGCTTAAACTTTTAAGCTTAGACTATGCTACAAAAATTATGGGACCACCCACTTTAAAATAATCCTAAAAAATCTCAGAAGCACCCACCTGCAGATTCTCTTCAATCCAGAACACCTAGAAAACAAACCTTCCAACTTGCACACCCAGTCATGATTTTTCAGATCTTGACACGGGATTTTTCCTATTTTTATGCAGGTTCACTGTGTTTTCGCTCGGGCTGAACCTCAGGCAAACCCCAGGCTGTCCCAGAGCCGTACCATATTTCTGCAATTTGGCGGCCAATTTCAAAGAACAGTATGAACAAGACAAAACAAAGAATTACCCCAGCAATGAGAAAATCTCTGTAACTTAAATTGACAGACACTGAAGGCTTCATAAACTATGTCAATATATGCAAAACCCACCATAGTTTCCCAAACACCAAGGTAAGTTAATTCTCATGCATCCATTCAACACACCTGCACATTTGAATAATGTATTTGTGTATATTTCTTACTCCAATGACAAGATTCAATGTGGCCTATGTGTTTTGCCTCTAGAACCTATCACTATAAGTCTATAACCCTCGATTCTTTGCATTCAAAATATAGCCTGGTCTCTTTTATCCTTCAACACTGAGCTCAATTATTGTCCAATCCCCTAGAACAGCACAAGACTGCGACAGTATATAGATTCTTGGCCTATCATATCATTGATACAAGCTAGCTTTCACTTATTAAAACTTGGTTTGCATCTCATAACTCTCTTATTCACTTTGTGTACTACTACAAGTCACTAGAGATTTTAGTTGGAGGCTATTGCAAAGTCAATCGAATCAATATTCCACTAATAACATCAGTGTTAATCCAAACTGGCTGAAGGATTTTTCTAATGCCTAGAAATCTTCTAATTTGTTGCCAATCTCCTGTAGTTACTAACTAATAGTTACCCAAATTTTGTTACAAGACTCAAAATGCATTGTCCATTCATCCAAAAAGCTTGTGCAAGTGCAACTCCCACAGATCCATAAATCCTGGTAACATACTGCTCACCATGACTTTCAAGTGCCCCCAATAGAACAGATCTAGAAATATACCATGAGCTGCTTCCTTCATCCTAAAAGACCAAGCTCAATCAAAAACACTTATCATTATAAGAAGTAGCATTTGCCTAATCATGTCTTTGAAGCATTGAAAATTTTTACCTGGGGTTAGTAAGGATTTAAAATAATTGCTTGAATTATTAGGGATTCATCCCACATCAATTAAAAGAATATAGTTCTGAGCTATGTTGGTGGATCCTCCAACTTTGATCCCCATATTTGCACCAATTCTTCTACGGTGTCATCCTCATGCAAATAAACATTAGTAGCTTCATAATAAATAATAGAGACAAAGGAGGGAAATACATCAATCAAGAAAATAGTTTCTTTGCTCATCTTGTACATCAAATGAATACACACTTTTTACATAATTAGTTTCAAGAGCTGATCCATTTGACTTTTCACTTGTGAAAACATCTCCGCCTTTATCCATTCAACCACAAAAAATAATAGGGCCATAAATCTTCACTCTCAAATTAATTTGATGCTGAACTCACCACACAAGAAGTTTCTATTACTAGCATACATATATTAAATATTAATATATATAAAATACACCGAGAGTTATCATTATCGAGGCACGTATCCACAATATCTTGAAAACTTAGATATAAAAACAACCTTTCTATTTTATTTTTTCCTTTTTTGCATGCAAATCATTTCACATTCTAAAAGTAAAATAAATTCTAATTTCAAAAAGGTCATAAAATATTTTAAGTAAAAATGCTTTTGATTTGTATCTTTTAAATAGGTTGTTAAGGAAAATAAACCTCTTCTTCTAAATTTTTTAGTTCAATTGAATTTTATTGATCTTAAAATATTTTGAAAAGCAAGAAAGATAATATCTTCCAAATAAATTTTAAAAAAAGATATAACATCCATTTTTCTCTTATTTTAAAAATAATTTGAAATCTATAATAAAAAAACGTCTACATACAATGGATGTAGTTATGTAGTTGAATGTCATTTGAACGTCAAATTCAAGCTAAAGAGTTTTTCCTTACATTGAATGTTGTTTTTTGGTGGATGCCATTGTAATACGCCTCTCAACGTAAATAGAAAAAATCATTACCAATAGCACTTACACTTTTAAGGAAAATAATTTTTCAATATATTCAATCCCTTATTTTTTTAATATAATCCAAGCATAAGTAAGCCTACTGCAGGCTTATAATATTTAAACAATCCCACATTGAACTCAAACCAACTTCATATACTTTAAAAAACATGTCAATTCAAAGAGGCATGTGGAGTCTAAACATTTAATATTCAAAAATGAGAAACTACAAACCTATGGCTAAAGTCCATACTAAATTTATCCTTTTGCCTTTTGATGTTTACAAGTTCACTGACAAGAGAAGTAGAGTCCACCATAGAAAATATCTCTAGCCATAAGGTCATTCTAAGAAGCAAAGAAATATTTTGAAAAAATTTCATACCATTCATGTGTCTTTCCAAATATATGCTAACACAAAATATCATCCACATGTCTTCATCTTAAAACTAATTTTTTCCATGAGTTCCAAAAATGCCTCAACGTGTGCATTCCCTTTATGAACATTGTACCCATAAAATCTAGGCATCTTGTTGAAGACCTCAGAATTCATGGCTTGTATTTCACAACCAATCCAAGAGAGGCCAAGAAATTTGTAAATAATGTCTAGAGGAATAATATGGGATTGAGTAACATAAATTTTTATAGCAGTAGGGTAAACGTTGGATTGCAATATCCTAATTTTTTCTTCACATTCTTTTTCAATCCTATTTATCTCATTAATTTTTCACATGTTTTTTCACATATAGATGTTTGAAAATCTAGGCATGGGTTTGCATAAGATGTAGAGTTACTTGAGTAGTATGAGGAAGCATCAGTAAAATAGTCATGGGTAGCTCTCATTATAATTCTTATGGGCTGAAACATATTATACACATTAAGGAACATCTCTAGTATACTCATATTCATATTGTAGACACCTAAAAATGTCTAACACATTCTTCTAAATTATTATTTTCAATCATTATTAATCATCATCTCTTTCATCACACTTAATTAAATAAATTTCAATTATTTAATTAAACTAATCCATTTCCCTTCATTAATTTTAATTATTTTATCATTTTTCCTTCATCACCTTTAATTCACACCTGAGCCCAATTTCCGTTCTAGGAAATGTCCTTATTAATAGTATCTCAATTAACTACAACCAAAAAAATAATATTTTCTTTCATTATTTATTTAAGTGAAATTTATATTTAACTGTAAATCTAATTATAAAGGTTTATTGTAAAAACAAGAGAAAATTGCACGAATCGCCAAGCAAAGGACACTTCCTTTCAATTGACTGACCAAAAGACTATCATAGGCCATATTAATATAATAACTAAACAAAAAAAATTCACACAATAAATTAAGACTGTCAAAAAAAATGACCTACTGTTGGCTCATGAGCAAAACGTAGACAAACATAAAAAATGACAATAGGAATTCACACACAAATACGTTAATATCTCATAGCATATAGTCTATGTAACTCCCTAAACCAACCAAGAGTAACCAAACACCCAATCATAAATGGTGTTAGACTTGGGATTACAATTTAATCATTTATTATTTCTAACAAATCCCACTGTAATCTTAAGACCACTGAGCAATCATCCTCTGCAAGTCGTGATGCAGATGTTAAGTTTTAAACTTGAGAGCCCCAATTAAGAGGGAATCATCCCCTATGATCTATTTCTACACTCTAATGAATCACACCAATATGTAGTTTGTCCCCATCGATTAATCATGTGCGAAAAGAGAGAAAAATTGGATACTCAAGCTAACATCACTAGGCAATGAGTAATCCCTAACCCCATTATAGATGGTGTGCACATCTGCATCATATCACCTATGGATTTATTGAAGTCCTGACGTACAAGGCTATTGAACTGAAAAAACGAAGGTAAATGTCAACACATAAAAGCTGCTCTTGCAGAAATCCATGTGGAAACTTTAAAATCTGACGGACCAGCTCTGGTCATGGTCATCGAAAGCCCTGATATGGCTGCAAAAATGCAAACCCCAAGACTGCAGTCTCTCAATGACTCAATTAATCTGATGCATCAGTTGTTGATCGGACCATCTCCATAGACCAATATGTCTCAATCTCCAAAACTACACTAAGCAGTAAATTGTAATCACTGTGCAATGCTGCAATATTCTAACCAAGCCTCAATAGTCAATGCAAGTAGCTACCAACAATCTGCAACAACTGTGAAACTCTATGCAATAACCCTATAATCAAGGGATCAAAAACTAACCAGTCTTAAGAGGGCAAAACAAGTAGTCTACTGGTAATACAACTAAACAAGTCTACACCCAGAACACTACTGAAATGATTAAGATATATCCAGGTGTCACATCTAAAATATCCCAAAAGGAGTACGAGGTGGAGAAGTGTGCTGTTGTAAAGCTTGGTGAGGAAGATGAAAAGTCATCCCCCATCATTGCTTCTAGAGCTCCACTTTATGCTCAGATTCGAATCTGATTAGTACTCTTCACCATATTGGGTTACACTTTGTATTCTTCTCTCCAATGTATCATCTGCGGATTTTAGTCTTTAGTACAATAATTTTAATCTTTGGCTCCTTGGTGTTAACTATTTTGTAATTGTTGGTGTTGCCTTAGTGCTTTCTTTTCTTTTTTTCTTTTACTTTAAATTGTTGTCTATTTTCTTTTCCCTGGGAAACTCATTCATAGTAACCCCTATATTAATTGTTAAGTTGGCGAGCAGGTAGAAGTTGTCCCTCTTCCCACTGCCATATACTGTGGTGTATGGTGCATGGATTTTCATGGAAGGAGCACAACGTCCCCATCCCTTCCAAACAAGTGAGTATATTCACTTTTTTTCCTCCTTGGTGTTATGCTTAGCTGCAACGGAATTTAATGGACAAAGAGAAGCCAAAAAGTTTAACCAGAAAGGGTAATAATGACGAGAATCTTGTTGCCAAACAAAACATTAAGAATGAAAACAATAACAGTAGGAAGTCTAACAAAGCTATTCTTAGAGCTGACAAGTAGTATAGAAGTAAGAGACAAGAAAGAATCGCGAATGACAGCGGGTCACAAATTTTCCCCTCTAAAAACTCACTGATTTTTGGAGAAATCACGATCAATGATTTTGACCATGTTTTTGCTGTGTAATCGCAAAATATGTGAAACAAAATGTCTGACATGGATTTTCAAGGCATTTTTCACCCACCCACATTCTTTTGTGCCATTTTAGGGTTTTTTGAGTGATCGAAAGCACATTTTGGACCACACAACTAGGGCTGTTTTTCTCCTGTTAACTAGTCCTTTTCACTGCGACTCCAAGCTTGGCATCAGACGGTGATGGGCATTTGGCTCAAAATTAGTAAAAATATACACTATGACAGAGATGACACAGACGATCATGAGGATATTATTCAAATTTCATATTCAAAGTGCAACTGCGAATGCTTACAGATTTAGCTGTGAATGTTTTCTGATTTCTCTGGCATAAACTGTGCTTATCTTTAGCATTGTGAATGGAGAGCGAGAGAAATGTCCGGCTGTTTGCTGATTATTTAAAGAATTTGAAATTTTGAAAATATTTGTTGAGCTCCATAAATGCCATGTGTTATGAATCATTATTATACAGAAAGATAGAAAAAGCCTATCAATTGGTAGGGGTGAAATTCATAATTTTTGTTGTCAGTGATGATTTCTTTGCATATGATCCCTTCACATAGATGCCTCCTAAATATTTGGATATAATTATCAATTACTGTTAAAAAATCCAAACACCATTCTTAGTACAAGAAACAGCATCAAAAAGTCTACTTGGTTCTTTTTTTTCAGACTCAATAGTATGAGACTAAGAGGAGAGTTCATTAACTAACACCTTGATGTAAAGTTTGTAAATTAACTTGTGAAGATGCACATCATTTGCTTGCTGAATTAAAAAGTTTATTGCAGATTTGATCATAATGCCACGTCAAAAAGATTTTGCATGGACACATTGTACTTCAGTTTCGGGTACAACGAAGGTTAAATTCAACTAGTGTAAGAGTGATATCAACGGGGCTATTTATCGTTTCAAATGGCACTTGGCAAAGGAGCCAGGAAATAATAGCACTCCTTGTATAGGATGCCCTGCAGATGTCACACACAAAGGCACTACAAGCTCTTAATGCAATTCCTGAGAACAAGGCAAAAAAGGAAAGAACTGCGGTTGAAACAGGTTCTAATTCTTCAAATACTAGAGGGAATCAGGGTCAGGATGATGGTGCAAGTGATTTTTTGAGGGAATCAGGGTCAACACCTTCTTCTACAGCACGTGGCCCAAACACAGGTGGAGGAAACATTAATGCTTTCTTTGCACCTCGTACTACAGCAGGAGCACAAACCACTTTGGAGAGTACAGGATGGAGGAAGAATGTCCATGAACAAGCAAGGAAGGTGATTGGAAACTTTTGGTACTACTCTAGCTTGCCATTTCATGTTGCTAGATCACCATATTGGCAAGGTATGGTGGATGCTATTGCAGTTGCGGGTCCTGGGTTCAAAGCCCCATCTTATGAGAAATTGAGGGTTGGTATGCTCAATGATGCAGTACGGGATGTTAAAGATGTTGTTGCAGAGCATAAAATAGAGTGGGAAAACACTAGTTGCACCATAATGTTAGATGGATGGACAGATAGAAGGAATCGAACCCTCATCAACTTCATTGTCTCTTGTGAGATTGGCACTATATTTCTAAAATCCCTGGATGCATCGAATACTATCATATCTGCAGACGCATTGTTTGAGATGTTTGATTTTGTGGTAATAGAAGTTGGGCCACAAAATGTGGTTCAATTTATTATAGATAATGCTGCAGCTTGTGTAGCCGCTGGTAGACTCTTGATAGACAAATACCCATCTATATTTTTTATCCCATGCGCAACACATTGCCTCGATCTAACCCTTGAGGACATTGGAAAACTTGACTGGGTTAAGGAGGTATTGCAAAAGGCCCGCAAAGTTACAAAATTCATTTATAATCACACGAGGGTTTTGTGCATGATGCATACTTTCACAAAGGGTAGGGAGCTAGTTCGACCAAGGGTGACAAGATTTGCAACACATTTCCTTGCACTACAGACTTTATGCCAACAAAAAATTAATTTGAAACGAATGTTTGTTTCAAATGAGTGGGAGGAGTCTAGCTTTGCAAATCTTGTAGAGGGCATAGCAGTGGCAGGCTATATGTACTCTTCTAGTTTTTGGGATGCAACTAAACAAATTGTAGAGTTTTCAGAGCCTCTAGTAAAAGTCTTAAGACTATTGGATGGGGATAAATCCCCCATGGGTTATTTGTATGAGGCCATGGATAGGGCCAAGGAGGTGATGAGGGGTAGGATGCAAAATGATAGGGACAGGTATATGCCATTATGGAACATAATTGATAGAAGATGGGATCAACAGATGCATTCTCCTCTCCATTCTGCAGGATACTATCTTAATCCAAGTTTGTTCTATGACCCTTCATTTAGACGTGATGATGGTGAGGTAACACAGGGCTTGTTCATGTGCATGGAAAAAATGTTTACTAGAGAACAATTACAAGCAGCTATGGGAGAGTTAGCAACGTACAAGCAAGCAAGGGGTTTTCTCTCATATATGGCCGCCATCGAAGGCAAGAATACCTTGGTACCAGGTAGACTCTATAAACGTGTGATAATCTCTCTATTTTGTGGACATGATCATTACGTGTTCAAATTATTTTAAGATATTCTTACATGATATCATCTCCATGTAATGTGTTTTTGCAGCACAATGGTGGGATTATTTTGGTCATGAAACCAAAAACCTTAGATGGAAGGCGAGACGCATTTTGAGCCAGCCATGCAATTCATCCACTTGTGAGCGTACTTGGAGTGTTTTTTAACACATACACTCCAAGAAACGCAACCGGCTAACACAAGAACGGATGAACGACTTGGTGTTTGTTCACCACAACCTTCGCTTGAAGTTGAAGAAAGCTCAAGGTTAGACTTTCAATATACTTGCAGTTAGTTGAAATTCTATTCATTATCTTTTAAACTTGTAAGGCCAAGACTAATTAGTAATTTCTACATGGGCTACAACAGGAACTGTTGAGGATGACGTGCCAATTGACCTTGATGAGATTGATCAAGAGAACGAATGGATTGTTGTTGATGATTATCCTATTGGGCCTGATGATATCGATATACTAGAGGAGGCTGAAGTGGCTAGTCACACATTTGAACATTTGATTAGAAGCACTGGAGTAGGAGCTTCATCATTAGGACCTGCTGCCCTCTAGCATAATTGTCATTGGCTACATTTTATTTTTCTAACTTTGTACTTAGATTAGAGGTTGACTTTGTACAAAGTTACACACTATATTGTAATTGACATTTTGTCATATGTCAACATCTACTTTTATTTATGAAGTATATTTTGTGCAATGCATTGATGCAATGTAATCAGCGATATAAACAAAAAAGATCAATTTTCTACAATTTGGGTTAAAATCTCTATTTTATTTGCTCTCTATATCTCTATGCTATGGAAATGACCTTAAGTCTAAAAAAAAAGTAGGTTTTGTCTATTTTTCTACATTTTTTTATGTTTTTTTTCAAATCCGATTTTTTCACAATTTTTCAAAAAATCCTGATTTTTTGGTTTGCCGTTTTTTCCCCAAACGATTTATGCTGCTATGATCCTAACAAAAGCCAACCTTTATAGCAATCTAATTGAATGACTTAGGAAAGGCTCTAAGCCAAGAGCTGTAATGTCCCCTTTTTGGGATAACCCTAAATCTACCCTAATTTATCAATTTCAAGTGATCACCTTGGTTTTGGGGATGTTTATAGTGCGAGTAGGCCTCTGCAAAACAGAGTTAGAGAGTATTTACAAGATAATATTAATTCGAATACATATAAGGAAAACAAGAGAACATTGTTAGGGATACAACTACCTGTTTGGACCCGCCAATATGTTAGTAGACATTTATAAATAAAGACAATATCCTAATAAAATCCATTGAATTTCTTTAGATGTTAAAGTTCATTCTTCCTTAAACATAATGGCCTGATAGGGTGCCCAAGAAACCCTCTAACTTAGGCCCAAGAGCAATACACCCCCCTCTTGGCCCATGTGGCCCTTGCCATCCATATGGGTGGGGTACCTAGTGAGGCGTCCTATCACCATTCTCCTTATCAGAACCATTATTGCCTTAATTATGTAGGGGGTTTGAGGGTGCAACTATAGTAGGGTGTCTTGGGCAGTCATTTCCCCTAAGCCCAAGGGCAGTACACCCCCCTTGGCCCATGTAACCCTTGACATCCATATGGGTGGGGTACTTAGAGGGTGACCCACACGCTGTTTCCCCTCCTTGTAGGCCCTTAACTCCCCTATCTTGACTAGTTATTTACAGTCAGACCATATGAATATTATCCATAGTGTAGACACACAAATTTACATATTAAATCAATGAACAGATCCATCACTTATATTGAACAAGATTGACAGCTCAAATTTATGCAGATGTACATGTTATCATGATCAATAAGTATTGAATCTTCTGCAGACTTATGATGCATACCATGCCTAAATACATAACTTGCTTGTCTTTCAATTTTATATTTGTATTCACAAAATAACACACAAAGCATACTTAATGTTTAAAAACATATCAGCAATGTTATAAGACAACTAGTAGCATGCATAATTTTATTATTCCAAATAACACCAATAGAAATAAATAACATCAACTGGAATAAATATCATTATGTGTAAATTGTTAGTTTTCCACACTATTATTTAAATTCATAATATATTTACTAAACATCAATATCTAAACTCATAAGGCACTTTTCAAACTCATTATTTAAATTTACAAAGTATTTACCTTTATACTTACTCCTGATCAACCTGCAGATTCCTCTTCTCTTCCATTACAAATATTTATCTAACTTAATACTTACCTCCTTGTTGCTGGTCAATTCTGCTGATATCCTCCGGTTTTCTGTATCTCTTGATGAACAGATTTTAGAGAATATTTTTATTAAATGATTCCCTTTCAGAACCTCTGTCAGAATATATTCTTCTTTTCATTCTATTTTTTCTGCTTATATTCTTGTATCTGAAAATACTCCCTAAACTCCCCTTCCTCCTGTCTCACTATCTTCCTTCTTCCATTTATACCTTCATACATCTCTTTTGAAAAGTAATAACTATTCAAAGAGTTATGACCTCTCTTAAATAACTGTTCTCCTTAATCTTTGATCGCTGCCCTCCTTTTATCTATATCAACTTTCTACATTTTAATTAACTCTATCACTACTTTTGAATCGCTACCTTTTGTTAATGACAGCCTTAGACATATTCCCTTTCTCATTAACTGCTGTCCTCTTTATACGATTTGCTGCTCTTTTTTTTCCTTAATCGATGCCTTAACAAATATAGTGAGCTGTTTTGTAAATGAACCGCTGCCTCCCTAGTCATTGCCGACGCTTTCCTATTAATACTCATAATTATAATAATATTTTAGATTATATTTATTTTATTATTTCTGTTGTTTAGTCTATGTTATTTAAATATCTTTTGATAATTTTTATTAATATTGTTTTATATTCTTTCCTTGTAAATATTATCTTTATTATGGTATTTATAAGTACTTATATTAATTATTATTTGTTTCTTTTAAAATTATCAATAATAAGTTCTAATATATATTTAATCATAATAATATATATTTAATTGTAATATGTTTATATATTACATTATTTAATGATGTTTAGGTTTCAGTATTAAATAATATTTAGGATGGTAATTTGTATTTATAATAATATCATCTTGGTAATTATAATGATGTTTAAATGACAATTACTTATTTTATATTTTGATATTTATTCGGTTTGTGTTCTTTGTATTTCAATACCTCAGATTTAGCACTCCAATTTCAGGGACATGACAAGAGCTCATTAGGACCTGCAACTCTCTAGTGTAGCTCTTTGCATAGAAGCAAGAGTTGTTGACTACGTCTGATTTTTTTTAATTTTGTACTCAATTTGTAAGTTGAATTTGTAAATAGTAGATTGTAACTGAAATTTGAGAGCTATTAGTATCAAATTATTATTTATGCAGTATGGAGTATGCATTGTGTAAAGCAATGTAATCAATGATATGAAGATAAATGACAAAAATCTATATTCCACAATTCATAAGATAAGTTCTCAATTTTATTTGCTCTTTATATTTCTATGCTATTGATATACCTTTAAATTTAAAAAATAGCAATTTTTCTTTTTTTGGGGCAAGTTTTGAAAATCCGATTTTTTCCCAATTGAATCCTAATTTTTTGAAAAAATAAAATTGATCTTTTTGGTTTCTTAATTTTTTCTCCATTAGTTCATTGCAAGTGGTGATCATGATAGAAGAGTAGGTGGCAATGGAGAGACTAAAGGTGGAAGTTCCATTGGAGGACATGAAAACAAAATGGCTTCTCCTCTACCAAAAATGCTCCACGTTAAGCCTAATAAATATATGTGAGAAGTGGTTAAAAAAGGCTTAAAACTAACATCGAAGGTGCAAGTTCCATTGGAGGACATGAAAATAGAAAGGCTTCTCCTCTACTAAAAATGCTCCACGAATACAGATATGTTAGAAGCAGTTAAAAAAAAAAGTGGCAAGTTTGAAAAATATTGTTGTGTTCTTTGCTTGTTTTTAAAAAGACTTTTTACCCTGAAGAAAACCATTGATGATTGCATAGCTAGGATAGCTAGTGTTTGAGGTAAGAAAATGAGCATATATATATATCTTTTTGTAGAAGGATACAACATAGCTTATTTATTGTTTTTTTTTCCAAGAATTCCAACATGCAAAATAAGGGTTATGAACAAAGAGTTTTGGAACATGGACAACCTTGTATTTAGAGTTGTATCTTGGAGTTCTAACACGACTCCTCTTGATGTTCTGGCCAATTCAGCCACTAGATAGCTAGAAATAAAGAATCTTCCACCACAATTGTCAGTTTTCACCCCCAAACTCTCAAGCCTCTATTTAATGTTTTCTAAGTAGACAAGACAAGGTCTACATTACCCCATTTGAATTCAAAGGTCTTGAATTCTATAAATCCTAAAGCATCTTTACCTAATGTTTTATGTTTTCAATCGGCTAATCAAGAGATTTAGTGTGATGTGGAATTATTGGGTGGCCTTAATACTTATTTTTTATGTAAGAGAGATGGCCACCAAAGAAAGAATTGCCAAAAAAAAAACCTGTGGCTTGTCTAATTCCAATCCAAAAGGAGGAAATAGTTAACAATGCAAAAAATTAATGGGGAATTGATCTCCCTCAATAATATTGGCTGTGAAATTCCTAATACTGAAATAATTAGTGATAATGCAATGGAAGACACCTTGATAGCATGGAGGAAAGCCCTACCAAAATGTTAGAGCCTCCTATATCAAAGGAATATATAGATGTTCCTATTGAACCCCCTTCTATTAATAGTATCAAGGTGCTTGAAGTGAGGACTCAAATAATCCCAAAAGAATCCATCACGGAGTCTCTCAACGTGATGTTGTCATGGAGTCTCTCAACATGACATCCACCATGGCTACTCCCATGTGTGGAAAGAAACATGCACACAAGTGTCCATCACAGAGTCTCTCAACGTGATGTCATCATGGAGTCTCTCAACATGACGTCCACCATGGCTACTCCCATGTGTGGAAAGAAACACATGTACAAGTGCCCATCACAGAGTCACTCAACATGATGTCGTCATGGAGTCTCTCAACATGACATCCACCATGGCTACTCCCATGCGTGGAAAAACACAAGTACAAAGGATTCATCACGGAGTCTCTCAACGTGATGTCATCATGGAGTCTCTCAACATGACGTCTCATCTCAGTCTCAAAGATGAACAAGGGCTCGCACCTCATATTTCTCCGTCTCAGAGAAATATACACTACAAGGGCTTTCACCTCATATTTCTCTGTCTCAAATAAATATACACTACAAGAGATCTTCATGATGATGTGACTCCCTCTGAAGCTCCAAGTTTTTTGCATCAACCTTATGACCTCCTCGTCCATGGTTGCCTCTAATGGTTTGTCAGACTCCCTCTTAATGTTATTTCCTCCCCTTCGAAGAAACTAATCACAATGACAATCTGAATAGATTTTAGTGTCTTCATCTTCTCAATCTTCTTGTTGATGCAAACTCTCCATTCAAGGTTGGCCCAACCTTGTTCCCTCGAGAGAAGTTATGTGCCACCAACTCAATCCCATGACTGCAAGCTATGTCTCCATTCTTCAACCTGTGTGACTTCCACACAGGATGCATCAAGCTCTTCCTTCCTTGAATGCAATCTCTCATCATCCTTTTGCTCCTCGGTCCGTCCTGAAAGCATTTTAGAGAGTTTAATAATAGTTCATAGATCAAACTACCTTGAAGAGAAATTTACAAACCACTACATGAAGCATACACAATGTTACTACATAAAATTCATGGTCATTATTCAAAATACTTATCTTTGTTGATTCAGTTGCAGCCATTTTTCTCCTCTCGACAACTATATCACCTTATGCAACAAGAGCTTCTTCTCAAGCATTTAATTCAAACAATGTTGCCTTTAAAATTTTAAGTTGTGCCTCTCAGAACCTGAAACTAATTCAGCCTATGAAGGTCATGCCAAGCATAAGGCTTTATCGCCCACTCTGAATCTAGATCTCCAAATCAATTCTGGAAGTGTTTGTAAAGGCATCACAATGCTCAGAACTCACACGCAGCAGCTACAATGGCTTCTTTGGTAGTCGTTTCTTTAAGAAGATGGTGTGCCTAAACAAGAGACTCCAAAACGCCATCTCTAAACTCCATGAATGGCCACGACCCAGCTTGCTAAGACTTCACAAATATTTATGCATTGAATCTGATCAGGGCTTGTCTTAAACCCGCTCTGATACCATGTTAGTTTTAGGATCAGATTTAACAGAAAGCAGAAAATGCAACACATGAACAATAAACACAGCAGATACCCTGGGAAAACCCTCCTTTTTGAGGGAGAAAAACCCAACAAAATATATCCCTTATATATTGAACAAATAAGAGCAGAAATCTGCTTTACAATCAGAGCCTTCTCAAGGGCGAACTTGATACAATAAATTATGAGAATCTCTTCTTAATACAGCTGAATATAAAACTCCTTGAAATCGATTTGCTGCTAAAGGGCGAACTTTTGCTCTGTAGAAATGTGAATTGAAGTGTGAATTGATGATTTGAATGAATGAACGCCACCTTGTATATATACCAAACTAGGCAACCTTTCATCTAGGTCGGCCTCTTTGATTTAAATAACAAATATAAAATATCATTTGTTAACAAGGTCGACCTACCTTGATAATTATTTATTATCTTAATTTTTACTTAGGAGAAAAATATCTCCCTAAGCTACAAACACTAACACATACTATCAAAAACGTTAACAAAGTTGTGCCGCCCTCCAGTTCTATTGTCAACTTTTGGAACAAGTTGATTTATGGGTGGAGGAACTCTCTAAGTACAGGCCCTTGATAGAAGGAAAGAAGAAAGAGCAATGGAAGATAATATGATTTTAATTGAATTTCACCCACAGGGAGATCCTGGGAACTTGGGCATGAGGTGTCTTTAGAACTTCAACACCCAAGGGAAAAAATCAGAACAAAAATGAATTGGCTTAAGGGGGTTGACACAAGACTAAGTATTTTTTAATTTCCTTGAGGCCAAACAAGTAAAAGAATCGATTGCCCTATCATGATGGATGGTGGTCTATCAAACAATCTTGACTCCATTAAGGAGCCTACAATAGCTTTTACAAGTCCTTATTTCCATTTGAAAGTGACAATAACCAAAGTAAAGAGGCCAAATTTCTCTATTCTAGGATTATCCCTAAAAAGCTCAGCGATGAAGATGTTGGTGAGTTAGGAGAAGATATTATGTAAGACGAATTGGAGAGGGTCATAAAATCCTTTGAAAATAGGAAATCCCCTGGTGTACACAATCTCCCAATTGATTTTAATAAATCCTGAAGGGCACACAATCTACTGAGAGGGGGGGTGAATCAATAGATCCAAACAATTACAACAATTTCGGAAACCTTCACAACTACTTTATAGATCTTCAACATGAAGAGCACTAAACCATACAAGCTAGTAAGTAAAGCACAACACAAGATAACACATAACACCAAATTTACGTGGAAACCCAAGATGAGAAAAACCACAGTGAGAAACTCTCACAAGTAGGAATATAATTTTACAATGAGATGTAGGTACCAACTTACCGGAGATACCAATCCCCAAAGATTCAGTAGGCACCAACCTACATGAGACACCAATCCCCATTGGAACAAAGACACCAATCCCTGTCGGAACAATACAATAGGTAGAACATCAATCCTATCGGAATAAAAATAATGGTGGATTGAAATTTAACTCTGACATGCACTAGCAAACACATTGATACTAGAACTCACTCTTTTCTTCATGCTTCAACTGTGACACAACTGTACATCCCACTACAATACTTTCATTGTAATCATCAATACATTCGGTACATACACAAACACACTTGCACACACACATACAATGCATCTAAACATTTGAAATATATACATGACATTACATTAACTCTCTTCTATGTCGGTCAAGGATCCGCACCAACCTAGACAACATAGGGTGGACCTAAATTCAAATTACATGAAACGTGTAATACACCGGTCCAAACTTTCCACCAAAAGAACATGACGCCTTGCACCACCATGGGAACCTTAAACAGGTCCTATCCTCACTCCACACACTTGAATTGAATTCCGCATGCTTGTAGTCGTTACTACACGTGCCTCAAACTTTGAATAGCTTGATGAACTTCCTATTACTTCAAACTCCTTGCACATTGAGTCACACCACCAAAAACTCAGGAAACTAATAAAATTAGTGTAGGCATACTCTCCTTCCAAACCGCAAAGCAACACTGCATTTCTTAAAGAAATACCACCCATATTAATTAATCTCTCTGCACAAAAGATATCCTTCCGGAACACCACACACATGTTGACTACATACCCGGCATGGTATAATAAATTCATTAACTATTTGAAGGCAGTCACGCCACTACTGACATGATACAAGATATGATAGATTAGACAGCCTACACAACATGCTTCCCGAACCTTGAGACAACTGATAATACTTGTACTCCTACGATCTTCTTCATTTTGACAACCTTCACATCTGACAGCCTTGACACCCTTTGATAACCATTGTCAATATCAATGACCTGCTGACATCAGTTTGACATCAATGACAACCTATGCTCAACAGTGTACATGGTCTCCCAATTGAGCTTAATAAATCCAACATTGACTATATTACTACGGATCTTCTAGATGTGTACAAGGAGGATATTGAAAAGGGTTCCCTTGGGAATAAATCAATTGGGGAAGAATAAAATTATTAACCAAAAACACTTACTTTGAGACTTACTGACATTCTTTTCAAGATTATTTTTGACACTCAGACTAGGTTCATTAAACGAAGATACATACTTGAGAATCTTGTTACCAGTTGGGAAGGCCTTGAATGTGGGAAGCACTTTAACCAGAATGTATGAATGATTCTCTTAATCTTTGAAAATGAATATGACTGAGTGGAATGGCCATTCATACTTATTGTCTTGGAAGCTCTTGTATTTCCCTTAAGGCTTTGTGAGGTGGTTAAGACGTTATTCAAGGGTGATTACGCTCAAATTTATATCAATGAAAGTCTTACTAAACCATTTGCTCTGCAAAGATCCATGAGACAGGGGCGTCACTTGGCCCCTGCTCTATTTATTATTGCCTCTAAGGATTTACAATACATATATTAAGGGAGTCTACAATAGGCTTTCTATTAAGGGCATTTTCTTGCCCAAGGAGAATTTCATCAATATTCAATTTGCAGATAACAACACTGTTCTTTACAATTGATGAGAAGAATTTTGACAATGTTATTAATAACTAAATGTTTACTGTAATTCCCAGGTGCAAAAATATCTGACAATAAGTCTATTGTCCTCAATTGGAAAGATTCCCCTCCCTGATAGTTTGACAAGTGGAAATGGTGATGGGGTGGCCCTAACAAGATTGTCAGATATCTAGGTGTTCCATTTCCTATTGACCCCTCTCTAAAAGACATGCGAGTGGATTTTTTTTTAAATTGAAAATAAGAATGTTAAATATCAATCATTATCTCTCACTGCCTAGTAGGAGTCAAGTCTGTAAGAAAATCCTCTCTTCATACAGTATTTACTATGCTTCTTCATGGCTTTTTGATAGCGGTCAGATAGAGAAGATTCAGAAAATTGTTAGGGGATTCTTGTGGTCCAATGGTATGAGTAATAGGATGAGACATGCTATGAACTAGAAATGATGATGTCTCTCCAAAGATAAAAGGGGGCTGGGGCTTGAAGACTTTAAACTCCTAGGGATTGCTCTAACAATTAAATTGATCTTGAATGCATTTGAAGGTTGTGAACACTAGAAAGTTGTAGTCAGAAATAACTTCTCTTTGGTTGCTCCTAAAAATAGTTAAAGTTGGAACTTTGGGCTTCAAAAGGGACTAAAGAGTTCAAAGTCTTTTTTTTTGTAATGGTCAGTTAATTAGTTGGGAGTAGATACAAAGCAACTATTCTATATCTGCCTCCAAGAGAAGAACTTTCGCAATCCTCCATAAAGCCCTGTATAGTGTTAATTTATCAGCTAATCTAAGATTTAACACTGAAATACTTGACAATTTGAAGTGGGCTGAAGTGGGCCGATGGGTCTACTCCTCCTCAGATCTCCCCGAAGAAATTCTATCAAATGTTGCTGATGCCCAGGAAGTTTTAACCACCTTGAATAAAAATTAGAATCTTAGCCTATCCAACAAGGACTGGTATTCAATTTTAAATCATATCTAGTCCAGCACTCTTAAATCTAGTTAGTCAAACTTTGATGGCTCCTTGTGCTTAAAAGATTGCAACTGGGTATGTATTTTCTGAGTCTAGGCTAAGCCCGAATGTGCGTCACCTTCACAATAGTCATTTGAACATCCTTTTTTTATGTGTTTTCTGAGTCTAGGCTAAGCCCTTATATGTGTCCTCTTTGCAATAATCATTTGAACACCTTTTTTATAATAGAAATATAGGTCCACCCTTTTCTGTAATTTTTTCAAAATTTAAATGAAATAATAAATCTGGTATCACTTGGCATGAGATTTTGTTTGATTATGTTAAAAGTTTTGATAAAAAACTTATAAAGTTTTGATTGGTTTTCTTTTCTGAGATCCTAAGGCATATTTGAAGCAAGAATGACAAGGTATTCCAAGGCAAAAGGAGGTGCCTTATGGAAAGTCTAGGCAATTTCACGCTTCTCCCTCTTGTTTTGCAAGTTACAATGACTTTGAAGATACAAAAAGACAGATTTTATAGATTATTGGATAATGGGCTAGCAATTGTTTATAAGAATGAAGTCAAAAGAACTGAATGGTGATCTGATATGAGCAGGCATACTGAGAAACCAAAGGATGGTGAGGATGAAGAAGAAAAAGAATATATATAAGGATTCAAGGACCCAGATTTTTTTGCAAATGGAGAAGGAAATGTGCATCCAACAGAAAATTATCCCTTGAAAATGGAACTAGAAAAACACTATAAAAGGAAGGTTGCAAAAAATATTGATGATAAGGAAGTTGAGAAAGAACCTAATACCAGTCTTGAGGAAAGTACACCCCCGGCCAACCCCCCCACAATTTGCAAACTTGGAACTATTATGAGAACAATAACAATATTAAGTGCTGCTGGGAGTGAATCTTAGATAGTGTACTTCTTAACCTGATATTCTAAAACTTTCTAGCTCTAATATTTTGTAAGCTCAAATACTTGGTGGATGTTATATCCGAGGCTTTTAGTATAGTTGCCTGTGGAGGTTGATACTTTTTGTAAGGCTTTTCTCTAAGTTACTGGGTCCTCCTATATAGGCCCCCGTACCTGGCAAAATTCACTTTGGGTCCTGGTTCCATCCTAATACACTGTAGGTTCGACCAAGGTTCCTCCCTGGCCACCCGGGTTCTCTGTGGGTATGAAGGTGGCCAAGGAGGAACCTTGGTCGAACCCACAACGTACCAGAACGGACTCGAGAGGACCCACGGCAAACAACGGCCGAAAAGGAAAAAATCACTTAAAAAACAAAAAACAAAACCCTAAAAAGTGCATCTAATGCCTTATATTGCCTTGTCCGACCCAATGTGGCTCATTTTGCAAACTCAAAAAAGAAAAAGATACCATTTTTTTGCCTTCAAGCTGAAATAGTTGATTTTTGCAAGCTTTCTCCTTTTTTCGAAGGTGAGAGCTACGAAGAAGTTCAACCAATAGAAACAAAGGAGGAATAGTTGTGCTAAGAAGATCAAACAATCGAAGGTGAGTGAATCTATCCTTTTTTTTCAAGTTTTCAATCATTTTTTTGAAGATTTTTCAAGTTTTTTTTTCATTTTTTAGTAATTTTTGAATTTTTTTAAGAACTTTTTATGCAAAATAAGGGGTTATAACGCCCATTTTTTCTTAAAAAAAATACTTCTTGTGTTGTTAATTTGTTTTAGTTTTTATTTATTTTAGGTTCATAACTTCATGCAAAATGGTCGATAGTTCTGCTTCAGTTGGCATAGGTGTAGAGAGTCAATTTAAATATGATCCAGCCTCACCCCTTTGGCGACATACAACAATGATTCAACAACTTCCTGATGGTGGGAGTTTTGTTTGGCGTTGTAGTCAATGTGGAAATACATATAAGAGCTCGTACTTTTGAGTGAGCCCATTTATGCGCTATTGGTTCACAAGGAATAAGAGTTTGCCCTGCGCCAACTAAAAAAGGGTTGCCAAAGGAGCAAATATTGGCTTATATTAAAGAACAAGAGGACGCTGACATGGCATTCAAAAAATCAAAGGCTATGGAACATCTTCTTGCCAAGAAAACTAGAAGTAAAAGCTTACAAAGACCTAGTAGCTTATCACAACCAGCTGGCCAAATCCTTTCATGGAAATGACACAATCTTCTAAAGGAGAAAATCACACAAAAAAGAGGCCCATTGGAGAGAGCCTTCAAAAATGAAGCAAGGGAGTTGGCAGATGAGAGCATTGCACGTTGCATTTATGGCAATGGGCTTCCTTTCAACATTGTTAGATCACCTTATTAGCGGGAAACGGTGAAATCCATTTCTAATACAACTTCTAATTATTTTAGTCTTGGGTATGAAAACATGTGAGCCACCTTATTGGCGAAGGAGAAATGTTCAATAGAGGCAGCATTGAGAGTAATCAAGGATACATGGGTCGAAACAGGTGTGTCCATCATTTCTGATGGATGGAAAGATTGCAAAAATAGACCATTGATCAATGTTATAGCAGTGTCCCCTAAAGGGGCGATGTTTTTGAAGGTAGTTGATTGTGCAGGGAAAATAAAAGATGCAAGTTTTATTGCCAATAGCCTCATAGAATACATTGAAATGGTGGGGTCTAAAAGTGTTGTCCAAGTCATAAAGGATAATGATAAAAATTGTAGGGCAGCTGGGGCTATAGTGGAGGCTAGATATGGTCACATTTTTTGGACACCATGTGCAGTTCACTCACTCAATTTGATAATGCAAAAGATTGGTACACAAATTGAGTGGGTCAAACAAATCTACGCAGAGGGTGAGGAGATCCAAATTTTTGTGACTAATCATCATATGTCACAAGCCATCTTCAAGACCTTCTCCAAGTTGGAGTTGTTAAAGGCAATTTAAATTTTATTTTTTAATATAATTTTTTATTTTTTTATTTTAATTTTTCATTGCTGATTTGTGACATGCTTTCTTATCATGTTAAGTTGTCGAAACTCGATTTGCATCTCACACAATCGTCTTAAGACGACTTGTGAAGGTGCGAGAGGCCTTGAGTTCTATGGTCATCAACAGCTTGTGGAGTATATGGAAGCAATCAAGCACAAAAAGAGCCCAACAAGTAAAAGCAATGATCTTAGATGATGAGTAGTGGGCTCGTGTGGAATATGTTATAAATTTCACCAAGCCTATTATTAGCATGATTAGGTATGCTGATACTAATCGCCCATGTTTGAGTGAAATTTATGATGGCATGGATTCCATGGTGGAGAAAATAAGAACAATAATAGATGCCAAGGAACATAACCCAACAGAAACATTTTTCAAAAATGTGCAAAAGATTATTGTTGATCGTGGGAACAAGATGACCACCCCTTTACATCTCTTAGCATTTGCTTTGTCACCAAAGGATTATAGCAAAGAGATACTTTCATTGCCGAGGAGGGTGGCACCATATAGGGATGCGGAAGTTGCTGCTAGCTATAAGGCTGCATTTAGAAAGATATTTTCAGATGAAGATATCCAAAGCATTGTCATGAGCGAGTTTAGCCAATTCATATCTTCAAAACATCATGATGTTTCCGCTCTTCAAGACAAATATAGGAAAAATGTTGATGAGTGGTGGTATCTACATGGTCAAGGCTCCAATTACTTGCAACCTCTTGCAATTAAAATACTCTCCCAAGTATGTATCTTTTTATTTATTTATTTTTTCTCTTTTCATTCGATGTTATTATGCTATATATTATCGGCAAGTAAAATTAAATACTAAATGTTGTATGCATACTCAACAGGTTGCAAGTTCTTCTTCAGCTAAGTGGAATTGGAGTACATACTCCTTCATCCACTCAGTCAAGCACAATCATTTGGTTGCAAAAAAAGCAAGGGATTTGGTCTATATACACTCCAACCTTTGTCTCTTGTCACATAGAAGCCTGAATACAATGAGGATGTGACAAAGAATTGGGATCTCGCCCCTGAGTATGCTGATTTAGATTCTACAGTTGCACAACTTGCCTTAGCTTCTATAGATGACAATGAGGCAACTGATGTATTTGACGCACCTAGTGGGAGTGGCAATCCAATTGATAGTGGTTCAAATGAAATTGAACCAATTGAGGACCACGCCCTTGATACTACAAAATTAAATATTGATTGTAGTTTGAATTTTCAATGTGTAATGACATTTTAAGACTTGAGTATTTACTATTTACATTTTTGAAAATTATGAAAATGATTATATGAGGTATTACCGTATTTCAATATTCTATTTATTGGCAATTATGTTTAATAGACTATAGTTTATCATTTATGTCTAATGAATATCATTGTTCTTATAATTAAATTTATATTTTTGAACATGCTTATGAGTCAATGGCATTATGTTTATAATTTAATAATTTATAAATTATATATATATATATATATACTCCCGTACTCGTACCCAAGAAAAAAGTTGTTGCACCAACATACCTGCATTTGTACCCGTATTTGAACCCATACCCAAACCGGCAACTTAGACTTTTCTTTTGTCATGGCAGTTTTTGCAGCTCTCTAGGCCTAGTTGGCCCTCATATATTGTAACCTGCTTTTGGTAAACTATATATATATATACACACACATCCCAAAAGCAACACATCAAAATATCATTTATCCTTCTAATAATCATCAAATGTCAAAACTCAAGCAACACATGCATACAATTGATTTAAATAAGTACAAACAAGCACTCTAGCAAATGCATAGACTACTCGCTGAAGAATAAACAAGTAGAGAATCCACATGTAGAAAAATAGAGAAATCATCATCCAAGGAACATATTTGGTAACTCAAGGAAGTATATTAACATATATGAATCATATCCAAATCAACAAATTGTAGAACCTCTAATCCACAACAATAATACTCTTGGTAGGAGTATCACAAAATGCTCCAGGTCAAGTGTCATACTGACAATCTATTACAGGTCCAAGTGTAACTCTGGAATATCAACACATTCAATATCAACTGAAGTAGCTAACATCAATAATATTAGTAAAAACAAGAAGACGCACGCTCCAAGGGAAGTAGCTAAAAATAGCATATCAACAATTGAAAAATGCATACCAACAATTCAAGGGCTGAATTCTAAACAAAGTAGATGCACAAAACTGCAATTCTTCATCATGAGTCTTCAATAAGCCATCCTTTCAAATTTTCACCTTATGGGAGGAGTTTGTAAGCTAACCTTTTTCAATTCTCAACTTACAAATCTCAATACTTCAAGACAGAGTAATCCATCATGGGTCCCAAAATGTGCAAGTTGTGTCAAGATTGTTTACACTAGAAAACACTATTGCATAAAGGAAGACCTAGCAATGCTTAAGAATACCATGGCAAGGAAGATGAGGCAAAGTTCCAAATAATGTTTGATGGTGTAGCAGTGTTTTGACCAATTCTCTTTTTACTTGTAGGACAGTTCCAAGTTTTCATCATAATTACATGAGGATAGAACACCCATTTTACTCTTCCCCTGATGACTCAAAGAACAAAATAACCGCTTCCTCTTTCCAAAACTATGTTACCAGATCTGCATGTGAACAGGCCAGATCCGGTCCAATTTGAATCGTATCCCAATTCCAGTCTGGTCCACCTGTAGATCTGGGCAAGACACACTGAAAAAAAACCCAGTTCATCTACGAAAAACCTAGACACACCTACGGTGAACCCATTAGCGCAATGGCGCTTTTTATTGCTTTTTTTAGTTTTTTTGTTAATTTGACTTTGATTGGGTGCCCTAGAATTCTTCCTCAACGCTAAAAGTGACTTCTAAAACACATGAAACACCAAAACAAGTTCATTTTAGTTCATTTCTTTTGCTAACAACAAATATCATTCCAAGAGGTTAAACATTCATTTTTGCTTGTTGAATCAACAAAGGAAGTTGAAGATTGATCTTTTAAGGTTCTACAACTATTGCATTGTCATTCCTACACGTTTACGAGTGTTCATTGGCTGCCAAGAACATCATAGACAAATATTTTGCAAAGAGGTAAGTTTGTTTCAATTTTTTTCCTCCATTTTCATTTTACAAACATGAAACAAATTCTTTACCTTGTTTATATATGTTTATTCCATTCTTCTATGAATGTATCAAAGATTCAAAGGAGCTAGGTTCTATACATCTATTTTTGTTTCAATTTATTGTTTTATATTGAATGTGTTGTTTATAAAAGTTCTTGCCATAGGAATCAAAATGACAGCTCGTTCTAGATCACAGATTGACCTAAATTTAAAACAGATTTGAATTCTCCTCTATGGAAATATGTTAATACGATACAACCGATTCCAAGTGGTGGGGGTTACATTTGGATTTGCAACGTATGTGATGTTAGACATTCTAGTTCATATAGTCAAGTGAAAGCCCATTTGTGTGGAATACCTAGGCAAGGCATCAAACTTGCCTTAGAAAGAATGATGTACCTATGCCATCAGAGACAATAATAAGATATATTATGGAGCAAGAACAAAAAGATGAATGAGAAAGAGATAAATCAAGTCACCCCATAATAAAAAAAAGATCAAAGCCCCCAATGCCCCCATCTAATCCTAGTGTTGTGGTAGATATCCACCCCTTTTTGTCCACTCCTCATCTTGAAAGTGAAGAACCCACTACAAACAAAAGACCAAAGGGACCTTTGGAAACTGCAATTCAAAATGATAGTTGAGACATTATCAACCAACACATAGCAAGATGTATTTATGCAAATGGGTTGGCTTTCAATGTTGTTCACTCACCATATTGGCAAAAGATGGTGAAAAAAAAAAATGAGGCTCCAAAAGGTTACAAGGGCCCAGGTTATGAGAAGGTGTGTGGCACCTTATTGGAAAAAGAGATCAACATCGTTGAAGATTCGTTGAAGCCCATAAGGGATTTGTGGGTTGAGACAAGTGTGTCCATTGTTTCTAATGGGTTGAAAATGCAAAAACTCAACACTTGAACAATGTCATAATAGTGTCCCCTAAAGGGCCAATGTTTTTGACAATCATGGATTGTGAGGGGCAAGTGAAAGATGGCCAATTTATTGCTGATATTCTCATCACATCCATTGAGGAAGTGGAACTCTGTAACATTGTTCAAGTCATAATGGACAACACAAAGAATTGTAGAGTTGCTAGGTTGTTGGTTGAGGAACAATATTCACATATCTTTTGGATACCTTGTGCAGCCCATTCTCTCAATCTTATGATATAGAATATTGGGAATAAAATTGATTGGATTAAAGTTGTATGCAAAGGCCAAGGACATCCAAATGTTCATCACCAACCACCACATGTCACAAGGCATTTTTAGATCATTTTTAAAATTGGAGCTATTGAAGGTAAGTGAAGTAGTATAAAATTTTACATTTTCATAATTTGATTGTGTATTCTAATTCTTCTTTAAAGTTTGTTTTTATATTTTGATTAATTTATTTTTTATTTTTGAATAAGTTGCAAAGACCCGTTTTGCCTCTAAAACAATCATCTTGAGACAACTTGTGAAAGTTAGAGAGGCACTTTCTAGCATGGTGATTAGCCAAAATTGGTCTATATGGAGGCAAAGCAACTCTGACTGGGCAACAAAAATTAAGTAGATAATCTTAGATGACTCATGGTGGGATCTGCTTAGTTTCACCGAGCTCATTTTGAGCATGATTCGTTATACTGACATGGACAAGCCTTGCTTGGGAGAGATATAAGATGGCATCGACTTAATGATTGAGAAGATGAAGAGCATTATAAATGCGAAAGAGCAAAACCTAAAGAGACTTTCTTGAAACAAGTGCACAAAACTGTTGAAGAAAGATGGAACACAATGACCACCTCATTACATCTTCTTACCTTTGAATTGAGTCCAAAATACTACAATGTTGAGATTCTTTTTGAGCCAACAAGGGTTCTCCCATAGACTCTTCAAATACTATAGTTGTTGAAGAGTACAAAGCAACATTCCATAGACTCTAACTTGAAAATGAATTGCAAGATATAGTCACGAGTGAGTTCATTGATTTTGTGCACTCAAATGCTCAAAGTATTGAGGTTCTTCGTGATATGTTTAAGAAGGATGCTCATAATTGGTGGTACTTCCATGGCCAACAATTACAACACCTGCAACCCCTCGCAATCAAGGTTTTATCACAAGTAAGTTTAATAATTTTTTGTTTTGTAGTCTTTAAAGTTTCAACTTTCATTTATAGTTTTTAATTTATTTTTCTTATAACGTATAACTTTAACTGTTTACTTTGTCTTCATAAGTTGCTAGTTCATCTGCTTCTAAGAGGAATTGGAGTACATATTCTTACATCTACTCAGTTAAGTGCAATAGATTGCACTCAAAAAAAGCAGAGAACTGAGTATATGTGCATTGCAACTTGCATCTCCTTTTGCACAAACATGACTACAAGGAAGGGGACACGAAGTTGTGGGGTATAAAGCCAAAGCATACAAACTTGGATGCTTCCACTTCCCAACATATTGCATTTGAGGAGTCTGAAAGCCAACACACTTTTAGTGCAAGTGGCATTGCTTTTGATTCATCTAATATCAATGATGATGATGACATTAATGATTTAGAAAATCCATTTGATGATTAAAATTTGAAAACTAATTGTTGAACTTGATATTATTATTTTAATATTGAATTTGAAGTTTAAGCAATGAATATTTTATAATATTCATCGCGTATGTTTTAAATGACATTCAAGTTTATGATGGTTTTGTTGTTTTATATGATGCTCTGTGATATTCTAATCTTAATTCATGCTTTTAGACTATATATATTGTTGGCGTTTCAATTCGCACCTCTAGAGTGCGTATTGGAAAAGGACAACTATGCACAGATGAACTACTCTTCAAATTAGGAGGAGAAGCTCCCTCTTTTGTTGTTTTTGCATAAAAAGTAAAGTAAACTAAATTTTCCTATCTTTTTACTCAGCAGCAGAACACAAGGTTATAAAACACAATGCGTTGCAGCTAATATTTTCTCTGGTTTCTGCAGATCTTAACTACAACTAGGCTAAAGCTATAACTATCCTATCTCCTCAAGTATTTCAGAGCAAGAGGATCTAGGAGCAATTGGGAATGGTTGGATCACTTAGACAAACTGTCTCTCAGAAAGCATCGAAAGGCTCATTGCTCTTTCAGATTTATGCTGAAATAAAGTTTATGCAAGTAAACACTCAAACGATAATCTAGATCTTAGGATTCCCTCGAAGGCTCATTGCTCTTTCAAGGTGTAGGCTAAAAAGAAGATTATTGAAAACAACATGAAACAATGAACTAGATATCAGGATTCCCTTGAAGGCTCAGAGCTTTGTTTGAGGTGTAGGCTGAAATATAGATCATAAAAAACAACATTAAACGATAAGCTTAATCTCCAGATTCCCTAGAAGGTTCATAACTCTTTTCAAGGTGTAGATTGAAACAAAGATTATAAAAACAAGAATTGATAGACCTTGAAAATTTGGATCAAAGGCTCATTGCTCTTTTGATTTATTTTCTCAAACTCGATCAACGATTACAAATATTTGCGACAGCAAATGGTATGAAAGAGGACAATCATACAAGATACGATCAACCAAACAACTCTTAGACAGAGTGAAGAGATATTGACTTGCAAGCTTGATGGCACAAAATTTTGTGTAGTAATAACAGTTAAACAATAATGAGCAAGGTTGCTCTTATTTATAGAAACTCAAAGGAGTAGGGAACCCTAAAATCTCCTTGAGTTAACATTTAGTTCTTGCCAATCTGCAAGATTTATTCCTATGTCTAAAATTAGGTAACCTAGCAGTTAACTAGAAAGACTACTTCAGTTAACTGATTCTAAACTAAAATGAACTCCAATGTGCAAAGGTGTGTCCAAAAATAGACATGCATGATTGGTGGGACAGCGAGTTAACTCGGAAAGAGGCATCAAGTTAACTGTTGTGTCTAATGTCATCTTTGGAAAAAGGGTGGGACGTCCTAACTAGAAGTTTACACCTCATCAATTTGAGTAATCATCTCCTCTAACTAGTTGTTAACTATCTTTGTGTTTGGACAACTAATACTTCTCAGGATGATGTCTTGTCTTCGCAGCATCTCTTCGCCACTTGCAATCTGATCTTGGTATTCACTCTTCTTCACAGTTGCGTCATCAAGTTTTGCTGACATGGTTGCAATCTGACTCAACCTGCAGTCAACAAGGTCACCGCAGAAACTACTACGAATGAGGTCCTGAAACTACGTCTGCACTTTAGCGAGCTCGATGTACGCACCACCTTCATGGTGGTACTGGCAAGGGATAGACGTCACCAATGTCCTTACGAACTTAATAGCGCTTGCCACACTTTGTCTGCACTCAATCAATTCTACAGAAATTGTATCATAAGCTTTCACCTTGTAGACAAGTTGTTCTTTCCAAATGAAAAGTTGATGTTTGCTCTCCTCTACAGTGACCGATTCATACGCCATCTTCAAGTCTGAGATGGTGATCTCATCTCGAGGCCTACTCTCTGCTATGCTTCGTTATGATTCCTGGATCCCCACGCGAAGGTTGTGGGCATTGTACCTCAGTTGGTACAACTCTGCAAGTATATACTGGCCCCTGATGACGAACTCTTCCACTTGATCTCTCAAGTGCTTCCCATATAGAATCAGCTAACTTAGTTGATTTTGTTCTGCGGGTAGCTCCAACATTTGCGGAAGCAAGGCGGTGACATTCGAGGTGTCGTGAAGAAGGTTGGAGATGTATTGGCGAAGCTGCTGGTTTTTAGCCTTGAGGGCTACTTTATCTTCTCCATCCTTCACCACTCTTTCCTTTATGCTCACTGACGCAACCTCAAAGAGATCCACCTCAACCTGGCGTGTGCTCCTACCAAGGTTGACTTTCAACAAAGTGAAGTTGTCAACCTCTACTTCATTTGCATTTTTATCCTCAAGTAGTGCGGCAATCTCAATGACAATCTCATTGTTAGCGTTCTTTTCCACATGGACATGCTTTTTGAGCTTTTTCTCTGACGTGTCTTGGTAGACATGATCAAATTCTACAAAGTCCAATTCGTAGGACAGCTTCCTCCTCTTCCTACCCAGGAGATTCTCAAGCCAAGAAGAATCTCGACTAATATCACTGGAAGGATTGGCACTAGTCCCATGAACTCCTGACGAATGAGATTGTGTTGCGATGTCGCATGGTGGCGAATTTGGCTCTAATTCAATATGGATCGGCGACTGCTACGGTGGTCACAGAATCGGAAGTTCTGCTTCCATCTCTGGCACTATCTCATCTGTATTTGTTTCCATTTTTGGTGTTGTCTCAGCTGTATTTGTGGCTGTCTCCACATGTTGCTCTTGCTGATTTATATCAGCAACTTGCATCTTCCCCTTCGAATGCTCTGACACTCTTCTACCCTGGGAACCTTTTGGAGGGTTACTCCATGTCTTTTGTCTCAGTTTTGATCTTGACGTGGAAGGTAGCGTAGTAGTAACCGATGGCGGCTCTGTGTTTGGAATGACTACCTTCCGTGTTCTCTTGTTGTCTAGGAAAAGTTGGTTGTTTCTTACAACTCTGCTTGTTCTTTCCTCAATGGATGTGCTTTCCTTCGCATACCAATCCACGGCTCGAAGTGGCTGCGAGTCAACTTGATCTATGAAGAACATGGAAAGTATGACTTCCCCATCATCATTTGATAACCATTCCACATCCTCTGACAAGAAGTCAACAATTTGTGGAAGCGTGAACCCATTGTAGTTGGGCCTTCGCACTTCGAACTCGTCTTCACAACTAAACCAATAGTCCTCCATGGAAGGTTTGTGTGAAGAATGGTGACCAAGGCGTGCTGAATAGTGACCCTAAGGATCGTACGAGCGTCTTTCAATGAGATACTTAAGGTTAAGTCTCATCATCTCATGGCTCATAGCCTTGGCGTCAACTATTGATCTACACCTGTAAAGTCCCATCTGAAAAGGAAAGTTGGCAGCTGTCTTGTGTTTGATACGCAAAAAAGAATGTAACTCGTGCAACTACCATAGGAACTCCATGAAGACCACCTTATCCGATGGATAACGAGGTAACATGGCTGGATGACCTAAGTATCCATATACACGAATGTAGGTAAAAATGGGGAACTGGATGAGCCAATCTGCCCAATCTACCATTGCCAACTTGGTTGCTCGTGAGACACGTACACATGACTCATGATCAAGGTCCCTCACTGTGTGCATCAAGAACTGGTCATTCACTCACTTGAAGTGTCTTTCTGATTGTGTGAACTCAAGTTGCAAGAAATGTTTGTGAACCTTCTACACACCCAAAGTCCTTACAGTGTTCAACCCTCTAAACTGGGCTTGGAAGGCTATCAGATATATGAGGTATGAACACATGTGGAATTCGTGAGCCTTGAAGAAACTGGTCATCTAGTTGTGGAGAGTGTCACTGATCAAGGCAAGCCAGTCATAGTGTTCTCTGCTGCTGACAATTTGAGCGATGATGTAATACATCCATGGCTGGAATTTGTTTGCCTCTTCTTGACTGGTAACACGGTTGAGTAGAGTGATCGTAACTGCATACTCATCTCTGAATTCTCCACGTCCTACATTCTTTGGCAAGTTGCTTCTTTTCTCTTTAAGCCATCTTTCTGCCATTCTTTTTTGACATTTGTCTTTTGATGTGTCGAATGCCTTTTCGCACTTCTCCATAGATATGACCAAGTTTTTCGCACAAGGTGGAATGGCGAAGCATCTTTCGATATCCTTTGGCTTGAGACTGCATATTACTCACCCATCTACTGATCACTCACCCATCTACTGATCAAATCTCTCGTGCAATAGGGTTGTAATGCTTTACACAAGCAATTACAAATTCTATGCTTTGCGCTGAGATGGGAAATGATGTTGCCTCAAGCAAACCGGATTGCTCAATATTCTAAAGCGTGCTTTGGTCTATGCCTTCCAACTTTTCTAATTTGACCTCTAGGTGTGCCCGATGCAGATCGGTGTCAATCGTTTTCACTTTTCAGGAAGTCATGAAGTGAGACCGTTTTGGTCTTGTATTCAACCTGAGAGAATTACATTCTAAAAACCTCGAAAATTGACTGGGCACACAATATTGTTCAAACAACTTTTTCTGCAACAGCTAAAAATAGCTTCGCCGAGGGGTAATTTTCATGAAAACCTCTGAGACATGGGTTTTGTTGGGGATATTTTTCTGAATGGACCCAAAACGTCAAAAATTCGAAAATTTGATTTTTCCTTGGACATGCAAGAACCCCTTGAGGCAGAAGCTATAGAAGCACTTTTTTCCTGAAAAAATCTAACACATGGGTTTTGTAGGTGCCTCTATGTTGAGCAAACCCAGTTCGTCAATTTCTAAAAAAAGTGACTTTTTGTAGAAACCCTAATAATTGGGGGCAATGAGGCAACTTTTCCAAAGAAATCTGGCACATGGGTTTTGTGGCCAATCTCGTGTTGAACATACCCAAAAGGCCAGATCTGTGGAAAAATGTCGTTTACTTGGACATGCAAGAATACCTAAGACAAGAATAGGAGAAATATGTAGGGAGAAGCTAGAAGAAATATGTGGGGAGAAGCTAGAAGTTATAAACTGCTAGCTTGAATCTTGAAGAAAAATGCCAAATGGAGAAATCCAATCTAATGCAATTCTAACAAGAAAATCTTTTGCCTTTGAAAAGGACGTTTTGGAAAGATGGAATCTAGAAAACAATTCCTCTGTGCAACCTGATCTTGGAACCATGAAGAACACTGAGAATGGCTTCCGTCAGATCTTAAAATGGCGTTGGAGAGAAAATATTTGTGTTTGAGCTCTTCAACCTACAAGAAATAATGAATAATGGACGCCTAGGCTTTGAAAAATATCAATTTGGAGTTGCAAGCATCAATTAGGGCGTCCATATCCTTATTGGGGGAATCACCTCTATGATTGGCAGTTAACAAAAACATCTCCACCTATTTTGGGATGCCTAGGCATGAAGTGACCTTCAAAATATCTTAAGTCAACTTGGGCCTTCTTTGACTTTAGGCATCCAAGTCTTGAGAGTTAGAGAAATTTTGAAGATTTTCATCTTTTTCTGTGACAAAGTGCCTCTGTCGATCCCTGATTTCGGCTGCTTGATTGATCTTGAAGCCTTGCTGACAAATTCACTGCAGAGTTGGATCAACTCTGAAGAGATGTTCTTGGGAGCTGCAAACTATGAAAGATGCACCTGATGGTTCAAATTCTTAGGCGCCTTTTCCCAGAAGAGTGCATTTTTTTGCCAGACTTAGCCAATTTCTTGGATGCTTTTCAATTTCTCCAATTTGACCCTCTGTGCTTTGATCTGCAATCACCGGTGACTAACGATTCCCGTGAACATGCTGAGATATTGAATGGAAAACCAATCCAGTTCCGAAAACAGTGACTAGTATTGCACATTCAAAAGATTGATTTAGGGGGCTCAAACTTCTAGGCGCCCTTGGCCTACAGGGGCGCTTTTGTGCTTCTAGGATACATTTTGCACTTTGTAACCTTCAACAGAATGCTCCAATTCGCCCTCATAGCTGGGTGTTTGACTGCTCTGATGTTCATGCTAACGGATTCATCGCAACAACTGATCAACTCTAAAGAGGTCTTCTTGGGAGTCACAAAGTCTGAAAACAGTATTTGGTGGCTCAAAAAGAGGGGCACCTATTTCTAGGAAGGTGCAGAGCTTGCAACTAGATTCATCGCAAAGCTGAAAGGATGTTGAGAAGATGCCTTGGAGGAGACAACTTTCAAAAACCACATCTAATTGCTCAAAATGATGGGCGCCCCTAGCCAACAGGGGTGCTTTTGCCTTGATGTTTATTAATTTTCCCTCTGTTTCACGTGCTCATATGTCTTGTGAACTAGCTACAGGATCCATCATGAAGCTGGGTTGAATCAGAGGAGATCATCTGGAGGTTGCCAATCCAAAGACTAGCATCCGATAGCTTTGTTTCTTGGGCGCCCCTAGGCTACAGGGGCGCTTTTTCCCTTGTTTGACTATCGTCTTTGATGACTTTCGCTCTTAGCATCTTCTGCCTTTGCTTTCATTTGACGGTGTTTGATGAATCTAGTGAACTAGCTTGACGATTCATTGGAAAGCTAGCAAAATTCTAAAGAGGACGATCGATTTCACAATTGTTATCAACTGCAGTTGACCTCTTGAATCTATGGGAACCCCTCGCCAGCAGGGGCACTTTTGGCTCCTGAGTTGGTCATTCTTTGATGATTTTGACCTCCTCGTGCTTCGCATTCACCATCTTGCTTGACTGGGTTGATCACCGCTGTCGATGACGCGATCACATTCACTGTTGTGATTGCTTTCATCGCTTTGCGCATACGAGTGCTTGAAAAGTTCAACAAGGCATTGTCTACGTAGCATCTCTCTTGTAGTAAGGCGTGCATCTTCCAGACTTCGAATGTTTTTAGCATTTTTCAACCTTTGAAAATCCCCTTCGTTGTGAAGCATCTTTTTGAGCATCTTTCACCATGGATTCTTCTTTGAAGCTTTTGAGGCTTAGATCTCAATACCTAATATTGGCCATTCTGCCATTGATGACTTCGGAGGTCCTATCTTTTCTCCCGAAAAAATGAAGTAGACCCACTAGAGTAAAACAAACTTTTTGGTGATTTTGACTTGACCAATGTGATCGTGAAGTCAAATTATCCTATCAAAATCATTTTCAATTATTTCTGTAAAGGTCCTATTTTTTAGGGTTTTCCTAAAAACAAGGGTCTGTAACCCTAATTTTCAAAATTTTCAAGTATCCTCCTTGACATAAACCCACAAAAAGCCCATGTTTTGTTTGACCTAAAATTGGCTTTTGACAAAAAATTTACAAGATTTAGACCATTTTAATCAAAATGCCTTATTGAAGCAAAAATTTATTTTGGGTACAACATATATATATATATATATGATTTTTATATTTTTTTGTACAGATGTACCCAAAACGAACCCGAACCAAGATTCATACCAAAACTGGCAACTTAGTTCCAAAATGATACTTCAAGGACAAATTTCAATGCAAGTTTTAGGCCTCAACTTGAGTTAAAGTTGGCTATTCATAAGTCTGTTGATTTGATCTTCCATATTGGATTTGTCAAATGGAAAGAAAACAAAGTTTCATGCTTCCCCTTCCTTCATGATCCTAGAATTTGCCACTAGCTTCCTTACAAATAGAAATTCTAAATACAAATGGCACCAAAGAGCACTCAATTGTAAGGGACAAATTTTTCTTAATTGCAACATATTCACTAAGTTAAACATGGATTGAGAGATAAGGGAGGATATATCATTCTTTAGTCGTCAGCTAGCACATTTTAAGCAAGCAAAATCAATTGCTCAATATATTGAGATGAAGGGAAAATTCAAGTATTACATCAAGGAAGCCCCTTTATTGGACTTGCTCAATCCAGGTTTAAAGGAAAGCATCCCATGACATTTGTCCCCAAAATCCCATGAATATGGAGAATTCTATACACAATGCCCTCGAAAGAGTCACAAAATATGGAATGCTAGAGTTCCTGCACTTTGGCTTACAAAGAGAATACTCCTTTACAGCCAAGAATCAACATAATCAAAAACTGCACACACGATTGACACAACTAGATGAGAAAACTGCAGAAAGCCTTTGCCATAACTGTGACAATAAATGATGCAAGGGTCATAAATGTGGAGAAAACCATCTCATCAAAATTAACAAGAAAATTATATGTAGACTTCTGGTTTGAAATTGCAAATATTTATAAAAATGGAAAGTTAATAAGAATAGAAATTCCTAAGGTAGAAAAATATGCAAAAAAATTGAGAACTCAATACAAACAAATCAACACATGTGCAGATGACTTATGAACCTACATTGTGCATCCAAATAACGTAATCCTTGTCATATAAAATTTTCTAGATTCTAATAGTTGTCCACTCCAAGCATCATTGCTTCCTCGTTTTCCAAAAGATATATAAATATGCATTTATATCTATAACATATTTATGCATATGCACACATATGTATATATACATACACTAAGTCACCAGGTTCGAATTCGAATTCGAATTCGACAACATTGAAATTCGAATGAAATTCGACAAGGAAAAAATTCGAAAAGTATAAAATTCGAATTAAATTCGACTTATGTAATTTTTTAATTTTTTTTTATTAATATAAGTAATATCTTCATACAATTGCCTAAATAGTTTAACATTGATAAATAGATTTGAATCATTACAAAAAGATGACACATTTATAAAATATAAGCCATAAGAAACATGTGAAATTACAATTGCGAAGATGTTCTTTTGTCAAAAAGGTACAATAACAATAAAGACTTCAGAATTTCAAAAAAGCTCCAAGTCATCAAGAGCACTTGGTTGAGATGCTAAATCATCATCATCTGTGTCACTACTCAATTCATCATCTGCAAAGTCAGGCTCATCTGCAACTGGTGCTGCTATGTCTTCAAGAATTTGTTGTGAGGAAGAGTCCTTTGCTGATTTGTTCATGAGCAATTTTAAATTGCTGCGAACATAGACAAGATCTCCCAACTTTCCAGACAACAATTTATTCCTCTTTTTGGAATGGATGTGGTCAAAGCAACTCCAGTTCCTCTCACAAGCTGATGAACTTGCTCCCTGACTCAAAACTCGAATAGCAAACCTTTGTAGCTCAGGAGTTTGTGCTCCATAGGTCATCCACCATGTATACCCAAGTACATGTGCTGTGTCATATTTGGCTGCTGACATTCCAAACATCCCTTCTCCTCTCTTGTATACCCAAAATTGACTTCTGATTAGTGCTGCAATTGTTTGATTTGATTCATATTTTTCAACAGCTTCTAAAAGCCCTGCCATAATTTCAGTGTCACCTTCTCTATCAATAGAAAATAATTTAGGCTCCAAAAAGCAAGCTGCTGCATGTAAAGGTGTGTGCATCATTTTCCATCTGCAATCAACTACCTCCCATATCTGCATATATTCTGCTTCTACATTATTGAGTGCCTTTTGAATAGCTTCCTTACAACGGTCCATGCTTTCATAAAGCATGCCAAGGCAAGGAGTATCACCATCAACCATACGAAGCACGTCAACAATTGGTTCACATATAAGCAAAACCTTTGCTGCACTTTCCCAGAAATTGCTATTCAAAATGATTTGCTCTATGTTCTTCCCCTTAGGACCTTTAGAAAGCACTGAACGTTCCCACTCATTAGAACAAATAACAGACCTCAAAGCTGCTTTTTCTTCAACCACTCTTTTCAAAGTGATATAAAATGAAGCAAATCTTGTTTCACAAGGCCTCAACAACTCTCTAGATGCATGTTGCCTATAAAGACTCAATGTGAGACGATTCCTTATGAAATTTGCAATTGCTCTCCCTCTGTGAATAGCTTCATGTACCCATGGGAATTTAGCCAAGTCATGAAGCAACAAATCAAGACAATGGGCTGCACATGGGCTCCAATATATTTGTGGGTACTTCTCTGCAATCAGCTTTCCAGCTCCCACACAATTTGCTGCACTATCAGTTACCACTTGAACCACATTTTCCACCCCTACTTCAAGAATGGCTTCCTCTAATATTTGAAAAATGTACTCAGAAGTTTTCTTGTGGTTCATGGTGTCAATCACTTTTAAGAACACAACACCCTCAGGACAAGCCACCAAAATATTAATCAATGGTCTTTGACATATATCTGACCACCCATCACTCAATATAGTGCAACCTGTTTTCCTCCAAGAGGCTTTGACAGCAACTAATTTTTCAGTCACTCTATCTTTTGACCTCTGCAAAAGAGTTGTCCTGATAGCCTCTGAACCTGGGGGAGTGTACCCTTTGCCAAACTCTGCAATTTTGTGAACAGCATTACGAAAATGTGGACTTCTCGCAACATTGAATGGAATAGCACTTGTGTAAAACAAATCAGCTACTGCATCATCCACGTCCTGTTTCTCTGCTGGTTTCCAAAAGCTTTTCAATGTTCCACTCTCTTTCGATCCCCTCACCGATTTGGATAAACCAGAAGAGGAAGACATAATAGATGCTGATAATCTAGATTGAGACATATCCTCTTCAATTCTCTGTTTTTTTTGTGCTTTCTTCATCTTTCCTACAATTGAAGAGGATTGTTCTTTCTCCAAAGCAGCTCTCATTTCTGGGGTAACCTTAGGACATGCTGTAACACCTCCTCCTGTGCCATTTGTAATACCAAGTAAATGGTCCATTGCCCTTGTCAAACCGCCATAAAAAGGTTTCTCACACTTGTTGCATATGAGTTCAGTACCATTGCGAGTGATATATTTCCATGCCTCTGCAGTTGATTTCTGGGGAGCCATAAGCTGTACATTTGAAAGACAAAATATATAATGTTACAAATTTAAAATACATCTAAATAATTAATAAACATATTTCCTAAATTTGTATTATAAATAATTTAAAATACATTATAAATCTGTATTACTGTGCTATAAATAATTTAAAATACATTATAAATCTGTATTACTGTGCTATAAATTTGTTTATATTATTTATAAATCTGCAAAGTAATAAATTTGTTTATATTATTTATAAATCTGTATTTTTACAGATTTATAAATAATATAAACAAATTTATAGTACAGTAAATAAAACAAAAACATAAATAATTATTCTTTTTTCCATAAAACAAACAGATTTATAGAATATAATATAATTATATAAGTATATTTCTATTAAATAACACATTATAAATCTGTATTATTTAATGTAAATATATTTATATGAAATTATAAATATATTTAAATTATATAATACATATTTATAAAAGAAATGATAAAATTATTAAAAAACATATAAATTTATAATATTTTTATATAAATATACTCACAAAAATAATATATATTTATAATATAAATAATAAAATACAGACTTATCTGTATTTTATTATTTATATTATAAAACTGTATTATTTAATATAAATATAAAAATAATAAAATATATTATATAAAACTAAAAACATTATAACAAACAAACAACTCACAAAAAAATTCATTATAATTTATAAACCTAAATTCGTAAGGAAAAAAAACGCAAAAAAAAACATTAAACCTACCTCAGAATGTGACGGCGGAGGAAACTGTGCTTGCAGATGGGCGACGGTGGAGGAAAGAGTGCTTGCAGATGGGCGACGGCGGAGGAAACGTCGTGTTTGCAGAGACGTGGCTTTTGCAGGAGCCGAGCCGAGTGCAGAAGACGGAGGAGTTTCGCGCGTCGAAGAGGGCAAATACGAACAACTCGCGGCTTCGAAATACCTAACAGACGCCTTCAACTGTCTTTCAATCGCCTTCAGTCAAACGTTTTTGGTCGCCTTCGCTTTCCTTATGCGTCGCTTTCAACTTTCTTGTGCTTCAGACTCGGGATTAGCCGCCGCTTTATCAAAAAAATATCTGAAACCCTAAATCGCTATGCCAAAAACTTAAAAGCGTTTTTTAAAAAGTCATATTTTAATGAAAAATATCTTCCTTTTTTCCGTACAGTCGAATCAGACGAATTTAATCAAATTTAATCCAAAAGTTTGAAATTCGCCTAAAATCGAATTTCATCCTTCAAATACGGCGAATACGGTGACACAGTACATACATATACATGTAAAAATATTATAGTTGCCAGGATTCTCCATTATGGGAACACAGACAATGTACCAGTCCTCGTACCCAAAATTTTTGATGAATCATTTACATATAAAATAGCCGTCTCCTTATTCATTTAACTCATGTACCCTAATTTGATTGGCATCCCCATCCCCATACCAATACCAGTACCCTGTGTCTTCCAGTAACTATGATAAATATGCACATGTATATATAAACACATACATATGTATGTACACCTAGTTACCGGTTCAGGTCAAGATTCAAGTACGAGGGTTCAATATGGCAAAACAATTGGGGCTGGGTTTTTTGGGTTTGTCTATACAATAAAAATATTAAAAAAATCATAAATATATACACATTTCCAACTAACAAATTGGAATTAAGTTTAGAATGCCACACAGCATCATATAACAAACAAGCCACCATAAAAATTAAAAAATACTACTTCAATGTCAATTTGTCAAATTTGAATGTCATGATAGATATTCATTGTTTAATATTAAAATAATAAAATCAGCAATCACCATCGTCATCATTGACATTAGATGATATATGTAGATTATAAGAATGAGTGCCACTAGCACTCACAATAAAAATATGCTACTAGCTATTTGACTCCAAAAATGAAGAATGTTGGAAAGTAAAAGCATCCAAGTCAATATGATCTAGCTCTACATCCCACCACTTCATTGCGCCTTGTCATTTTGTTTGTGTAAAAAGAGGTGCAAGCTAGAACGTATATACACTAACTCTTTTGCCTTGTTTTAATTTTGCTCAGATGAAACAAATTGGCAACATATTGAGGCAAAGTTAGAATGTTTTATAAATGAAATTTCAAACTTGAAAAAAATATTTCCAAAATAAAAAGAAATTCATATTTGGAGAGAGTTTTAGATTAAAAAAATTAAAAAATTACTTGCGATAAAACATTGACCGTAAGAGGTTGTAGGTGTTGGAATGCTTGGCCATGGAGGTACCACCACCAATTGTAAAGATCTTTCTTATATTTGTCACAAAGAGAAAAAATGCTAACTATTGAACTGTACAAAATCAACAAACTCATTGGTGACAACATCCTCCAAATTGGGAACAAGGAAGAATCAAGAAAACACTTGGCTGTACCCTTCACTGACTTCCAAATCTATGTGTGGTGTAACCCTTATTGACAAAGAAATGATGTCGGCACTAAAAAAATTTGGAGTCAATGCAAAGGCAAGAAGATAGAATGTGGTCGACATTTTGTTCCATTGCTCAAGAAGAATTGTTTGCACTTGTTTGAAGAATTTTTCCTCAATATACAGTTCTTTTTTGTTTATGCGGTCTTCATCTTTTTTAATCATTGAGTCAATGCCATCATATACCTCTCCCAAAAATGAATTATTCATGTCAATTATGTATCATATTCAAGATGAGCTTAATAAAACTTAGAAGGTATTCCACATAATCCCAAGTGTCATCTAAGATCATATGCTTAATAATTGTTGCCTTCTCACTATTGGACTGCCTCCATACAATCCAAAGCTAGTTGATGACCATGCTAGAAAATGCTTTACGAACCTTCACAAGTCATCTCAAAACAATCATGTTGGAGGCGAATCAGATCTCAATACCCTAGTCAAAATAAAAATTGAAAAAAAATTAAAAACAAAGAAGAAAACATACTGAAGTTTTAAAAAATAAATTACTAAAGCAATAAAAATTATATTGTTTCACTTACCTTAAACAACTCCAATTTTGATAATCTTTTGAATATGCCCTACAACATTTGGTGGTTGGTGTTGAACATTTATATTTCTTCAGCCTTGACATATACTTATTTGATCCAATCAATTTTGTTGTCAATCTTTTGTAGCATAAGGTTGACATATACTTATTTGATCCAAAAGATGTGTGAATAGCATTCCTTGACCAATGCTCAAGCTGCTCTACATTTTTTTAGTGTTGTCCATTATGACTTGGACAATGTTACTAGGCCCCACTTCCTCAATGGCCCCTAAAAGGATGTCAATAACAAATCATTGCCCCTTTAGGGGATACTATAATGACATTGATCAAGGGCCAATTTTCAACATCCTATCATTCATTGAAAATGGACACCCCTATCTCACACACAAATCCTTCATGGGTCTCAATGAATCTTCTACAAGTTTCACCTACTTTCCCAATACAATGCTAGCACCTTCTTACAGCCTAGGCCCCAATACCCTTTTGGAGCCTCAATAATTTTTCTCATCATTTTTTGTGAATATAGTGAGCAAACAAAATTGAAAGACAAACCATTTGAATAAATGCATCTTACAATGCATTGATTGTCAATCTCTCGAAATTCATTTTGAATGTCTTTTCCAACAGTTTGTTTGCGCTCTTATGTGAAGTGGGCTGTTCTTGATACATGGCCAAAAATAGGTGGCTCTCTATGACAACATATAAAATAGATGGCGAAGAAGGGGGCCTCATTGCTCAAGACCCTTTCCTTGCCAAAGGATGATCTATTCTATAGGAAATTGCTTCATCTACTTACTCATGCTCTCTATTCCATCACATTAGATGTTGGCACAAGTGCACCCTTCTTGCCCGGGCAAGCTTTGATGCCTATTCCAAGAATACCACACAAGTGGGCTTTCACCCAACTGTATGATCTTGTATACTACACACCACACCCACTACAAACCCAAACATATCTCCCACTACCTCAACCCTATTATATTTTGTCAAAATAATTTCATGGTGGTGTATTTGGGTCTATTTTGAAGTAGGATTTGCTCACAGAGCTAGAACTGGCTGCCATTATAATCCTTATGGCAACAAGTTTGGAAAACAACACATTCCAAACAAATGAAAACACACACACATATATGTATATAGTATCTCACTTAATATCTTAAACATAGAAGAATGAAAACAAAACAAGAGAGTTTGTTTGTTAAAAGCAAAGAAAAAAACAAAAAAAATTATGCCCAATCCAAAAATCTTTCTCTACCATCTCCTTGCCAGCGTATGGACTCTTACACACATGTAAGAATAGCGATCCAACCACTTTGGAACCTTCAATGATCTTCAACTCTATTTGTGTAATGGCAATCCAAAATGAATGTTTGGCAAGTGTATTTGGTTTTGTCTTTTGCATTCAAAATGAGGTAGATGAGTTGTTTTAATGTTTCAAATGGTTTACATGACACTTTCAGGGTTTGGGCTAATATTTTTAAGTTTTTTAGTCAACCTTTAAGTCCAAAAAAGGGAAAAAAAAAAAATCAAAAAGGCATTTTTTCAAGATGAATTAGCCCAGATTTTGTCTAGGTCTTTTAAATGGACCCGGATTCACTCATCAAAACAAGCCTAGCCAAAGGCCCTTTGATAGAAACCTAGATGGCCCCATAGGGATTTCTCCAAGACCCAAACCTAGTTCAAACCAGAACCGAAATCGAGGGTTTATGTAATGAACCAAACCAATTTTTTCAATTTTTGCCAAGTACACAACAATGCAAAAGCACCTGTTAGGGGTTAGATAAATCAAACCAACAGTTACAATATAACTCTTTGCCAAGAATGCACACTCAATCTCAACAAGAGAGAGGCTATCATATGGCAAGAGGATCGTCAGTACCTTAAATCAAACTACAATTGAAAGTAACTCAACACCAAGTATGTGCTACCCAATCCAGAATGGAATGAGGCGACCATATGGCAGAGATATAAAGAAATACAAATGCAACTCAAATAAATAGGTGGCAAGCCAACCTCTTCCACTTATTCAGTGGGTATTACAAAGCATGAGGAACAAGTTTAGAAGAAATGCTGATAGTACTACTGTTCAGCTTACAATATCATGAAGAATGCCTGCCAAGAGCATAAAATTAGAGTTAAATAGAGCTGCAACAAAATAGAGGATTCTTCCTTGCTTAACCAAAGCACCAAGACCAAAAGCTTCCCTCAAAGACCAACTCTCGAAGTTCTGATTTGTGACAGACCTGCTCTTGAATGCTATAACAGCAATACAGAAAATCACTAAACTATTCACAACTCCCACAATACTCATCCAAAATGCATAAAACCTAGTGCAAAGTGTTCCTATTATGAAGGCGCCTAAGAATGCATCACAAAACTGACCCTAACAGCAGATATTTATTTTATGCACAAATCCCAATGAGAACCAAATGGTATGGCCCTTAGTGAGGGGCGATTTTCTTAAATATAATTCAATTCTTCATTAAAAATTTTGTAACTTGTCAGAAAGGGGCACCCTTGCCAAGGAAACACAATGGAACAATACCCAAAACGACTCTTTTTGTATTTTTTGACTTATGAGAACAAACAGCAAATCAGATACAACATTTAGCAACTCCAGAAATCATAGATTATGCAACTAAATGAACTTCAAAAGACAAAACAAAACTACAATGCAAACCTCATTACAAAATCTCTCACAAGTAGACTAAATTCTCCACTAGGTGCTATCTCTCAAGCACGAAGTCGAGCCAAGGCTAGGAGGCATTCATTCCTCGAAGCAATCCAGCAACCAATTAGGCAGCATAACAATACTCAAGATATCAAATGATAAATGAAGACCCAAGGCTCCCTTTTTATAATTTAGAGAAGACCCTCCAGAAGCTTCCAAAAGGTGTGCCCTAACTTCAAGATGCTTTTAGGGTTTTTGACTTGACCCATTCTTCCTTCAAAATGGTGTCCTTTTTCATGAAGGCAATTTTTCTTTAATTTAAAATTATCTTTTCTCCAAAAGTTGGCATCCCACCTCCAAGTGCAATATTTGACTTTAGAAATATTAAAACTTTCCCTGATGATGCATCCACCCATGAGGTCCCCCTTTTCAGAACAACTTAAAGTCATGAAGCTAGGCCAAGGGGTTATAATATTATAATATAACATTATTTTAATTAAAATACTTATCTCTCCAAAAAATGCATCAAAAGACCAAAACGATATTACCAACTGAACTGCCAGAAGAGGAAAGCCTGCTGAGTTGATGCTGACTGGACCACTGCTAAAAATAGAATTTACTAAAAATAGTAAATTCAAGAAGTTGCTCAGAATGCAATGCATGCGACACCATTGCGAAGCTTTATGAAAACCCAGAAAGAATCCGCAATCCAAAATCCCAAACTCCGAGATGTAGTCTTCATAACTTACTAAAAATAGTAAGTTCAGAAAGGTTGCCCGACGCAATTGCAAGTCATACCTTTGCGAAGCTCTCTGAAAACCCAGAAGGAATCCAGAATCCAAACACCCAAACTCCAACAAGCAAAACCCTGAATCTTCAAGAGAACCCATCAAGCAGCCGGAAACCCTAATTCTGCCACTAACTAGCCGACAGCACACTGGGAATAGGCTATCAATCACTAAAAAGTGAAGTGCTAAAAACGGGGACATTACAATCCGCCCTTCCCAAAACTGCTTGTTCTTCACCATAACTCCAGAAAATTTAAAATTGATCCATACCAAAACAAGTATGATCCCAGGTTCCCAAATCCATCTCAGGAAGGACCCACCATGCCACTGCTGCACCACTCTGATCACATCAGTGAAAACATCATGCCAATGTTGCACTAACCTCCCTTGTAACTCCAAAGTGTTACCATCCATGATAATCAAACTGAAAGATCTTAAAGGAGTAAGATCAATATCATGCAACGTCTCACGTCCAAGATGCCCAGAGTCAACAGTAACAACAATACCACTATCAACCACAATTCTAGGCAAGAAGAAGGATAGGTCACTCAACTCATAACTAATCTCCTTAGCATACCTCCACATGGTAACAAACGAAGCCCTGATAGCAAATGTGACATCTTCAAATCTTCTTGCAAAGAGGAAAGCAATCCTTTGCAAGAGCTCAGCAAGTTCATACTCATGTCTCCTCATGGAGCTACTATGTAACAACTGAATTATACCGACACCACCATGAAGACTTCTAATCATTCTTACAGTACCAACTCCAAGAGTCTTAGAATGAAAAGCCAAAGCATGTGGAAGTTCGCTGTCCCGAACCAGTATAGTAAAGAAACTATCAAAACTTGCTTCACAAACCTCCGTAAGGTGAACTACAAGAATAGGATAGGTGTGAAGGAACAAATAACCACTGCTATTCAAAGCTGAAGTCAGCGAAGTGAAATCTGATTTTAGTACTTCGCACTAGGAAAAACAGCAGCACCAAAGAAATTCCCAAGTGTAAGTGTATGAGATGAGCATTGTGTTGCAAGATAATACCTCAAAATTGAAAGGAAAATGCATTAGAGTATTCTCCAACTGAAAAGTACCACCTCTTTGACAAGTAGTGATGGACAAACTCTCCCAAACGAGAGTAACTCCACAATTAAGGTGGCTGGTCTGCCTCCAACCAGCAAGCTGGTGTCTCAAAATCTGCCCTTGTCTTGGCTGAAGATCACTACCAAGAGCAACCAACTGTTCATCTCTCCAACCCATACTCAAAATTTCACTCCAATCCATTTGTTGCTGAACACGCGAAACCATTGAGTGGCTGGAAAAGAAGGAAACAATACCAACAAAACCGGAAATTTGATCCTTATCCCTCCAAAAGTCCTTCCATATACAATAAGCTCCATCAACCCATGTTGGGAATCCCAAGCATGGATACCCAACTGAACGTGGTTTCCAACATATTGAAGAGAAATCTCAATGCATTCCCAAGTGCTAGTGAGAATCAAGTGCATTCTCTTGAGACTGATGCCCCACCTAGTGAATCCTTGGAGCTTAACCACGAAAGCTTCAACAACATTGGAGTAGGACACAAAAAGTGGCTTCAAATTCAACTCCCAAAACTGACTAGTATGAACCAAAACATCACTCCACCCAAGGGAGGGATTATCAAGAATGCAACTACCAAGTTTTGGTCCCCTTTTCCTCGATGCCTTCTGGATAGTAGGTCTGAAATCTTCACTCCTTGCTGCTGTAATGCAGTTACCAATAGCTACCAAGACTTGTCGCATCAACTTCTTGATGTCGAAGATGTGGAAACCTCCTCGAATCAACACTTCCCATGTAGAGACTTCCTCCTCAAACCCTCTTATGCATTCGCTAACAAGCAACCTTGGAAGATTATTAATCACAATCTGTGTCACATCTTCATAGAATGAAATCAAAGCATCCTTAGATTGGAGTTCATGCTTGACCTCATGCTTGGTCACTTCAATAATTGACTCATTTTTCAAAAAAAAGAGAGGATTGTCATAAGTTGCTTCTGCACCCACTTCAAAGAGGGGATTGTCAAAAACTTGGAAGTCATTCTTTTCATCTTGCTGATCCAAATCTGCACATGCAACTTCTGATTTTCTTGAAATGCTTTCAAGATCAAACTCCTCTTGAAGACAGTCAAGATCTCTAATCACTTGGTTGATTTCTTCAGCTCTTTGTGCATCCTCTTGCTCCTTGAAAAGTTGGAAATCTGCAAACTGGTCTTCAACCACTGTTAGATCCAACTGAGTTTCTTTCAACTTGTCCTTTATTGATTTAAGCTCCAGAGTGAGCTCATCAATCGTACTCTCCTTTTCATGGAAAGCACAAATGGCCTTCTTTGCAACTTCAAAGGCATGATACCGTTCTCCAATAGAGTGCACGTACTCGGACTTCAAGGTCTCCAAGGAATCTCTGATAAGTTGCAAATTAGAAAGAGTAACTTCATCGATCACTCCTCTACGTCTCTCTTCAAGCTGAGCCTTCCAGTAAAGTTCTTCAACCAAGCTATGTGTGCGGTCAAACAGGGATAGAGCTTGCACTTCCTTGTCAATGAACACCTTGAATTGACCTTCCCACTCATAAGAATGCGAAGATGGTGAACTGTTGATGGGTTGCAACTAAAAATCAGAACCTTGTCCCTTGTCTTTACTGCCCTCCTTGCTGCTCCAACATTCTTGTACTTCGCCATTGACTAGTGGATAATGTTCATTGTCATAAAAAGCATCATACTTCACAAATTCTTCGTCCCTAAGTTTGTAATCAGCTTCATGCATTGGAAAATCATATTTGTGTTTAGTAACACCTTCAAACTCTACATCTTCAAGGGCCACTTGGTTTTCTAGCTCTTCATCCACCTCACCGTCATCTTGATCAAAGGCTATGGCAGCCCCTAACTCGAACGAAGAATCATCGAATGCCGTTTTGAAAGTTTTAGAAGAAACGCCCTCCTTGGTGGCTGCAACCAACTCGAAGGGATCACCATGGAACTTTTCAGAGCAAGCTACTTCATTAAAGACAACTTTCCCTTTTGTGCCCTCCTCATAGCTTGCAATGCAAACGAAACTTTGGTCCTCATCAAGGTCAAAGGGAAATTCATCCCACAATGGTTCTCTTTCATTCCTTGGTGCCAACACACCCGGATCCCAAATGCTAGTGGGTTGATTAGGATGATCAACCGTAAAAAACTTATCATGCTCCCTTTGTAGTGATGACTCTTTGAATAAGTCAAGTCCCAAATCACTTAAGCTGATATCATCAAAAATATTTCTTTCCCATGGTTCGGTTTGCTGGTCAAACCCAAGTCCAATAACGCCACCACGGAAATGGAGTGAAGAACCTTCTATACTTGCTGTTTTGAAAACTTCACCATCCCTATCTTCTTCAGGCCCTTCATGGAAAAGTATGTTGCCAATTTCTTCATGTGGAACTTCTTGGGAAGTTGGGTCAGCAACAAGAAGAAAATCCTTCTTCATCAAATCTTCAAAATGAGTATGCATGAACTCATGGGATTCGCCTCCAATATCACTAATATGTCCTTCCTTTTCTTCAACGAACTCATCGCAAACAATAGTCCTTCCAAGCTGATCTTCATTACTTCCTATTACATGCAAGTCAAGGGAAGTATTATGGGACTCTACCCTTAACTCTTCAGTTGCCAAGGTATCTTTATCGAGCTCACGTTCATTTTGATGTGATATGTGCACCTTGCTTGTGCCATCTCCACTGCTAGATGACTGATTTTTCTCTTCAACTTGCATATTTGTGGGCTGCAATTCACAAATAGGCACTTCATCTTCTTCCTTCTTTGATTCTTCAACCAAAGCTTGATTTGCTTCCCTTTTTAACATTTTCCTAATGTGGTCCACCATCTCCAACTTTTCAGGCTTCAGAAACGCCACACAATTCAAATGGGCATCAAATGAAACATTGTACCTATAATCATCTGGCATGTTTTGATATTGCTCACGAAGTTTGGCAGCCTCATGTTCACATTGTCTTTTATACTATTTAGCATATTCAATGAAATCCCTTACGACATCACTAACCTTTCCTTCCTCGGATACCATAGTTGAATCTGACTTCTCACGATCCCTGGACCTTAGAAAACGCAACATCTTTGAAACTTTTGAAAGCTAAACTGAACTCTGTTCTAACCTCAAGTGTAGAAACTGATTTCTCTGTCATTCAACTGTCAACTAAACCTTGATGGGCACAGGATGGCAGGATGCATGGCTCTGATACCACTGTAATGAACCGAACCAATTTTTTCAATTTTTTCCAAGTACACAACAATGCCAGAAGCACCCGTTAGGGTTAGATAAATCAAACCAGCAGTTACAATATAACTCTTTGCCAAGAATGCGCACTCAATCTCAACAAGAGAGAGGTTGTCATATGACAAGAGGATCGTCAGTACCTTAAATCAAACAGCAACTGAAAGTAACTCAACACTAAGTATGTGCTACCCAATCTAGAATGGAATGAGGCGACCATATGGCAGAGATATAAAGAAATACAAATGCAACTCAAATAAATAGGCAGCAAGCCAGCCTCTTCCACTTATTCAGTGGGTATTACAAAGCATGAGGAACAAGTTTAGAAGAAATGCTGATAGTACTACTGTTCAGCTTACAATATCATGAAGAATGCCTGCCAAGAGCATAAAATTAGAGTTAAATAGAGTTGCAACAAAATAGAGGATTCTTCCTTGCTTAACCAAAGCACCAAGACCAAAAACTTCCCTCAAAGACCAACTCTCGAAGTTCTGATTTGTGACAGACCTGCTCTTGAATGCTATAACAGCAATACAGAAAATCACTAAACTATTCACAACTCCCACAATACTCATCCAAAATGCATAAAACCTAGTGCAAAGTGTTCCTATTATGAAGGCGCCTAAGAATGCATCACAAAACTGACCCTAACAGCAGATATTTATTTTATGCACAAATCCCAATGAGAACCAAATGGTACGGCCCTTAGTGAGGGGCGATTTTCTTAAATAAAATTCAGTTCTTCATTAAAAATTCTGTAACTTGTCAGAAAGGGGCGCCCTTGCCAAGGAAACACAATGGAACAATACCCAAAACGACTCTTTTTTGTATTTTTTGACTTATGAGAACAAACAGCAAATCAGATACAACATTCAGCAACTCCAGAAATCATAGATTATGCAACTAAATGAACTTCAAAAGACAAAACAAAACTACAATGCAAACCTCATTACAAAATCTCTCACAAGTAGACTAAATTCTCCACTAGGTGCTATCTCTCAAGCACGAAGTCGAGCCAAGGCTAAGAGGCATTCATTCCTCGAAGCAATCCAGCAACCAATTAGGCAGCATAACAATACTCAAGATATCAAATGATAAATGAAGACCCAAGGCTCCCTTTTTATAATTTAGAGAAGACCCTCCAGAAGCTTCCAAAAGGTGTGCCCTAACTTCAAGATGCTTTTAGGGTTTTTGACTTGACCCATTCTTCCTTCAAAATGGCGTCCTTTTTCATGAAGGCAATTTTTCTTTAATTTAAAATTATCTTTTCTCCAAAAGTTGGCATCCCACCTCCAAGTGCAATATTTGACTTTAGAAATATTAAAACTTTCCCTGATGATGCATCCACCCATGAGGTCCCCCTTTTCAGAACAACTTAAAGTCATGAAGCTAGGCCAAGGGGTTATAATATTATAATATAACATTATTTTAATTAAAATACTTATCTCTCCAAAAAATGCATCAAAAGACCAAAACGATATTACCAACTGAACTGCCAGAAGAGGAAAGCCTGCTGAGTTGATGCTGACTGGACCACTGCTAAAAATAGAATTTACTAAAAATAGTAAATTCAAGAAGTTGCTCAGAATGCAATGCATGCGACACCATTGCGAAGCTTTATGAAAACCCAGAAAGAATCCGCAATCCAAAATCCCAAACTCCGAGATGTAGTCTTCATAACTTACTAAAAATAGTAAGTTCAGAAAGGTTGCCCGACGCAATTGCAAGTCATACCTTTGCGAAGCTCTCTGAAAACCCAGAAGGAATCCAGAATCCAAACACCCAAACTCCAACAAGCAAAACCCTGAATCTTCAAGAGAACCCATCAAGCAGCCGGAAACCCTAATTCTGCCACTAACTAGCCGACAGCACACTGGGAATAGGCTATCAATCACTAAAAAGTGAAGTGCTAAAAACGGGGACATTACAGTTTAGTATAAACTGGTAACATAGTATGTATACACACACACAGGCCCGCCCCTTTGCCCTCCCCTCTCTCTATGCACACACAAAGACACACACACATATGTGTATGTATGTAGGTATATATTTGTATATACATTGTACATATATACACAAAAGCCCTTTATAACACACACACACACATATATTGATATATGTGTATATATGTAGGTATATATTTGTATATACATTGTACATATATACACACGAGCCCCTTATACAGCTAAAAAGGAAAGGAGCGCTAGCAATAGGACCAAGGAGCCAGAGAACCCTCAATACAACAGATCAAACCTCTATCTAAACAGCAGTGCTTCCTTATTCAATATTAAAGAAATTTTGGGCAATGGCCCAAAGATTCTACGAAACTCTGCTTCATACATGACATATCTGTTGTATAAACAATAAAAAATGTTATTGTTTTAAATCTGTCAATCTATTGTTTTTCTTGTGGTGGTATCCTAACACACTATGGTATCTCAGTTTTCTTATAGGACTCCAATTGAACCCAATGAAAAAAAGAGAGAGTCTGATTTGGCAAAGCAACATCGAGTAGCTTGACCAATGGGGAGAGAGATGAGCAATAATTTTGCAAATTGCTTATTTTTGCTAAGCTTTCAAATAAAGTGCTCAAGTGCTTTTCTGTCACTCACCCCTCAACCATTGGTCAAGAAAGTATGTGCCTACCGTATGATTGACGTCCTAGTATCAGACAAGTGGTTAACTGTTGCTCACACCTCAAGGAGAACGCAGACTTGTAAGATTGAAAATGTCAGGAAACAGTCAATAAAGTTCATATATTAAGTTTACACTAGGAAATGCTGCAGAGAATACAGGTGCTGCAACATGCCCAGAGACAATTTCTATTTGCATTTTTAAAGGAAACAAAAATCAGATAAGTTCCTAAATGGACATACAAATTTAAAAGTGTGCAGCATATAACCTGCAAAATTACAGAATGGAAGAACAAGCAAGAAAAAAACAAACACCACAAAGAGAACTTAGAATTTCAGCTACAAATTAATAATTTCAGCGAGGACAGTTGTTCAAGCAAGAGTTGTGGAAGAGTTTTATCTTTTTTAAGCACAAATGAAAGAAAAAACGACATGACCCCAAAGCAGTTTTTCTGATTGATCAACCTAAAGGATGTGAATGGAGATGAACAATGAGTTACTGAGACCTGTTGAGCTTGAAAGCAAATCCAAAGAATTGACTAGCAAATTACTGGTGTGTGAAACACATTCATCTTGTAAAAATAATACATACGGGAATGAACAACTAAAACAATCCAGATTTACAGAAAAGACACAGAAAGCAGTATACCTGAATTCCAAATGCATAATGTGCAAACCAATCCCCAGATGCTTTTTATTTGGAGTAACCTTAATTTCAACCCATTCTTCTGGTGGAGTGAACTGCAAAGCATTCAATAAAAACTCTGACAAAACTTGCTGAAGCCTCAGCTGATCTCCAAAAAGGTAAATTGTCTTGATCTCTTCTGTTGAATCACATAACAGCTGCAGGCCCTTTGCCCTGCTTACTATCATCCCTTGACTTACGACTGCATCAAATACAGCCCCCAGAGTAAACTCAACAGTGTCCAGTTCCAAATATCTGATCAACCAATAGAAACAAATATACAAATACATAAGATAGTCTGGCATACAATTTAATCAACTTTTAATTATGAACCAACTTGATCAAATTTGAAGCAAAATGCCTAACAAGGAAAAACTAATGAAACAGGGAAAGGTCGCTGAAGAAGCTTATCTACAACATAGAATTCATAATGGGAAACCAAGGCATAGTTGATTCAGTGGCATTGATACTTCACTAGCCCAAGGCCAATTTCACTGTGGTATTACTTAACTGCTTTAAGCAAAATGACATAAGCTACAGAAAATGTTCGAAAATGAATATTAACATGTATCTGAATAAAGAATTATAAAGACAAGAAAAAGACAGTGAACAAACTCATATTTTAATAATCATAATAGTCAAACAATGGCAACAAACTGGCACTATATTTACACACTCTTGTTGCCTTTTGGGAAGGAACCAATGTGCATATGTGTGTGAGTGTGCATGTGCCTGTGTGCAAATGTCTGCATGGGTATGTGTAGATGTGTGTGTGTTTTAGGCTACCTAATGGAATAGGAGTCTCATCATTGTGCTAGAGAGTGGAAGTGACAAAGATCATGTTGCCAAAGGTCTTGCAGAAATTAACCTGTCATTAGACAGGTCTCTATGTTAATTATTACACAGGTAATTGGTAAAATATTGGATATATTAACAATGAGCAAAGTGCTCAATAAATAATTTACAAGATGTTACAGGATAAGATCGAACACGATCTTATCTCAAGAAAAAGCAAGAAGTTTCTAAAAAAAACTTCAGATAAGATCTCGTACAACAAAGACGATCTTATCTAGATATTTTACAATATTTTACATAGTTGAGCATTAATAAATAAATAAAGAATATTATTTTAATACCCTCCCTTAATGCTCAATCTATCAACTACACCAAGATGCCCCCTAAATTTTACAAACTTATCTGTACTGAGCGACTTGGTGAGAATGTCTGCTGTCTGATCCTCTGTCGGAACGCAACTGAACTAATCGTCTTCAACCAGCTTCCGAATGAAATGACAGTGAGTTTCCACATGCTTGGTTCGCTTATGGAAGACCGGATTCTTGGCAAGTTTGAGAACTCCCTGATTATCACAGAACAAGGGAGTCGGACCTACTTGAGATATTTGCATATTTGCAAGCATCCGGCGAAGCCAAACTGCCTCACATGCACTGCTCCCCGATACTCTGCTTTTTGTCGAGGAGAGAGCCACTGCCTCTGCTTCTTACTAGTCCATGTGACTGCACCGGATCCCAAACCACATACCGATGTTGATTTCGTCATCAATGAACCTACCCAATCTAAGTCTGTGAACCCACTGAGTGTAGGATCGTGACTCCGAGTGTACAAGAGTCCAAAATCAGTAGTGCCCTTCACATAACGCGCACACGCTTCGCTGCTACCCAATGATCAGCCTTGGGGGCTGTCATGAAGCGTGATATGTAGCTCACTGCAAAACTCAAGTCAGGTCTAGTAGCAGCAAGATAGATGAGGCTGCCCACTAGTTGCCTGAACAATGTTTCATCTACCACAGGTGAATCGGACTTAGCTGACAACTTAAGCCCTTTTTCCATAGGTGTGGAGGCAGGTTTGCAATCCTGCATTCGGAACTTATCCAAAAGACTTCGAGCATATTTGGACCGGGAGATAAAAATGTTGCTCTTTGTCAGCCAAACCTCAACACCTAAACAATAATGCAAGAGGCCCAAGTCTGTCATGTCAAAAGTTTTGCACAAGTCCTGTTTGATCTCAGTGATCAAATGTGCCGAACTGCTAGTAACGATCAAGTCATCCACATAGACAACAACAATCAGGATCTCATTACCAGTATTCTTGACATACAGGTTTGAGTCAGATGGACTCCTCTGAAAGCCATGATCTGTGAGGTACGTGTCAATCTTGATGTACCAAGCCCGAGGAGCCTGCTTTAGGCCGTAGAGCGCTTTGACCAATCTGCACACCTTTTGTTCTTGACCAGCAACTTTGAAACCTGGAGGCTGTGTCATGCATACTTCCTCCTTCAACTCACCGTTGAGGAAAGCACTCTTCACATCCATCTGATGGACCTTCCAACCAAATTGAGCTGCTAAGGCAAGAACGAGCCTTATGGTACTCATTTTGGCTGTAGGAGCAAAGGTCTCCTCATAGTCAATACCTTCTTTCTATGAGAACCCCCGTGCAACCAGATGAGCTTTGTACTTGTCAAGGGTTCCGTCAGCTTTGTACTTCACCTTGTACACCCATTTGCAACTAATGGGCTTCTTCCCTAGAGGAAGATTGGAAAGGACCCAAGTGTGATTCTTTTGAAGACTCTAGTATTTTGATTCCATCGCCTTTTCCCACTCAAGTATCCCTTTTGCCTCTGAATATGTCTGAGGCTCATAAACACTGTACATGTTGGCCATGAGAGCAAAATTTACTGTAGACTGCTGTTTGCTCTTGTTTCTTGATGATCTACCCTCAATGAGCTCATCAGCACGAAGATCACTGATAGTCTTAGCCCACCATTTCGGCCAGAGAGTAGAAATGCCAACATCAGAGGTAACAGGAGGAGTTGGATCTGGTTGTGGATCTGGAACAGGTTTAGCAAGGGGATGTTCATTTATCATCTGGAGGAAACTCAGGTTGAGCATCATCAAAGACTAGGTCTTCGTCATCCCTCCCATCAAGTGAACCTAACGGAAGTCAAAGGCCCACATCAGGAGCCTGTAGAGGCTGATCCTCTGAATGCTGAACAGGTGAAGAAGAGTGAAATGGACCTCGTTCCTCATCAAAAACAACATCTCGACTGAAGATAAGACGATCAGTGTCTATATCAATCAGCCTATATGCCTTGTGGTTGTCACTGTACCCTGTGAACATGAGTTTCTTGCTCTTAGAGTCCAGCTTAGTGCGCTTGGCCTCTGGAATCCAAACATACACAAGAGAGCTAAAAACCTTGAAATGACTGATCCTGGGTTTGCGACCAAACCAAACTTCCTCAGGAGTCTTCCCCTTAACAGCATGAGTGGGTGACCTATTAAGGAGATAGACTGAAGTTTTGACTGCTTCTACCCAAAACTTGGTAGGAACACTCCTGTGTTGCAACATAGAGCGAGCCATCTCACCAATCGTACGATTGCGTCGCTCTACAACACCGTTTTGCTGAGTGTAGGGTGTGGTCAACTAGCATTTTATCCCATGAGTATCACAGAAGTTGGAGAATGCACTAGAACATAATTCCCCCCCATTATCTGACCTAAGAGTTATAATACAAGAACTGGACTCTTTTTCAACCAAGGCCTTAAACTTCTGAAATACATTAAAACCTCTGATTTCTGTTTAAGAAAGTACACCCACATTTTCCTACTATAATCATCAACAAAAAGTAGAAAGTACTTGCAACCAGTTACAGAAGAAGTAGACATAGGGCCACAAATATCAGCATGAACTAATTGAAGTACCTTAGAAGCTCGCCAAGAGTTGCCATCCTTGAACAATGTGCGATGTTGCTTCCCGGCCTGACAAGCACCACAAACGCCCTAATGCTGAGTCTGAATGCCAGGTAAGCCATCTACAAGTCCCTCTCGAGCAAGCTGAGAGAGATAGTGCACATTCAAGTGCCCGTACCGCTGGTGCCAAAGACTGGTGACAACTGAATTTCTCGCTGCCAAGGCTCTCCAGAGAATCACCAATGTCCACAAGCCTATAAAGGCCATGATCCTCTATCCCAATGGCCACCGTTGTGCAAGACTCACGATCTACAATTGAACATCTGTGCGAGCTGAACACCACATCCATCTGGGGAGAATGTCGCATTATCTAACTGACTGAGAGAAGATTGAGCTCGATATCAAGTACATAATACACATTGACGAATATGAGATCCCTTCCGCCAAACTAAACCTGAACAGTGCCTGTGCTAACAACTGTGTATTCCTCACCTCCTCCAAAAATCACTGAGTCAGTGCAAGGGGAAAAGTCTGTGAACCAGTCACGCCTATGTGAGAAATGACGCGAGGCACCAGAATCTATGTACCAAGCAGAGGATTTGACATGGTTTGCGGGCCTTTTTGCCATGAGTGCATAAAAGGCAGATTCCTTCTGCTCAAAGTGCTCAGCAACATTTGCTTTCTGCTGAAACCCTCCCTGCTTCTTTTGCTCAGAAGCCAAACGAGCACGATAATCTTTCTTGATGTGGTCAAATTTATGACAGTAGTTACACTGAACATTTTTCTTCTTCAGGCTGGTGGAGGTCTGACTTGAGCCTTTCTATTGTGAAGGCTGACCTTTCCCTTGATGCTTCAGATGGGTTTTAGCTGCAAAAGCCTGCTCCGTGGAGGATGATGATTCACTGCTACCGAACTGTTGTCTCCAACGATCCTGCTGCAATAGGATAGTGCACAGATTTGGAAACTTGAGATCAACATTAGCAGACATAATGTTGAGAGTCTTTATGAAGTGTTCATAGGACTTTGGTAGACTCTTCAAGGTGATCACGACCATGTCTTCCTCCTCCATTTTCCGACCAATTGCATCCAATTGATCTCTGATCTCCTGGATCTTATTCAGGTGCGCTTGTAGAGTTGTCTTCTCATCCATCATGATAGAAAACAGCATATTCTTCAACAAAAACGCACGGCTTTTGTCGGAAGTCTCATGCAAACCCTTCAAGTGATCCTAGATCTCTTTAGCTGATTTTCCAAGTGGAATCTGAGGGAGCTAATCATCAATAACCGAAAGCTTAATAAGCATTACGACTTCACGATTCTGCTCATCAAACTTCTCATGATCCTTACCCTCCGTTGCGGGACAAGTAGCTTTGTTGAGGATCATCTGATCAAGACAGCAGTATTCAAAAATTGTCAGCATCCGCTGCTTCCAAGTGTTGTAATTTTTGCCATCAAATCTTTGACTACCCTCCAGCATTAAATTACTTAAACTGTGTCACATCCCTTACATTGAGACTATGTTTGGTTATGTATTTCAAATGCAATGTTAGGTGCAAATAACTGCTTTCATGTGATTATGACATTGGGAATGAATAGTGGATCTTGTATTGTAACTATAATGTTAACGAACTTTTAATTTTGCCAGTGAATTATTGTTCATGAAAAGTTGAATGTGATAATGAGATTATATTTATATATATATGGAAATATATTTATAAACGTTGAGAACAATCTAACCACAATCCTCGTCAGTGGATGCAGGACTGTTGATACCACGAGAGAAAAGGGAAAATATCATCAGGGAGAGGACACGGTTAACAATGGATCAATTTTATTGTCAAACCGTGAGTCAATGCAAGACAGTTGTGCCGATGTCATAACCTTGGCCATAAGTAATTTAATATAATAATTATTGCTAAATAAGTTAATTCAAATTATTAATTAATAATCTCCTTTTGGAGTTGAGTGAGCAAATTCTTAATTATATTTTAGGAATTGCAAAGGTTGTGAGATGTTAAATAAACACTAGAAGATATTAAACCAATGCCTTCAAATTAAATAAAAAACATAAGTAAGTCTTAAGTTAAAAATTAATGGAATAAGAATTGAAGTCGTCGGTGGTTTTGAAGTGGAAGTTTTTCCCGACATTTTTCCTTCATACCTCAATTTGAAACGGCCAAGATGGGGAAGACAGGCAGTCGCGTGGCTCTTGTAGTCTTGGCGGAAGATTTTTAGAGCAATTTTTTTGGTGTGAGTAGGGGAGCTCTCTCTTGGCATTCGTTTTCTGCTCTCACTCCATGAACGCTGGCGGAATTTCATAGCAATGTTTGTTAGTTTTCTGTGATACGCACGCACTTCATTCTTCCGCTAGTTCCATCTTTTGCTATCGATTTTTCATAGAGCTTCATTGAGGGAAATAAGATGGGTTTCCATTCTTTATCTTCAACGGCGGGGGGGGGGGGTTTCTCATTTTTTTTCTCTCTCAGTCCGTCGATCTCTCTGTAATCGTCGGCTCTATACGAGTTCCTTCGTTCATCCATCCTCTTGACCTTTGACGAATTTTGTGGTATTACGGCAAGGCTCTGATTGAATCCGTTGCTGAGTTGGAGACTGCCTAGCACGTCTACAATCTGGAGAAGTGCGGCGGGGTGAGGTATAATGATATCAAGATTCGAACTAAATTTCCAGGCAAGTAGCAAGCAAAAACCTCCTCTGTATTTGGTATCGATGGATTAACCTAGAGCATTTTGGTTAGTACTTACCGGATGGTAATCGAATCTAACTATGTGCATAAGACTAATTTGAAAGCAAATCATTCTACCAGAAGATCATAAATAAATGAATGGTAAATGCTTGAGTGAATAGGAGATGAATTGGTTTCTCTTGTTAGAATTATCAAACTGATATCTAGTTTTTTTGTATTCAATCCTCTATTCTTGATGGGTCTGCAGTAATGCTGGACCTGAAGTCAATTTTACAATCTTATATATAGATTTAAGCTTTCCTTTGTTGATATGTGGAACTTGATTGGATTCCTTGTTCCTCTGTTTAAAGAACTTGAAATGGATTTGAAATCTGTTATCTAGACCTGTTTCAGCTATTTTTGAGTCTGTTGGGTTTATACCTACAATAACTTTCAATTGTTGGGTTCTTGGTTAAATGAATAAGAAATTCTGACAATCTCCAACTAACAATAAACCGATCCATGCCATTGTTTCATTCTTCCACCTCTTAGGAGATCTTCCGGATAGTTAAATAAGAACCAATTTTAGAGGTTTGGAAACTCTTCCTTAATTCTGTTATGATCCATCTAAGAGAAGCAAGACATACTTTCTCTCTTCATAATTCCTTGACTTGAACCTTACTGGGAATTCAAATTTAACCGGTGTGACATCAATGTCATGGATATCTAAGAGAAAATCATTCAGTGAAACCCTGATTTGAGAACAGATTGTGAGTTCTCCTGTGAATTAGAATTTATGCTTATGATTCCTAGGGAGGAATGTGTTGGTTGAGCCAATTAATCTTTTTCTCATCTCTGCAAATTTGAAGGAATATGACTCTGGTTTGAGACCCTCGTCACAAGATGAATCTTGGAATAAAAATATATTAAATAAGAAGTGAAATTTAACCAAACATTATAATCTTGGGACAAACGTTATCATGTCGAGCAAAGGTGAGAGTGCTGACGGCACAGGAGTGCCAGAGATGTCGGCATAGTAGTGCCAGAGACATCAGCACAAGAGTGCTAGTAATATTAAAATCCTTGGCCAAGGTACGATGCTAGAATCTGCATCTGTCAGCTATCAAGTTCCAGATATATCACTGATCAGGGTGGCCTTTTCTAGTTGGGAGGAACCCTTAGTAAGGTCGATCAGGAGGTATAGGTCCTTGACACCAGACTCAAAGGCATGATGATAAATTGATCCATGTTGATTACCTCGTGAAGGGCGGGTTCTTCAGTTGAAGAAACTCGGGAGACCAGTAGGTCTTGGTTGGGCGGTAAAGCCCCTGATGATAATTCTCTTTCTCTCGATAAAGAATTCCCAGTATGATAGTATGGAGATGATGTCAAATGGAATTCTTCCTCTCTCGTAAATCCAGGTACATGCAATGGTAATTGAACTTCTATTTCATCTATGCCATGAATGCTATTTTTTTATGTTAATGAACATAGTAAGATTCTCAGATACTTAGGGAGATAGTTACTTGGATTTATTCAGCTGTTATATTGTTTCATAGCTGTAGTAATTATTCGTTATCTTCTGGTAGCAAAGAAAAGTAATTATTATTCTTCTGCAAATTTCTTGTCAAATGCTTATAGTTAATAGTTTCTTTTCAGCTGAAAATGAAATTAAAAGTTAGTTGATAATGTAACGACGTCTGAATTGAATTCTCTTTTCCATCTTGCTGCAAATGAAACCCTAGTTGGGCAGTTATTTAGTTATTGATCTGCCATGATCAATTGAAAAAAAAAACTGTTGAACGATTCATGTGAACTGAAACTGAAACTGAAAATTAAAGAGATAATTGCATGTTTGAGTTAGTTGGATCAATTGGAAACCCTAGTTTCGAAAACAATTTAGCTGCAGTTCAGCTGAAAGTTAGTTGTCAGTTGAAAATTTTAAACTGTAGTCTGTGAAGGTTGTTACAAACTGGCCATCTTCACGCTTTTCGAGGCATGAAAAAACGAGGTACTGAGAAGAAGCTGATGCACGAAACTCGAGGCACGAATTCCAATGCAAAAAATAGAGGCAAATTTAGGTCCAGACTACATAAAGTACAATGTACGAATGGCACAAAATTCGAGGCACAAAAAACGATGCACCCAGAAAATTCGGAGACCAACCCAGTTGAGCTCTCCAAAAACCCACCAGGAATCTGGAAACGAAAAAAAATTTCTGCCTTCGAAAAATGGGTCAAAACCCTAGACGACTTTTCAAAATGCCCTAGCTGCCATTGACAAACCAGAAAATTGCAGAGAACCAGCTCGAATTTGAAAAAATCGTGGGAATAAGAAAATAAATATTTGTATAACACAGAGGGAGACTTATGGCGCGGCAACTAGGGCACAAATCGTGTCCAAAAAACGTGCAAAAACGCGTCCAAACCGCGGGCCAGTTTTTTTCTGTTGTCCAAAAAAACTTCAAAAAATCGCAAGCACTGAAAATCAGAGAGACGTGGCCACGAAACCCTCAGAAAATCCCGACTGAGACAAAAGCATGAGTTGCGGTGTGGCCAGATTTGATGAGAAATCGCGCCCAACAAAAGAAACGACGCGGCCAGAAGAAGAAACCACGCCGCCAGAAGGAAATGTTGCGCTGCCAGAAGGAGAAACGACACACCCAGAAGAAACGACTGCGACCAGAACCTCAAAAGAGTTCTTCGAAATTTCAAATTCAGAAACCCTCGGATTTTTTTCTAAAAGAGCCACAAAGAAAGTTCGAAAAAAAAAATTGAAATTCAGCTCGCAAAAAATCTTCGAAAAATTTCACAGAAGATTTAATTAAATTTTTAATTCAAGAACTGAAAAAAAATCTTAAAAAGATTTTTATGAATTAAAAATTCAATTTTGAGCAAGTTGGCTCTGATACCATATTACACAGGTAATTGGTAAAATATTGGATATATTAACAATGAGCAAAGTGCTCAATAAATAATTTACAAGATGTTACAGGATAAGATCGAACATGATCTTATCTCAAGGAAAAGCAGGAAGTTTCTAAAAGAAACTTCAGATAAGATCTCGTACAACAAAGACGATCTTATCTAGATATTTTACAATATTTTACATAGTTGAGCATTAATAAATAAATAAAGAATATTATTTTAATATTAATGATGTGTATTTGCTTGGCAAGATGAGCAATTGTTATGTTTAGAGATATTGTGTTCAGGAATTGATCCAAAGTCAATAAATTTCTGATATCGGGAGGAAGTGAAAAGTACTCCACATGGCTACCTCTGACCTCATCAACCATGGACACCGGCTATTCCGAAGGCTGCTCTAGGCGAAAGTGTGCCTCAGTCCTACGTGTGAAAGTAGGTTGTAGGGGCCTAGATGTGGGGAAGAGTGGAGTCCTCTGCCCGTCCTCAAGTGGTGCATGGGAGCAACCAATCTCCTCAAGACGCACTGTATGGCTAGGGGTAGTGTTCTGATTCATTTTATGCAAGAGATCTGCCATCATGTCCAACATAGAGTCAAACTTCCGCTTTGTTCTAGCGTTGGGGCTAAGGGAGCCGGCATGTCTCTTTTCTCTATCTACCATTGCACCTGCAATGCTCTCACTGTCACCGGATAAATGCTTGGGTGACTCTTGAGAACTGTCACTACCCAACGCACTGTTAATAGTTTGTCCCTCCGGCAGTTGTGGAGGTTCCCACTGCCGTGAACCCCTGTTATATACCTGTTCTTGTTCACTTGTGAATTAACCACACAAGCTAACAGGAGATTTTGAGTTCTGATACCACTATGATATCCCCCTGGGGTTTGGATCTGTGTTTTTGTGTATTTTGTTTTGTTCTGATTTTTTTTGTTGTTTTTGCAAATATGATGTTGGAATTGAAATAAATGTAGGAAATGCTAAAACAATAAAGGAACATGTGAATGAAAGGTGACCCAGTTGTTATTAATGCTAATAAATTGTTCTCAAGACATACCCATTTGCAGATTTGGTCAAAATACAATTTGGAATTGGAAGAACAGAAACTGATTTTCACAAACCCTAGCCGCCACTCTTCAACTGGTTGGGAAACACCTTGAAACTGCTGCAATTGAAAAGGCAGATCCTAGATGCCTCAGAACTAGTGGAAATCTGCTTGCAAACCCAAATCTGATCTGCTCCTAAGCTCCACGCACAGAAACCAAAGTTGTATCGCCTGTTTAGGTTCACACGTGCCTCTTTCAAGTTGATTATTTTGCTGTTTTGAAAACCAGATTCCAATGGCAATTTGTATGACCTGTCTGATTGAACATATTTGTCCTTGGTACGGCCTACAAATTGATCTCACACGTGCCAAGCAGAAATACAAGGTTTCCTAGCTCCCACGTGCCTGTTATTGAAAATATGCAATTGCTTATTTTAACCTCCTAACTTTATTTTCTGATCTGCTAATGACAATCTGAAATTGCTGATTAAATTCTTCTTCTGAATCCATGTGAAAAGCTCTAATAATGATCTCTTTTATGACCATTCAATCGAGAGTCCTTGAGTGATCTCTCACACCTGTAAACTCTGTCCTATTTGAGGGTTTCCATCCTCAGAATAGCTTGAAACTCTATGCCTGCAAACCCTGTTGCTCAGCTCTCTTCATTTTGCAAATAATAACCTGGATGATGAAAATGATCTTATTTTACTTTTATCCTTCTCCAAAACCTCATGCACTAACTTGGCATTTTACTTCTAAATAAAATATTAAATAATGCCTTCACAAAATCCAACGCCACTTTTGGCCTTTAGCACATTTAAATAATATTTGTTTTTTTGAAAGATGTGCCTTTTTAATAAAAATCATAAAGTAACTTTAGAACATAATATTTTAAATAAAAGTTACGTTAACCCCTTATAACACCAAATTATAAAGTACTTTATTAAAAGTTACTTTATAACATTAAATTATAAAGTCACTTTAACAGTATAATATTATTAAAATAATTTGACTTTAATAATTTAATTAAAGTGCCCACTCTTGACCAAAACTGACAATAACCCCCTGAGAGTGCCTCCGACACAAATCCCCTCTGCAGGCGTGAACCCATTGAACCTAGTATAACTTGCTATAAATAGCAAGTATAAATTATGAGCCATGAACTGCCTTCAAAAGGCCTACCAACCAACTGGAACTGAGCTAAATGTGCAAGAATGAAAACGCACACCTGTTAAAGACCCTGAATGCCCTCCAAAGGGGCCCCCTAAACATCTCGTTAGCCTACGGGGACCGCAATAATAGGCTAACCCTAACTCCCATACCACTGGCTAGAGAGGGGACATTACATTATGACATTTATTTATCTAATGAGGTTGATTTATTTTTATTTCCATGCTTATGAGATATTGAGTTATTGATCATTTTTGTGAGATTGAATTGGGTCTCAATCCTTACAAAAGCCCATGGTCTTCAATTTCAAGAGTGACTATCTTCTGCTAACTCTATGGTTTTTGGTGGTGTGGAGGAATTCAAAGTAAAACGAAAAGGAAACATGCAGATAACCATGTTGGTAAAAAGCTAGTCTTTTTCAATGTCTACTATGTTCCAAAATGGAGAAGAATATTACAAATATTGATTGATATAAAGAAACCAAGCAAAAACACAAGAGAGTACTTGAAAGAGAAATACTTCTTGAATGTATTGTTGGAAAAGAAATGGTGACTTCATAGCAAAGCAACATAAACCCTAACCCTAAAATGACTTAAGAGAACATTTAAGTCACATTCAAATTATTTGATAAAGTCATGAAATGACTATTACTTAACCTATCACTAAGACTAGCATGACTATTATAACTTCATGTTGCAAATATTAACATTTCCTGATGCTTGCAGTGCTGGTTAAGAGTATCCTAATGGTTCCGGTTGATAAAGCCATAGGTGATAGGACTCCTACATCTACTAGGAGCCCCTCCTCACCAAATTAGTCTTTAGGCCATAGGACAGGTAAGCAGATTTTGTTTCATAAGTTAAGATGCTCAAGCATTCAATCATGTGGCTTTGGCTCTGGAAATTTCATTCTTGTACCTACTCTAGGTTCTTTGTTCGGGTTAGAATAAAAATAAGAAAATATATATATAACATTAGGATAGATTCTAGATATGTAAAAGGAAAATATATGTATATATGGTATTAGGATAGATTTCAGATATGTAAAAAGAAAATATATATGTTTTGGATACTTAGATTTTCTTAAGTATTTGTGACTTTGATGGATCCAATTCTGTTGCTGGTGGACTGTAAACAGCTTTGAAAGCACTTTGGTTTTTGAATGTAAGCTGCTACTTGGTTTTTTCTTGTGTGTGGGCCTCAATAAAATCCACAGTTTACCTATGAAACAACAAAATAATACACAAATGATTAGGAGCAAAGAAGGTGGAGGACTTGATGTATGTATATTCCAACTTGCACCTCTTGACACCCCAAACTGATTATCATCCGAAAGGGTAGTCCATGTTTTGGATTTTTGCCCAAAGCTGCCTATAATTATTCCTGATTTGAACTGTTATTATTATTTTGTACTGCTCATACCAGGAATGATTGTGCAAGAATATCAAAATTGATGCTTTAATTTCAAGGTAGTGTTCAATTACATGGAAAGCAGTACAGGGATGACCATGTAAAGTCAGTGCCCTTCCCTCTCCATGGAAGCTTCTTTTAAAGAACCAACAGTTGTCAGTTAGACCACAACCACTGGGTTAACTGTTTAAATTTTATAACCATTTACTAACTTACTGCCTTTAGCCAAAAATTAAATAACAAAATAAGTCAACCTCAAAAGTATTAATGTAACATAAAACTATACTGTTTACGATTTATAAGTACAGCATGTTGATAAACAGGGCACAGTTCATAAGGTGGACCTAAAAGCTGGGTTATCTGGCAGTCTGATGGTTGTTGGTTCCAGTTGATTGAAAAGGGATACTGATCAGGGCAATAGTAGTGTAAATTGAATATGAATATATATTATTGAATATCAGAATTTATTTCAGAATAAAGATCAGACTTGGATGTGAACCATCATGCCTTAGTGCAGTTGGATAGGGTAGAAAAAATTGCTTAGAATGATATTGAAGCTTCAGAGCTGATCTTCAACGAGACCTACTGGTTTTAAATAATTTGAAGTACAGGGTGTTGATGAAAAAATGTCTATCAATGAAAGTGCTTCTGTAGTCTCCAGTTCAACTCCTAAAGTTCTGAGTAGGATGGTGTAGGTTATCCAATCCCTTGTCAACCCTTTGTTGGCTTGACTTTGTTTCATTTGGTAAGCATGCTGATAGAGTCAAGCATGTTCTCACCACTCCGAGACCAACTGCTGATGCCCCATTGCCTCATAGTTCATCATGCTACAACTGGCCCTGGACTTGTTACAGCCTGCAGTGACAGGGCCTTTTTCTCTTAAGGATACAAATAATTCTAAGGCTAGATTGAGAGAAAAAAATAAAGGAAAGAAAGCAACAAGTGAAGCTCTGAATCTCGAGTGATAAAGGTAAAACTGGTTCCAAATCTGTTTCCTTGGCCTTCTTTTCTCATGTGATTTATGGAAGATGAATCTGCGACATCAGTGAGTTTTCTTCCAACATTGAATTTGGTAAGAAACTGTTGGTGAACTTAAGGTGAATCCCCAAAAGGCAATACAGATGCTCTTCTGCAGGACACTAAGCTTTAAGGTAATAAAGGTGGGGTTATTCTTGAATTGAGAGATTTGTTTCCAAGTTCAGATCCTCTTGCTGAAGTTCCAACTGTTGATTCAGTGGCAGGGTGGAGCTCAGATTTTATAAGGCATGTTGGGGAGCCTACCAGGTCCATGAGTTTGAATAGTGAGGTTTTATAGAAAGATTAGTGAGCATGGTGTGTTGTCCTGTATATACTTTTCTTATGTTTTCTGGTTATAGATTAATGAAAAAAGATCAATCCCTACTGCTAACTTTCCCAGACCTTATAACATTGGTTAAACCCCTTAAAAAATATGATCACAGAATTGCAAGTCTGAACAAACAAAAACAATTACTACACTTTGGCACATATCAAGCATCAAACTCAGAGTGACCCAGCAAATTTAATTGATTGACTTATGACAGTTTACCAGCTCATGACATACAAATGGGCTGGATTGTATGACAATCTTACAGTTCGGAACTCCAATGCAGGACAGTTCTCTAGGACTGAAAGTTCCAGGCTGCAATCAATATGGAAGACACACTCAGGTGTGGAAGATACAGAAATCTGGCAATAACCCGGATAAACCTGGGTTGGAATGACGGTTCTAGGCACCCCAAGGAGGCAGAAATGAAGTGTATGGGCTCGCCAAATTTGTCCCCTCTTCCACATGGGTTTGTGTCCTGCAAAAACTACTACACTAAACAGTTTGAACCCTCCTTAGATGGTATATCTCTGCAGCAACCTCCCTAATCGCGCACTGCAATCAGTCCTGGGCCTTTGTGCCTAACTGGATGAATAAGCTTGGACCTACTGGATTATGCTTGAGTGAGGGGTAGCCGTAGGGGGGTCGCTAATGCTTGGCAGATATTAATACCTGCAGCCGACTATCAGCACTGTAATCCTTGATTAACAGAGCACCTTCAACCTTGCCAATGCCTTAGATCTGTGAGTCCGCAATGCAAAGAAATTCAGAATTAGTTCAACCCTGCGATCCAGGCTGGATTTGTCAATGTCAGTGAGTGGAGGGTTTTCGTCCTCACCTCACCAAATTCTGCTCAAGGGGTTTTCGTTCCTGAACTGAGTCACAAGAATGCAAATCAGAAGTGATTTTAGAATATTTTTGTCATATTCTCCAATGAGAAAAAAAAATTGTAGATATACCTTCAACACATTAGGACCCATGGGGCCACATTGGCGCCAAGATTTGAAATTTCAAATTTTGATTTTGTATTATATATTTTATTTTTAATATTTATTAATTAATTAATATATATATATATATATAGTGTTAAAAAACATTTTTTATTAATAGTGCTGAGAGTTAGGATCAGCTAAAAGAACAGGACATGACAGATGGTGTATGACCTCCTGCCCAGGGTGTGACTGCTACTGCTCTTCCTATTATTGGGGTTCATGATGCTGCCCATATTGCTTGTAGGCTTTTGGTCCTTTGGATGCTGCTGTTCGTTCAGTTTTGGATGCTGTTGTTGGAGGAAAGAGAACACAGATAATAAGTCTCTGAAGGCTTCTTCAGGGATCTATACTGCTGCTGATAAATCATTAACTGCTTCAGGCTCCATAATTTGTTGCAAAACTGACCTGTAACTGTGGATGAGATTCATGTTTTGTTTAGACATTTTGACACTTAAGGTAGCTGTTGATCAAGAAATTAACTCTCTTCCTTTCATTAGTATGCTAGGATTTTAAATTTTGTTAGAAATTTTTATACTATTTTAGAGCATAACATAGTCATAGCTACTGTACCATTATCGCAAGTCAACATAATCTCTTTTAGAACATACATTGTCAGCATATTTCCTGCATTACTTAATATGCTATGAACCTTGGACAACAAAATGTCAGCATAACATGTTATCATGGAAAGAGCATTATCCAACCATTCCCTCTGTTAACATTCCTCATACAAGCGTGCATAATGCTTAACAATAGCATGGATCCCTTGCTGACAAGCTTAGTGAAAGTAGATGGAAATTGTTAAATGTTTGTAGACAACTTTGGCATACTTGATAGAGAAACCATATCTAGAAGACTACACTTGCAAAATCATTAATCACTACTGAAATTGAAAGGCAACATCAAAGGCCAAAAATGTTGAACATATTTGACTCTTTCTGAATATATGTTATGGGTTTTCATTATGTAAGGAAACTCTTATAGATTCAATGGACTACTAACAGCTATTTTAATGCATCTGAAAGGAGATGAGAACAGCAGCATGAACATACCCATCCTCTATGCTGTCTAGATCCAAGTCATCAAGAATCTTTACCAGCTGCTGTTGGCATAGTGTACTTGTTTGCACAATTTGCTTCTGTACTTCTGTCAAAGTAGTATCTTCCATCAATTTTTGAGTAAACATAATTCCATACAATGGATTTCTTATTTCCTGCCGAATGTATGCCAGCTCCCAAAGTCTACTAATAGCTGTTTGTTCTGACATGCGTTGAACTTGCAATGCTTGCTGAAGCTCTGGACTAGTAACATGCAAAAAGCAGAATACTCCGGTTATTCTCCCCTCTGCATCCGTTCTTTTGTTTGCAGACAACAAAGTGTCTATATTCTTGCCATGGCAATCAAAAAAGGAAAAGGGAAATTTTTCAATCTCCTGCCCTGACATTGCATTATTAAGAACAATACTAAGCTTTGTCAAAGCATCCTGACTTTTGAGTTGACAACAAATTGGATGAACCCCGAAAACCCCTCCTACAAGCGTTTTACCAATTATCTCCTTCCTTTGCCATCCTGAAAACTTTTCCATCGCAGCATTCCACTCAGAGCAGTATCCATATTCATCTGTCCCGAATATTGGTGGTATTAGAGGACTCGGGTTCTGAACTATGGCCCTGTAATCACCTTGAATTCGAGTGAACTTGTCCATTGCTACCTTTTGACGTGTCACATCTTGGGCAACAAAACACACCCCTACCACGTTATCTTTCAGGTCCTTGCTTGAGCATGCATTAACAATCAAAACAACTGATCCTGTCTCCTCCTGTGCAGCCAAAGTTTTCAGTTTGATTTCAACATTTTGTTCTTCTTCCCCTGTAGTTAAAAGCAAAGTTGTAAATTATATTTGATCCTAAACTCATTGAAGGAGGAATTAAGAAACTCTGAAACATAGATGGCAAAGGAACTGAATGCCATATTATATTATTTTTTAAATAAGAGATTTGTTTGCATTCCAACCCTTGGCTACTACGTATGGAATCATTGTTTGCAACCATCAACGGACCTAAATGGCAAGAAAATGGCAGTTAAGCAATCCATACAAATAATTTGCGAGTGCTTTTTATCACCTTGCAAAGCCAAGAAGAGCATGTTTTTGGCAATTCCAATTGAGTCCTCCTCAACAAAATCAATTAAAGGTTTTCCTATAACTTGATCAACTGAAGACCCAGTAAGTTCAGCTGCCTTAGTATTCCACCCATTTATCAGTCCATCAGCATCTACCGCCAAAATTGGCACAGTCGCAGTTTCAATTAAACGCACCATCTCATTTGTCACTGCACTCAATTCATTCATTCCTTGGAGCTTCAAATCATTTAGCCCTGCGTATATCATGGCTTTGGTGTCATTGTCATCAATTTCCTGAAAGGAATCCCTCAAAATTAGCTGCAAGGAGTGAATGGCATCCATTTCAACATCCTCCCAAAGAATGCTCCTGTTTTTAACCACTTCCAGAAAAGCTTTAAATGAGGATCGCGGGTGCATTATCCTGCCATCATCTTTATCATCTGGATCGTGTTTTGCACCCCCCCATTTTATTTCTTTGGCAGTGTGAGACCTGAACCAGAATAAGAAGTCTTTGGACGTGATTCTAGCAGCAGCCATTCCACAAACTGCATCACCTAGCGATGCAGCCCCGGGGAAGCCTGCCTCTGCAAGGCTATCGGTACTCAAACCGGTAGAATCCTTGTGGTGCTCCAGGAGCCAACCTGCAATTTCCTGTATCTGAGCTTCGGTGGGAGTCGTCCCCAAGAGCCAGAGGCGCTTCCCATACAATAGTGCAGCGCCATCACATTTCACAAGATCCATAATGTTGGGCGTCTTGGTGACAATTCCAACTGGTGCATCGCGAAGAAGCATATCACACAACACAGTCTGAGTTCGTAAAATATGTCTCTCCCTCAAGCGAGCGGCTAGCTCCACCTCCTTGTTTAGCTGAACCCCAAAAACTTGCATCAAGAATTCACAAGCATACCTCAAAGGATATGGAACAAAGCGTGGAACTGTGTGATGGCAAACCACAAGCCCCCACAACCTCCTGCCTCCCTCCTCGTTGTTGCTGACTATGACAGCCATGACTAGAGACGCAATGGAACCCATGTTGGCCATGTACTGAGTATGGCAGCCATGGGGAGCCCTCAACGTCGACCCACTGAGGCTCAATGCCTGCGCCACCTTCTCGTCCTGTCTCACCTTCACCGCGGGGGCCCTGCAGTCACAGATCATTCTCACTCTGTTCTTCAGGAATAAAAAACGGGAAGCCTGGGGAATATCAGTGGCCGGATAATGCAGCCCCAAATACGGCTCCAAATCTGGTCTTCGCATCTCTGCAACCACCTCGCCATGATCATCGTCATGGAAGCGATACGCCATTACCCTGTCATAGCCGGTCAGTTCTCTCACCTCCTGCACAACAATCTGGCACAGCAGAGCAATATCGCCCCCGGGCAGGCATTGCAGCCGAGATATGGCCCTGCTCGCAAGCCTATACGACTGCAATTGTAATTGCGATGCGCCCGGCAGGCACACGGGCAGTTCCACGTCAGGAGACCTCATCGGTTCAAGGTCCATCACAAGTCCCGCTTCTATTCTATGAACAATGGCGTAGAAAGGACGTCCAGAAGAAGCGCAACGAACCAGAAGAGGATTCAGAAGCTGAAGGTCAGCGAAGGCTGCAGCTTTCTCGAGCTCGGCCACGCTTGCAGGACTGAAGAGCGTCCGGGCGTCCATACCGATGGTGAATACGTTAGCTGCTTGCGGTTGGTCTTCATGTTCCTGTTCCTGGCGGTCGTGGGACTGGAGCATCTCGGGCGCATTGTCGCTGTGGGCCAGTAGTGCAAAGCCCTGCCCGTCCGCGACTACCAGCAGGCAGCCCAAGGGCTGAATCTCCATCCCCCTCTGCATCCTCTGCAGGTACGTGTTCACCCTCGCCCTCTCGCTGCTCTCCTCCTGCCCTTCCCCCGACTGCCCCTGCTCAAACTGTGCATCCAGCCTCGCGTCCTCTCTTGTTTGAGTAATCACCCTCTCTTTTCCTCCTCCTCCTCTCTTCACGCTCCACGCCATTTCCTCTCCCTCCTTCATTTCATCGACACCCCCTCGCCCTTCTCAGCCCATTCACACACATACGCTCTACTAACGCACTCTTGCCTACTCTCTCTCAACTAGACTGCTATGGGCACTTGGTACTGTAGGAGGGCAATCCGTGGGAAACCGCATCCACATCATTAAAGCTTAAAGCTTCGCTCTTTGCCTTTTGCTGACAGTAACATTATCCACAGTCCAGACCATGTGCCCCAAAAGCATCAATACTGCTTGTGTAGATCACAAATCAGCACAACATCCCAAAACATGTACATCATTTGTGTTTTGCTTATATGGTAAATACTCATCAGCACTACATTCCAAAACATCTTCATTATTTGTGTCTTGCTTTCAGGCCTGGAATTCGACGGGATCTATCGTCTGCAATTGTCAATTTTGGCCGTATTTTATAGTTTAAATTGAAAAGCACTAAATGTTTGCATGTAATAAATCTCTTTCCAATTATAAATTATTATTAATTTTAATAAATTGTAAATATTTAATGTAGGTTAATTTAGGGAGAAAATTGTATATTTATGTCTTTTATAATATTTTGTATTTATTTAGATTAAAGTTTTTAATATCGTGCAATGGCTAGTATTTGTTTTTGTAGTATTGTAATAATAGTTTTTTTTGTTGGTTTGTCTTAGATGAGTTGGTCATATAATAATTTGAAATTGACAAATTTTGGGAAGTTGAATGTATCACAATTTTACTAGGTCCATGAGATTTATGGATAATAATTTAAGATCAACAAATTCTTGCAAGACGTACGTATCATAATTTTACTAGGTCAATGAGTTGTTATGACTGATGTTGACTCTAAATTTGATTCGTACGAGACACAATTATGACTAATATAATTGAAGTTGAATAGATTCTTTAGTATTATTAAATATTAAAGAGCAAATGATTTGTGAGTAAATAGTCTCCATAGATTTATTGATAATTTTGATAAAATAACTCAAATTAATCTCTTTTCATTTTTTTATAGATATATTTAAAATAATTTTTAAATAATTATAAAATAAAATAACCCTTAAATAAATACAATCACTCAAAATTGGTTTCTTGATTTTTTAAATAAAACTATTTAAAATATCTATACTAATATAAATAAATTATTATTAATGTTATATTAACTTTTATAATTAAAAATTTATTTTTCTTTTATAAGTAAACGTGGCTCTATGGGACCACACCCAATATATTAATATAATAGAAATTTAAAGATGTCTTGTCTTATAGAGGTGTGTTTACATGGATACTATCAAAGTTTTCTTTTATTTATCTACATTGGAGCCAAATATACAAGGGCTCATAACACGGTACCAAAAAGAATGGTTAGTATATAGATTAGCCTTGTATACATATAATTTTCTACCTATGGGGGTCGTGAGACAAACTGACCATGTTGTGCATATAAGACTAAAAGATATAAGGTAGAAATGTGAGTAACTATGTAGCTATAATAGTAAGACCCATTTGAGGCCAAAGGACAAGCATGTAAGGGCAGCCATAAGTTAGTAAAAGTAGCATTGCAAGGTTTGCGAAAAGTTCAAGTAAGTCCTAAAACTTAAATATGGCAAGCCAAAGATCTTTGAATGCAATTTTTTCATTATATTTTGTTATCCATAATTGTTTTGAAGACAAAAAGGAATATTTAGATTCTAATATTTAGATTCTAAGGACAATTTCAAATTTCCTAAAGTCAAAATTTGGAAATTTGAAATTTGTATCCTGAAAGAGGAATTAGAGCTAGGATTATGTGTAGACACTAAAAAATAACACTAGGTCTATGATTTTTTTTAAATCCCCTTCATCATCCTTGATAGTTAAATAATCTTAATTATTTAAATATTATCTAATGTTGTAAAGTCTTCTATTAATTAAATAATCTAAATTATTTAATTCATTCATTTTATCCTTTTATGTCCTCTTTTGATTAATTAAATAAATTGTTATTTATTTAATTGTGTCACTAATATCTTTGATTTCTATAATTAAATAAATTTATATTTATTTAATTATTTGTCACTTTCCACTATAATTAAATAATTATGTTAATTATTTAATTATTCACTTTTAGCTTTTTCTCTCACAAATTAATTAAATGACTTATCTTTTCTCTCACTTTTTGAATTAAATTTCTATTTAAAAAAGTTAATTTTCCTTTTCCTTTTACATTTAAATAATGTTTCAATTGTTTGAAAATGCAATTTCCCTCTCAAACTAAAGTGATTTTTGTAAAAATTAGTCAATTTCCTCATTCTTCTATCAGTCTCGTTTCTATCTTATCTCGTCTTGTCTAATTTCATCCATTGATCGAAATAAAAATTATTTAATCTCAATCGTCCATTTTGCATTAGACTCTCTATAAAAGGATGTTGTCACTATCATTTTCAAGAATCTAGAATATATATAATGTCGTACTATTGAGAATAAACTTTGATATTTTGCTTTGTCTTGGTCATAGGCTTGTCAGTGCATACTTAGAATCTGAGGGCATTAATTATTTACAACGGAATGGATAAGGGTTACGAAGGTCAACCAATGGACGCATGAACCTAGTAACATTATTTCATTTTATTTACGTTTATGTTTCCTTTGTTCTATGTAGTTGATTGGGGGTTTTGTGTTTAATGATCTTAATATCTTAATCTTAAATCTTAAATTACTGATCACACTAATATGGATTATGTGTGTCAATCTAAAATAATTTTTTGAGGTTTTGAGGAAGGGATTTGTCCAGTTTATTTACCCTTCTTATTACCTAAAAACATAAAAAGACGGAAAGAGAAAGGTTTTTTCCATGTACATTTATCTTATATTGACATCATCCTCCATCCTCATTTTGACTATGACATAGGAACAACATATTTTGGAACCCTAATAGACACTAGATGTCGTATCTAGGATCAAGCCATAGTAGTTCAGTTTAGAGGATAACTCACTCAAGCCTCTGACAATGATGACAAGATAGGAGGAGATGTAAAAAAAATTGTTAGACCTAATTTTACCATTAGCCTAAATGATAAATCTGTATAGTCTACTTTTTGTTTATTGTTACAGCTAAAGGTGTTATCCTTCAACTAAAGTATGTGTATGTTATTGTCGATGGAAGATGTATATATAGATTATAAAACATTATGTTTTCACCCTCAAATTTTCCATCTAGGGTAAGTTATCTAGAGGGTAACTCAAATGTATTAGATTATGGTAGGCATATAGATCATATTAGGTTTGATATAGGATTTCTAATAATTGAAAAGTTAATTCACCAATCTCAATACAAATTTCAAATTTTGTCTACACCTCTTAAAAGTATATTCACTAACAGATCTAGGATTCATATTAGAAGAGTTTCAAGTATAGATTTCAAATTTGTTCCAGAAGAAACTTTGCTTGAACAACCCCTTGCAACTACCAATGGTAGACCTAGTTGCTCTTCTTCATCCATATTGTATTCATTGTTCAAAAGATTCCCATTTTTTTATTATAAGTCATTTATTGACTATAATCCTAAGGAGGCATCTACCTCATATAGCCATTTGCCTCTAAGATTTCAACCATTTGTTAATCCTTATCCCTCTAGATCCTCTCTAGCAACATTGTCTAACCTAAGCAATAACCCAGAGTTAATGGATAAATTGGCCAAGCAAGTAAGCCAAAAATTCGCTTTAACACCCAAAGAGGATGAACATCAAGATATCAAATAAAAATGGATTAAAATTACAAGAATGTTAGAGAAAAACTATATGATGAAAGAAAAATTACCAAGAGTTGGCACTAAAAAAAGAAAGACATATGAATTGGCAGTAGGGAATGGTGATCCAAAAGAAGTAGTAGCCTATGAACCAGGCAAATGGCCTACCCCTGAATCATTCATAGTAATTAATTTAGACAAAAGGTTATGGAGTAAATATGAAGCAAGACTTCATACAAAGATTGGGAGAAAACAAAAGAACTTTGAGGCACAAAGAAATTGGCACTTTGAGTGGATGATTTCAGTACAAGAAATTTTGGATGATATTGGTGTAGATGTTAGTAATTTTGTAAATATTGCTTTTAATAGTTCAAATAAGATTGCTTCAATTAATCAGGTTGTAAACAAAGTTGAGTCTTCAATTTTAAAATTAAAAAAAAAAAAACAATCTTCTTTGATTGTGAATGACACGACAAGACTAACTTATCAAGTCAGAAACATTCACATCTCTTTGACCACAATGAGTACGAGCCAAGTAAGATTTGAATCTTACTCTACACAAGTTTTAGATGCTCGACATAATATTAAAACAAAAATAAAACAAGATTTAGAAGATACAAAAACAAAGATAGATGTTGTAGCTAAAAAACTTGAAAATTTTAGACTTGTGACAAAGAAAATTAGAAAAGCTCAAGTTGGTCATGATAGTTCTTCTAAAGAAGATAAAGAAGAAAACAATATTAGAGCAACCAAAGCCACCTAAAAAATTGATTGTACAAAGAAGGAAAAGTATATTCTCAGATGAACAAAAAATAATAATTCCTTCTATTTCTTCAACAAAAGCTCCTACAATTATAATGCCCAAGATAAAAGAACATAGTTTAGTTGTAGAGGAGCAAGAAAGGGATTGGATACAAGAACTTAATATTGATTTAGAAATCAAATAGCCAATATATATAGATGAGCCTAGTTGTGCTAAAAAATAATCTGAAGAGGAAACTACTTAGGAAGAAATATCTATTGAATCTGAACAATCTGATTCTAATGTTTATGTAAATAATGGCTTTGATGAGATATATTTAGATTTTTTTTATTATAATAATTTGTAAGAAAATGAACCCTGGGAAACATTCAACAAAATAACTACAAAATATGATGAGATGAATGATGCATTTATAGAAAATGCTAGGCTTGAAAAACTCAGACTTTATGCAACATCAGGATATATTCTCAATATTGACAAAATAGTTGATCCATATGACACAATTTGTACAAGGGCAAGTACATTAGAAAAAAAAATTGACACTAGGGGCACAACATGGAAAAAAATAATAAAAGTTGTGTATGCAATTCGTCTCTTGGCAGGGAAATTAAGACATTGGTGGAACAATCTAATACACAATAGCCCAACAACACAAATTGATGCAAATAATACCATTATCAAATAGGCAGATATGGGTTGGAATGACATTTTTGCAATTGGTTTTCAATAATTCAAATTCTTGGTAATATATTTGTTTTGTGGTGAAAGAAATAATATGACTCTAGAAGCCCATAAAATATTATTAGCTATGAAACTAAAGAATTTGACAAGTTTCATGGATACAATTTGGCATTTGAAAAATATATGATTTTGGCTAACCAAATAAAAATTACTACCACTAAACAATTATATATGAATTCATTTCCTTGTGGATTAGGTAGATGGGCTGAAGATTACATTATAAGAAAAAAAAAATCTTCGATAGAGCAGTGTACATTTGCAAACACTAAAACTTTGATTGGATACAAGTTAGAAAAGCAATGTTTTCTTGGCTCTTTGCATTCTAATGTAGAATAATACAATTATACATGCAATTTGAAAGAATTTTGTAATCTTCCTCCCATGAACCAATTAAAAGAATTTACAAATCTAAGGCAATTCAAAAAGTCTACTTGTGGCAGGAAATACAAGTGTAAAAGGTGCTCTCATAAGTTCAGCAAAGATACTCAATATGGAGGTGAGTATACTTTAAGAAGAGTGAGCATGGTAAGAAAAGTCACAAGAATAGGTATAAAATTTTGTCTTTTAATAAGAGGAAATTTTCTAAAAATCCTCCACCTTATTTGTTAAGGAAAAGAAACAGAAAGGTCTCTAGAGGTGTAAAATGCTTTATTTGTAAAAGACCTTACTATGCTACAAATTATCCTAAAATTTTAAATCTTGGTACAAAAATGCAATGTTTCAATAGTATGGTTATGATGAGGATTAGGAAATATTGAATTTTGAAAAAATAACACATAATATGGATAATTTGTATTCAAGCTTATAGAAATTGTTCCTAGAAAGTACAATATGGTCAAGCACAAATCAAAGAAAAATAAAATGAACTTGCTCAAATGTTTAAAATATGGGTTCATTAACAATATTTCATTTTTCGAAGATGCTTTCGAAGAATATGGAGAAATATTTAATGGTATGTTTAATCCAGATATGCTAAAATTCTTTGGATATATACATGGAAATATCTGGCATGTTATAAATGAAGGTATGTTGCAACATATAACTCAATATCCTAATAACAAATATGACCTCCCATGATTCAAATTTTATCTACTAAAAAGAGATTGCTTTTTTAGAGCATTCATGAAAAATATGAAGATTTTGTTGCAACTAGCTATGGTCACAAGAAGAACTAAATGGGATGTAGCTTATCTAGAAGAGATCCAAAGAAGAATCTATGCTTTCAATCAAAGACCTCAAGACTTAGAAGAATCTTTCAAAGAGTTGCAAGAAAGACTAATGAGTCTTATGCCATTTTAACAGCTAGCACATGGGCTTGTCAATCTTGTGACATCACCCAAATTAAGATGTGAAAACAAGAAGCAACCCCGTTTAAAAAAGTGAAACCCATGTAGCCACTTATGGGTGTTAAGTGGGCCCTTCTCACTCATGGGTGTTCAAAAAGTGATTCTTGTTAACCACTAAAGTTAATGATCGTGACAGACTGTCTAACAATTGTTTACTTTTTAGTGTGTGGGTTAGTCAGACACATGTCAAAAATTGTCTAGTTGGATTCCAAAATCGATCAAACTTGTATCGAGGTTACAAGCTTTTCCCCTTCTATAAATTTTTAGGGATGTCTCGTTGTAAGCATCAAAATTTGGAGATTTGATTTTGTATTTTGGCATAGAGTCCATAGGTTTACAAGGTTTTCATAGCAAACATATGCTCTCATCTTGCACCTAGAGCGACTTGGATGATCAAAAATTTGATAATGCCTGAAGAATGTTGTAACACATTGAAAGTAATAGTAATTGTATTATTGGATTTTGGAATTATTGTTGCTCTTGTCTTATATTTGCTTCTTAGTCGTGATTCCATAAAATTTGTATCAGAGCCAAGTTTTGTTAAGATCTGACCTTATGTATTGAAAGTTTATCATTCAAAGTCATATGTTGGTAGTTGAACATTAAGTGTGAAGACTAAAAGATCAAAGGTAGAGACGTGATTATCCTTCATTTCATCGACACCCCCTCACCCTTCTCAGCCCAATTATACACATACACTAATAACACACTCTTGCCTACTCTCTCTCAAATAAACTATTATGGGAACTTGGTACTATAGATCTACGGGTAACTGCATCCACAACATTAAAGCTTAAATCTTCGCTCTTTTCCTTTTACTGATAGTAACACTATCCATAGTCTAGACCATGTGCCCCAAAAGCATCAATAATCCTCTAGTAGATCACAAATTAGGACAACATCCCAAAACATGTACATTATTTGTGTTGTTCTTATATGGTACACTAATTAGCACTACATTCCAAAACATCTCCATTATTTGTGCCTTGCTTACAGACCTAGAATTTGATGGGATATATTGTTTGTAATTGTCAATTTTTGTCATATTTCATAGTTTAAATTGAAAAGCGATAAATGTTTCCATGTAATAAATCTCTTTCAAATTATAAATTATTATTAATTTTAATAAATTATAAATTATTATTAATTTTAATGAATTATAAATTATTATTAATTTTAATGAATTAAAAATTATTATTAATTTTAATAAATTACAAATATTAAATGTAGGTCTCAACAAGCTAGGTTTCTATACCCCCTTGCCTAAGATAGTGTGGGATTTGTTTCAAGCTTGGCCTATGTTATTCAAATCTTCCTTCTTCACTTGCATTTGGTGTTTGCTTCCTGCTATAGTACTTTGGTCTATATGGTGGGAACGTAATAAACACATTTTTAGAAGGGTATCCTCTTCAATTCAGCGTGTTCAAAGCACAATAGAAAAGTCAGTCTTAGAAGCAGTGAATGTTTATGTACAAACTCATAAGAATTTAAGTTTACTCTTCATGACATGGGATGATAGTATCCTAAAGAATTGGAAGAGTATAGGCCTTCCATTTATAGGTAGTTTGAAGCATCCTTATAAGGCTAAGATGAACAGGAGTAAAGTTAAATGACAACCACCTCAACTAGGTTTCTTCAAAATGAATTTTGATGGTGCCTCCAAAGGGAATCCAGGAGCGTTAGGAGCAGGAGTTTGCATTCAGGATTCAACTGGGAAGTTAAAAGCAACCAAATCTATTACTGTAATGTCCCTTCCTTAGGCAACTCAGACTAGCCGAGGTTGGCCTACTTTTAGGGTTCCTGTAGGTAGTAGTATGGTTAGGGGACCCAACCGAGGGATGCGAAGCCTAGCCGAGAGATTTACGAGCCTTTCAGTTTGGAGTTCAGTTGTTGAATCCAGGGATAAATTGAAAATATTAAAGTTTTCTTTGATGGAATAGTAAAAGTGAATAGTAACATGGAATTATAAAGTGAAAAGTGCCTCCATCCTAGTGAAACAAAGTTGTTTTTAAAAAGCGGTCCTTTATTTTGATGAGGAAAAGACCCTTGAGGAGGAATATTTTATTATCTTTTATAAAAAAGCTCATGGGAGGTTATAAAGTGAATTTTGGGCTTCTATTTTGGCATTCATTTGTCATTTTTCATATCAGCACTTGCAGGTTTGAGCTCTGGAGAAGGGTTTCAACTTGGTTTCAGTCTTCTGGGAATGAAAACTCCCAAGGGCTATTGTGAATTAGACAAAAACCCAGTTCACCTTTGAGGAGGACCTACCTTGGGTCTTCATTTGGGCTTCATTGGAGGAGTTTCAAGTGTTTAATTTTCAAACATGAGTTTGCAGCAGTGTTATGTTAGTGTATTTCTTTAGATCAGGTGCAACCATTGATAGATTGAGTCTCAACCAAGCAAATACTATCACATATTTGCATTTTAGTTGCTGGCTATACTATTTTGGCATTATTGAAGGAAGATTTCAGATAGAGTTTCAGAGAATTTTTTGGCAGTAGGCAGCTAGGGTTGTAAAGGTCATATTTATTGATTTTGGAGACTATTTGAGCTAGTTGTACCATCCTAAGGGGCAGCCAGACTCTCATCAAGGGTAGTCATGCCATCTTGTGATGCTGCTAGGGTTTGGGCAATTGGAGAGCCTAATTTGATAATTATTTACTTCTTTGGAATTCCATCAATAAAATTCATGTGCAAGATAACATTGGACTTCGGGTATGACTAATTGATGAATGGTGTTCCTAAATCTTTAGTTTTACAATTATATGCATTGTTGTTGAAAAAAATCAGAATTTAGTAGTTTATTTCAGTCATACATATGCTTGTGCTCTTGAGTTGAAAATCCATCTATTGCATTCAATTAATTGGCAAACCCCAAAATCAATCATTGGCAATCAAACGTATTCAAAAACAAAACAAAAACAAACATTCCTATTCGTTGGTCAAAGATTTTGAAAAAGACAAAAATCAGTAAATTGGATCAGATCGGGGTTGGGGATCTTTCAATTGCCCTCCCCTAAGGTACAAACACTATAGCTGAGTCGATGGCAGTTCTTCTTGGTCTCCAACTTGCTAATCAACTAGGTATATCCAAAATACATATAGAAGGAGACCCATTAGTAATAATAAATGCATGCAAAGAGTGTTCTTGTTATAATTGGCATCTTCAATATATAATGCAGAGTGTCTAGAGTTTATTAGAAAAAAAATGAAACTTTTCAAATTTCACATTTATATCATGAGGGAAATTGTTTAGCAAATCGGTTGCAAAACATGGGATGTCAAAGGGAAGAAATATAAATATTTTAGAAAATGTTGGTGAAATTGAAGCATTTCTAGATTTAGTAGGGATCATGGTAAAGGAAATGGCGAACGTGTCAAATTAACCATGGTTCATGCTTAAGTGACCTCATCAAGCTATGTGTCAAAAGCAATAAATCTAATTTAAATGTCATATGGGAATTTCAAAAATCTTGAATGAAGTCATGATGGGATCACTCTCTACAAAGTCCGACAAAGCACACTTCTAATGGGAAAATGATAACCAAATTTAGAAGTGGGGTGAATTGGTATGGGTCATTGTTTGGCTTCTAATACATCAGTACAAGGCCAAATTTAGAGTAGGGAAAGTAAGGATAAAATTTTCAATGGTTTTCAATGCAACCAATGCAAAGTATCACACATGGGGAAACCAATGGCTTGTACTCAACATAATCCTAATTCTGCAAACGCTGTCATTGGTGTTGATTTCCATATCTAACATTTGTTGTGTGGATGTAGGTCAAAGTACTAATCAAGGTTAGTCATCATTACTTGGAATGCTCAATGCTAAGAGGTGGCAAGCTACTTTGTTTTGATGTTGACGAATTCATGTGAGATGATAGACTAATTGGGATTTGGCAATACGTTTAAGATTTGGATCGTGTTTTCATCTTAAATGTGGTCATTTCCAAGAGTAGTGTTTGGGAAGTGTGTTTACGGGGCAGTTTATTTATTTGATGGTTATCACAAGTTAAAAACGGTGAGCAAGGGTGATTGAACAGTAGTTGCTAAGCAAAACGCAGGTTGTTAGGGGTAAATGAATAGTGCCTGATAAGCAAAACACATTTTGTTGGGTCTGTTCAGAGCAAGATTTGCAGCTATTAGGTGTTCAACCAACAACATCTTTTGGCTCACCACTATTCCATAGGCGTTCATACATCTTGAAGCGGGTAGCAAATTTGCACTCAAACCAAATGGAGTATCATGCCCGCAATTACAAAGTTCCAATTGTTGTGAAATTGTGGGAGTTGCCTTTCTCAGGATGCATCAAGAAGGACCAACTACATCATGTCTTCAAGGTAATATGTCCCTCTGTTCTGAACTGCATTAAGTCAATTATTGGGGATGAAATTCTGCATACAGAGCCTCAGAGGATCATTTTTTTGGCAAATCTCTTATCAATATTTCTCTCCAATTTGCTTCATTTGGTGCAAAATTTCTACACTATTCAATTATTTGCAAACAAGGTTGTCATTGGGGTTTATTTGGAGGAAAATGCTTTGTTGAAGAGTGTCCAACAATATGACTTTACTCAAGGTGAGGGTTTTATTGGAGGATTGTTTCCTAGACACTACCTGCCACACAAGAAGAGATATGTAGAAGGATATGAGGGAATTGAACTATCAATTCTTAGAGATTCCTCCACCTATTTGTATCATGCTCTCACTAGATACCACTTTGAATTTGGCAAAGAAGAAGTTGATAAGTTTAAAAAGAAGTATCATGCCATTTCCTTTCTGAAATCTCATGATTTCCCTCAAGGTCTTTAGGTTTCTGCTATGCCACTGGTTCGTAGGGGAGATAGAGCTACTCACCAAGTTCCTAATATCAACATCACAGTTCAGTCTCAGGCTATTGTAGCAAATCAAGTGCAGATGGTAATACAAGAAGAGCAAGTTGAAAATTCGGTCTAGTGTCCTCGCAAAGAGATTTAAATTATGTGATATAAAACATGGGCTTGTTAGCTAGGGTGGCAGGTTGTAATGTGAAAAATATGGGGTTTTAATAGTAGTATTTTGTATAGGGCTACATATATATGTTTGGATGTAATCACAACTGGGTTCTAGGTAGTTAGTGAATGCTCATAGGTGTTGCATTCATTTCGAAACAATTTGGACTCTCTTGTCACTTGTGGTGCTTTTGTATTTACATATATTAATATTAATATAATATACAGGTTTTTCGTCTTTTGCCTAAAAAAAATATTATGGAGAAAATTGTATATTTATGTCCTTTATAATATTTTGTGTTTACTTAGATTAAAGTCTTGAATTTAAAAAGTGTCGTGCAACAACTAGTATCTGTCTTTGTAGTATTGTAATAATATTTTTTATTGATTTGTCGTAGATGAGTTGTGGTATATCAATTTAAAGGTGGGTTAAATAATAATTTGAGATCAACAAATTTTTGCAAGATGTATGTATCATAATTTTACTAGGTCAAAGAAGTTTATAGTTGTTATGATTGATGTTGACTCTAAATTTGATATGTACCAAACACAACTATGACTAGTATAGTTGAAATTGAATAGATTCATTAGCATTATGAAATATTGAAGAGCAAATGATTTGTGAGTAAAGAGCCTTCATAGATTTACTGGTTAATTTTGATAAAATAACTCAAATTAATCTCTTGTCATTTTTTAAATAGATATATTTAAGATATTTTTTAAATAGTTATAAAATAAAACAACCCTTAAATAAATACAATCACTCAAAATTGGTTTCTTGATTATTTAAGATAAAACTTTTTAAAATATCTATACTAATATAAATAAAATATTATTAATGTTCTATGGGACCACACCCAATATATTAATATAATAGAAATTTACAAATGTCTTACCCTAGAGGGGTGTGTTGCATGTATACTAGCAAAGCATTTTTTTTTTTATCTACATTGGAGCCAAATATACAAGGGCTCATAACGCAGTACCAAAATTACAGAAAAAAAAGTTGATATTAGACTAGACTTTTCTACCTAGACTTTTCTACCTATGGGGGTCATGAGACAAAATGGCCATGTTGTGCACATAAGATATTATTTAAAAAACCAAAAACTTGAGGTCGTGATATGATTGACCTCACCAAGCCCTAGTTGTCACCTTCGAGTGCCCCTTCATCCTCAGAGTCATCATTGCAGGTGAAGGACCAATTCACTTTATCCACACCAATGATCCCAATAAGCCTTTAAGAATCATATACCCCACTTTGTCTTTGCATGCCATGCCAAGTTATCCACCCCCAATGACTTGGATGATAAATGGGATCCAAGGCCCATTATAATCGTATGTCAAATACAACCAAATCTCATCGAGAAAATGTAGACCTACCAATGATAGCTTTGTCCAAATAATTCTTCAATCCACCATATAGTTAATAATTTGTTAAAGGAAAGAGAACAATGGAGCGATTCATGGAGGGAAACTCCAACCAAAATTTTCTCAGAAATGGAAATGGTGCTCTCAGATCCCAAAGGTCCCAGGTGCTTGTAGAGGTCAGCATTCTGGAGATAGTCGCCAGAGATTCCGAGGGCCCCAGAGCATTCGCAGAGGACAACTTTCGGGGGCTAATCGAGAAGAAGAACAAAGTTACCGATGGAAAAGAGTCGCCTACTGAGGTTACCCTTTTGCAGGGAATCGCAACTCGAACACATCATCACGCTGCCCTCGCTGGAGACCCCATCCCTATCACTGGAAAAAAATGAGTCATGAAAAGTAAGGGGCTTTTGATATTTGTGGTCCCGAAGACGACTACCCTGAAAACCCTCAAACAAAAAGCTCACGGGATAACGCTTATGGCACCAAGACTCTTCTAACTCACCCCAACTCCATCTATTTCAAGTTTTCATTACCAGAATATTTGTTCTCATCAAATGGTGTGGCCTTCAAGTCTAAACCCTCAGACCTACTTACCCAGAAGGGTAGTGCTTCGGCACCCCCAGACCTGGAAAAGGAGGCTCCCAAAAATTTGAAAAAAAGTTTGGAAATGGAAGGAAACACAAAGAAAAACGGTCGAAGTCGAAAAAATGGAGACATGTGGATGTGCAAAAAATGGGAAAAGGCAGTCCCCAGCAAACACCCAACACTTGGACATGGGTACTTTATCTCTCACCCTCTCAGAAGAATACCTCGACATGCAAGTCCAGGACCTTCGTCAGACAACACTAATTTGTAAGTTATGGAACCTTGACCTTGACTTGAACCTTTTGAAGGATTGGATATATGATGAACGGGAGGGGGCTAACCAGGTCTTTTACATATATCAAGGTTGTGGTTTCTTTGTAGTTCTTTTCTCAAAAAACTCTATAGAGATAAGATTTTCAAGGTCAAATCCTGGTTCTTCCCAGGGGCGGGTCTCTTCATTCAACCCTGGGTTCCAAATTTCAACCCGCATCTGTTGTTGCTAGATTTGTTCCTTTTTGGTTCCAGTTGTAGTCCCTCCCCTTAGAATACAGGGAACCTGAAATTGTTGAAATCATAGCAAACTAGATAGGGATATTCTTAAAACATGATTTCAATTTCTTTAGAAATCCATGTCGTCCGATGAGGGTTTGTATTCTGCTTGATATCACTAAGGCCTTCCCAAAGGAGATCCAGATAAAATCAAAATATGGTGTATGGAAACAAAGCATCCTCATTGAGACACTAGAGTCAACATGCATACATTGCCATTTTCAGGACCATACTAAAAATTTCTGCAAAGAAGGAAATAATGTGCATGATCTTAGAGAAAGAGGGATTTTGGGAAAGGAGAAAGTGTGAGGAGGCTCCCAACTCGCACAACCAGAATAGGTCTCAACTGCAAATGACATAAGAATGGGACAAATCAAATGAGACTCCCTCCAATGTCAAATCTATGTGTGGAAAAGCCCTGAGGTGATCCGCCCAGAAATGGGGATAACAGATAAAGAGAAGATCTCCCCATGGTTTTCAATTAACCCAGAAAAAATGATGAAATTTCTTGTCAATTTCTCTGCACTTCAGATTTTTTGGGTAAAAGATAGGGTCTCCCCATAGTCAACATTTATGGCTCAAACCATCCCCTGTAGGGAAGTCATTTTATCCCCAAGACCAATCCCCACATCTTTGAAGGCACTGGAAATGGTGGAAATTGTTCAATCCATCATGTTCAACAAGGAAATAAAGGGGGTGGATTTTGTGCAACCTGATGAACTTGAGGCAATTCAAGCATATATGTCAAAGCCTCTAGGCATAAACGTTGATCCTCAAGCTATATCGTATCGGCATTGTAAAATGGATAGTATAGAGGCAGTTAACACAAATCCTCTAAACTTTGACAGTCTCTTTACAAAAGGCAAATTGGAGGAGCTGTCATCTAACATTTTAACAACGATTGGATCAGAAATCATAAACAAAATCGCAGAAGAAGAATTAAAGGAGGAAATATTTTTTTATTACTCACAAACCCTATCTATTACACAAACTCTGAGCACTCAAACAACTAAGAAAAAACATTGGGGAAAAGAGGTAGGAAGTCCCATGCAACCAAAATCCGGGAGGAAATAGAAGCTGGAATTCAAGCTACCCTAGATGGGAGTATAAAAGTGACCCCTGGTAAGGAACCTATACCGAGGAGAGCATGCTGCTCTCCTCGAGCACAATGAAAGTCATATCATGGAATGTTAGAGGCATCAATTCCTCTAAAAAAAGAGCCCAAATCAAGCACCAACTAGAGGCTTGTGGGGCGGATGTGGTTCTCATACAAGAATCAAAACTTTCAATTGAAAATTTTGAGTCCACAATTAAAAAATGAAAAAAATGGTCAGCAAATCACTCAGCAGCACAAGGAACCTCAAGAAGACTTATATTTCTTTGGAACCTAGATTCAGTGTTTGTAGATTATATTGAAAATAACAGTAACTGGCAGGTGATGAGGGTTGCACATTTTGATCTGAAATTTTGGTTATTTAACATCTATGGTCCTACATCAATGGTGGGAAAGAAAATGTTATGGGAAAACTTAAAAGAGAATCTAAACCAAATTGGGACAGAGAAAGCCCTTCTTGCAGAGACTTCAATGCTATAGTCTCCTTGCAAGAAAAGCAAGGAGGTATAATACCACCTCAAAAAGTAATGGATGACTTTGCAAGCTTCATCCAGGATAATGCACTACAAGATATCATGCTTGAAAGTGGGAAGTTCACTTGGAATGGTTGGACAGATTTTTAGCTTCTCCTAATTGGTCTTTGGGGAAATATACTCTATCCTCAGAGATTCTACCTCTTACAAGATTAGACCACTTTGTGCTATCATTAAATATAACTCCCTCAAACTCCAATTCATCATGGAAGTCATCATTCAAGTTTGAAAGTATGTGGTTTAGGCACCCTCGGTTTCTTCCTCTCCTTGAGCAATGGTGGAAAAATGTGCCCTATCTCAAAGGGTCTAGGATGTTTCAGTTCAAAAATAAACTTATGCACATAAAGCAATAGATAAAAAATTGGAATGCCCAAGTATTTAAAAATGTCTTTGTACAGAATGAGGTGGTATTTAAACAACTAGCAGAAATAAATGAGCATATTATAGCCCATGGATTAGATGCCTCCTCACATGAATAGCAGCAAAAGCTACAAGAAGAATGGACAGAGTTACTTGTAAGAGAAGAGACATACTGGAGGCAGAAATCTCGAGAGTTATGGTTAAAGGAGGGAGATAGAAACATGAAATTTTTTCACATCTCAGCTCTGGTCAAGAGAGCTAAGAGCTCCATTCTATCCGACATAGTGAATCTGGTGAGTTTTTGACTAAAGAGAAAGACATACAGTGTGAAGGTATTAGATTTTTCTCCCAGTTGTCAACTGCTCCTGCCCAAGAAGGATTTTAACTTGAGAGGGAATGGGAAGACCTATTGGAATCAATCCCCCAGCTGTTGAAACAAGAAGAGAATGATCATTTGCTGCAACCATTTGGCAGAGATCTATGAAGTAGTTTTTTCACTACCACCGGACAAGGCACCAGGTCCTAATGGTTCATAGCTCTATTCTACCAAAAGTGTTGGGAATTTATAGGAAGTGACTTTCTCCACGCAATGGAAGAATCTCGAAGATCAAGAACAATCATAAAACAATTCAATTTGAATCACATTACGCTAATCCCGAAGGTAACAACACCAAAAACCTCTGCGGATTTTAGACCCATTTCATTATGCAATACAATATATAAGAATAAGATCTTCACCAAAGCCATGTACCTTAGACTCCAATCGATCATCCCAAAAATTATATCGGAAGAGCAAGGGGGATTTGTGCCAGGGAGAGAAACGGCTGAAAGTGCATTAGTGGCCCATGAAGTCATGCATTCCATAAACTCTAACAACCTTTCCACCTTCATAATCAAGTTGGATATGATGAAAGTGTATGATAGAGTTGATTGGAGCCTTCTTATGCAAGTACTAAGGAAATTTGGCTTTTCTCCCAAATGGTGTAAATGGGTTTTTTCTTGTCTATCAACAACAAAGTTCTCAGTACTCATCAATGAAAGCCCTATGGGATTCTTTAACTCTTCTTAGGGGGTTAGGAAAGGTGACCCTCTTTCACCTTTTCTCTTCATTATGTTGGTCAAGGCACTGAGCAAAAGTATCCAAAATGCAATTAGTAACAACCTATTGAAGGGCATTCAACTCCAATTGACAAACACAATAGTTTCACATTCGTTATTCGTAGATGATACCATGCTATTTGGGAAAGCATCCCTGTAGGAGGCCAAACAATTCAAAAACATATTAGAGAGTTACACAACAGCTTCTGGACAGAAAATAAATAATAAGAAGTCAAAAATTTGTATCTTCAACACAAAACCCGCATTGAGGAGACAAATAGTCAAGGTCTTTGGCTTTCAATTGGCAGATCTACCATGTTCCTACTTGGGTATTCCACTCTTTTTGAGAACAAACAGGGTGTCTTACTGGAGCAAAGTGATACAAAGCATACAATCAAGGATCGCTTCGTGGAAGGGTCAGTGGATTTCCCTCTGAGGTAGAATACTGATGATAAAATCAATTCTTGCTGCCATCCCCAATTATTACATGGCTGTTATGAAAGCCCCCAAATCAGTCATTGCTGTAATTGAAAAGTTCATTAGAGGTTTTCTGTGGAAAGACAACATGGACATCAAAAAAAGAATTCCCCTGGTTTCCCTAGACCAGATGTGCACTGACAAATTTAAAGGCAAAACAGGAATGCATAATCTAATGGCCAGGAACTTGTCACTAGGGGCTAAGCTAGTGTGGTGCATGTACTCCCAGCCTCAAGCAAAATGGTGCAGAATCATGCAAGAAAAGTACTTGGACAACAACTCCCCAAACAGGATCTTGACAATTGCAGACCCCCCTCCAGGTTCAACAATATGGAACTTCTTGATAGAAAGTAGAAAGATAATCTTACCTCACTTGACATGGGAAATCCACAGTGGACAAGAGGCTCTTTTTTGGGAAGAATCTTGGAACGGTCATCCCCCATTGAAATCACTACCAAAATTGCAAATAGTGCAACAAGTCACAACAGATAGCTGGGGCAGGAAAGTCAAAGATTATTTTGGTAGAATTGATGAATTGACAGGGAAGATTACATGGAAGGACCTATCTAGCCTACCAATATCCAAAGAGTAGAAGGCAGATTTTGAAAAGGTTTTAATGGAAAGGCTTGTAATAAAATCAGATGCTCCAAATAAAATAGTCTGGGCCCCAACAAAGACGGGCCAATACTCAGTAAGACAGGGTTATAAAGCAGTAATTAGTCTCAAGGAAAATATCCAACCTAAAAGAGCTTACTCATTTTGTTGGAATGACTCAACACTCCCAAAAGCTAGATGCTTTGCATGGCTTGCACTCAACAAAAAAATACTCACCAGCGACAGACTCTCAAAGCTTAGGTTATCTGCTCCTTTCTCGTGTGTTATGTGATGAGAAGTTGGAGGATGTCAATCATCTATTTGTCCAGTGTTCTTTTGCCTAGAAATATTGGTCACACATGCAATCCAAGGTGTCTTGGAATGCTCCTTTACAGACAACCCTATGGGATGTATTCACTAGTTGGTCAGTACAATACAAATCCTCACTGTTCGCTTGCATATGGAAAGTGGTACCATCAATGGTGATTTGGAGCCTCGGGTGGGAGAGGAACAAATGCATCTTCAAAAAGAAAACTGCAGGAATAGATAAGGTCTTGGTCTTGCTAGAAAAAACAGCCTCAGAGGTCACTAATGCTCATGTCCAAAGAACTAAAACTGTAAACTCAATATTCACAGATTGGGATGCATCACTACTTAGAGAATGGAAACTTTTGTCTCTACCATTTAAGGGGAGCCTTCATCAACCAACAAAGAAGAAGATAAACAAGAATATCATCAAATGGAAACCGCCACCAAAAGGATTTGGGAAAATGAACTTTGATGGGGCCTCCAGGGAGAATCCAGGAATTTCAGGAGCGGGGATAGTAATCAGGGATTGGACAAGCAGGTTGATATGAGCTAAAGCAATTAAGCTTCCAAAAGGCACAAATAATGTAGCAAAAACACAAAGTTTATTACATGGGTTAAAGTTAGTAGTTGAAAAGAAAATCACCAAACTCCAGATAGAGGGAGATTCATTGATAATCATAAATTCATGTAAGGAGAGGAAGTCCCAAAATTGGAAACTAAACTACATCTTGCATCAGTCTTGGGATTTGTTGTTTGGTTTTGAATCCATACATTTCATGCATACCTACAAAGAAGGTAACAAATTGGCAGACTATTTGGTGAACATGGCTTACGATCAAAAGGAACTAGAAACAACATGGGACAAAGACTCAAAAAACACCTATGTAAAGCTGAGAGAAATATTAGAAGTTGATTCAAGTAGCTCCTAGAAAAAAATAGGAAAGTTAAGATAAACATTAACTGGGTTATATGGAGATTAAATTAAAATTGCAAATAATCCATGGGAGTTTCTGTTATTGCTTTATAGCATTAGCTTTTCACACGGGGTTGACAACTGTGAACAGGATGCCTCATCTTCTACTTTATGGTCCTTCTGGAACTGGGAAGATGTCTACTGTGCTGGCCATGGTTGGGAGTCAGTACTAGAATATGTTACTTGAATGCTTCTGATGACAGAGAAATTGATGTTGTTTCGTATGGAAATTCAAGATCTTGAAAGCACTCAGAGTTTTAGTTTCAGTGGAAAGTCAAATGTGAAGGTAGTATTATTGGATGAGGCAGATGCCATGACAAAAGATGCTCAGTTTTCCTTGCATAGGATTATAGAGAAATACACCAAGAGCACACGGTTTGCTCTCATATGTAATTATGTGCATAAGATCATTCCAGCATAACAATCGAGGTGTATAATTGTTGTTTTCCCTTCATTTTATAATGAATGTTTCATTGTACCAGATGATAAATATGGAGGAAAGAACAGTGACAAGTCTCATGTCAAGGTATTCAAGAAGAGTGACAATCATCCAAAAGGCCTATGATTTTGAACAATCCATATGATTATGCAATCAAGAGTGTGCAAGGAAGAGATGTATAGGTTAGATAGTCTATGGAAATGTACAGCTGGTCCATGAACCATCCAAATATATGCACAAGACAGTATAGTCAGAGGGCAGTAATAATCATAAAGGACAATTAAAGAAACATTAGTTAGAAGTCTTACAAGAGACCAGGCACAAATAGGGGTAGTAAGTCTTAACTTTGGTTGTAGCCTGAGGTTAAAGACATGACTGCAATAGCAAATGAAGGTGGCTTCATGTCACGAGTCGTCAATATTGGAAAATGATCTTTCATGTTGGAGGATAGTCTTCGTAGGGTAGTCTATACCAAGATCAACTTACAGAGCTGAGGATGGAAGGACAGTAGTCTTGTTTTTTAAAAGCAAGGTTATAACTATGCAACATAAGAACAAAGGCTAGTTTCACTACTCCAAGGAAAATGCATAATGAGAGAATCATTTAAGGGCAGTTAAGATGACCATGATCAAGGAATGACTTGACAGTGAAGAATAAGGTGGAAATCATAGTCCTATCAATAAAGTGATGAAAGAAGATAAAAATAATGACAGAGCAAGAATGTAGCATGGAAGGAGTAAAAGCTCCAAGAAGAATGATAGAGGATCTGAAGGTTAAAGAATGCCCAATGACAGTAATATGAATTAGTCATAGACGATGGCAGTTTCATGATAAAAAGGTGACAGTAATGCAGAAAAGGCAGTCACTTTAGAGTGTCCAAATGCAGTTATGTTAGACGTCATTCTGCTCACAAGCATGTTTTTGGGATATTAATGAGCATGTAATATCATATGCGATGCAAGTAAACTTTGTTGTTGTTTAGATGCCTCCTTAGTTCACCCCTACTAATAACTTCGTTGTTGATTAAATGCTTCCTCAGTAAACTTTAGAGTTTTGTGTCATAAAGTTATCTCCCTTTGTTGTTGATTAGATGCCTCCTTGGTTGCTTAGGGAGATTCCCCTTTGTTAAGTCTTTATACATTTCACTTTGTAGACTATTAATGCGATACAAGTAAACTTTGTTGATTTCTATCTCCCTTTGTGAGGAGCTCATATGCTCATTAATAGGCAAAAACTTTTTTCTATGTTTTTGGGATAAAGCTACAGCGATAAAAGGTTGGGATAATAGCTACAACGATGGTGGGAATAATTTATACATTCCCCTTTGTTAAGACTCCATTCATAAAGGCAGCGATAAAGGTTGGGTAAATTGCACATTATGTAGTCCTATGTATACAACGCCATCAAAACTACTCTGGAGTAGCAAAATTCAAGGTATTTGCAGCAGATATTGGACAGATATGCAATTTTGTAATCTTTATTTTATGATAGTTTCAATTGGGAGAACAGCTACAACACTAGTTTTTGGGATGAAATTTGATGGATCCATATTTGGATATACATGGATTCTTTGTAATGGGATATGGGATTTAGGGGAGCTAGTTTTCTTTGTCATTCAATTTTGGTTTAAGCATCCAAAAATGCAAATTCAGGCTGAAAAGAGCCATTGTTTGGACTATATATACATGTATAAACTTATATTTAAAATAATATATACAAGCATATTGCCTTTTGTCAAAAAAACTAAGTTACCGATTCGTTTTTGGATTTGGGTACGGGTACGCGAATCCAGTACGGGATTCGGCAAATTTTTTTTTTTGGGTTTGGGTACGGCTTGGGTACGGCAATACAAAAAACATATAAAAATCAGAAATATATACATATTTGCAGTAGTAATTAAGTTCAGAATACACCACCATATTAATAGTCTAATAACATAGCAAAAATACATCACCACTTTCATAGTCACTAAGTCAAATATTAAAATATTAGTGATTACTCGATTGTCATGATATAAAATTATAAATTAAAGTTCAAACATAAAATGTCAAACGTTTACAATCAGCCATTATTGATCATTGATCAATCTGAATCATATGGGTCATCATTATCAAACAAACTAGCATTATTAGATGCTACATTTTGCGTAGAACCACAAATAGCATTCGTGGCACTCGCACAAGCACTGCCACTAGCAGTAGCAGTAGCACCGACACTACCACTCTCACGATCAGTAGCTGCTCCAGACTCATACTCATCATCAATATCAAGTGCAACTAAGTGACTTGTGGAAGCATCCAAGTCAAGCTGCTCTGGCTCAATATCCCACCTCCTTGTGTCTCCTTCTTTGTAGGAACTTTGCTTGTGTGTAAGGAGGCGCAAGTTTGAATGCACATACACCAAGTCCTCTGCCTTTTTTGAATGCAGCCTATTGATTGAGTGGATGAAGGAGTATGTGCTCCAATTCCTCTCTGAAGAAGATGAACTAGCAACCTATTAAGAGTTTACAAAATTTAACTAAACAAAATTATTAATTAATATAAAATTAAAAATTAAAATTAAAATTACAAAATATAAAACCTACTTGGGATAAGATTTTTATTGCAATTGGTTGGATGTGCATGTATTCTTGCCCATGGAAGTACCACCAACTATGACCATCTACCCTGTACTTGTCTTGAAGAGCATCAAGATTCTGAGCAACACTACCGGAGCATGCAAAAGCCATGAACTCAGCCCTCACTCGATCACGTTGGTCACGATCAGTGAAGAGTCTCCGAATTGTTGCCTTGTAACCTTGAGCTACTTCAACATCCCTATATGGAGCAACTCTTGATGTAACAGAAAGAAGCTCAGGACTATAATATTTGGGACTCAATGCAAAAGCAAGAAGATGCAATGGAGTGGTCATTTTGTTCCATCTATCAACCATAATTTCCTGTAGCTCTTTGAAGAACGTTTCATCAGGATCTTCCTCTTTTGCATTGATGATGGTTTTCATCTTCTCAATCATTGAGTCGATACCATCATATATTTCTCCCAAACAAGGTCTATCCATGTATGTGTAACAGATCATGCTCAGTATAGGCTTAGTGAAACTGACCAGGTACTCAACACGATCCCACCAACAATCATCTAGGATCCTTTGCCTGATCCTATTTGCCCTTTCACTGCTAGATTGCTTCCATATGGCCCAATTAGGGCTGATTACCATGGCACAAAGTGCCTCACGAACCTTTATAAGTCGTCTCAACACAATTGTGTTGGAGGCAAAACGGGTCTCTGCAACCTGTTTGGAAATCAAAATTAAAATTAAAATGTAATTTAAATTTACAAAATCAAAATTTAAAATTAAAAGAAAACTAAAAATTTAAGAATATTGAGAATTTCAATTAACTTACCTTCAACAATTCCAATTTTGAGAATTGTCTAAATATTCCTTGTGTCATATGGTGGTTGGTGACAAACATCTGGATGTCTTCGCCCTCAGCATACACCTGTTTGATCCACTCAATTTTGGATCCAATTTTTTGTAGCATTAGATTGAGGGAGTGGACAGCACAAGGTGTCCAAAAAATGTGTGGATACTTCTCCTCAATCAATAACCCAGCAGCCCTACAATTTTTGGCATTGTCGGTTATAACTTGCACAACATTTTGATGGCCCACTTCTTCAATGGCTTGGCAAAGGATGTTAGCAATAAATGGACCATCTTTCACCTGTCCCTCACAATCCACTGCTCTCAAAAACATTGCCCCTTTAGGGGACACGGCAATAACATTGATCAATGGGCGATTTTTTGCATCTTTCCATCCATCAGAAACGATGGTCACCCCTATTTCAATCCATGAATCCCTTATGGGCTTCAAAGAGTCTGCTACATGTTTCACCTCTTTCTCCAATAAGGTGCAACACACCTTCTCAAAACCTGGGCCCTTATACCCCTTTGGAGCCTCATTAATAGATTTCACCATTTTTTGCCAATATGGTGAACGAACAACGTTGAATGCCAATCCATTGGCATAGACACATCTTGCTATGTCTTGATCAGCAATCTCTCTTGCCTCATTCTGAAATGAAACTTCCAACGGTCCCTTAGATCTTTTATTTGATGAGGGCACGGTTTGCTCTTGAGGGATGTTCATAAATGGATGGCTTTCTGTAGGTGGAATATAAGTAGGTGGTGTAGGGGGTTTCATGGATTGAGATCCTTTCTTCAAAGGATGGTTTTTTTTAAGACTAGCAGCTTTTTGATCTGCTTTTTCTTGCTCAGCAATATATTTCAACACTATGTCATCTGCAAGGCCTTTGCCATCACCTTCTGGAGGTCCCGGACAAGGTTTGATGCCAATATCAGGGATACTACACAAGTGGGCTTTCACTCGACTGTATGAGCTCGTGTATTGAATTTTGCAATGACCACAAATCCAAACAAATACTCCACCACCTGGACATTGTTGAACCATTTCTACATATTTCCAAAGGGGAGAGGTTGCACTTATTTTGAAACGAGATTGGCCTGAATTAGAAGCAGATGCCATTGTAATACCTAAGGGCCAGGGCACAATAGATTGAAATAATTTTGGTATTGAAATTTGAAACTAAAAAGCTTAAAAGAATGAGAACAATCAACAAAAGTAATAGTAATACAATAAAAACAAAACAAAATAGTTCATTTGTTAAACAGAAACTTAAAAAAATGTAAAAAAAAAATCAAAAAATTTCAAAGAAACCTACCTTTTTTGAACAAATCTTGCTCTACAGTCTTCTTGAATCTTGGCAAACACTTGCAAGTGCTTAGGAATAGCACAGCAATCAACCTTGAACAACCAACGATCAGCCTTCAACTCTGTTCGAGCTTGTGCAAGCAAGAGAGCAAGTTCAGCAATGGAGGCAAAAAAACTCGTTTTTCTTTCACAAATTGTTAAAATGAAATTGCTTTTACCTATTTAGTGTGTTTGGAGGTCGAAATTAGGGTTGCAATGAATATTTTAATGTTTAGAAGTCAACATCTGGTCAAACAAATAATAAAAAATGATTAAAAAAAGACGTTTTTTGCGGACTGGGCGTTTTGACGTGAAAAAACGTCGCGGATTCTGCTCGGATTCGTCGCGCTGTATCCTGGAAGAATCCGGAGTGCCGTTTCAAATCTAATACGTATCCACAGACAAAAGTTTGAATCCTGGCCGAATCTGTATCGTACCGAATCCGAATCCCGTACTCGAATCGTACCGTATCGTATCTAGAGGCTAAGTATGGCGAATCGGTAACTTAGCAAAAAAAAAATAATTTGTTATAAATATCAATATTATATATTAATATAAAAAATTCTTAAAAAATGGGATGGTCAATTTTTTTGTCGTGCTATTTCTCACGCGTGGTTGAGGGGTGATCTGGTTCTCACACTTTCTTTGGATAGTTTTCAACTTTATTTCCCTGATCCTGTTGTGATGGCTGCCAAGATGGCATTGAATAGGGGTCTTGGGGACCCCAGGTCTATCCTTTAAGGAGGTGTTAAATGGAATGGTGATTGGTGATGTTGATCATGCACGTGTGGTGAGATATTTAATGCATGCTACTCAAGAACACAAATTTGTCTAGGCTTCATGGCTTCATCTCAAACCCAATGGTTGCCTAGAGAAAATTATTGATCAATCGATTGTGGTTATTAATTTGGAAACCATTGTTGATGATGTTTGATATTTATCGAAGCATGCTATAATATGTAATTTCATTGGTCTTAAGATCTCTATCTTTTTCAAAGACATGGGTAAGGAAGAAATAGAATCCTAAAGGCAATATGAAAATCATCATGGATACAAATGGTTTTTTTAATGAAAATTGTCATGGCCATGAATAGTTTTTTGTTCTCTTTTCTTAGTTGGTAGATTGAAACATGATTTTTTGAGGCTCCCATTTCCACAACCAAGAGAACTTGTTCATTAAACCCTAGCATGTGGTGTTTGATCCAATGGAGTTTAGTGAACATTTTGAAATCTATTGTAATGATCATAGGGAAACCTTTAGGTCCCTCACGCCAAACTCTTGACAAGAACATTGCCACATTTTCTCATCTTTGTGTGGAAATTCATCCAAACAATGCTCTTCCTGAATCTTTAGAGACCAAATTAGGTAGTATGAGTTTGGTTCAACAAATTGACTATGAGGCTCTTCCTTTATGTTGTCGAGTATTCCATGAATATGGGAATTTGTAAACAAATTACACAAAATTGAGTCCTAAACCCTCTACCCCCACTCCTATGGTGCAGGAAACAAACCCCAAGGACCCCTCTTCAATCAAATGTGCTTGATTTAGAGAGGTCTTTTCCTATAAAATTTTAATCAAAGTCAAAGTGTGATAGTCGACAAAACAAAGGTTTTCTTAAAGTATCTTCTGGAAACAAATTTGATGTTCTTGAAAGCTTTGTGGAGGGAGATTTTGATGAGCATGTTTTTCCCAACCAAGCTATGCAACCATCAAAATCAGGTTTAGGTAAATTCTCAACTTTTCTACAATAGTTTCCTTCTATTGAAATCAAAATATTAGTTTTAGAGGACTTGAATCTTATTTCTAGTCAAATTGGTAAAGAAGAGATGGAATTCGGTTGTGTTGGAAACCTATACAGTAAAGGTGGAACCAATTCCTTTATCTTTAGTTTAGCTAGTTTCAATTGGAGTAGTTGACACAATAATTATGATGTAGGATTTTAGGGTTAAAGATGATGGGAAGAAGAAAGATCCCCTATATTAGATCTTCAATAAAAAAACTTAAGAAAAGGATGTCTAGATAAAGGTGCAAAAATAAGAAAAAAAAAGGATTTAAAAAAAGTTAAATTGATAGGGGAGTTAATTAGTTGAATTGGGTGTTATTAAAACAATTGAAACTCATTTTTCTAATCCCCCAAAATAATTGTTCTCTCTTGGAATGCTAGGGTTCCGAGTAGCATCCCTCAACAAAAGGTTGCTTGAGACCTTATCTGTGAACATAGGCTAGATATGGTTTTTATTCAAGAAACAAAATTGTCTATTGACGGTATGACAAGAATCTCTTCTACAATATGGAAGGGTAGTCAATACTCAAGTAGGCTAGATATGGTTTTTATTCGAGAAACAAAATTGTCTAATGATGGTATGGTGAGAATCTCTTCTACAATATGGAAGGGTAGTCAATATTCATGTATTGGGGAGCTCTTAGGAATGTTGGAGGAGTGGCTTGTTTATGGGATCCTCGTAAAATTACCCTTGAATGGTATATAGGAAGCAAGAACTCAATTTAATTAGTGGATTCATGTTTTGATAATAGGGAGTCTATCTTATTCATGAATGTGTATGCTCCCTCAAATCTCTTAGGTAAATTTTTGCTTGGTCCCACATAAAATCTATTTGGGTCTCAACTTCTTCTCTCCCTTGGATTTTGAGAAGATGTGTTAATCTAAATGAGATAAAAGGGGGTGTTGATTGTCTTGGACCATCCTCTTACCTTCTGAGGGAAAATACTTATTTTCTAAATCTTATCAATGTGGTGCCAAGAAATGGAACTTTCTCTTGGGTTGATAGGAGAAGTGGGAATGGTTCAATTTTAGAAAGGCTTGATATATTTCTAGTTTCTGATCATTGGATTGGTAGTAATTGGGCTTCATTCTCAAAAAAATTGGGATGTCCAAGGGGTCAGATCATTGGCCCATCAAACTCTCCTCCTTGGTTATTTCTATCCCAAAATGCCCTCCTTTCAAGTTCCAACATGTGGCTTTGGGACCCAAATTTTCTTAAGCTCATGGAATGTCGGTGGTTGGAAGGGAAGTCAAATTTTGGATTAGTTATGTACTCTTTTTGAAAGAGGTTGTAATTTATCAAATATAAGCTTAAGAAATGGAATATATCATCTTTTGGTTCAAACATTTTTCAAGATAGATCTTTCTTTCAAAAGTAGTTGGAGGCTATTAAGTTTTGAATCAAGTAAGAAGGCTTAATTAAGGATCTTTTACAGTAGGAATATGTTTGTTCCAAGAAGCTTACAAAATGTGAACTTTGGAAAGATTTTTTTTGGAAATAAAAATCTATTATTGAGTGGCTTTAGGAAGGGGACAAAGATACCTCCTTTTTTCATAATTTTGTAAAAGAAAGGAGAAGTGGTAATGTTCTTACTTCCCTCATGTCGGTTGATGGCGAACAAATATCCTCTTTCCAAGCTATCTACAAGGAAGTTTTATGACATTTTTCTTCTTTATTTTCTAAATAGGGTCTCGAAGACACGGATATAGAGAGATTTACTCTTAATTGCGTCCCCTTGTTGGTGATTAAAGAAATGAACAAACTCTTCTTGGTTCTATCTCTATGGTTGAACAAGAAGTAGTTTTCTAGATGAAAAAAGGTAAGGCTCTTGGACTAGATGGCTTCCCTATTGAGTTGTTTCAAATCTTTTGGGAAATTTTGAAGGATGACTTGTTAGAGGTGGTTAGAGAATCACCGGAAACCAAGCAAATGCTAAAGATAACTAATTCTACCTTTCTTGCTCTAATCCCCAAGAAAGGAGCCTCTTTATATTTCTTTCATCCTATTTCTCTATGCAATATTGCTTACAAGATAATCACCAAGACCATTATAGAAAGGTTAAGGAAATGTCTAATTTACCTCATTTCACAAAAGCAAGTGGGATTTGTGAAAGGGAAATAGATATTGGATGGTATTGTAGTGACCGCAAAATAAATTCATTCTATGTCCTCCTTTAAGGAAAATACTATGTTCATTAAGCTTGACATGTCCAAGGCTTATGATAGGGTTAGTTGGTCTTTCTTGCACAAACTTCTATTTTCTTTCTGGTTTTGTTCTAACTGGATAGAATGGGTTATAAATTGTGTTCCTTCAACTTATTTTTTTGTCCTCATTAATGGCATCCTTCTCTTTTTACTGCTTCTAGAGGCCTTCAACAAGGAGATCCTCTATCTCCTTACCTTTTCATTTTAATGGAAAAAGGTTTTGGCAAATTTTTGAGACATCATAACAGGGAAATATTTTTCCAAGGTTGGTCTTGGGCTCAAAATCTTGCTTCATAGAATCATTTGCAATTTGTTGATGACATGACCCTGATGGGGGTGGCTAAAATTGATGAAGCAATAATCATATAAGAGTTCTAGACATCTACTTGTTTGCTTCATATCAACAAATCAATGAAGATAAATCAAGGATTTTTTCTTTAAGACTCTTGAAGCTAGTCAACTTAGAATTGTGGATATTCCCCCCTTCCAAATTGGGTGCCTTCTAATCAATTTACTTGGGAATTCCCCTCTCAAATCGTAATTTTGGAAGGGAGGATCGAAATATAATTTTTGATAAATTTCATTCAAAATTAAACCATTGGACCTTCAGGTGGCCATTCTTTGTAGGTAGGGTGATTCTTCTAAATTTGGTTTTGTAGGCCTTGCCCATATATAGATTTTTGATTTTAGATGCACCCAAAATCTTTCTTATAGACTTAAATGCTTTGGCTAGGAAATTTCTTTGGTCTGGAAATTTGGACTTGTATAATTGGAGCCTTGTGAGTTGGGCCTAGGATTGTAGATCTAAGAGGATGGGAGGTCTTGGTTTTTGTTTCTCTAGGATTAATTATCAAGCCTTGGCTGCCAAACTTTGTTGGTGGTGGTGTAAGCTTTCTACACAGCCATGGGCGAGGATTCTTAATTTTAAATATTTGGGGGGGAGGGGGGGGTGTGTGGGCGGGGGGTGTTGACAGATGAAGATATCCCTCAAATGCATTTGAGTGGAAAGGTTCTATATTTTGGAACACTATCAAGTGAGGAGAATCAATAATCAAGCAAGGTTTGTTTTAGATTATTAATAAAGGTAATAATGTTTTATTTTGGGATGATTCCTAAGACAATCATTCTCCCATTCTATCCTCTCAAATTCCCCACCTACAATCACTTTAGGGCATCTTTTTAGAAGCAAGATGGTATAAAGTGATTGATTTTATGATTAATCCTCCTTTGAGGAAGTCTTTTTTCCATGTCTAGAAAGAACTAAAAAGCTGGCCCATAGGAGTTTCTTCAGAGGAAAGAGATGTTATGGCTTCACTTTTAGTTAATAGATATTGTGGCTCTTTAGAGGAGTATGACGTTCTTACTTGGGGTAATAATCACAAAGGTGAATACTTAGTTGCACTCGACTATTTTTATTTAGATGTTCAAAAAAATGGTTATTGTGAATGTCTTGAGTGCAAATGAATATGGAATAAAAATGGTTGGCCCAAGTGTAACTTTTATATGGTTATTATGCCAAAATAAGTGTCTAACTTAGGAGAATATTTACAAATGAGGTTTTCATGGGCTACCTTTTTTCTTTATTTGTGGCTTGAATGAAGAATCTACTAACCACTTGTTTTTCCAACCCTTTTTCTAAGAAAGTTTGGATGTTTTGGCGGAAGCTATGGAATACACCTATTATTCATGCTAATTCCCTAGTTGAGTTCTAGAATAGTCTGTGATAGCCTCCTGCTTCAACTTCCTTACTATTAGTTGCTTGGGATATTGATCCCTCCTTTATTATTTGGACAAAATTGGTTAGAAAGGAATCATCACATATTCCAGGATCTTTGTAGCTCAGTTATTCAAGTTTGCCAAAAAGTTAAGGGAATGCTCTTGAGGAGACCATAGAGACCAATTTTTGTGAGGAGATCCCTCTCACCTTCTTGGATATGCACCTTGCCAATCTTTTGGAGATCTCATTTCCTTCTAATTCTCAATTCAAACCTATTTCTTGAGTTCAAAATACTAGGAATGTAATTTATACGAGTAAGTGGTAGATCCCCTTCCTTATGGATGTCTTAAATTTTATTAACATGGATAGATCTTCTAGAGGCAACCCTAGTTTTTCAAGGATTGGGGGCATTGGTTGGGATAACACAGGTTCAGTTAATCTTATTTTTTCAAAGTATATGGGCATACACTCATAATCAAATGGAAGATTGAGCTATTCTCTTTTCCCTTGTAAAAGCTCTTGCTAAAGGATTGGAAAATATTTGTGAGATTGATTCTATGGTGTTGGTCTCCCTCTTCAATAATATAAAATTTTAAAATACCTCTTACACATTAGCCCTGGTGGCTAAGAAGATTCTTTGTTTAGTCACAAAGTTTGAAGTTATATCCTTTGTTCACATTCCTAGGGGATGAAACATGGTTGTTGACTATTTAGCCAAATAGTCCTCAAAAGGTGCACATGCAGATGGCGAGTTGAGGATTGGAGAGATTTGAGTCAAGATAAATATCAACAACTTCAAATTCTCCATGAAGAGCAAAGAATTAATCATTGTTGGTTAGCACTGATGATGGCTAGGTGTGATCAAAATGGTGGGTTTCTCTTGTTTTTAATCAATTGCATCTATAGGAGTCCCTGGTGGATCCTCCTTTTATCGTTAATCATGATAGCTATGACTATTTGGAAATCCTTTCGGTACTCTGGCATTTCAATTTTTTATTAATATAATTCTTCTTTTTGCCAAAAAACTAAAGTAAATAAAAATAAAATTATTCTAAAGTAAAATAAGAATAACTTTTAAGCAAATACAAATAGCTCTTCAATAAAATAAAACAATTTTTATATATTCATGATATTTATACTAGTTTTTTTTTTTTTTGATCGGTAAGAAGTTGTGGACATGGGGTCCACTCCCGTATAAGATATAATAAAAAGAAGAATTGCATCAACCCTCTAATAGGGGTGCATTCAAAGACTACAAATTGGAGAAAAAACAAACAAAGACAATTGTGGTAACTCACAGTGCCTTTGCCAACAGTGAACCAAAACATAGAGCTCCTACCCTAAGAAAGAAACAAAATAGAATCACACCACCCAGATCAAGTTGCCACATTTTCCCCCTTCTTAGACACTTGATATGGAGGAATATATCTCCTCCTTTTAACTTTTTTCCAGCCTTGATCGTTTGAATGACAATTTCCTTTAGATTTATCCTCGCAGCTCAACCCATTTGAGGGTGTCAAAGCATCCTGGGGGGAGATTGTTCATCGTCTCCACAAGTTTTTTTGTTGGTTTTACTAAGGTATCAAAAATCGAGGACCATTGTGAACATATTGTCCTCTCCAAGTGGCATGAATTGCTTGGTTGCACTAATTTTTTATTTACCTTTGGCTCTGGGGGAATTTCCTTGTCTTTTCCCGCTTTTTGCTTCTTGAGATCCAGCTTTGAAGGAGAGATATTTTGTTTGGGAGGGTGCATAACATAATAGTGTTTGGGGGAAGAGTTCTTCCACCAAGAGGCCTCCTTATTTGGCTGAGATTTGATTGTTGGGAAATCCGCTCAATATGCCCAGTTTGATAACACTTCCTGCATCTAAAAATTAAACCTTCATAGTCTAGCGGTTGTTTCCAACATTGATCGTTGGCCCTTAAGATAATTTCTACCGGAAGATCCTTGGAGATGTCCAATTCCACCAAAATCCTAGCAAAGGTTGTGTGGATAATTTTTTTAGAGTTATCATCTGCGTAAACAAAAATGCCCAAAGAATTTTTGATTGCTGCAAAATATGATTTGAACCAATAGTGAAGGGGGAGATTTGGAAGGCGAACCCAAATTGGCAAAACTGAAAACGATTTAGTAGATGGATCAAATTCTGGGTGCCAAGATTTCAGCTGTAGCATATTTTCTTCTCACATCAAAACATAATTAAGAATGGTATTCTTATCTCTCTTGTAGTCAAAAAGCACAATGAAAAAACCCCTCGCGCTAGGGTAAATTTCAAGATTTCCCTCCATATGTGGAAGCCATGCTTGTGTAATCCAATCACGAAGATTAGGAAGACTGGGCCAATGAAGGTTAAACCGCGCGATTAAGCCATTCTCAAAAAAAAAACCTTCGTTTTTGTGCAATTCCTTCAACAGAGTGCCATTGAAATCCAGAAACACGGGTTTACCTGAGCATTGCACAATTCTCTTATTACCAGTAAAATTCATGTGTTTTTTGTCCAGCGGAGAATGAGAGACAGATTTGGCCACCTCCAAGAATGAGCTTTTAGACCCATTTTGCCCCTACCCCTGAAGCAAATCGCTGGAAGCTTGAACATTCTATGTTTGAACCCCCTCAGGGGACAAATCTGTCCCAGTATGAGTGATTCATGTAACGTTTCCACCACGAATGGGCGACAATGGAGTGCCAGGAGACCTAGCAAATTCGTTCTTGATGCCCAGGGAAGAAGCCAGAGTCAACACGGGAGCAGCCGAAACCCTTGACGAACCCTTCATAATACCGTTCGAGCCCATGACGATATCCTTCGCTGTAGAAAAATCCCCAGCATTAGTCTCACCCAAGGAGGAGACGCCATTCACAATGCCTAGAGAAACCCTAGGGTTGGTTGTAGACTGCAATTTTGCCGCCTTCACCAATTTTGACATTTTCATTTATAGTAGTTATCCTAAACAAAGAGAAGAGAAATATTTTATTTTATTTATATAATTTAATGTTATTTTTAAAATTTTATTTTATTTTATTCCATGAAATTATATTTATATTAGTTATTATAACTAACAATTTAATTTTATTATTAATATATTATATTATAATTGATAATGCAATTTCACATTTACACAATTGATGTTATAGTATAAGTACAAAATGACTAGCTACTTAAAATTCTTATAACAAATTACAATTTGAGAGCATGCCTCATATATTATATTATAATTGAAAATACAATTTCACATTTACACAATTGATGTTATAGTACAAGTACAAAATGACTAGCTACTTAAAATTATTATAACAAATTACAATTTGAGAACATGCCTCAAATTTGATCAAACAGTTGCATATATATTTTAACACTGTTTATTTATTGTTTTTGCTTTGAAGACCCTATTGAATACGTAACATCAAATCGAATTTCTTGACTTCACCATACTCCACCATTTAATTTTTTTGCTAATAAAGCTCAGAGTTATTATTTCCTTTTAATTTATGTAAAGTTTGCAACACCAATGAAAAGATATTAGTCAATTAGAATAAGAGGTAAAATGTAGTAGCCAATCAAATTATTAATAATTAGTTTTTAAATAATTTTAGTTAAAAGTTTGCTTTTGTACTTCAAAAAAGATAAATATTTCTTAAATAGAAAATTCAAACTTCTAATTTGTTGACAAATACATTTACTAATAGCTAATTAAATAATATTGATTACAATAAAATCATCTGAAGTTAGATACTAATAATAGGTGTATGAGTACTATATTTTTACATGAATTTAGTTTATAATATGTTTATATCATATTTTTAGTATCATTTATTTTAAAGATTCAACCTTGATTTTTATATTCTTGTTTATCACCTTGAATTAGATTTGGAAGTGAAGACTTGACTCATCCATAGTTATAGATCTAAACCTTTAATCTTTAAAATTCAAATTTGAAATAAATTATGTCAACTCCTTCCTATTATCATTATGAGTTAATCTAGACACATTTGTGTTGATTTATGTTTTTGTTTGTTGTATTTAAGAAGACCCATTCATTCATTTTGAAACCACTTAGGAATATATTAAGTGCATCTATAATTTAATTTACAAAAGGTATTAAAGAAATCTTGTAGCATTATCAAAGAATTACATCAACACACATCATCATAAATGCATTGCACACTTGCTCATTATCTTCTATCTTTAACTAAAAATCATAAAGTCTATATATTAAGTGTATGATCAAAGAGAACTTAATCCTTGAAATTTGACAAATTCCCTAAAGGTGCTTGTAAACACCATTTGTCCTTTATTCAAATCCAAACACCAAAAATCAAGGTGAACATGCTATAATAAGTTGACCAAAGAGAACTTAATCCTTGTAATTAAATAAATTCCTTAAAGGTGCTTGTAAACACCATCTATCCTTCATACAAATCCAAATACCAAAAATCAAGGTGAACATGCTCTAATAAGTTGACAAATAGAACTTAATTCTTGCAAGTTGAAAAATTTCCTGAAGGTGCTTGTAAACACCATATATCCTTTATACAAATCCAGACACCGAAAATCAAGGTGAACATGCTCTAATAAGTTGACCAAATAGAACTTAATTCTTGCAAGTTGAAAAATTTCCTGAAGGTGCTTGTAAACACCATATATCCTTTATACAAATCCAGACACCAAAAATCAAGGTGAAATGCTCTAATAAGTAAAATTGCATCATAGGGACGAGGGGCCTAGCTCGATTGGGTAAAGCATCCTCTTGCAGGAAAAAGGTCATGAGGTCTAGTCTTCCCCCAAGCCTGTGGTACCAAAGGGCGTGTCATGCTAGCACCATCGATCACGTGAAAATTTAAAATTGCATCATATCATATCTATGACTGGAAAATTCAAATTCATGCACCTAATTCAAATCCACTCATATGAATATCACTTTTGCACTCACATAAGTGAACCCAAATAGTACACAATCAAATTCGCAGCTACAAATTTTCAAAACCTTGATGAACAACTTTTTGACTCCTAAATAAAAATATTTACATAAAAATCAAAAATTAAATATTTACAAATTTAATTTATTCAATTATTTGTTTATGGTAAAAAAATACATCAACACTTTATTTACCATTACAATACATATGTGTTGTGAAATTTTAAAGTTTAAAACTAAAATACTTATCCATATTCTTAAAACAAGCTTTTAATAAAATATTTGAACATTTGAAAAGTTATTATTTGATATTATTAATTATTTCATTAATAATATTCAATAATTATAAACATATAAACAAATAAATATAAAGTAGAAAGCAATAAAAATTTATAAGATCATCAATTATAAAGTTTTATTTAATAGACAAGGAACTTTTTTATAAGGGAGACAGTTATTTTCTACGTATTGTAAAGGGGAAAAGTTCATACTTCATGATGTTTATTAATTTTGGACCCACTTTAGGGGAAAAGTTTATACTTCCTGATGTTTATTAATTTTGGACTCACTTTAACCATGTCTTGGGAGGTGTCAATTTCACATTTAATTTGGGTTATCTAGCACTTATTCATTAATACATTTTATCTCACATTCATTTACACCTCTTGGAAGCAATTATGGTGACTATCTCTAGAAAAATCACTAGCACGATCATATGCACCCTATGCCAAATTTAATTTTCATTATGGTAATTAAATTTTAAAATCTCAATCACTGTTTATTGTCTTACATGCTAGATTAAGTTCAAATTGGTGTCTTGGTTATCATATATTTAAAGACATACCTTTGGTCACTAATCATAGAAAGGAAGTCTACATGTTTTTTAGCACACCAACTAGAAGAGCCAGTTGGTGTTCACTTTAAAATCAATTTTATTCCTTCACGAGTCAAGATTTCTTCCCATCAATTCGGGATTTTGGAAGGAAAAAGTTTTGGCTCTACAACTGGGGTTCTCTCATGCGAGGGTTTTGGTGGTGTGTCCTACGTTCCGTGGAGGAGTCTTGACCATCCTCCACGATCTCTCATTATTCCTTGGGAGTATGGCTATATCTAGTCGTGGCGCTTAGTTTATCTCGGTCGTAATAGTTGTTTGTGAGGTGTGTCCTCGGCCCTGTGCCAACGATGGTGACTCAGCCCACCCATATGTGGGTGCTCTGAAGGGTGATCATTTGATGATGCCAGGGGATATAGAGCCCCTCGATGGATCTCCTAATTTCTCGTCCAAATCCAATGAGAATGTGGAGGTTTCTAAATCATTCTGAGACGTGGTTGCGGGAGAGAGAAAACAATTGCCGCAGGGAGTCAAGTTTGACATTGGAGAAAGTGCTAGCATGTAGTGCAATGGAGAGTAGGAACAAGGTAAGCACACCTCAAATTTTCCATTGAAAGTTGTTCTTGTTCCTAACAAAACCCTAGATGAGGCTTTTGAAAAGGAAGATGCTAGATTGATTAAAATGACAATTTTCTTTGCGGCTATTGACCCTAATAGGGTTTCGACTATAAAATACATGGAGGAATGGTTTAATAATGTTTGGGAAAGAAAATTAGGACTGCAATTTTATTACTGTTGAATGATTCAAAAAGGGTTATTTGTTGTTTTTTTCAATAATCAAAAATCCCAAATGGGAGTAACCTCTGAACAATTTTGGAATGTTGGTAATGTGGTCTTCTGTGCTCTAGCATGGAACCCAAAAGCTATGGAAGATGAGGTGTTGGCCCTCTCGAGCCCTCGGTGGATAATTATAAAATAGGTTCCGCCCTGCCTCTGGAAATTCATTCCGCTCTTGCTTGAACCCTATGGTTCTATTTTGAAGGTGGATAATACCAAATCCCCACTTCCCCATTTTGATGCTTGGGTTTTGGTGTCATTATTGCAGGGTTTGGATTTACCAGAGGTATTGGAGATTAAATTAAAGTCTGGAAATATTAAATGTGAAATTGAATTATTGGGCGGGTTGAACGCCTATTATCTTTGCAGACGCAAGGGCCATATCCAAAGGAATTTCCCTTTAATTAAAAATAGAACCAATAATAAGACTACCCTGGGTGGAGGTGCTTGAAATAAAATGCAACCGTCTAGTTTTGAAGGGCGGAATATAGAGATGTAAATAATGAGATGGGTACTGAGGGTTGTGACCCTACCCCGCAACAACTTGATGAGAAATATGCCCTCGCTAATTCTAAAGCCAACACTAATAAAAAGAACAACCCTCTGCGAATGGAGAGTGTAGAGACAAATAAAAGCAATAATAGTGCATTGAGAGTGGAAGAAATTTTCTCCTGTCTCTTAAATGAATTAGACAACAACATAATAAAAGAACCTGATGAAAGCCGTAAGGGTGGAATAGAAGATACTGACATAAAACTCATAAAAAATTCTGACTAGTTGCAAAATACTCCAAAGTTAAATGCTCAATAGTTGGAACTTTTGTAGTTAAGACAACCAAAAGAAATCCAAGATACCAATCCCAACCCAGGTAAGGAAATTTACACCTTCAACTCCAAATATTTTAAAGAAAATCATTTGGTGGAATCTCAAATAGAGTTTGGTGCCCTAGAATTTAGAGATGAATTGCCCCTCTAGTCCCTGGATGATGGAAATGCGACTCCAAAAAAGGGTGGTTGCCCTTCTTTGCAGTCCCTCACTCAAGATGATATGCCCATTTCTCGCTCTGACTCTGATCTAGGAGCTACTCGTCTGGATCAAGTTGAGGGCGAATTGGACAAGTCTAGTTCTTTCAATACTATTTCCTTTGTAGTTGGAAATTAGAAGGTTGATGAAATTCTGATTCCTAAATTGGGAATGGATCCTGTTAACCCCCTGAGTGGAGTGGTTAGTTTGGACGGGTTTGCTTCACCATGAATGGAATCCGCAGATGAGCATGGCTCACTTTCTACTAAGGATACCTCTGAAGGTGAGGATAATCCCATGGAGGTTGTTAAAAAAACTCAAAGATACAGAAAGAAGAAGGGGTTGGAGTTTGGTAAACCCTTCCAAGATAAAGATTTAAATCAACATTAGAAGGACAAAAGGAAAAAGTTGAGTGGAATTCTCCCCCCCAATGCTAAGAGAATGGAGTCTGAAACTCGACTACCTAAATGTTTTGAAAATTTTAAGAGTGATAAAGGATCTACCCCAAGTGAACAATCATGATGGAGTTAAACTGCATCTCCTGGAATGTTAGGGGCTTGGAGTCCCCTAACAAAAAACATATTGTAAGGAGATTTTTAATGCAGAAGAAGGATATTGATTTTGTTCTGTTGCAGGAGGTCAAGGCCATTGGCTTTACCTTAGATACCAACTTAAGGGTCATTTGGAAAGAGGCATCACAATTTTTAACAAAACATTAGAGAGGGAAAGGGGGTGTGGTGATCTTGTTGGCTAACAAGTGGGCCCAATTCATTGATGGCTATGGGGTCTCTCCTTGCAATCAGGCAGTCTAGTTAATAATCAAGAAAGAAGACATGTTTTGGTGTTTGTGTAGTATATGCTCCTAATGATTACAATGAGAGGATCAACCTTTGGAATTGGATGGGTACATTGCAAGACATTCCGTGTGTCATTGGTGGAGATTTCAATTTTGTTGAGAGGGAAGAAGATAAATGGGGAGGTTCTGGATTTGAGTGGAAGGGGAACGAAAGATTGTATTGGAAAAGGATGAGATCCAAACTCAAGTTAGAAGACTCCATTGAAGGGAAAAAGAAGGATTCTAAGACCATCTGGTTTACATGGGGTAATTCCCAACAGGGTGGCTGAAGAATCTATTGTAGACTTGATAGATTCTATATCAATAGTTCCTTTTTTTTGGCTTCTCTAGTGAGTCCTGGGTGCAGGGTTGAAGTTTCCCCATTCTCCCTCTCTGATCATCACCTGATAAGAGCTAAATTTTGTCTTAAAAAGGGTGCCCCTAAGATTGCCAAAGGAAATGGTAGTTTTGTCTTAACACTACTCTTCTCAAAGACATTGATTGCAAAAATGCCATTTTGTGTTTAAGATAGATTAATAAATGGATGTACTGAAATCTCACTCATACAGATAGATGGAATCTGAATACTGAAGGTTGTAAAACCTTGTTTCAGACCATTGGAAAAAAAAAAGCCAAAGACCGCCAAAAGGAGGAGTCCCTCCTTCATGAAAAACTCTTACAAGCAGAGGTAGAGTTGCAATTGAACCCTAGAGATGAAGATCTCACAAATAGGGTGAATTTGGCCAATTTCTCCCTTAGGAAACTACAAAATTCTAGAGTCAGAGGCCTAAGGGTCAGAGAAAAAATGAACTGGCTTGAAAATGGGGACAAAGGTACTAAGTTCTTTTTTAGATACATAAAAGAGAAACAGGCTAGAGACCAAATTGATCGGCTTACTATCAATGATGCCACATTGTAAGCAATCTTGAGGAAATAAGGACTCAATTTTTCCTTTTTTATAAGAATCTCTTCTCCTTTGATGGTGAGACAGATGTCAATCTCAAGGCAAGACAATATATTGAAAAGATTATACCTAAAAAAGGTGAATGTGGAGATGGTTGATGACCTTGGAAAGGATGTCACTGTGCAAGAAGTTAGAAGGGCTATCCTTTCTCTTAAAAATGATAAATCTCTTGTAGTTGATGGCCTCCTTGCAAAGTTCTATAAATCCTTTCTGGACTGGGTTAGTGATGATCTTCTCCTTGTATACAAGGAAGCATTTGAGAAGGGAACCCTTGGCACCAAAATTAACAAAGGGTTGATCAAATTAATTCCTAAGGAAGGAGACAAAACCCTTGTCAAAAATTGGAGACCCATAACGTTGCTTAATGTCTCATACAAAATTGTAGCTAAGATTTTGGCTGACAGAGTGGCTCTTGTTCTCCCTTCAATCATTAACTCTACTCAGACTGGATTTATAAAAGGGAGATACATTCTTGAAAACTTGATCACTAGTTGGGAGGCCTTGAACTGGGAAAAAATTACTGGACAAAATGTTGCAATGCTGTTATTAGATTTTGAAAAATCCTATGATAGAGTTGAGTGGGGTTTTGTTCTATTAATGCTAAAGGCCTTTGGATTTCCTGATTCATTATGTCATATGGTCAGAACTCTTTTTTGTGATGCTACTACTCAAGTTGAAGTAAATGGAATTCCATCTTAGGAAATTTTACTTGAAAGGTCTATAAGACAAGGGTTTCCTCTTACCCTGAATCTCTTTGTAATTGCATCAAATTCCCTACATTATGTACTAAGGAAAAAATCATCCATTCCGAGAATCATAGGTGTTAGAATGCCAGATGAGAATGATCTCCTTAACCTCCAATTTGCAGATGATACATCAATTTTATTATCCTTGGAAGAAGCCAACCTATCAAATTTATTGGGTAAGTTGGATGTTTTTTTGTCTTGCCTCAGGAGCCAAAATTGCTCCCTCTAAGTCTCATCTCTTGGGTTGGACAGAGGTGGCTCCTAACTGGATAAGTAAATATGGTCTCCAATGGGGGGACCCACACAAGATTGTGAGATATCTTGGCATCCCATTCATAGTAGATCCTAATATCAAGGAAATGTGGCATTGGGTTAGAGATAAGATTGAAAGGAAGATTTCCAAGTGGAATAGGTAGTTTTTATCATTGGCTAGGAGAATTCAAATTTTCAAAAAGATACTGTCCTCTTACGGTATCTACTTTGCTTCGGTGTGGTTTTTCAATTCTTATTAGATTAATGAAATTCAAAAAAATATAAGGGATTTTCTTTGGTCTGATGGTAAAGGAAAAAGGAAGCAACACTTGGTGAGTTGGGAGTGGTGTACAATGGAGAAAGCTAAAGGAGGTTTGGGATTAAAATATCTTAGACTACAGGGTATTGCATTGGCTGCAAAATGGGTTCTTGGTGCTCTGGAAGGTGATGAGCCCTGGAAAGTGTTGGTTAGATAGAACATTAGTTATGCTACTCCTAAACATGCTAAGGCCTGGAAGTCCTTACCTTTCAATGATATCCTTAGTAGGAAGGAAACCATATTACCTATTGGTTCTAATGTTTTTAAGACTATTTGGAAGGCATGGGAAATAATGAAGAATCGACTCACTAACTGCCACTTTACCTCAGGGGGCAATGGGACCATTCAAATCAATAGATCTATTTGGTGGAATCTTCAACATAATGGGAAACCCTTGGCCTTAATTCAAGGGTGCTCTGTTAAGAGCTGGGCTTGCAAAGGAATTCAATGTTTTAAATATATTTTGAAAGATGACAAACTCAAAAGTTGGAATGATCTGTGCTCATAATATAATAAATCTCCTACTAATTGGACGACTTATTTAGTTATGAGAGAAGCCTATAATAAGCTGTAATTTCCTGTAAAATATAATGATGGAAGTACTCAATACATGGACTTTCAGTGGAAAAATGGTAATAATATACTGAAAATGAAAGTTTAGGATATGTATTCTATGCTCACTGAACATATTGATCTGACGGATCATTTAAATCAAATTTGAAAGGTTAATTGGAGTAAAAATTATTGGCAATCAATTTTTTAGACTAATTGGTCCAAATAGTTAGAAGCTAAGATTGCATGTTTTAGATGGTTACTTATCTTGCAGAGGTTGCCATTTCAAACCAATTTTAATGACATGGATATCTGCAGTCTTTGTAGAACTCTTGAAATGATTAAACACATTTTTTTTATTACATTTTTGCTAAGGAAATTTGGGAAATGTTCTGTGATAATCAAGACATTTGGGATATTAATAGACAACCACTTCCTAAGAAGATTCTCTTTCAAAATTCAAAAAGAGGAAAGATTGCTGCATTATTCTGATTATGTTTTTCTTCTATTATTCTTTGGTTCATCTGGAAGGCTAGAAATGAGGAAAAAATTCAAGAGAAAAGGAGGGTGCTTACTGAGTCTTATAGAAGACTCATATTCCACAATGTTGTCATGTAGGTATATATCACTGTGGAGCTTTCCAAGGATAAATTTTGGCACTACCTTGAGAATGGGCAGGTTACTATTGATATTATGGAGGCTTGATATGAGCATATGCGGCCAGAGGGCCACCTAGGGGTTGATGTCTTTATGAGGGCTCTTCATGCTTTCAAGCAAGATATTGCAGGTTGTCAGAGTAAGAAGGAAGGTAATAGGTACCTGGTTGTGCAGCCATCCACTGATGAACAAAATGTAGCTGAAGCTCTGTTGGCATTGCCTAATGGAAATGATGCTCCAAAGAATCAATAGTTATCTACTTTTGGCACCTTCATATCCTTTTATTTTGTAATGTTTATAAATGCTATATAATGCTAGTATTTATATAGCTTGACATTATACTTTGATGTATTTTTGACACTCTATTACAGGTTTATGATGGAATTTTGATCATCTGCTGATGAAAACACTTTTCTAATTTTGTAATGGGCTAGTATAGGTGGGGTTACTATACTGTAATTATTTGGGCTTGGTTTTTTTGTAAATGGGGGATTTATATTTTGAAAATGTACAGGGGGGCTGGTGTTGGAATTTATAGTCAGTTATACTACTCTTTTTTATATGTATCTTTTGTTCACTCTATACTTAATATAAAAATATTTCTTCCTAAAAATTTAGTTTAAGTTTAAGTGAACCTTTTAATTAACTAGTCCATATAAGATTTTAATTATCATCTAAGCCTATATAGACAAGTTAATGCTTTCCCAAATCACTTTCACTTTAACTACTTTCTTACATTGGTTTATTTTAAAGAACAAATCTAAATTTACTCAAATTACCATTAGCAAACAAAATCATCACCTCCTAACTTTAACTATTTTAAAATAAAATCAATTTAATTTTCAAACTAAATCTATCTAACTAGTTTAAAATAAAATTGAAAATATAACAAGGAGAGAGGGAAAGATAGAGATGAGATTGTTTATCCAAACAAATATCATCAAATTTTGAGTATCTTTCACATAAATGTCTAAACCCTTCAAATAATAACTAGCTTAATATAGCTTGAATACAAAAATAGTGTAAATAAATATCATTAATTTTTTTAGTATTTTTGTATAAAAACATAAGTAACAACTAGCTTAACACAACTTGAATACAAAAATAGTGTAACTATTGTAGGAAGGAATAAAAAGCAACAACTACCATAATAATGTGTATATCACAATTTAAACATGTATTACTCTTAGAATGCCTAATATATTAACTTTAACACTTGTGATTTTAATTACTAATTGGAAAATACTCTTATGGACTTCAATGACAACATTCATAGATTAAATAAATCATAGATTGGAAACAATAAAGAACATAATTATATTGATATTAACTTAGCAAATAATATCTAAAAAATCATTTTACACAATATGTTGCATTTAGATTATATAAAATTTTCAATTATTTACAAATTAAAGTCGAGTATTTAAAACCCATTACAATCTTAACTAAAGATGATATCATAAAGAGCTTTAACTAAACAATAATTTCTCAAGCTTCTAGGGTATGCGGTGTTTGTGATCATGGGAAGAGGATGAAACAGACTCGAGCCTTTCTCTTGTGATACTTTGAAGTCCAATTCCAAAATCTGGGAATGACTGCTGTTGGGAGGGATTACACTTTATATTGAGAGACTTCACAAGCATGATCTGAAGGTGATGGAGACTTTTGTTATGGGCTAGAATAATAGGGTTTTAAAGATGGGAGGGATTGAATTTGACATTACCGAGGACCTCATTGCTGGTATCATGAGCCTTTCTACTGAAGGTAGGAAGGTTTATAGATCCAAGAAGGAGTCAAATGTTGTGTTGGAGATTTTCTTTAAGGAAGATGAAAGGCAGAAATTGGAGAGGGCTAAATGCGAAGGCTACTATCGTAGCTCAATTAAGGCTATTTGGGGAGATGTCACCAAAGAACTAATGAGGTACATAACGCTTGATGGTTGTTCTCTATCCTCTCTGGTTATCATTTCATTCTTCTTAACCATTTTAGGCACAAAAAGAAAGTCTCTTTTCCTTTCTATTTGCCGGCTTCTTTGGAATGTGGAATTAAGGACCATAGGTGCAATCCGAAAAACCTTGTTCTACATGTCAGCCTTATCCTCCTCATTTTAGATTATGCTAAGTCTTATGTTATTCCTAGTCACCTTTAGAAGGTTCATAAGGGTAAGATGAAGAAGCTAGATTTGGAGTATGAGATAGGGTCTGATGCTGATAAAGATTATGAACCTGACTCAGAAGCCTCAATGGAAGTGTACATGGAGCCACCTGCTCCTTTAAAGAGTGGTAAGAAAGGAAAAAAAACCCTATCTTTGCAGAGTATGAAATTGGTAGTGAAGGGGTTGCGGGTGATGAGGCCATTGATGGTAAAATTGGGAAGGGTAAATTATTGGCCCTGAAGAAAGGAAAGAAATCTAAAAATGGGGAGAAGATTGGGAAGCATCCTATGTCTGGGTCTAAGAGAAAGAAGGTCTTGAAGGGAGGGAGTATATACAAGATGGCTAAGCAGAATGATAGTTCGGTCCATGAGGAGTCTATTGGTGCTGAGTCACCTCTTACTGTTGCTAGTGAGAAGGATAATATGGGTATGCATAATCAGGGTTTGAAGGAAAATAACAAAATTATTGCTAAAGAAATTGAAAGCTCTCTCTGCAAAATAAAGAAGCCAGTTGCTGGTAAAAAAGGGAAATAGGTTATGGAAAGTGAGAATTTGAGCGAGGACTCCTAGGAGGATGGGGTGGATATTACGAATGTTTTCAACTTCAACCGGGAGGATCTTCCTAATGTGCTAGGCTTGGAAAAAGAGGACTCCATCTCTTTGTTTAGGCTTTTTAAATGGGCTTTCCATAAATTAAATTTGACTAATGTAAAGGTCTGTGGGGTGGTTAGCAAAGTAGGGGAATCTTCTAATCCTTCAGACTCCTCTCTACAAGCTCAAGTTAATTAGCTATTTGATGCTTTAAAAATTGTTACTAATGAAATTTTAAAATTAAAGCAAATCTTTGAAAAGAGAATTGTGGCTCTTGAAGAGAAAATGGAACAAGTTAATTTGAAACTAGACAAGGTCGTGGTTGTCAACAAATCTGTTATGCGGAATGAAGCTAAGGGTTTGACCATCCTCAATCAGAAGGTGAGGCAGTGGATGGAGGGAGCTTCAGGTGGTATGGACACTGCTGGGATTGATGTTGGTTTGCCAAGTATTTTGATTAAAGAGGTAAGTGAAAAGAGTCCTTGCACTAGGACCCACAATAAAACTAAGCTTAAAGTTGGGATACCTGCCAAAGAGATCATTGAGTGATGGAAGTGCTTCAGAAGATAATCGACTTTAACATGGAGGTTGCATATATTTTAAAGAATATGTAACAATTGTTTTGGCTCCTCTTTTTTGGCAGCTATTTTGCTAATGGTTTGTTGCTTGTTGGTTGTTTGTTGATCTTTGTGTTTATCTTTTGAAGCAGCTCTCTTTTTTGTAAAGGGTTTCGGGGCCCCTTCAAAACCTATTTTACCTCTAATAAAAAACTAAACAATAAATTCTTAATTATTAGGACCTTCACATCCTAACCCTAAACTAATTTGAACGTTATAATATAGTCATAGTATAGTATTTAGTTAATATCAAATTGTATGGATTTATCCCACATTAGTTGTACCTTGTACACAACTCTTTGTGAGGACTTTATATTGATGTAATAAAATAAATATAGTCATAAAATCATAATTTGTAATAGATTTTTGCAATCAACGAGGTTGTCCTCTCGAAGAGGTCTATATAATGTACTTGTTATCAATAGAAATTGTGGACACTGAAAAAATGTCTTGGTCTATGAGCGTTATTTTTCCATTGTCTTGGTCTTCTCCCCTGCATAATTAAATAATTTTAATTATTTAATTATTTTCTTTGATCACATTCCTCTATTAATTAAATAATGTTAATTATTTAATTAATTTATTTTCTTGGTCTTTGTTCTCCTTTGATCAATTAAATAAATTAAATATTTATTTAATTGTGTCACTAACACCCTTTCCCTCTATAATTAAATAAATTATCATATATTTAATTATTTGCTTGTCATTATTCGTTTAGAGTTAAATAATTATTTTTAATTATTTGTCTATTCATTAATCTTTTTGGTTCTTCCTTGGTTAAATAATTATTTAACTCCCTCTCCCCACTTTCCCTCTATTAAATAATTAATCTAACTTAATTATTTAATTCCCCTTTGCCATTTGCTTCTATATTTAATTTAAATAGTTGCATAATCATTTAAATTAAATATTCATTTTCTCTTCCTCCATAAATAAATAATCTAAAATGATTATTTATTCCTCCATTATCTTTTATCAAATTTAAAATATGGTCAAAGATGCCTTCCATGAATTAAATAATTTAATTTATTCCTCCACTTCCTCTCCCAAATTAAATAATAATATGATTTAATTGTCAAGATTCCCTTCTTCAATTAAAAATTATTATTTGATGGCCCAAATGCTCTTCCAAATTAAATAATTATATTATTTAATTTGCTCCACTACTTTTCCTCCACTTTCTCATTTCAAATATTGATAATTGATTCTCTCTGGTCTTCTTTCAATCTTGACTGTATGTTCATAGCCATCCCTAGCCCACTAGTTTGCAGTGCATGAATCCTCCACTGTTGATCTTGGCATCTTTCTAGAGGATCGATCTTAGCCGTCCATTTGAATAGCTCTTTTATAAAAGAGAGCCACCTCCTTCATTTTGGCTTGACAACCACATATCTTCAACATTTGTGCTTACATTTGCAAGTACTTGCATACAACAAAAACTAAGGGCAACTTGCAAAGGCAGATTTGAGGAGAGGCAAGGAAGGTTATTCAAGTTCAAGATGGAGAGTTTGCTTTAATTTTGTTCGTATTTTATTTCTATGTTGATTGTTCTTGCTTGCTTTGGATTTGGGTTTTTTGCTTAGATTTAATAGAGTGGTTGCTATTATCTTTTCTATTTGGATTTTAACCCCTATCTAACATAAACATATCTACAACTATTTTCTAAGCATTGTGTTCTTTTTATCTGTTATTTTTTTGTTTGATGTTATTGTGCAAGTGAGATCCTAATGATTAGTATCAAAGCTCTTTCTAGGATTGTGTTATGCAACAACACTTAGTGGGTTATTACAACTTCCTATTATATACTCTCACCTCACCCTTAAAGAATCTTGGTGACTATAAAGTAGTGAATGTAGTGAGGTACTAAACATTTTTTTGTAATAGTTGTTTGAGGTAGAAACCATGTTATGAGAGTTTTAAAATAATATCTAAACAAGTTGTTTTTGGCTAATCATGTTGCATCAATGTGTGAAGTGAGTTGATATTTGACCCACCACTACCCAAGCTTCAAACAACATCTATATGTGCCTTTGATATTGCATATGCATTCAAGTATATAAAAATATCCTCTGGGTTTAGGAGAAGCCTCTCCATAGGAAGCCATTTGTCATCTAAAATCTATAATGAATTAGTTAGTAGTTAGCACTAGGAATTTACTCTCTTTTTAACTCAAAGATTAGATAGTGGAGCTACAAGAAGATGAAATCCTTTGTATTTAGATCTCTAAATGTCAATTCATTTCACTATTTTCAAATGGGACAAGTATATTAAAGAAGTTATAGACCACACACATCTAAGTCCAATAAGTCCCTTTTAAATTCGAGTTTCGAAAAAAAATTGAGTATATTTGTAGTTGGACAAGAAAAGTACAAATTTGAGAAAATTCATTTAGATCAAATTTAATTCACATATTTCTCAATCTAATTAACCAAAATTTAAGCAAATTTATCTAGAAAAATAATAGGTCAGTGATCCATAAACCACTAAGCTAATAACCCTAGTGTTGCACTAGAAATGGATATCTAAAACTTGATTGAATCCTACTATTCTCCTTAGTGCTGTCCAATAAATAAATAACTTAAGGTACTATTACCATTTGAAATAAAAAATGAATGTGTAGTAATAAAATAAAACACAAATCACACAAAAATAAGGCCCTTTTAGAGAAAACTTAGTCAAGTGAAAAACCTAAGAAGGGTGTGTAATTAACATCCCATTACTCATTCTAATGTTGGCATGATAGATAAAATGTTGATAAGGATTACATAGAGTTTCCCTAGCTATACACAATCTCCTTTATCTCTATTCTACTATTGTTCAACACTTCCCTAAAACTCTCTATATTCTTCTTAAATATATAGGAGATTTCTTTCTTGAGATAACTAGCCACTTTTCTAACCCTCTTATTATCTTTCTCATGGCTTGATATACTCTATAACCATACCATATTGAAGGATACTTTCTCTTAGCATTATCCTTCACATCCTTCAAACTTCTCCATTAGAGGTGGATAGTTATTATGGGCATGAATCACTAAGCATACAACTGGAAAGGAAATCACAATTAGTCTATATGAAAAGGAAAAGGCAATGGTTTGTCAACATGTACAAAATAAATAGAGATAATAGAAAGAAAGAATAACAAGTTGTCATATCCTCCAAGAGACTGCCAACTTAGCAAAATAATCCACCACAATAATGAAATTAGGCACTGCCCAATCTAACATCTAGATGAAGATAAATGCTACTTAAACAAGGTCAAATATCTAAATAACTTCCAACTAGATCAATATAAACAAATAGCCTATTGTAATATAAAAAATTGCATGCTTTGTAATTCATTTGATTGTGTTTTACAATCATTTTAGCTCCTTACCTATTTTGAACCTCATCCTAGTCTTTTCCCCTCTCCTAAGCCATTCTTATCCTTTTATTGTGACCCTCTGATCTAATTGATCTCTCACTCCTTTAATCTAGTCATGTATTTTATTTTCTTCTTTATGCAGTGTGTTCTCTCTCTCCTCTTATCCCATTTCCTCCAATCATTTTTAATCCTTTTAATCACTTGAATAAATCATTAAATTTTAAATCTCTCTCTCTCTCTCATGTGTGTAACCCTCACTATCCTCTCATTAAAAAATTCATTTCATAGCCATATATGCACTTGAAACCTTCATCCTTAGATGACCCTTATTTCCCTTAGATTCTAATAAAAAAAAATGGACCTCCTTAAGCTCAAGACCAAGCAAGAAATTCATAATAGAAAGGTGGAAACCTAGCCCTCACACCCTCCAACCTCTACGATAAAATTCCACGAGCATTAAATGAAGATCCAAGCTCCATATTAATTATTACTAGCTCAGCATCAAAATTATATAAATAAGTCCCTTCCTTCCATCATTCAAATATATTAATAATAATATTCTCTATTGATATCATCTTAAATAAATTTTATTTGAAGGCGAGAATGTTCTACACTTCATCAATATTTGCAATAGTGTGTGAGATTTCATCTTAAAATTTGTAACTATTTTTTGGAGCTCTTCACATAGTCATTCCAAGCTCTCTGGGTGACTATTTTCCATGTTTTTACACAAGATGAACTTGTTCTTCTTGAAAATATATTTAGGTTTTTATCCAATAATTTATAATAAGTCTATGTTTTCCTTTCATCCTCTAACATCCATCTTCCCATTCTATCTATTTCTCACTCATTTTTTCATTGCCTACCTCTCTCTTTTCCCATTAAAACCCTAGTTTCCCCTCTTCTTTATTTTCCCAACAAATTCTTTTTAAATATTGCCTATTTTTCCCTAAGATATTGTTTATCATCCCTTATTATAGCCCTATTCACACCAAACCATTCCTCTTCCACCATTTTTATCCTAATATTTCTCCTTGTTTAGCCTAGTTTCCTCTATGTCGTTTCCTACATACATTAGGGTTTTAATAACCATGTTTTGGATAGGTCTAGTTTATCTGTGTTGATTTCATTTTCAAATTATTTTTCATCTCTTAACTAAGTATTTTTACACTTGAAATCCTATAATGGGACTAACTAGGACAAAATACCCTTTAACCCCTTTATTTTCCAAAGTTTCATTTGTATTTTTATGCTTGCAAGCTTAATATGGAAATTTTGGTGAAAAATCTAAAAAGGTGCCAAGAGGAAAGCGTGTTGAAGATTACCTAACAAAGATCCTTATAATTTGTTATCATGTTCTAAGGTCTAGACCAAGCTACCCAAAGACCAATTAGCTAGCACAAGAGTTAGGAGAGGACTAGACCACCCCCTAGGGAGCTAGATGCATAGAAACCTATACATCCCTAAAGATGTGTTGGGTGAATATTTTGCAATTCCTTTACAAATTACAAAATAGGGATTTCAGCCACAACTATGATGAGAATGTTCTATCCTTTGTGAAAGGGGAGGGTCCCTTCTTATTGCTTACTAGAACAAAAGTAAACTATGCTAAACTCAAAGTATTTACACTAGCTTTAACCATGTGGGGCTTTTTGCATTCACAATTTTCTCCGCTTTTAGAAAATATGTTTACAATGTTCCATGGTAATATTCTACAATGCTCTACACCTATAAATATCTGCCTAAGCAGTAATCACCAATATTCTTGATTAAACATAAGAGTAATCAAAGAGTACTAGTACAACTAGATTAATAGTAACCAAAAGACACATGAAAGTACAAAGTCTTCTTTCTACCCTCTATGATAGTTTTTGAAGTAACAAATGATGCACGTTGTAGCACAAAGTCTATCAACCCACTTCACCAATAGATCCACACACAAAGTGAATAACTCCAAGCTCAAAGTCTTGATAATATTTCACCAAGAAACACTTACATCACACAATTTCAAGTAATCAATATAACTCAAAGTTTATAGATACTATCTTGAACATCCTTCCAATCATAAGAATGAATCACCACTTATCCAATTAACAATAAGAGAAATCAACAAGAACGACATAAGATCATTCTCACTCATACAAACTTGATTCAAAACAAAGGTTGAAATAAAAATTCACCTCATTTTATTAACTAAATTTGATCTTGCAATTTGAACACAACATTTCAAAGTTGAGCCACAATTTGGGCAACACTTCATTGCATAAGATAAAAAGGTGCCAATTACAAAAGATCTCCCTCATATTTATAGAGGAGAGCAAAAGAGTTAATCTAGGAAAGAAATAACTACTTTGACTTATTCTTGACATTGGAGTCCAAAATTATTGAAGGACTTCTCTGTTTTTACATGTATTTACAATTTTGAGAAAGAAATGTAAATTGTCTTGAACTAATTACAAAAAGCATGGAAATACTAAAAACTAAAATAAGGCAAAATCTACCTTCTCCACAGTCCTTCTCCATGAAGTCTTCATACTTCTACATGATGACTTGCACTTCATCACTGTCTAGCACTAAAGTGTGCTTGGAGATGGCGAGGACTCTTGTGATTGAATCCTAAACGGTGTTGCGAGATTTCTAGTGCCTTTCAGGAACAATTTTCAAATTATCCAAAGTAAGCTAAATATCCATCTTTTTTTTCCAGAGTAAGGTACTAGACAATCAAAAATATGCAAGTGTGTCAAAATTCAATGCTCCTTGCATGTTAAAGAAAATGACTAAGGCACAAGATAGTATGCAAGGGCGCTGAATTTCAGCACTCCTACAACTTTTTAACTTTTTGCATTTTGACTTGTAGGGGTGCTGAAATTCAACACTCCTACAAGAGTAAAATTTTGTCTAACTCTAGAACTAAAATTTCGCAACTTGGTTCAAAAGGAAAATTTCAACGAAACAAAAAGGGTTAACGCTCAAAATGAATTTTTGAGGCTATGGAACAATGCACAAGGACCAATCCAATTCACCTCGTTTTGCATGCTTAGAGTTCGTGAGCTACGAAATTAACAAGTTTCTTAGGGGTTATCCCATGAATTGAGCACAAAAAAATTTGAGGATAACAAGATGAAAATATAATTTTGATTGGACCTCTAACATAATTTGAAAGGTGGTTGGACCTGGTTATGCCTCTACACTAAAAGTTCCAAGTGAAATCCTTCCTTTTTTACTATTTTTCATTTATTTCACACTTAAAGCATAAGAGCACTTTTTTTTGGGTTTACTCTACATCTATTTTTATGTGTCTATCATGAAATAAAATGATGGTGATATAGCGCGTTGGTAGACATGTATGCAAAATTGTAGAAGTATAGGTATGTCACGTGAACTGTTTGGCATCATGCCTCAAGAAAGGTGGTCTCCTAGAATGTCATAATCATAGGATATGCTCAAAATGGATTTATTGAAAGGGCTTTAGAAACTATCAAAATAAATGCAATCGACAGAAGCATAGATAAGCCACATGAACTGCTCAATAGAATGCCTAAATTATTGAGTCTGAAAATGGTCGTGGAAAGGTTTGATAATTAAGAAGTCATAATAATCCAAGTTCGAAATCTAGAGAGAATGCTCTAGTCGATAGCCTCCTATAAGAAAAACACCCGTAACCTATCCTATAGCCTCCTCTTGCTACCTGAAAACCTAGTTGTTGCTGGCCTGGCATCATTGGTCTCTGCCCCTCCAACCTTTTGTTTGCTAGTATTTTCTGCCCTCCCCGCACTATTGGTTACCACTCCTCCAAAAAAAAATTTCCATTATTTGTTGTCTCCCCCACTGCTATTGGTGTTCGCCCCTCCAAACTTCATTTTCCTCATTCCGAGAGCCATGTTCCAACAAGCGAAACACATCATTTTCATATGCTGCATTTAATCATCGCAACTGCATTTTCTTCTTATACACACATATATAAAGGAATTTCAAGTAATAAGTACTTGATTCACCCCCTTCAATCTATAGTGCATTGTAGATGTGAATTAAAGCAACAAAAGTTCAGTGAATAAATGTCTCAGTTATAAGCCTTTAGTTCGAGTTATCTGGTTTTGTGCTTGGAAGCCCATGCACATCATCTCAGGGTTGTTGAGTTATTGTCAATCCTAAAACCATTCAATGCCTTATTACTTAGTTCAAGCCACTTCCACCTTCATTAGGAAAGCAAACTAAATCACTCTAATTGGAGAACAAATCGGTTATGATTCAGTTTTACTGTGCTAAGCCAAGCGGCTAGTTGTTAGTAGTGGAAAAAGTTATAATTTAAAAGTGAGTACAAGTTTAAAGCATTTAGGGAAGTAGTTTATCTCAGCCATGCCAATAGTCTCCAAGCAGTTCACAATTTGTAAGCCATTAGGTAAACTGTTGGTGATGGGTTTTTTTTTGATTAAAAGTTATGTCAGGCTATACAATAAAGTTTTTTTTGTCTAACCAAAAATCTTTCACGTTTATTTTGTGAAGACTAGCAATCAACACTCAACTTTTTGTCTTTAGTTGTTTATGATTTAGAGTTGTTCGATCTTTAATTCACTATTCACTGGCCCTTCAAAATTCACCAGCCGTTTCTGTAGACGTCGCCACCTTCATTAATTTCTTGGCATGTCGTAGCATTAATCTTGCCCTCTCTAACTTTAAATGAATATTTACAGTAGTCAACGCGCAACCCTATCTTACCCTCATCAAAGCTATGTGTACAAGGGATTACTGTAGCTATAGTTGGTTGAACGCGAAATACATTCATTAATTTTGACACTACTTGGCGAACCTCATCAACAACACGTTTTTGCTTTTAAAGTTGGTGAGCTACTTCCAGTTTTGGATGACTTTGTTCTAAATGGAAAACAAATCCAATCAATGTGTCTTAATTATTGTGGTCAAATGTGAATCTAGCACATCAAGGGAATGTTTACAGTAGTCAACTTGCAACTCTCTCTTCTTCTCAGCCACCTATAATAGGGCTTGTCGTGGACCATAGGGAGTATTTTCTTTTGTTTTAGATTTTAATTTTAGACTTTAATTTTCAGTTTTTAGTTTTAGTTTTAATTTAATTTAATTTTAGTTTTTAGTTTTTAATTTTTAGATAATTTTGATTAATTTTCATTTTTTTTTTAACTTTGATTTTTGTTTTAGTCTTTAATTTAGTTTAATAATTTTTAATTGAATTATAATTAATCTTTAGATAATTTTGATTAATTTTGATTTAGTTTTTTTTTTAACTTTGATTTTTGTTTTAGTCTTTAATTTAGTTTTGATATTTTTTTTTTTAGAATTAATATGTATTAGAATTAATTTAATTAATTTAGATTAATTTTAATTTTGATTTAGTTATTAATTTTGATTTAGTTTTAGTTTTTAATTTAGCTTTTTAGAAACTAATTCTATTAGAATAATTTAGATTAATTTTAGTTTCAATTAATTTGGAATAGATTAATTTAACTTTTCGATTAGAGTAATTTAGAATATTTTTTGATTAAATCGGTTATTGTTAAATATTGGTTTTCTTTTTACTCTAGTTTTCTATTTTGGGGTCAATTTTGTTAGTTTGACTTTTGTGCAAGTTCAAGTGACCAAGATTTGAACATTCAACTTTCGTTGATCAAAGATTGGAGGCCAAAACTACTAATCGTGCTTTGTAGGGCTCTTTCTTTAGTTTTCTTTATCTTTAGTGCCTTTTCCACATAGATTGATTAGTAGGGCCTAAAAAGAAATTGAGTGATTGAGTTGACATCATAAGCAGGTTTAAAATTTACCAGTGCTTGTGTTGTCTTGTGGTTTGCATTTTGTTTCTAGGTGTGTATGTGCTTCTCTTGTGCCATTTGGCAATCTTGAGAATCAGAAACACCTTTAGACATTTTGTATAACCACCCACACATTTGGATTTTGGAATTAAAATGAACATTATGCGAGTGTGAGGAAAAGTTGTTTGTGTATGCACTCCCCTTGCACTTCGTGTGATCTTGGGTGATAAAAAAAAACATCTTTGTCTTGCTTTTGTTACCTTTAGAGGGGCCTACCTTCAAAAAGGGGATGACTTCAACCGTTTTTTTTTTCTTTTTCGCTCAGGCCGGTATATAAAAGGATAAGACTAACGTGTCAAGTCCTCATGGTATGTAGGCCTTAGTCATGCAATGTTATTCAAAATAGGGTACCTACCTTTTCTTTTAAAGGTATAAGAGTCCCTAGTAGAGTGATTAAAGCCTTAAGTGGCTTGTTGGATGCTCGCGAGGTGCCATGTCCCCGAGTATTCACTAGAACCCTCTTATTTTTAGAAGCTTCACCTTTCAGCCATTGCTTGGTATAGTGTTGGGTACAATATCATGCCCAAAGATACTAACTACTGACTCCCTTGAGTAGAGATAGCAAATTCCTCTTTGGGGAATTCGAAGTTGGTGAGCCTAAGAAGTGAGTGCACTATAAGGGGGATCCTGTGCCACCAAAATTCTAAGCTATCCGCTCTCGAGAAGGAGAGGTGATCAACACTGATCTGGGGTATTTCAATGAGCTATACCAAGTATAATTTCCCTTTCTAATTAGGATTGCACATGTTTTTTAAAGTGCTTGTATCAAACAACCCAAGAGAAGACAAAGTGTTTGCCAAAGTGTTTGCTAAATTAATAGAAAAACAAACACCTCTGAAATATGGAAAACCATAATTAGATTAGAAACAAATTCACAAACTGGTCAAAATTGTAGGAAAACCTGGTCAAAATTGTAGAAAAATCGAATTATGTTCACAGTGAAACACAACTGACTGTCTTGCAACGCATCTGCTCAATCTGAAACACAACTGCTAATAAATGACGCATCTGTTAAATCTGCAACACAATTGATTGTCCTGAACTACAACTATCTGTCACTCAAAAAAACAACTGTCACTATCACAATCTAAGGTCAAACCCTCAATAGCTCTCTAATTACCTTTTTACAGTGCTCTCTATACAAAAACCAGAAAGATTTTCTCAAACAGTCCACCATTACACCTTTAGGTTTGTCATTTTGTCTTAGCAATAGACATGCCATTGCAAAATTTAGTTGCATTTTAGGATTCCTAATCACTTTCAACTTAGCCAAACTCTTAGGTTCTTATCTTTGCAAATTTCAGAAAAGGCCAACTTTTCATACCTTGTGTAAACCATTGCTTCAAGAACAAAAATTGTCATTGACCAAGTCACTTGTTACACTTATTGTCTTTGTCATTTTGGGTGAGTCTTTTCCCACTCATAAGTCTAGTTTGGGAACTCACTTGGTCTCTTTGTCATTTCACTTGGTCTCACACAAGGTCCTTTGACAATTAGAATTGAAGCATTGGCTAAACTTTGGATGGTTAGTAACCTTTTCCCAAATCTCCCAAAGTTGATCACCTTTAGAGCTTGCTTACACCTTGCATTTAGAACACTTCCTTTAACATATATTTTCATTAATCATTCCCCTTCGATACTTTTCATCCCTCATAAACATTATTGTCATTTCACATTGGACATCTAGCATCCTCCTTAGGCATTATTGACTCCTCGTTCGAAAAAGACCAAAAACATAGTTGCATTAGCATTGCTACTTTATATCCAAAAATTCCAAAAACATAGAATTAGAGTCATATCATTTCCACCATTAGACCTAGTCCCATATCATTTGCATTTTTCCTTGTTTGAGCAAACCTATCATGGTTTAGACTAGATTACAAAAAAGGAGAAGAGACATGGACCCATTTGGACACGAAGATGACCTTTATAACCATACAAGTGACATGAACCAAAATGTTACCTCACAAACAACTCACAACAATACCATAATGGGATCTACCTCCAATAACCCCTTCAATGACACAAACATTAGACATATATAACACAACAATCCTTTTGAGCAATTCATTCAAAGAGATCCCAAAGGAAATGTGTTTGTAGAAGACATAGAGGCTACTGCCCAAAATCCAGAAGTAGCTTCTTTTGTAGATGAATTAATCATGCTAGGTCCCCAACACTATTTAGCCAAAATATTGCATGAAGGGGTTAGATTACCACATGGATTTTATGTCAACACCTTGAGAGCAACATGACCTAGCCATGACACACAAACTAGTCAAGCTCTCCCAACACCACAACATAATGCTACCCCTACTTCTAGTGGCATCACAACTCAAAGTGCAACAAACAGGATCAATGAAACATTTGCTTTTTGGGCACCTACTACATCAAAAACCATGTCACAATCAATGCCACAAGTTTCTCAAACTGTGTCACAAACTATTGGATGAACATTTTGCACATTTGGATCATCATCCAATGCCTTGGGGACATCTTCATTCAATCCTTTTACAAGAAGTAAAACATAAAGAATTTCCATTCAAGGACCTCAACCCAACATCAATACCACATCACAAGGTTCTCAAATCACCACAAACATTAGTGGCCATCAAGGTCATCAAATCAACACAAACACTAGTGGCCCTCAAAGAAAAAACATGAACTTATCATATGGTCATATCCCTCAAATTGGATAAGGAAATCAAATGTCACAACCCATGAAAATGTCACAAACAGGTCACATACCACTTGGTCATCAAAACACATGACATGGACAACACATTCCTCAAATTCAATTCAATACTATTGGATCACATATCCCGACATACTCTTCCCATATTCATACACAGGCTCAATATCAACACGTACCAACTCAAAATATATCATCGCAACAAATGGGAATGCATGGGATACCTATCACCAACATGTTTGATGCCATCAATAATCCAATAGTGGATGCATTGACTGCATAATTAGCTACATTACAAAAGAAAGTATAAGACATGCAACTATCAAACAAGAAGCCTCATACATCCTTTGACTTGCATCCATATCCATTTGACACAAAATTATGCATGCCACCATTTTCTCTAGGATATGTGTTCCCAAATTTCTCCAAGGACAAAGGAAAGACAAAGGAAAGGCAAACCCCATTGAGCACATAAGAGAATTCACAACCAATTTTGTAGACGTGGCCCATGAACACACTTATTTGATGATACTTTTTCCTAGGAGTCTTGCAGGTCTTACACTTAATTGGTTCACACTTTTTCCTAAAGTGATAAGATCATGGGAGGAACTTGCCAAAAAAATTGTAGAGAACTATGCCTATAACATTGACAATGACATTACAATCACCACACTTTGTAAGATGACACAAGAAGAATATGGTGAAACATTCATTCCTTCCTTTCAAAGATGGCGAAGCTTGGCAAGCTGATGTCTAGTTGAAATTCCCAAAAAAGAGAAGGTACACATGTTTGTCCAAAATCTCCTTAGACCGTTGAAATATGGCTTGCAAGTTCATTGTTGTACAACCTTCATAGACCTTGTTGAAAAGGGTGTCCAACTTGAAAAGGCCCTCATCAAGAAAGGAAAAGTTAAGTACCCTAGTAAGAACATAAACACAAACATGACCTATTACAAGAACAAGTATTGGGCCAAGAACAAACATGTTACCAATGATGGTGTTGTCGACGCTAAGGCAGTGAATAAAATAGGTCCTGAAATCACACTTAGGGGATCTCAACCACAAAATAATCCCCCATCTATCCTGACACCTACTACAAATGTTGTCCAAAGCAACGAAACCCAAGGTCAACAAAGACAACCCATACAATTCCCAATGTGACACACTTACACACCCTTGGGAGAACCTATTGAATTTGTCCTCAAGAAGCTTGTCCAAAATAATATCATAACATTGTAAGAACCTAAAGCATATGATCCAGGAAAATTTAAACCATCATGGTGGGACGACAACGCCTTTTGTGATTACCATAGAGAAAAAGGACACAAAACATCATCCTGTAAACAATTACGGAACATTATACAAGATTTAATTAAGAACAAAGACATTGCAATTAATGGTCATCAATACTCTTCCAATACTGACCATACCATCCATAAAAACCCATTGCAAGATCATGGTTCGGGAAACCCCTCCTTGTCAAGTCAAAAGTCTAATAACTTGGATAACTACACTTGTGCTGCCTTTGACTACTCGAGTGGACCTATAATCAATCACCTTTGAGCTACTAATGAATATGTCAATACTATCACTATAAAAAAGACTCCTAAATGTAATTTCACCACTCATCGAGCTAAAATAATGATACCTAGCCCTTCTGCTAAGCAACCATAGCCTAAAGGAAAATTTAACCTTGTCGATCACTTGGCAAAAACTCCTGCTCAAATTTCCATACTTGAAGTTTTCTGCATCTTTCCCACACATAAAGCTATCCTTGTGATGGAGCTTCCAAAATTTATGTAATCTCTAGAATTCCCATGGACTTGGACTGCAAATTAAACCCTCCTCCTCTTGGTTAGGAAAAGGTTGTGTATTTGAAAACCCTTGGTTGTTCTAATTTTGTGTTGACTTGCTTTGCCCAGTTTTCAGTAGCTTAAGTCATCACCTAAGCCGTCATATGCATCCATCCACTGACCCCTTTGGTTAAGAGCGTCAGTCACCTAACTAGCCATTGACTTTATCTATTTCCTAAAGTTGGGTTTTAATTTTCCCTAGTGACTTAAGCTTAAGTCATCCACCCAGGAGGGTTATGTCACTTCAGCCTAACAATGGCCCTTTTATTAAATGCTAACCTTGTCGTGTGTGCAGGTTTTGAGATTCGAAGTTGTAGGAAACGATCTTGGCCATACCCCGCCGGCTCACGGGCAATAAATTCCAGCCAGTTATGTAGTGCAAAGGTAGCAAGATGAGGACGTGTGTCCTCATACGAACATGGGGAACGGTCTCCACTATCCCACTTATTGCCCATGGTTCTGAACTGACAACGGTGATTAGATCATGGGATACAATCTGAACCATTTCTTGCTGGCTCATGGGGAGAAAGTGAATGCCTATTAGAAGTTGTGGGATCAGCGAGATCCTGACATGTAGAATAGTCCACCTAGTCCACGAGGCAGATGAGACCCGCCGATGGGTAGGTTGTTACTTGACTTAGCTCCACGCTATTGGTTGGAGACAAATGGACCAAGTATTACTGGAATTCAAATCTTGTTAGGCCGATGTGAGTCGTGTGATCTCCCATCTCATCACAAGATTGATGATAGATATTTAAAATTGGAAAATGGACATGTGATAGCCATTTCTTTTTGCATCCAACGTTCATTAATGACATACTCCTTACAGGAGTGATCAAATTGATCTCTATGCATGTGGAGACTTAATTGCTAGCAATCATGAAGTATGATCCACAAATTTCCATGCACTTGGGAAATAAACGACGACAATACACATGCCAAAAAATTTCCTAGCTTGCGCACGTGTTCTCATCAAAGCATTGATGATTGTTGTCATCCCATTGCTCAATAAATACAGCTTGAGAGTTACCATTTTTTCCATTGCAGTCAACTGTTAGGTCTTTTGAGTACGTGCAGAAAGCTGAGGTGACAAGCACAGTTTCTTTTAATATTAGAATGATTGAGGCTGGCACTCCATTTGTCCTGATGCAGAGGTATGTTAGACTCAATTTGTAAAAGTCTTATGGGGTAGACCTGGAGCTTACACAAAGCGCTTGTAAGAGTGTCCATGGCAAGGAATCTTCACCTGTGATTACTAGATACAACCACCGACTGAAAGGCCAGGCTGCGAGCTCATAGATAATGGTAATGAAAGGGAAGGAAGCTATTGGGCCATCTGGAAAAATATAGAGGAAAATTAGGTATGGTTGTGGCTCATTCAGATGACAGAACTCTCCCATTGATGTTACTGATAGCTCATTCGATAGCGAAACGGAGACAGACTCTAGTTACCGCCGGTACCTAGCAACCTTAGGCTGAGCTCTATCTCCTGAGGCAGAGGTGTTATCTATTCCTCCTTTGGATGTTAGGACTCTGAGTGGGCAAGATGTTGTTATGAAAAAAGAGGACAAAGTCAAGGAAGGAGTTGAAATTTCATCCTCAACCCTCGCTACAACACGAAGTGGGCGTGTGTACCATGGTGTGTGTCCTGCTAGTGGAGGGTCTTCTAGTTGATTAAAAGGGTGGTGGTGAAGTGAATTTTTTGTGTTGACTGGTATTTTATGTTGAGGTTGTTTTCTCTTTGCATGTGTGGTTGAGTTTTCAAGTGTTAGATTTTGAATGTGTGCCCTCGTGGTAATCTAAATTTAGGTCTTGCTGCTTACATGGCAATTGAGGAATTTTTGGCTGTATTTTGTTTCTTCCTCAGGGCGGCTATGGAAATTATGTTTTTCCCATCTCAATAGAATCACCATGTGGGGAATTTTGAAATGCAATTGAAATTTGGTGCAAAATGAAATTTTGTAGTGTAATTGCATTTCGAGCCAGAAGCTTGTTGGCTCCATTACTCTATAAACGGGAATTCAGGGCTCATTTGTAGGGGTTATAACTTTTTGAGTCTTCAGGTCTAGTATGTAAAAGGGTAGAAAATAGAAGAATACTAGAAAATAGGGTAGTCGAATTGTCTTGGTTTTGATCTCTGCATATGAAAATATTAATGAGTTTTGTAGAAATTACTGATATCAAAAGTAAATCCCATACATAGTTCATTCACTCTTCTTTGTAAACTATTTTGCAAGTTTTGAATATAATATCAAGTATATTTGGTTCATCTTCAAATGTTTCATTTGAATGCATGCCTTCATTTTTTCATTGGTTCAATGAATCGACTAAATGTTTAAATGAGGCCATGAATTTGTAATGATTTACTGAGAATTTGGTAAGAAGTGATGAATTATGTGCAGAGAGTTTCCATAACGCAAGTCCTTACAAAATTAAGTCCATAATTATCAGATTTAAAGAATTTCTGCATGACAGGTTGTAAGATGCATGACTCCATTACCCAATGGATGAAGACACTGGCCTATTTTTCATGGTATTTTCCTTTTGAATGATGATAATATATTGGACTGTCAATTCAGGGTTAGAATACAAATCTTTTAAAATTATCTACAATGAGGCATGTATGTGAGATATTTTCCATGTTCCTATTAAATTGATGGATATTTGCTTAAAGATTAGCCAACCTTTGAGTGAATTGTGCCATTTACCCCTTATAGGAATTGATCTATGATTTTCTATGTCATTTATTGAAATAGTCAAATAAAATGCTAAAAGGAACACCCTCCTAGGTCCCACAGAGCCTGAAGAGTAGAAGATTGCAGTCTTCGACTAAATCTTGTCAGTTGGCCATTCACTTTAAGGGTCTTAAATATAGGAGTTGGATACTCTTTAGAGATTCCTTAGGTGTACTGGGAAAACACCAAACAAAATGGCGACTCTGCTAGGGAAATTCTCATTCTCCAAATGCAAATACAAAATGCAAAGTGAAAGGGTGAAGCGAACCTGAACATCTTGATTAGATAACAACAAATTCTAGAGCCTGGAAAATATTTTGAGTGCATCAAAGACTGAAGGATCCAAATGTGACTCTGTTGTGGAAGATAGCCCAAAATGTGTCTAATTTTAAAGAAACTTCATCTCACTTGAAGTTCAGTCCTCGGGAATGAGGTCATGACTCTGACTCAAAGAACCTGTTAAAGCATATATCAATTGATTGGATCTGTAACTTACAAGGAAAAGGATAGTCATATGCTGCAAATTACCAGGTATTTTCATAGAATTTGAAGAAATAGGAGTGTATTATTGGTAAATCAAGATAAATTTCCCCATACTGGAGATGTAAATGATTCCCTAATGAGTGAATTAGCACTAGATGAGGGAATGATAGTAATATTTTAGCATGCTTTTATGTACAAGTTAAATTCCTACATAATGATGAAAGGAGCATGTCAAATTATTAGATCTTAGGTAGCATTTGTAAGAAGTACATATGCTAGAAGCTTAGGATCATATTTTGTGAAAGGAATTGAGATAATATTGTATGTTTTCCTGGAGTATTCTAAATTCCTTTTCAAGAACTAAGGATGGGTTATCAATTCACATCATCTGACACAAATATGGAAAAGGACATACAAGGTGAACAATCATTGTATCACCAAAGCAATTTCAGTACTGATAGGTACAAGGCAATTAACTTTGACAATGTTAGTGGCTACCCAAATATGGTACCACCCAAGGTCAAGGACAAAATACCAAGATTCAGTGGTGACAAGTCAGAGCTAGCAAGTAGGCATGTGCAAGAATTTGCTGATGTGATGGGTGATTATGAGATAGATTGCAAAGATGCAGCTATGAAGCTATTCATTCAATCTCTAAAAGGAGATGCAAGAGACTGGTTCTCTTTTATGCCTGATTCTTCTATACATTGTTGGAATGAACTTAAGGTAGCCTTCATGGGCCAATTTGGTGAAAGGATAAACCCAAGTGTTGCAAGAAAGAATTTCATGGAGATTTCTAAGGATAAGGGGTAATTGGTCCCTGCTTTCAACCTTAGATTTGCCAAGGTCATAAGGGAAATCCCTGAGCACATAAGACCAAATGATGCAGAGTGTTTGGTTGTATATATGGGTGCATTTGATAGTAAGATGGGCTTCTTGTTAAGAGATAAAGAGTCTGACACCTTACAAAAAGCCTACCAAGAGGCTATGAACATTGAGAATAATTTGAAATACTCAATCATGAGAGGACCCGCAATTGCTAGCAGTAGTTTTAATAGCATTCAGGTTAGTGAGCCAAACCAATCAGGAAGTAAAAATGTTTTTCAAGAAAAGGAGCCCATAAATGTTGCATCTACATTACTCCCACTAGGTGAAGAACATGAGCAAGCATCAACCTCACATCAACTCAAGATGGGGAAGGTTGACTTGATTCTCTCTGTTAGAAAGTTGTATGAAATGAAGAGACATGTGAATGAGCCACCATATGACTTGTTTTCAAGATTCTTGGATGTTCTGATGGAGATACCCAAGAGTTTTAGGCCTAGTGATTTAATGTGCATTAATTTGTTTTGTGAAGATTACATATCAAGATCAAGCCAGTGGTCTAAGAATCAGAAGCCTCATAGCCTTGATCAAGTAGTGGATTGGATAAATACTATGGAAGAAATTGAGCATGGTCATATGCCCCTAGTTGTTTCCTAGAATGTGGGAAATCATTTCCATAGTGAGGAGGATAAGAGATTAAAGTTGAAAGATCAAGGAGAAGCATCAGAGTCTGAGCAACTAACTATTGAATGTTGTTATTTTACAAGCAACATAGAAATAAGTGCATGTAGTAATGATGAGGATGAAGAGACAAAGTGTGAGAACAAGGAGATAATACCTAATTATCTCCCTTGGGATGTCATAAGTTATAAGAAAACACAAGAAGTACAAGGTGAAACCTCACAAACTGATTCAACTAGCACTCATCATACACCAGTCAGTGAGGGGAATCCACTTGGCTTCAATGAGATGGCACAAATGAGAAATCAAAGTGATGAGATCGAGTTTGGAAAATCTTATATTGAATATGATTCTTCTTATGAAGTGGAGATGGAATCCCTTGCTTCTAGTAGAGGATATGTTAACAGCCTTGAGGGTGTGTGTTTCCTAGGTAGTGAGCAGTACTCTTCATGTGAAAAATTCTCTGAATGTGGATCAATTATTGTGAGTGTAAATGATGAGGAGGATGTTGAGATTTTTTTTCTCTATTCCTCAAGTGATTACATTGAATTTGAATGCACTAATGATCAAAATTGTTGGAATCTTGACATTGAGCAAGATGAGGTACATGCAACTATCATGAAGGTATGGAAAAATCCTTTATTTGATGAACTTGCATTAGACAGTGAGGTTATAAATAATAATCCATATTGGTATAGAATCAATCCTCTTTTTGAAGATACCCCTAATGAGTATCTAACAAGTGCTACTAGTGGATGTGTCATGGATGGTGCAAACAAAAATCAAGGTGATATTAAGGTTGGCAACTTTTCCTTTGAAAATGTCAGTCTAACTGGATAGTCCCCCAACAAAATGGAGGATGTGGAGACACAAACATTGGTGAACTAGTTTCCAAACATGTGATTGAGCAAATTTTGATTGATAAGTATCAAGAGAATGCCTTAGACTTACTGGAGTCTAAATGTGACAATAGCTTACATGATAAATAAGTTCAAGATTATGACGTCAACTTTGAATGTAGCATGGATGTCAAAAGGGATCTAGATGATTATGATGATTTTCCTATGGTGACTGGCTATGTACTTGAAAAGGTAGTTGAAATGTCAGCTATTCATGTTCCACATGATGATATATTTTCCTTAACATAAAAGGAAGTCCACTCTTAGGAGATCAAGAGGTAAATTAGGATAAAAGCATGGACACATAGACAAAATTATTTTATGTTGAGGAGAAGGCACTACTTGATGATTCTACATAATATGTTAGTATCCCAGGATAATTTGATCCTTGTGAGGAGCAGTTCAAAGGAATAGGTAACCAGGGGAATGATATAAGTCAGTATGAAGTTGCAATGGATTTTTTTGCAAATGCTCCTTATCTTATGGACCTTATCATGGAACTTCTTTCATCTCATGAAGACAACACTTGTGAAAAACAGATTGAGGATATGCCTGATCATGTTTTCCTTTCCTCTGATCTTATAGAAGATTGGCCAGATATAAGCCAAAATGTTTTAAGTTTGATGAGAAAGTGGAATGTGATTCTACACTTCATGATAGTGTGGAGTATGAAGGTTTCATCTTCCCACTCTAGCTTGATGAAACTATGGTTGAGAAGGATAAATGTAGCAATGTTACATCAAATGTTATAGGTAGTGTTGATTATGCTGGTGCTAACAACTTGGAATTGCATAATGTTCATGTGGACCCATTGCCAGTAAAAAAGGCCAAGGTGTTTGACAGAGGAAAGCATTGTCCCTAAATTTTGGGGGCCAGGCACCACCAATTTATTGAAGTAAATTGCAATGTATATTTTGTAAATAGTGTACATAGGTTGGTCTGGTGTGTTTTCTTTCTGTTGTGTCTGCTTGCTTTGTCCGAGCATGCTCCTAGGTTTTGGTCTTCTACCCTGGTCTGCTTCAACCTGAGATTCAAATTCTCGCTATACCCACTGGGGGTATACGTCCCCGAGCATGAGCCACTGATGAAGCTTCCAAAATTTCTATAATCTCTAGAATTCTCATGGACTTTGGCTGCAAATTAAACCCTCATCCTCATGGTTAGGACAAGGTTGTGTATTTGAAAAACCTTGATTGTTCTAATTTCCTATTGACTTGCTTTGCTTAGTTGTCAGTAGCTTAAGTCATCACCTGAGCCATCTTATGCATCCATCCACTGACCCCTTTGGTTAAGAACGCCAATCACCTAGCCAACCATCGACTTTATCTATTTCCTAAAGTTGGGTTTTAATTTTCCCTAATGACTTAAGCTTAAGTCGTCCACCCAGGAGGGTTATGTCACCGTCAACCTAACAATGGCCCTTTATTAAATGCTAACCTTATCGTGTGTGTAGGTTTTGAGATTCGAGGCTGTAGGAAATGATCTTGGTCATATACCGCCAGCTCGCGGGCAATCAATTCCAGCTAGTTATGTAGTGTGAGGGCAGCGATATGAGGACATGTGTCCTCATACAAACATGGCGCCCGATCTCCACTATCCCACTTATTGCTCATGGTTCTGAACTGACAGTGGTGATTAGATCATGGGATGCAATTTGAACCGTTCCCCGCTGGCTCGCGGGGAGAAAGTGAACGCCTGTTAAAAGCTGTGGGATCAGCGAGATCCCGACACATGGAATAGTCCACCCAACCCACGAGGAAAATGAGACCCGCCGACGAGTAGGTTGTTTACTTGACTTGGCTCCATGCTATTGGATGGAGACAAATGGACCAAGTATTGTTGGAATTCAAATCTTGTTAGCTTGATGTGAGCTATGTGATCTCCCATCTCGTCACAAGATTGACGACAAATATTTAAAATTGGCAAACAAACACATGATAGTCATTTCTTTCTGCATCCAGCGTTCATTAATAACATACTCCTTATAGGAGTGATCAAATTGATCTTTGTGCATGTGGAGACTTAATTGCTGTAAATCATGAAGAATGATCTACATATTTCCATGCACTTGGGAAATAAACAACGACAATACACATGCCAACAAATTTACCAGCTTGCACGTGTGTTCTCATCAAAGCATTGATGATTGTTGTCATCCCATTGCTCAATAAATACAACTTGAGAGTTGTCATTTTTTCCATTGTAGTAAGTTGTTAGGTCTTTTGAGTACGTGCAAAAATATGAGGTGACAAGAGCAGTTTATTTTAATATTAAAATGAGTAAGGCTAGCACTCCATCTATCTCGATGCAGAGGTCTATTAGACTCAATTTGCAGAAGTCTTACGGGGTAGACCTGGAGCTTATGCAGAGTGCTCATAAGAGCATCCATGGTGAGGAATCTTCACATGTGATTACCAAATGCAGCTATTGACTGAAAGGCCAGGATGCGAGCTTGGAGATAATGGGAATGAAAGGGAAGGAAGCTATTGGGACATCCAGAAAAATATAGAGGAAAATTAGGTATGGTCGTGGCTCATTCAGACGACATAACTCTCTCATTGATGTTATTGATAGCTCATCCGATAGCAAAACAAAGATAAAATCTAGTTACTGCTGGTACCTAGCAACCTTAGGCTAAGCTCTATCTCCTGAGGTGAAGGTGTTATCTATTCCTCCTTTAGTTGTTAGGACTCTGAGCGGGTGAGATGCTACTATGAAAAAAGAGGACAAAGTTGAGGAAGGAGTTGAAGTTTCATCTCCAACCCTCACTACAACACGAAGTGGGTGTGTGTATCGTGGTGTGTGTCCTACTGGTGGAGGGTCTTTTGGTTGATTAAAAGGGTGGTGGTGAAGTGAATTTTTTTTGTTGACTCGTATTTTTTGTTGCGGTTGTTTTCTCTTTGCGTGTGTGGCTGAGTTTTGGGGTGTTGGATGTTGACTACGTGCCCTCGTGGTAATCTAAATGTCGGTCTTGCTGCTTACATGGCAATCGAGGAAATTTTGGGAGTATTTTGTTTCTTCCTTAGGGTGGCTGTGGCAATTATGTTTTCCCCATCTCAATAGAATCACCATGTGGGGAATTTTGAAATGCAATCAAAATTTGGTGCAAAATGAAATTTTGTAATGTAACTACATTTTGAGCCAGAAGCTTGTTGGCTCCCTTACTCTATAAAAGGGAATTCAGGGCTCATTTGCAGGGGTTCTAACATTTTGAGTCTTCAGGTCTAGTATGTAAAAGGGTAGAAAATAGAAGAATACTAGAAAATAGGGTAGTCAAATTGTTTTGGTTTTGAACTCTGCATATGAAAATATTAATGAGTTTTGTAGAAATTACTGATATCGAAAGTAAATCCCATACATAGTTCATTCACTCTTCTCTGTAAACCATTTTGCAAGTTTTGAATATAATATCAAGTATATTTGGTTCATCTTCGAATGTTTCATTTGAATGCATGCCTTCATTTTTTCATTGGTTCAATGAATCGACTAAATGTTTAAATGAGGCCATGAATTTGTAATGATTTACTGAGAATTTGGTAAGAAGTGATGAATTATGTGCAGAGAGTTTCCATAATGCAAGTCCTTACAGAAATAAGTCCATAATTATTAGATTTAAAGAATTTCTGCATGACAGGTTGTAAGATGCATGACTTCATTACCCAATGGATGAAGACACTGGCCTATTTGTCGTGGTATTTTCATTTTGAATGATGATAACATATTAGACTATTAATTCAGGGTTATAATACAAATATTTTAAAATTATCTACAATGAGGCATGTATGTGAGATATTTTCCTTGTTCCTGGTAAATTGATGGATATTTTCTTAAAGATTAGCCAACCTTTGAGTGAATTGTGTCATTTACCCCTTATAGGAATTGATCTGTGATTTGCTATGTTATTTATTGAAATAGTCAAATAAAATGCTAAAAGGAACACCCTCCTAGGTCCCATAGAGCTTGAAGAGTAGAAGATTGTAGTCTTCGACAAAATCTTGTCAGTTGGCCATTCACTTTAAGGGTCTTAAATATAGGAGTTGGCTACTCTTTAGAGATTCCTTAGGTGTACTGGGAAAATACCTACACCTTGACAAGGCTTTAAAAGAGTCTTCAGTCCCCACTGACATTGATGTCAATTTCTTTGAAGCTATGGTCAGATATTTGGCTAATCCCCACTAGGTCACCTTCTCAGACCAAGAATACTCCATGCCTAAGCCATACCATAATGACTCATTACACATTGAATTTTTCATTCATAAACACAAGGTCAAATGAGTCTTAGTAGATGGCGGAGCTAGATTGAACATATGCTCCCTCAATTTAGTCAAGTCACTAGGCTTCTCTGATGCATGTGTAGATGCTAATAAAACTATTGTAATTAAAGCATATGATGATCAGGAGAACTCTTCTAAGGGAATTATCACACTCCCTATTCGTGTTGGACCAGCAATCATAGATACCACATGTCAAGTTCTGGATCTTGAATTACCCTACAACATCCTCCTTGGTCGAGCTTGGATTCACATATTGAAAGCCGTACCCTCCACATATCACCAATGTCTGAAGTTTCCTTATAATGGTACAGAGATTACCATAGTTGGTGATCCTGAACCCTTTCAATATTGCACCAACTTAAGGGGAATTTTTGAATCAAGTACCTATTAATCGTGAAACTTCAACATCCACTTCATCCCAGTACGTTGATCCATCTACACTTACCAAGTCATCTACTTCCACTGCTTCGACCTCCATCATACCATCCACCCCCACCATTCCCATCGCTGATTTGAATATCAAGATCTAGGACATAAGATGTGGAGAGTATAAATTGAACACTACTTATTTTATCTCATAGTTTCCCAAGTCTCTAAAAGTTTATGGTAGATCGTGCTTCAGATTAGAACCTAAGACCTTGTATTTAAAGTTCCTTGCACTACCACCTTCCCAAAATGGGGAGAGGTAAACAAAGAAGATATTGATGATATTTCAAATTGGATCTACAAAGATGAGAAAGATCTGCCACCATTACCAGTACAACAATATGGCAAAGGCTTTGAGATAATGAAGGCAAAAGGCTATGATGGAATCAGTGGTTTGGGCATAAACAAAAATGGAAGGATAGAACCATTCATGCCGACTGCAAGACTAAAGAACTGAGGGTTAGGGTTTAAGCCAATCATGATTGACTCTCCATGTACCCTTATGTCTTCTAGTATGGACGTAAGTGCTTCTTAAAATGTCAAGATATTTGATGAATCCTATACCGAGATTGAATCTCATGAATGGGAATACGGTTCTGAAAGATCCCTTAGTGACTATGATCTTGAAGAAATGTTTCTAGAACCAAGTGAGCCTTGTTTTGAGGAGAGATTTAGACAAACAAGATATTTCTAATGACAACCCTAAAATCCTAATGAAAAGAGAAGCTTGGGTAAGAACATTCTAGCCCTGACCTCATGACAATGACAAACCTAAACCACCACCTAATTCTTCTGACTTGTGCTTTCCTAATCGTAAACTCCCTCATGAGCCCAATTTACCTGAGATCATTGAGGACAAAGATTGGATGGAATCCTCCTGGGATCCTGATGATACTTCTTTCTTTACCCTTTCAGCCTTTTCTTGCATGCTCTCAGCATCCTCTCTGCCCTTCACTAATACTAATGATGGTATCTCCCTCATATACCCACAACTCATTGACTGGGATCAACAAGGTCTGCCTACCATGGAAACTTGTCAAGATGATGAAGCCATCATCGAATTCATGGGACTACATGAAAAAATACCAAGAGGGGACCATAGAGTTGGGTTTACTATAGATCTCGATTCCACAACATATTTTAGAGAGACTGTGAAACCCTCTAGTCGCAAAAGTAATAAAAATAAAACAAAAAAAGATGCATCTTTAGGTGAAAACTGCAAGGCACCTTCTAACAATACAAAATTAAAAAAAAGGATGTATCCAAGGGTGAAAACCTCTTTGAAGTGCCTAAGGATGGAGGGTTGGACTTTCTCCCCATTAATCAAGAGAAATCAGCCATGGTAATTGACGATACCATAGAATTCAATATAGAAACACCAATTTTTTTAAAAATGATTCTCCTCACAGCATCGTTGACAAAAAAGGAAAAGCCTGAGTTCCAAGAATTATTCACAGAACGTCAGGTCAATTTCACTTGGTCATATGTAGACATGCCAGGACTAGTTCCAACATTAGTCTTACATCATTTTCCCTTACTTCCAAAGACCAAACCATTCAAACAAAAACTCTAGAAGATGTACCCACAGATTGCTTTTCTTGTGAAAGTTGAGCTTAAAAAGTTGCTAGATGTTGAGTTCATAAGATCTATAGATTATGTTGACTGGATATCAAACCTTATTCATGTCACCAAACTGAATGGGAAAATCCGCATCTGCACAGACTTTCAGGATTTGAACAAAGCTTGCCCAAAGGATGATTTTCCACTCCCAAATATAGGCAGTCGTGGATCTTACAATAGGGTATGAGATGCGAGTCTCTTATGGATGGTTTCTCAGGATACAACCAAATCCGCATCACCCCAAAAGATCAACATCAAATGGAATTTACTTGTCCTTGGGGTACATACTGTTGGAACGTCATTCCTTTCGAACTAAAGAATGCAGGCGCCACTTACCATTAGGCTATCACCATGATCTTTCACGATCTAATGCACACATTAATGGAGGACTATGTTGATGATCTCCTATTAATATCCCTAACATGAGGCGATCACCTAAAGGTACTAGACAAAATCTTCAAAAGGCTAGAAGAGTATAAGGTTCGAATCAATCCTAAGAAGTGTGTCTTCGGTGTAACTTTGGGAAAACTCTTGGGATACATAGTTTCTCGCTAGGCCATTGAATTCAACCCCGCTAAGGTAAAAGAAATCTTAGATATGCTCCACCAAAAGGAATCAGTAACCTTAAATTATTATGGGGCAAATTGCAGTCCATCAGACGTTTCATTGCACAATTAGCTGATAAATGTCCACCATTCCAGTACTTGTTATGCAAGGGAATCCCCTTTGTGTGGACAGACAAGTGTCAAGCTACATTTCAACAAATCAAAGACTATCTTCTGACATCGCCAATCCTCATGCCGCCTATTGATGGGAAACCTTTGATATTGTACATTTCTACAACCAATTCCACACTAGGGGAATTACTTGCACAAAATGACCATGAAGAAAAGGAAAGAGCAATATACTACCTTAGTCGCACTTTGGTTGGGTATGAGATCAACTATACACCCATTGAACGTGCATGCCTCACAATAGTCTTTGCCACTCAAAAATTTAGACATTATATGCTGAATCATAAAACAAAATTAGTGGCTAAGATAGGTCCTTTGAAGTACCTTCTCAGTTAGTTGGGCAACACTAACAGGACGCTTGGAAAAATTGGTCATGATATTGAGTGAGTATGACATTTAGTGTATAGAACACAAAGTGATAAAAGGACAGGTCATAGCAGATCCACTCGTTGACGCACCTATAAAAGATGATCACCCATTGGTAGCTGATTTTTCATATGAATCCATCTTTCATGTAGGAACAAGATTACCTTGGTAACTTTATTTTGATGGATCCCATACATGTCATGGTTCTAGAGGAGGCACATTATTTATCACACTGCAAGGAAATTCTATTCCTAAATCATTTAGCACTACCTTTCCCTGCACTAATAATGTCGCCGAATATGAAGCATTGTTGACAGGACTCCGAATGGCAGTTCAATGGAAAATCAAAGAACTCCTAGTTTTTGGCAATTCTCAGCTCATTATCAACCAAGTCAATGATGATTACAACACCAAGGATGAGAAGCTGATGTTGTATAAACACATGGTGGATATTTTGTTGTCATACTCCCATATGATCGCTTTTGAGCAAATTCCACGAGCATAGAACAAAGCAGTGGACACTATGGCCACAATTGGATCTCTCTTGGATATCCCCAATAATGTGACACAATTTGAGTTCATGATAGAATAGTTGTTGGTCCCCACCTATGACATTCCTGAGTCTTGAATGGTCTACAAGCTCGTTGGTCCCAATTCCCCTTGGTATCAGGACATATACAATTACCTACATTCCCAGATGTTACCACCTGACCTTTCCAATAACTAACACAAGTCCTTTATTCACAAAGCTACCCGCTATACCATCATTAGTGACACCCTATATAGATGCAGCTTTGAAAATACCCTCCTTTGATGTCTCGACATAGATGAAACACAAACAACCTTACACAAGGTACACGAGGGTATATGCGGATCTCATTCGAGTGGCCCAACCTTAGCTAAGAAAATCATGAGACTTGGATACTACTACCCAAGCATGGAGAATGATGCTCTTCAATTCATGAGAAAGTGTCATCATTGTCAAGTACACAATGACCTTATTCATACGTCCACACAAGAGTTGCAACCAATCACTTCTCCTTGGACCTTTGCAAAATGGGGACTCGAACTCATGGGTAAAATTCACCCCACCTCATCCAATGGCCATAAATTCATTATTACTGCAACCAAATATTTCACAAAATGGATTGAGGCCATCCCTCTCACCTACATAACCGGTAAAGAAATTTCCAAATTCATCCTTAACTAAATCATATGTTGGTATGGTGTTCCCCAATCCAACATCACAGACAACGGTCGTCCTTTTAAAAATTAGATTTTCGTGAGCTTTTTGAGCAATTCCATATTCAACATCATTTCTCCACACCATATTATCCACAAGGTAATGGTCAAGCTGAGGCGTCCAACAAGACAATAATCAAAATTCTTAAGAAGACTGTTAATGACGTTGGTCGTGACTGGCATCTCCAACTTAACCCAACCCTATGGGCTTAGCGCACTAGTATCTGCATGCCTATGGACACCACTCCATTTGCCTTGGTCTTTAAATCCAAAGCTATCCTACCAATTGAAGTTGAAGTCCCCTCCTTAAGGGTTTCCATGAAGGGATTAATTGATGATGAGGAATACTGAAAGTCTCGAATGCATGAGCTAGAATTATTAGGAGAACATAGAAAAAATGCCTTGACTCACTTAGAGGCATATCAAAATCACGTTTTTGAAGTTATAACAAAAGAGTTATGGTCAGAAGATTTGACATTGGTGACTTAGTCTTGATGCAAAATCTGAAGAATCAAGCTGACCGTGAGAAGCTTGGAAAGTTCGAGCCTAATTGGCTAGGCCCATATGTCATCAGTGCATCCTTTGGTTCTAGTGCTTATCAGTTATCTACTCCAAAAGGGGACCAATTATCAAAACCCATCAACAGTCTACATATTTTTAAGTTTTATGCATAGCTTCAAAGAGCTTGGCCAAGACCATAAAAATACAAAAAAATTGACAAAATAAAAAAAATCATTACCTTGATGAAAAATTGGCAAACAGGTATCTTGGTAACACCAAAAATATAAAAAAATATCAAAAATAGTAAAGAGAAATAATTCATCCAAAAGTGAACCACTTCGGTGGCACTTTGGATAAGTACCATGGTGAAAACCTGGCAAACATGTGCCATGTGTAGGCAATCTTTGCTTGGCCATCTACTATCACTCCATCTGCCTTTGTCCATAATAAATACCCAGTCATATGCCACCGTCGAAAATTTCGTTAGAAAATAAATATGTTATTTCTTTCCATGGCTGACAACGGTTGACATCATGTCTCACACATCCTCCACTTTTCATCCTAAGCACATCCTTTTCCATCCCATTCATCCTGGTTAGTCCTAGACCTAATTGGGGGAAATACCCTTATCATCTAACTATAGTGGGTCTCGCACATGGTGCCACATATCATAAAATATCCTTAAAAAATCCATAAAAATTAGAAAATCTCCAAAACAAAACTTTTTTTTTTTTTCAAAATGTGTCAACAATCCAAAAAAACATTAAACATAATTTTTTTTTGAAAAACACAATAGCATCCAAATAACTTGCAAAAATCACAAAAACAGAGTCACAATCAGTCAAAGTCAATTCATAGTAAGAATAGTCAAACTACGAGGTCTTTGCACATTTGCTACGTAGGAAAGGCCATCATCTATGTGCCCCCGAGGCCCCCTAGTTCCAGTCCCTTAGGGTTTGTCGAGTCAAGTCAAAACATGTCGGTTCATCTTCATTATGTCAGTCCCATCCTTGTTGAACTATGAGGCAAGGCCATCAGTCGATGAGCCCCCGAGGCCACCTAGGTTAGTCCTTTAGGGTTTGTCATGTCGGTCAAATAAGTCAGACATAGTCACACTCAGACATAATACAGTGATTTGAATGTCAAAATTAAAATTGTGAACCAATAGACAACATAGTCCAATCAGTCATCAAGTAAAAAATTAGTCAAATTGCTAAAAACAATGCCAACCTAGTCACTTTATTGTCCCCTCCACGATGCGTCCTTGGAATTGGGCCCCATCCAACTATCATTTTCCTTTTTAGGATGTGTCTTTCCTGATGACCATAGTCATTGGCATTTTTAGGATGTATCCTTCCTGACGACAAGCATCGTCAAACTATCAAAACTATCAGACTATCAAACCGTCAAACCATCAAAATTGTCAAACTATCAAGCCATCAAGCAATCCACCTTTGAAAAAAAAATATTGGAAAACAATTGAATGGTTGTTGATTTTTCTAGTCTCTTTTGTCTTATCTTTTTGTTATTTTGTCTCTTGGTCATGTTACTAGCTACCTCGAGGATGTCCCATGAAGGAATTAGAGGTGCGGTGACATCTCATGACCTATTTTTCCTTGATTGTTGTCTTTGGTGTGTCTTGACAAAAAGACTGGGGAAACTTAGCCCTTAGTATGAGTTAGGACATTCCTTGTCTGCAACTGTCTATTTTTCGCAAGTGGATGACCTTGCACACCTTGGTCTATGTCATATCATGGTGTTTGTTGTCCATTTTTCACATTTTACCACCCAATGATGATTATGAAATGCCTATGATGTTATTTGGAAAAATATTGAAGTATTCCTTTCTCATCCTAACATTCATGTCTCCAACGCATTTCTTCTATTCCTTTCTCCTCTAGTATTCTCATCCATTTCGAGAGCACACTCGCGTTCTTTGAACCCATCTGTCCTCTCGAGGGGGCATACCACTACATCCTCTTCGTCCTTCGTCTCCCAACTTTCATATTTTTGACTTGTTTTCTTTGACACAATGCGATAAACTACATTATGTCAAAGAGGGGCAAAATGTAGACACATAAAAATGGCCTAGACCCACAAACCATATTTTCTATGATGACCATGCTTCTCCTTCACCTACAATTAAATAATTACCATTAATTATTTAATAACATCACCATTTATCCTTCGATTAAATAAAATTATTTATTTAACCCACTTTCCATCCCACCAAATCAATAATTAAAATAATTATTTATTGCATTCTGTCTTATTCCCATTTATGAATTAAACCATAATTTCCCAAAAGTCAACTTTCCTCCATAATTAAATAATTTCTATTATTCCAACTACTACTTTTTCTGCACCATTGATTTAACTGCTTTCAATTAAATCTCAACCCTTCATTTCAAAGCCTGCCCTAACTTTGACCTAATGTTGCTCTAACCCTAATGCTCCTCATCACATTGAATTCTAGCCTTTGATCATAGGACTTTATCAAATTCTAATCCTAGCCATCCATTTTCAAATTGACATTCTTTAAAAAGGGTCTCTCTCTAGTCATTTTTCATACATTCACACACAGAGTTATTTTCAGCATGCTTGAGAACTTGAGCAATACTTCAATATCTTGCTTGTCTTAGGCATAGGTCATAGTTGCACTTCAAATTTGAGGGCAATCATATAATTTGCAGCAAGATGGAGAATGCCAATGGAGGTCAATCAATGGAGGCTTGAGGACTAGATGATATTGTTTCAGTATTTTCATGCTTCTTATTTTCATTGTGGTTTATTGTTGATTGGGGTTTGATTTATTATGCTATTTTCTATTAACCAAAAAATTTCTCCCTAATACAGTTGGCATGGGAGCTAGAAGAGGACCAAGCTACTTGATTTGTAGTCACTACACCTAGTGGTCTAGTCCTCTACTTATAAATTCTTAAAATTTGACAATAATCTTCCTCTTTTCATTCGAATCATCTTTTATATCTGAAAAATATTTGTTCGAGTTCCTTTCTAACATATTTCCCATTATTTTCTCTCTTATTTACATGTATAAAGTTTTTGTTTCCAAAGTTTCTAGTCTTATTGATTTGATAGTAATGTTTGAACTCCAACTTGCTTCCAAAAAATTCTAAGAAGATGTGAATTTATATGCTCAAAGTTGCTTGGAGGATGGCCAATGAGTAAGAGATGATTATATCTATCTTATACTTTAGGCTCTAAATGACCTAAGGGGTAGTCTATCAATGCACATTGGATTCTATATGAGATGTAATAGGTTTATCACAATGTGAAGCAAATAAAATATTCATGCATACATGACAAGGATTCTTAAAATATCTCACATTCATATACATCCCTTGTACCCTTAATTATCAAGCATGAACATGTTAGAACAATAAAAAATTACACATCTAATGATTTTTCTGCTTTATGTGTGAGTGGGTTGGGAGGGATTTTTTATAAATTGACCAATTCCTATTCAAATAAATATAGAGTCACCAAGTATTACCACCATTATGTATTAACAACAAAAATTTATGGTGTAACATATGCAACATTTAGATGCTTGTAAATTTAGATATGGAGCAGTCCATTGGAGAGAAAACCATTGGTGAGAAGACCATTTGGGAGGTAGGATTGAGTGATTTGAATTTGAACTCAATCCCTGGAATTCATGGCAACTTCTAGTTTGGTCATTCTATGGACTTGGGCCTCTCTGTCGATGCTGCTAGGAAGGATGGATCGTTCGAGGTGGATGCTTTTGTGGGTGTTGTTGGGAAGGACGGGTCGTGAGGTGGGGAGGTGGTCAAAGATGCAATTTCTGAGGATAAGTGTGCGGTTGAGGCTTCCAAGGAATCTTGTGTTGGCTATCCATTGGTGGAGGTGTGCCCAAAGGCACCTGGTGGTCATGTGGCTTCTGGTGATAATGTGTAGGCCCCAAATTCTAGGGAGTCATCTGCGACTAATCCAATAAATCCTCAGATTGAGAATGTTTTGGTGGGAAATAATTGACTGGCGGGGTAGTCATCTTTGCTTGGGTAGAGATGGGATGACCTTTTCTCCTCAAATATTAAAGGAAAAGGTGTTGTGTCCAAATCTGTGTCTTCCACTGGTGTTGAAGGCGGCTTTGCCTTGTCCATTCCTAATTCTCTTGTGGACAAAAATATAGCTATAATGGATTTTTCTCTAGTGGGATAGTTTCTAGGTCCTAGACCTAATATTTAGGAGGTTTGCACCTGGGTTCGTAAAAAGTGGGCTCTGAAGGGTCAAGTTGAAGTTGCAACTATGGCTAAAGGATTTTTTTCCTTTTCTTTTTCCTGTGATGAAGACCTAAGAGCGGTTTTTGCTAAAGGTCTGTGGACTTCCAAGCATCTCACCTTGGTGTTACATCCCTGGGAGCTTGGGATGGATCTCTCTAAGTGCCTCTTTCATTTTTCTCCTGTGTGGGTGAAGTTGTCAAACCTGCCTTTGGAATATTGGGATGAAGAAGTATTTAAGGCAGTGGCTAACTCATTTGGGTGACTAGTCTCTATAGACGAGGCCACCCTCTATAGAAGGAATATGTTGCAACAAGATTTTGTGTTATGATTGATCAAGATGCTATGATGCCTGAGTTTTTCCACCTTAACTCAAAGGTTGGATCCTAGAAGCAACATATTATCTTTGAAAATTTTCTGTTTGCATGCTTCAAATGTAAAAAAGCAAGTCAATAGGCTAAGGATTTCCTTGCTGAGGTGGTTCTGTCTAAGGCGGCCCCTCAATCTAAAGTTTGGAGGGTAAAGGAGGCTAAGGGGAATTCAAATCCCATATTGCACGATGAGTTAGTAGTGAGAAAAGTCATGGAGGGAGAAGATAATAGTGAGGATCACTCTATCCCTCAGCTCGAGGGAGACAAGGAGATTAAGAACTCTCTGGATGAGGTTGCTGGCCAATCTGTGGATCAAGATGTGGATCATGTTTCAGATACTTTGTGCTCCCCTAAACATGCTATCTTGGAGATTCCTGTCGTCCTGTCCCCTCCCTCAGATTGTACGTCTGGGTTTGTGGGTGATCGGGGTGCCTTGGTGGTTGCAGAAATTGGGAGTAAGGATGAAGAATGGTATATTCCAGTAAGGGGAAGAAAGAAGAAATCATCTTCTTCTCCTCACCCTCAACCCCACAAAGGTGTTACCATGAGAAGGAAAAAAGTGAACTATGGGTTTGAACAGAGGGGTCAGTGGAGACCTTCCCTACAGAAAAGCAGGGAGAGGGATTGCAGGAAGGATATTGCAGAAGGGGTTTAGAAGACTCTCTTTGAATTGTGCTCTAAGAGATCCCCTCCTACAAATGAAGATTATTTCATGGAATATCAAGGGGTTGAATAATGTGCACAAGTAGGACCTCTTGAAGAACTTGATCTGGGAACATAAGCCAGACATATTGCTGATTCAAGAAACGAAAATGCAAGTTGATAAGTTAGAAGCTTTAAATAATTTATTTTTTAAGGATTATGGCTTTCATGGGGCTAGCTCTTAGGGAGCTTTAGGCGACATTTCTACCTTTTGGAATGCTAGGTTGATTAAATTTTTCTTGATTGTGAATGGTTTTAATCATGTGAAGATGAAGTTTTCTTTGATTAAGGAGTCATACTCTTGGGTTATTTCCAATGTGTATGCTCCTAATTTGAAGAGGTCTAGGAAAAACTATGGGATGATCTGGGGTGTCTTCAAACTAATTTCTTGGATTTCCCTTAGCTGGTGATGGGAGACTTCAACACTCCCCTTTGTGACAATGAGAAAGTGGGTGGTTCACAGGCCAATCCTGATAGCTATCTGGATTTGAGAATGTTCATTGATGATAATGCTCTTATTGATGTGAAGATGATAGGGGCCAAGTTCAATTGGTCCAACAAGTGTGTTGGTGCTAAAAATATTCAAGTCAGGTTGGATAGAGCTTTGATGTCGGCCTCGTGGTTTGTGGAATTTTCTTGCTCCCTATCCATGATTACGAGATGTGGGTCTGACCACTTCCCTATCTATTTTGTGGCTGATAGGATTGGAGGTAAGAAATGATTTTATTATTTATTTGAATCCATGTGGTTGAGGGATCCTAGATTTATGGTTTGTATTAAGAAATGGTGGCAAGTGAATATTGATGGCAGTGTGATGTTCAAAGTAGCCAAGAAGTTTCCTTTTGTGAAAATAAATCTCAAGAAATGGAACAGAGAGTCATTTGGTCATATTTTTGAATCCAATAATTCTATTATTCAAAGGTTAGATAGTGTTTAAGAATTCATCCAAGTGAAGGGCTTATCAGAGGATCTCCACTTGCAGGAGAATGGTCTTCTTGCTCAACTTCATGAAATTTTTGTAAAAGAGGAAGATTTTTGGAGGTAGCGTTCTCGTGCCATCTGGTTAAAATGTGGGGACCATAATTCCAAGTTCTTTCACCTTACTTCCCTCAGGCATAGGTCATCCAATAGGATATCACCAGTTATGGCTAATGGTATGCTGTTGGAAGATGAGGAGGCTATTAGGAGAGTGGGTTCTAAATTCTTTGAGCATCTGCTTAAGGATGATCTTGTGTGGGACCAAAATAGTGTGGAGGCTTCTTTGGAAGTTATCCCCCATCTAGCTTCAGACAACCTGAATAGGGAGATTACTGCTATCCCCTTTGTTGTGGAAATCAAGGTTGTCTTTTCTTTTGAAGGGAATAAGGCCCCTAGGCTTGATGGATTTCCTTTTCTGTTCTTTCAGTCGTCCTGGGAGATTGTTACAGAAGATGTGATTAATGCCACTAAGGAATTATTTGGTTCTAGAAGATTACTTAGAGAATTGAATGCAACCTTTATTGTTCTGATCCCCAAGTCTGCTGATGCTAATAGCTTTGGTGAGTACTGTCCGATCAGTCTCTGTAACTCCATCTACAAAGTTTTTTCAAAAGTGCTTGCCACTAGACTTCAGAAGTGTCTCCCTGATTTGATATCAAAACATCAAAGTGACTTTGTTAAGGGACGTTAGATTTTGGACTCTATAATAATTGTCCATGAACTTGCTCATTCTCTTAATGCTAACAAGAAGTTGGGCTTCTTCCTAAAATTGGATCTTCTTAAAGCTTACGATACAGTGAATTGGAGGTTATTGATTGCGGTGTTGGAATGCTTTGGATTTTGTCGAAAGTTTCTTCAACTTGTTGAGCAACTCATTTCAACTCCATATTTTGTTGTATTGATGAATGGTTTCCCTTCTCCTTTTTTCTGGAGTTCATGTGGCTTGAGGCAGGGAGATCCTATCTCTCTGTTTCTTTTCATTTTGATGGCGGAGGCTCTTGGTAGAAATATCCAGAAGACTCTATCAACTGGGTCTCTGAAGGGTCTATCCCCCTCGTCCAAATGTGAGCCTATTACTCATCAAAAATTTGTTGATGACACTATTATGATCGGTGAATCCTCTGTTTGTGAAGTCAAAACTGTGAAGGGGTTAATTGAGGCCTATGAGAAGGCTTCTGGACATCGTATCAATCTTCCTAAGAGTCAAATATTCTTCCTCAACACCCCTGAAGCCCTGCAATTAAAGCTTGCCAAAATTTTGTCTTGTAATAGGAGTGAGCTCCTGTATACTTACTTGGGTCTTCCATTGTGGATTTCCAATACTTTGGAGTTTTTTTGGCTGGTTTGTTGGAAAAATTCAGCAGAAAGCTAGCGGGTGGGAAAGGGGTGCTTCTCAATTAGGCAGAGAAATTGCAACTCATTTCCTCCACTCTTTAGAATCTTCCTTTGTATGCAATGATTCTTTTTAGAATTCCAGTCAAATTTGAGGAGAAAATGGAACAAATCATGAGAGGATTTTTGTGTTTGGGTGTTGAATCCAAAGTTAGAATTCCTCTTGTGGCTTGGGATTTGGTATGTAAGCCAAAGAAATGGGGTGGTCTTGGCATCAAGAACTTTAAAGCTTTCAATAGGGCTTTATTATCAAAGAATGTTTGGAGGCTCCTTAATGGGGATGCGGGTTGGGCCCCTCTAGCTAGGAATAAATATCTGCATGGCTTTGGGAGAACTTGGAATATGCTAACCTCTGATGATACTTCTAGCTCTTGTTTTTGGAGAAATATCATTCCTTGCAGGGACAACTTGATTGTTGATGGTGTTAAGTGGCTGTTGGGTGATGGTACCAAAATTCTTTTTTGGGAGGATGCTTGGTGTGGCCTTAAACTGTTGATCAATTTCCCTTGGGCCCCTCCTATTATTCCTATTTGCAAATGTCTTTTTGGAATTTGGGTGGCTGACTATTTCAAGGATTGGGACCCATCGCTGAAGGTTTTAAAGGATTTCTTGTGCAATGTTTGTATTCCCATGTTTCCTAGACTGGATAGGGTTATTTGGGCTCCCTATACTAATGGTAATTTCTCGGTGGCCTCTGCCTTTGTTAATTCATTGGACAAGCCTAACACTTTTCCATTTTGGGGGAAATTATGGAACAAGATGCTGACTCCCAAGGTGAATATCTTCTTCTGGCTGATCATGCAAGGTAAAGTCCTAAGGCAGGATAATCTCTATAAAAGGGGATTTGCAATTCTGAATAGATGTGTTCTCTGTGAAGCTGATGCTAAGAGCGCTTTCTATATCTTCCTTAGGTGTGAGTTTTCCTCTCTTCTTTGGAGTAAATTTTTGGGGGCCTTTGGAATCTGAATTGGGTTTTCTCAGATTCCCTTGGTAATTTTGTGGACCAGTGGAAGTTCCCTTCCACCTCCTCTACTCTTAGGTGGCTTTGGGATCTTATGGCCCCACATATTGAATGGAGCATTTGGAAGGAGAGCAACACTAGAATGTTCTATGATTCTAAACTTAAAGCTAGCAATCTCTTCATCAAAATTCGTCAGACAATCTTGGATAATTTTGCTATCATTGGATCTGAGTCACCTAGTTGTGCACCATCTACTTACTAGGCTAGATATGATCTTTTGGTGATTTCCAATTGGAAGATTCCCTTTGTTCCTTCTGAGATCTCTAAGTCTACCTTAAATGCTAGGTTGAGCACTAAGTGGAAACCTCCACCTGTAGGGTGGGTTAAAGTTAATTTTGATGGGGAAGCTAAGGGTAACCCTAGGCCTGCAGGTTGTGGGGGGGTGTTGAGGAATGAAGATGGTAGGCTGTTAGGCGTGGTGGCACTCCCATTGGAATATGAGACAAATCACTATGCTTAGGTGGAGGTTGAGTTTATAAGCATCAAACATGCTATGGACAAGGTTACTCCAAAATTTGGGTTGAAGGTGACTCTTTAAACACCATCAAATATCTATGTGGTAACCATAAGCCCAACTGGAATGTGGAGCAATTAATAAAGGATTATATAATGATGTTAAGTTCTTGTGTGGAGACTCGTGTTTCCCACATTTTCTAAGAAGGTAATTCTTTGGAGGATTTTTTCACCAATGAGGCTGTCAGGCTTAATGAGTTTCGTGCTTGGGAGGAAGGCTCTCTCCTTCTCGAGAAAGTTAGGATCTTAATTAGAAATGATGGATTTGGATGAGTGCATGTGGTGGCATCATTTATTCTTAAGTACTAACTCTTGACTCACATGCTTTGTGGGTTTTATTTTGCTTACCGGCTATCATTCGAATGGTAATTTCTTCGTTTGGTTTTTGAAAAAATGGGAGGTTGATCTATATACGGATCTAGACTAGATTGCAGTATTAAATGCTTGATTTCAACAACTTTGCGGAATTACAAATTCATGCATACATTATCATAATTATGCATTAAAAACTGAAACTTAAAGTGACAAATCAGAACATAAGAGAGAGGAGAGAAGAAGTGCAAACAAATTGGTAACGGAGTTCGTCACAAATGTGACTACGTCTCCGGGTCCACTCCAATAGAGAGACCGATCCGATTAACCCCAAAATCAATTACAAATGATGCACCAAGACCATTAGTTCGGCAGCATAACAAGGCTCCGATGTACAAAAATGGCTTGAAAAAAAAAACTCCAGCACCTCTCTTTCTTGTCACCTCAGCTTCAAGACTTCATCACTTGAAAAAAAAAACTTAACCTCCACTCTCACTTCACACCCCCTTAAATACATAAAATAGGCCTAATATGGCCAAACTACCATATTTAATGAAATAACAATCATAACCCCCTTATTCCTTCAGTTCCAACCCATTTTGGCATTTTAAACCCTTTTAGATTACATGGTTAGGAGGTTTTAGTTCATATTTTAGCTTTTTTAGGCCATATGTGATGGCTCGGCCAACAAACTTTAAACAAAAGAAACCGGGCTCACCTCTTTTATAAACAGAGCTCGGTGGCGTATCGGTGGCTTAATCTTTTGTTAGACGTGTGGTCGGGGGTTCAAACCTCGGCCGCCACGTTTTGAAGCAACCTCCACCGACGAACATAGCAAAAACAAACTCGTGACGTTATATATTGGTTAGTCAACGACGGGTAGAACGGTGCGACGGCGGAATGTGAAATGTGTGGTTGCGCGTTCCAACTCGTGGGAATCTTTTTGTTAAATGAAACAAATTCAGCCGAAGGAAGACTGGAGAAGGACAACACGTGTCATGCCGATAGACTGCCACGTGGCAGACTATGATTTGCTGAAATTGCTGACTGTACTGCCACCTATATGCTGTCTCAGACGATGACTGTTCATGCCACGTATCCGTTGACTAGACTCCATACTGCCGACTGCGCGCCACCGTACTTGCCACATCAATGCTGACTGATGTACGGGGTGACACATGTCAACACATGATTCACTGACCTTGCTGACGTGACCTGCCACATCATCGTGCCACGTCAACATGTACGGACCGTACGGACTGCCACATGTCAACTTCCGATTGGCCCATTCAGATTCTGTACCAAATGATGACGTCAGCTGTACGGATGATGATGTCATCACTGTACCTTCAGTTCACTAAGTCAACCTGAAACTTTGACCAGCTTTATCTTGAGCCTCCGATGTCAGATTTTGACGAAACGAACACCGTCGGAATCGTCTCAACGAGATCTTCACAATGATGCCAACTTCAAGAGCTTTTGAAGACATCATTTTTTTCACTTCTTGGACACCCTTGATCCCAGTTTAACCGAAGGTTTGACTAGCCATAACTTGCACAAACAGACTCCTTTTCGCTCCGTTCAAGTTGCGTTGGAATCAGAACGTCGAGCTCTTTCTGATGGTGCTGATTCTAGAGAAAAATGAGACACTTCAATTTTCACTAAAAATATCCACCGAATCAGAGGTGAAAGGAGAAAAATTGAGCTGCATTCTTGTGCGAGCTTGAGGAAAAAGAAGAAAATTTGGAGTATCCTCCAACATGGAAATTTTACTTCATTCTTAGAAAGGTTGCATGGGAATGACCCCAATGCTTCAGTAGAATTCATTTCTCGTTGGCATAATCACAAACTTCAGTTTAAGGGCTTGGAAGTTGATATCAATGAGGAGCTAATTGCTACTGTGACTGGGTTGCCGATGGTTGGCCATAAGTTCTTTAAGGATAAAAAGAGCAATGAGGACGCCATGGTTCAATTTTTCAAGCATGGCGAATGGAAAAATCTTATCAAAATGGAAAGTTGGGGCTATGAGCGAAAGTCTCTCAAGAAGGCCTAGGCGAATATTGTGGAGGTGATAATGTGGTATGTGACATTGGAGGGCAGGTTCACTACAATCCTTGGTCATCACTTTACTCTTTTAAACCACTTTAGACATGGGCTGTTTATTTCCTTTCCATTTTTTCTATTGTTGTCCATAAAGGTTTTGGTCTATTCTAATTTAAAGAACAAGAGAGCACCATTCCTCCACGAGGGTCTTATTCTTTTAATCATGGAGCCTGTTAAAGCCCTTGTCTAGACCACTGCAATTAAGGGTAAGGAGTAGATTTCGAGCATTTATGGATCTTCTGGTTCAAATACCAGTATTGTTGAGGAAGAGGAGTGGGTTGAAGAAAATGAGGATGGGTCCCCAACCCCTGAGGCCACATCCTCGAAAAAGATGAAGAAGGGTAGCTATAAAAGCAAATGGGCAGTTAAGTGTCATATTCTGAATGAGCTAGGTTCTGATAGTGAGGACACATAGGTGGGATTTGGTGATTCCACTCCGAGGAATGATGCTTTGGAAATTGGCCAAGGTGATGTGGGGATGGGCAGTAAATAGGAGGGGATGCAAAAAAATGTTTTGACAAGGGAGGAAAAGGATAAGCCAAGAAGGGTTTCCAAATGCTTAGCTAAGCTGAAGAACTAGGCCTTGAAAGAAATGGTTGAGGGTACCACAGTGCCTAGTGAGGAGAAGGATTCTGAAGAGAAAGTGGTGGAAATTGATGATTCCTCGGTTCAAAGCTCTCCCAATGTGGATTTGGAAGCGAAGAATAAGGTTCAAGAGGAGGATGCTAAGCAGAAACATGTGAAGGCAGAGCCTCTAAAGGTAAATCCCCTTTCAGAGGATTTTTCCTATCTCAATGATGATTCTACCTCTATGTTTGAGCTTCTTGATATGGCGAGGGTAGGGGCCACCGATACTTTTAAATTAGCAAAATGGAATCTTCAGGAGTTTAATAAGGTAAACACTAAAATAAGGGGTTTGAAGGAGAATTTGAAGAATATTTCGAAAGGCTTAGTCTCAGATATTCTGATTGAAAAAATTGTGGATCTTGATGGGTCATATCATGATTTCAAATCCCTATGTGAAGAGATATTGGCTAGGTTAGAAGCCAAGATATTGGACAACAATGTAGATATAAAGAAGCTGCTTCATGCATCTCACATCTTAGTTAAGAACAGTGCGAACTCTTTGGAAGTGTTGTTTTGTAAAATTAGTAAACTCAGGGAGGACCAACTGTATTTTTTTGAGTTAATGGAGAAGGAACACACGGTCAAAGGTAAAGGGAAAAAAGGTGCGAAAGATGATGGTAAAGGCCCTATTGTTAGAGGGACTGCTGACCTGAAGAAGTCCTTTGAGGCTAAGAAAAAAGAGTTGTTGGACATGATTGAAATGCATAGAAGCCAGGAGCTTGAGGTGGCTAATACCTTAAGAAATTTGAAATAGTGTCCAGTGTGTTTATTTGTCTGTTAGTTGTTTGTTTTCCTGCTGCTTGTTCTCAGTTTCTTTCCTATTGTTTTGTTGTTTTATTGTTGTTGGGTTATGTTGCTAGCTTACTGTTTTATCTTTCGAGCAAAACTTTTGTTTCCTTGGTTGTGTTGGGTTTTTATGCTGCTGCTGGTGTTCTACTGTAGTATTTCTTGAGCAACATTTTGCATCTCTGGTTGTAAAGGGTTTCAGGTCCGTTCAAAACCTAATTTTCCCATATAATCAAAACAATAATTTATGGTGGTTTGAAAGGTGTAACACTACCTTATAGTGATTGTTATTTCCTTGCAATAACTTGAACCTACAAAAGTAATTTTACTACAAAGTCTAATTAATAATCCTTCACTAATATTGCAAACCCCACTTTCTTTTGGGATAGATTTCTCACTCTCCTTGAAAAATGTACTAACTAGAACAACAATCCTATAAAAAATGTATAGGAAAATACTTTTTACCTTCCTTAAAGGTGTACTTATCTTCAAGAACAAACAATACAACACATGAGACAACAATGCATTCAAATCATCATTCATATAAAGCAAACAAAAATAAGTATCACACTATAATGAGAAATGTTAAAACTTCTACATTTATATAAATAGTTGTGGTATACAATATAGAGATTTTTCCTTCACTATTCCCTCATTTTCCAACCTTTACAAATAAAAAATTTGATCCCTATTGGTAAATAGATTTTCTGCTATAGATTTCAATGTGACTTGCCCAATGGGTAGTGACAAATATCTCAATAGTTGGAGAATTTGTTATTGGGCTAACAACTTTCTTCTACGTTTGAGAGGGGCATCTCCCTCATAAGATAGCGGTTTTTAGGGTTTTTGTGTACTTTTGACCTAGAAGTACAAAAAAGGAAAGGGATAAATTAAAGGAAATTGAATAATAGAAACCTTAGTGGCAGACACATGAATACCAACTAGGACTTCACAACTATAACTTACAAGAGGATTTCACCACAAAGCATGTTTTGATGTGCAACGATGATGAAAGAAGTGTAACAAATCTCAACATATGAAGAGGCAAGTTGCTTCAACACATTCAAACCAAGACACCAAAATATGATTGCATTTCATTACATCGATGACATAGTTTATAAATGTGTCAATGAGTAGTTCCTATGATTTACACAATGACACAAAAGGATTACCAATTTAGCATACAAAAAAATAGTAATGATAACAAAGGACATTCAAAATATACGATTCAAATATTTTCTCTATTATCTTTGTGAAATTATACAACTTCAAAACTCATTCTGTACAAAGTGTGAACACAAAATTCATCCAAAAATCTCTCCATAAGTCCTCTTCTTAAAATTTCCTCTCTGTAAAAGTCCTCCCTTTTACATTCAAAATAGCCTTGTACTTATAGGCTTCTTTTCTATAACTACCCTATAACTACTTTCTAACCACCTAGTAACTACCTTTTTGAAATATAATAATTTAAAAATAAGCTTTATTTTGGTCAGATTTTACTCATATTTTCTAGAAAGAAAGCTTATTTTCTAACCTCTAATTACAATGAGTGACAGAAGTCACTTTTTCCAAAAAGGCAACTTGAAACCTATAACTTTCAAAGAAAGGCCAAGTTATTGGATTGTTGAGGTCAACATTATGTTTCCTTCATTTAAACTACAATTTGAATAACATCATGAACAATAGCTTCATCAAAGTTTTGATTCCCTTAAATAGTTCCTTCCCATAGAAATTATCAATGTTGTTCTTGTTTGTAGTAAGTTGGAAAATGTTCTACTATTACCTTCCTCATATTTGGAACTATGTCTCCTTTCTACATATATCTGTGAGATTGAGATGCACAATGGATGGCAAAGGTGTTTTATGACATTTCTTTGGTAAAAATAGTACCTTCACACCGAGGACTTCCAATTACATCTTTTCAACATCTTTCTCTTCCATAGACCTAAAAATTTGAGGTGTTTTTCCACAATATCTCACAACCAGATTTATGCCTTCATATTTTGCATATGAGTCTTCTAGATTAGAATGAACTGAAGCCAATCTCCATGCACCAATTGCTTCAATCTATTCACAAGAAATGAAAAAGTAGAACTAAACATATTGGGGTTTTAGAACTAGTAGAAGATTTTTGCAACCTTTTAAATGAATATATGTTGCATATTTCAAATCTGTTCTAATGAAACCATTTTGTGCATAACTTGTACCCATTCCATGAGATGAGATGACATCTCTTCGACGCATTCTTATTTCAAAGTTTCTATTTTGGAACAAACTGGGAAGATGGCAACAAAACTTTTTTGAGTCTGCTTTCATGCTTGTTGATTGCATTTGGCTAAAAATATCCAAGGAATTGTGAACAAGACCATTATGTGTACATACTGCAATCTTGGCATCCCATGAGATGACATCTTATTGAGGCTTTTTCCTAACAATCCATGCACTTTTTTATTTAAACTTGTGAGTGGTGGCCTTGATAATGCTTCCATATTTTGCATAGGCTATGAGTAGCGTTGACAAACAATGAGAAAATTAGCTTTACACTCACTAATTGCATTTGTGTGAACAGTCTAATCAAATTCGTTTTGTACATTTCCTGCAATAATTCCATTCCATGAGACAACATTTCTTTGAGGCATTTTTCCAAACAGTTCACATATTGTGTCTTTGTTCCTACACTTTGCATGCATGTCTACCAAATCAGTTCCAACACCTTGTTTATCCTTTACCATTTTATATGTACTATTCTAAAACTCCCCATTTGAACACGGGAAAGGAGGATATCGAAAAACGTTGCAAAATCCTTTTCAACAAATGTACATTTGTGCATACCCTACAATCATGGCAGCCTTGAGAACACATTTTCTTTGATCTATATTTTAGCATGCCTGTCCTTTATTCCATGCTTTGCATACAGCTTAATGAAAATGTTTCCTACAGTAATTTATGACAAAAATAAGCTTTCCATTTCACATTAATGGTTGTCCATACCCTATAAAAGCTCTTATTTTAACACAGACCGAGAGGATGTCTGCAAAGATTGTGGAATTTGGCATTACACATGTTTACCAAGTTGTTGTGATTGTAATAACTAAAAAAAATCCCCATTGCATTATGCTTTGATGGATGTTCATATGTTGTTCTAAGGCACAAACTAAGAGGATGTTGGTGAAGGTTGTGGATTTTTCAAAAATTCAAACAGAATAAACTTATAGACTGCCCTGTTTCCCCAATCAACAGGGGAATACATAAAATAAATGTGGAATAGACTTGGAGACACAAAAATTGGGCATGCAATCTTGTTTTTTTGTATTAACTCAAAAAAATAACAAATTATAAAATGCTTTCAAAATGAAACTACAATCTACTAATTACAAACTAAACTTGCAGCAATCTGGAGCTGCACCCGCAAACTCAGAAACTTTCAGGAGCTTCTCAAAGCTCTCTTTCCTTCTATTCTATTGGAGCTATTTGCTGCTCCTGGAAAACGCTGAGCGATCAAGAGCTATCAGCTGCTCACTGCAAAACACACAAAACAAAATATAGTTGCTGTTGTTCAAGAGCTTCTCTGAATCACACAAAGAACCCACAAAAAAACATTCCTTTTCTCAAACTGCTATTGTACACACAACTACATTCATTCATTCCTTTTGTTTTCACAAAAATCCCTCTCAAATTTGAATCCACCTACCACAGTTAATTCTATAAATTCAAAATTTCCTACCATATTAAATTCTGGAGTTGTTAGGAGCAGAACAAGGATGGAGATCTCAAAAAGAAAACTGTCGTTGGAAAGACTCCTGACAAGTAGGTGAGTTGGGGGTTGACGTAAAGAGGCTCAACAATAAATATTTCCAACACTCACCCTTTGACTGAGTTGTCAAACAAACATCATTCTTCATTCAAATCAACAACACCTAAATTTCTTCTTAGGCATTCAAAGCAATCTTTGCTCAATGGTTTGGTGAAAATGTCTGTAAGCTGCTGCTTAGGCCTACAAATTTTCATCTTGATTTCACCCTTTTCAACCAATTCTCTTATGAAGTGATACCTGATTTCAATGTGCTTGCTTCTTCCACGAAACATAGGATTTTTCGTCAAAGCTATTGATGAAACATTGTCAAAAAAGATTGTTGTTCCATCCTCTTGTTCTTCTCTCAAATCTAGCAAGATTCTTCTCATCCAAATTGCTTGACATGCTGCTGTATACTCAACCTCAGTTGTAGATAAAAAAACTATGGGTTGCTTCTTGGAAGCCCATGAGATAGCTCCCAAACCCAAATGAAACAAATAACCCGATGTGCTCTTCCTATCATCTAAAATTCTTGCCCAATCACTATCTGTGTAACCAATCAGCCCAAAATCATTTGCTGCACCATACAAAATACCATATCTTTTGGTTCCATTCACATACCTCAGGATTCTTTTACCCGCTTTCCAATGTGACTCTTTTGGAGTCTCCATAAACCTAGAAATTAGACTTACATCGTGCATTATATTAGGTCTAGTTGTTAAATACATTAAACTTCCAACCAAACTCTTATACATGGTTGAATTCTCATTATTGTTGCAATATTCCTTGCTCAACTTTAGACCTATGGATGTTGGTGTGGGGGAAAGCTTGCTATCTTGCATCCTAAATCTTTTCAAAATCTCTGCTGCATACTTTGCTTGAGAGATAAAAATACCATCATGTATTTGTTTTACTTCTATGCCTAGAAAATACCTCAAGAGACCTAAATTTATCATTTCAAACTCTCTTTTCATGGCCTCTTTAAAATTAACAATGAGGAAATCATCATCCCCAATGAAAACTAAATCATCAACATGCAAGACAATAATTAAATCCTTACCATCAGCTGCCTTGATGTAAAGAGTGGGCTCACCATTGCTTTTTCTAAAGCCATTGCTCAAAAAATATGAGTCAATCTTGTTGTACCATGCCCATGGAGCTTGCCTTAGCCCATAAAGAGCTTTCTTCAGCCTGTATACTTTTTTCTTTTTTTTTCTGAACTTGGAACTTCATAACTAGGTGGTTGCTTCACATATACCTCTTCTTTCAATACTCCATTTAAGAAGGAAAACTTCACATCCATTTGAAACACCTTCCACTTGTGTTGAGCTGCAATTGCTATGACTACCCACACAGTTTCCATCCTTGCTAATGGAGCAAATGTCTCATCATAATCTCTCTCAAACTATTGTTTGTACCCCTTGACAACTAATTTTTCCTTATGTCTCTCTATTCTTCCATCGACATCACTTTTGGTCTTATAGATCCATTTTACTCCAATTACTTGCTTGTTGGGAGGAAAATTAGTTAACTCCCATGTTCTATTCTTCTCTATTGCATCTATCTCCTCATCCATGGCCTCACACCATTTTGCCTCTTTCATAACATCCTCAAAATAAATCAGATCACTATGAGAAAATAGTGCAAAATTCACACTCTCATCAAACTCTTCATCATACCTATCACTTTGGTAGATATCCCTTAGACTCTTGATCTTTCTTGGCATTAGGGAGGGGAGAGTAGGGTCTGAACTTTCACTAATACTACTGCTTTGTTGAACAGACCCTGTTGGGAGCTCTCGAGAGCTAATTCTTTGGCTGTCTATGGCTGCTTGCCTTTCTATCTACTCATGTTAGGAGTTGTCAAGAGCTCTCTACACCCAATTCTTTTCCTTTCTGTGGCTTTCTTCTTGACTGTCTACCTACATTAGGAGCTGTCAGGAGTGTCTGCAAGCTCATCTTGCTGCACTTCTTATTTTTTTTCTTCTTCTTTAGGAGTTGTTGGGAGCGGTTTTGAGTTGTTAGAAACTATCAGTCCATCCCATGGTTCATCCTATGGGAACTCCACATCTTTGCTAATGACGATTTTCTTGGTGACAGGATTATACAACTTGTAGGCTTTGGACTCTTCACTATAGCCCGTGAAGATGTACTTCTCACCCTTGTCATCCAACTTTTGCCTCTTCTATTTTGGCACAAGTGCATATTCTACACATCCAAACACCCTCAAGTGATCAACCATCCACTTGCATTTTGACCACGCCTCTTGTGGAATCTTATCAAAAAATTCCTTTGTAGGACTTTTATTTATCAAATACACTGTTGTTGCTAAAACTTCACCCCAAAATTTATTTGGGAGTCCCTTGGCTTTGAGCATGCTTCTTTCCATCTCCACGATGGTTCTATTTTTCCTCTCATCCACTCAATTTTTCTACAGAGTATAGGTCATTGTTAGCTCCTTCTTAATTCCATCTTGCTTGCAAAAATTCATAAATTGATTGGAGGTATACTCTCCCCCTCTATTTGACCTTAGACCTTTATGAAATGTCCACTCTCTTTTTCAGCCTAGGCTTTAAACACTACAAACTTGTAAAAAGCTTTAGATTTATGCTGTAAAAATAAACCCATGTCTTACAGTTGTAATCATCTATGAACGTCATAAAATATTGACTCTTACCAATAGAAATTACTTGCATAGGACCACACAAATCAATGTGCACCAGCTCCAATGGTGCTCTTTCCTTTCTAGAATTGCCTGATTGAAAGGGCTTCCTATGTTGCTTTCCTAAAATGCAAGCTTCACATCTACCACTAGGCTCTACAATGGTTGGTAAACCTCCAACCATACCCTTCTTTCAAAAAATATTCAAACCAGTATAGCCTAAATGTCCATACCTAAGATGCCAAAGCTTGGAGGGGTCTTGAATGACTACCTTGAAGGATTCTTGTTGTTGTAATGCTATACATTTTCCTATAGTTGTGGACTAAGCTAAGAAACACTTTTCCAGCCTAAATGAAAACATCCTATTCTTTGTCATTTGCACTACTACAATTATTTTCTTGCTTCCATCCTTCTCATAAATTGTGCATTCACCCTTCTCCATCAAAACTTTGTAACCTTTTTAGATCAACTTTCCAATACTCATCAGATTGTGTTTTATTCCAGGGGAAAAATGAACATCATGAATCTCCTTCTTCTCATCATGCTTGGTTCAAAAAATAATAAATCCCTTTCCCACAACTGAAACTATTTCATTGTTCCCCATTTTTATTTCAGATTTAACATTCTTATCAATGAAAGAAAATAAACTTTCATTACCACTTATGTGGTTGCTACAACCACTGTCTAAAAACCATACCTCATCACTACCTTGATTACCAATATTACACATGATGAAGGCCTTTTGTTGATTACCTTCAGCTACTTTTTCATCAGCCACATTAGCACTTTGCTTGGAATGATCACGCTATTTTTTCTAGCACTCACTTGCATAATGGAAAAAATTATGGCAATGATAACATTCAATATTGCTCTTGTCATGCTTCTGACTCAAGTTGTTATTCTTCTTGGCTTGTCTAGAGTTGGACTGGGAGCTGATTGCTCCCTCTTGGCTGTGCACTCGTCCTGAGCTATCTTCTCCAACATTTCTAGGTCTAGATCTACCTCTACCACGTCCAGAGTTGTTTCTACCTCTCCCCCTACCTCTTGCATTGGCTTGAACTTTGAAAGCTTGCTCATGGGAAGAACTTGCAGACCTATTTAGGTGTTGCTCATGGGTTTGTAGAGAACCCATAAACTCATCAATGGACAATGTTGAGAGATCCTTTTCCTCTTCAATGGCAATCATCACTGCATCTAACTTCATGGGTAAGATTCTGAGGATTTTCTCCACAATCCTCTGGTCTTCAATGATTTCTCCATTCACTTTCAACTGATTTATCAAACCTAAGGTTCTTGTGTGAAAGTCTGAGATAGACTCACTATCCTTCAGTTGGAGAGTCTTAAACTCTCTTCGAAGCATCTGGAGCCTCACCAATCTGATCTTATCAGTCCCTTTGTAGCTGGTTTGGAGGATTTTCCAAGCTTCCTTTGCATAGTTAGCTATTGCTATTCTAGGAAAAATGGCCTCTGTCAAGGCTACTTCAATCAGTCTCAATACTTTAGCATCTTTCCTCCTCAAATCCTTCAACTGGTTCTTCTGGTTGTTTGTGAGAACAACATATGTTGCTGGATCAGTCACATGATTGAACCCACTGATCACAAACTCCCACAAATAGTTTACAACCATTATGGTCTTCATCTTCTTTTCCCAAACATCATAGTTTTGTCCATTAAAGGACGATGGTTGCTGCCAACTCTTACTTTCATCTCCAACCATGTCTCCAACAAGAAAACTTTAAACACCCAAAAAAAAATTCCCAACTCACTCAAGATTTAAGGTCTTCTAGCTCTGATACCATGTTGAAAATTCAAACAAAATAAACCTACAGGGCTACTGCCCTATTTGCCTAATCAATAGGGGAATACAGAAAATAAATGCATAATAGACTTGGAGACAATTTTTTTTGGCATGCAATCTTTTTTTTTTTATTAACTCAGAAAATAGCAGATTACAAAATGCTTTCAAACTAAAACTACAATCTAATGATTACAAACTAAACTTGCAAAAATCTAGAGTTGCACCCACAAACTTAGAAACTTTCACAAGATTCTCAAAGCTCTCTTTCATTCTATTCGATTGGAGCTATCAGTTGCTCTTGGAAAACACTAATTGCAAAACACACAAAACAAAATACAACTATTCTTCAAGAGCTTCTTTGAATCACACAAAGAATCCACAAAAAAAAACATTCCTTTTCCCTGACTGCTGTTGCACACACAACTACATTCATTCATTCATTCCTTTTGTATTCACAAAAATCCCTCTCAAATTTGAATAAACCTACCATAGTTAATTTTGGAAATTCAAAATTTCCTACCATATTAAATTCTGGAGTTGTCAGGAGTAGAACAGGGATGAAGATCCCAAAAAGAAAACTGTCATTGGAAAGGCTCCTGATAGGTAGGTGAGCTGGGGGCTGATGTAAAGAGGCTCAACAATAAATATTTCCATAGGATTTTGGATTTTACACCTACGAATACATTTGTAAGAAATTTTCAAGAGCTTTTTCAACAAATCAAATTCATACATACTTCACAATCTTGGAATTCTATGAAGGGAGAGAGGTTTGTGGAGTTCAAATTCACACTTTCCAAATGCATTTCTCTAAAACTTACCAAGGCACCTTCAACAAACTCATTTTGTGCATGTAGAGATTGTTGAATACCCAAGATACTGAGAGGGGGGTGAATCAGTATCTTCTTAAATTTATTGAACAAACACCATCCAAATATTCCAATGCATATAATAGTAAGAATGAGCAAGAGCATTAACACAAAATAAAAGTACACAACACATGAACACTAGGATTTTTACGTGGAAAACCCAAAATGGGAAAAACTACAGTGAGGATTAGCTCACAATATAGTATAACCGGTTATAAGATATTACAAAGGGTGACTCATTGCCTACAAAGATACAATATAGAAATGGATTACAACCAGAATATGAACTCATAAAGTTACACCCAACAAGTGCTGATTTAGTTCCTTTGAAGCTCAGTAAATTGACTTTGCACACTTCATCATCTTTTCATACTTATCTCTCTTTGCACTTTGCAACTCCAACAATCTCAAAACTGTCCAATATATATGTCTGATTCACCTGCAAGCATCAATTAGATCGGCCTAATTAGATGCAACCATTATTCACCAAAAAGATTAACTATCAGCTTCAAGCTTGTACAAAATCTCTCCAAAAAACAATTCATGTGTGTATCACACAACAACATGTTGGCATGGACCTAAGATAGGTCACAAATACATTTGCAACACAAAATTAATTCATCAAAATATCGACTATTGATTAGGTCAGCTAGGGATAGACCTAATGACAAAATACAACAAAGTAATGCCAACTTTCCATACAAGCACCTGTACACAAAAGATTCTGAACATACAACCTTCTAACATCCAAAAACCATTTCCCAAAATTGCAAGCTGTGATATTTATCAGTAAAGGATTGTTGACCAAAATATAGGAGGATAGTAACTGCATACTGGTTCAAAATATTGGATCAAACTTGAGCTTAAAATTGTAGTTGTAACTCATATAACACGGTGACATCAATGAAAACACAAAAACCACATAATGAGATCTTCTTCATTCTTCCAACAATCTCCCCTTTTTTCATTGATGGCAACATGTGCCAAAAGAATACACAAACCTCCTATGTACAACAAACTCTCCCCTATTCTTTTCACAACATTCTCTCCCCCTTTGACATCAAGGACAAAGGGCGGTCCAAAAATATGAAAACTAAAAAAGCATTACCTGGAGGAAGGTGAGCCTTGAAGCTCCTTGAGAATACCTTGCCATGTTGACTTGTTGTTCTCCCAACTCTTCTTAGCAGATATCATTCTTCTCAAAGATTCTAATTCCATTAGACTTTCTTTTGCATCATCTAGAGTACTATTGTGCAATTTTTGCACACACACCCTGCCAGAGGCCGGGACCCTCTTTTGATTATTTGGCTCATTTTTTTTCCGTAGGGTCCTGACCTTTTCCCCTTAAGGGATAGGTCTCTCAGTCTTGGTCTTGTTTCACACACGTACTTAAAGTCTTATTTGCACTCATGGTGTCTTTTTGCAACATTGTGATGACGTGCTTGCTCCTTGAAAGATGACCCCAATCCAAAATTCCAACTTAAAGGGAAAATTTGGCTAAGTATGAGCCAAGTTCGGTAAATCTGAGGTAGCTAAGATTACTCGAGCCTCATTCCGGTTGGAAAATCCAAGATCCCTTAGATTATCCAAGTTTGAGGTCCCTTCGCGTACTCGAGTCTCTGAGGGGTCTTTTCATGAATTTATGACTATCATTTATGAGGAAAAATGGGGTATATATTTATCATATGTTATTCATTTTTGTCATTCTACCTTGCAAAATTTTGAAGCTTGAGAATGTGTATTTTTTTTTGGTTCATCGAGATTGGGAAGTGAGGGTCGAGTGCTATATTGTTTGTTGCAGGGTTCTTCGTGCATTCATTGAGTTTTCTATTTTCATGCTCCATTTCAAGGTCGGTTATTTCCTTCAAGTCTTAGATTGATTTCTCTTTCATGATGATTTGATGTGCCAAATGCTTAGCGGGATCTCTTATGGGGTATATGTTATTACGATTTAGAGTTCGATTTGATGGGCTGGTTGTTTTATAGTTGGCTAGGGTTTTCTTTTTACATACGAAATATTGAAAGATTATGGCATGAATTTTAACCTAAATTGAATTGGTTTTATTTGACATGAATAGGGATACTAGGGTTTGTTAACATCTCTAATATCCCCTTTATTGCATTTTGATGATTTCATTTAAATTGGGGGAGTCACCTTGTTCAATTCGAAACCCTAGCTGAAGATTGGAATGTGATGAGTGAAATAAATAGGGCTAATGAATTTATTTGCAAAATGTGTTACTTGAGACATCGAAAGAAACCAACATGAATCCGAGTCTTGTAATGATCAAAATTCACCTTAAACATGAAGCAAGTTGAATACTTAGCACACTTCAAGCTCGAGCAAAAACTCAAAAATTCTAAGGTGGCTTAGATTTTACGAGCCTTAATCCACTCAGAAAATTTGAGCACCCTCAAATTTTCTAGATCCCTTGTATGGCTAAAATCCCGAAGTCCAAATAATGAAGTCCTTAACACTTAGAATCTTGACTTGCATTCGGTGATTCCGAGCTAGCAGGAATTTACCAAACTCAATCCATCTGAAGAATATGAGACCTTTAGGAATACCCAAACTTCATGAACTTTCAACTATCTGATGTGTATGATGAATCAAGCCTCGATGAATATGACTTGGGATGTGATCTTGATCGATTAATGCTTATTCTTGATTATGACAAGGAACTCCATTTTGTAAGGATACCTCACGATGGTAAGTTGAGATGAGCTCAATTGAAAAATCTCGGCTAATCAAAGCTTGCTCGGATTAGCCAAGATCGAGTTTGGTCAGAAATTATGAGCTCCCTCAGATTTTTTGACCTTTCTCCTTTTGCTTCAAATTTCAAACATCAATATTGAGCTTGTATTTGGGTTACAAGGTGATTATTGTTGAATTTTGATCAAATTGAATGAGATTCATTTGCATGTATTGTATAACTTGATAATGAGATCTTGAGGAATGAATTGTTTGCCTTGCATTTCCATTAGGGATTATATTATAATTTTGATTCAATGACATTACTTTTTGCATACATTGGTGATTCATGGAGTTAATGCAATGTGTTATATTGTTACTTTCATTTTGGTGATTATGGTCCTTTCTAACATATGCAGGCATAATTAAGCCCAGATAAGACATCCAAATCAAAGGTTGCTTTGGTACAATAGGAGGTGAGAAGAAGAGTGGAAAGGATGAAGTATGATTTTAAGGGCATATGGCCAGAGTCCAAGATTGATTCTACCTGGTCAAAGATTGTAGAAACAAACATGGGACATGTGGACTATGATAATTTTCAACAGAGGATGTATGGAAATGCACCAACTCAATTGGCTCAAATCCTCATTCATACTAGGTAGGATCAAGCAATAGGGTTCCCTCCAACACAACTTTTCCCAGAACTAGTTTTAGAATGTGAAAAGCACTATGACTCCAACACAAGGATTATAATTGGGCCATAGGGAAGAATCATGAAAAATCTCATTGAAGAATCCATTGCAAAGGTGTTCAATATTGCTTCATATCACAAGCTTATTGAGGAGATAAACATTGGGGAAGCAATAAAGTTCTATGATGAAGGCCCCAATAGAGCTTTGGAGATCATGAACAACTCTTGGATATTGAAGCCCAAACGACACTATTCTAAGCTGCCTAAAAAATTGCATAGAAGTGATTTCAAGATGGAGTGTCATGATGTCATCACTCTCCTGGGCAGGGTAATGGGAGTAGAAGAGGCTCACATTTTCCACAATTGGATGTTCTACCCCATCACACAAATCATGGCTGGAAAGCATTATCATTGGGCTAGAATCACAAGCAACAACTTAGATGCCCAATTAAGAAGTGTGTAAGAGACCAATCGATTTACAATGACTTCATATCTTGTCTACATGTTGGCAACCACAACCAAATATTAGGGTCTCAGTTGCAAAGGAACACTGGGAAAGGATAGGATATGAGACATATACCCACAATTGTTACATAAAACAACCAATTATAGGAGAGAAAATGATGCATTTTTCATGTACTTTCCCAGTTTGTTGCAGGATGCTATCCATGTTAGAGTATTTGTTGATGCAATGGATTTGATTAAGCAATATGGGCAATGGTTTATTCAGTTCCAAAGATTCACATACATCCGGATACAATGATCTCCTATTGTCCCACTTAGAATACCCAGATATCAAACTAACAAACTTCTATTATTAGAGATGACCAGGAAAATGATGGAATTCGAGGAAATTCTATACAAGGATCTACATAAGAAGGGGTTAGGGGTAGAATTCCAACTAAGGATTGGAACTCTAGAAGCTTTCCCATCTATCCAAAGTGATCAATACTTAGAGAAAGAGATGGCATAATTTGAGTTATACTCTCATACCAATAGGGATAACTTTGATCCCTATGGCAAGGCACAAAAGTAGGACAATAGATAATTCAGGCACAAGGACCACATTGAGGACTATTGGGCCAATTGAAGGGATGAATTTGATATTATTAGGAGAAGGTTTTCTAGATTACCTCTCAATTTGATAAGGCTATACAAGGTAGTGGAGGTACCTGACCAAGTGCAAGATGATGAGGTAAACTTGGTCCAACAACATGATTCTGAGCCCTACAAGGGAAAACCTTTACCTCCAATAAATTGGTCAGAGGAAGTAATTGATTTGGACTAGGCAATTCAACTAGTAAGGAAATATTCTGAGCTATGGTTCGAGCATAAGGTGTTGGAACTAGAGGCTGATGGCATCAAATTCACATATGATTTGATGGGAGACTTGGAATCCCAATCTGAAGAGGAAGAAAAAGTTGATAAGGGTGATGACACTACTGAGCCTCATGATGATGTTCAAGAAGCAAAAAGGGAAGAAAGGTCTCTAACCATAAAGAGAAAGACAAGGAGCCAGACTCAGGTTAAACTGACTGAGAAACAATCTCTAAAAGAAAAGAAGGCTCCCAAGGTTAGTGCTACTACAGAAGAAGGAGAGGCATCAAAACCAATCAGAAAGAGGAAGTTGGTCACTAAGGGCCAAAAGATGGCCAAGGCTAGAAAAGGTAGCACTTCTATTGATGCCCCTTCTTCAGTTAAAGTTGTTGATATAGAAAACTCAAGGGAAAATCCACAAGTGTATGTTAGGAGAAATTATCCTAACCATAAAACATCCCCTGTAGTTGAGATGATGACTATAGAAAAATAAGTGTAGATGGAAGAGGCACATACAAATGATAGTGCTATGAGAGCCATTCTAGGAAATAATTCTCCCATTTCCTCTCCTCCTCATAATGTACAAATTTTAGAAGCAGTCCACGAGGAGGGAAACATAAGAAATGATCCTGAGGAGCATGAATCTGAAGATGAGGAGGTGTCTACTCCTAAAAGTAGAGAATGGAGAAAGTTTGTACAAGAAATTGGATAGTATTCTTTTGGGGCACAAAGCAAAAACATGGAGTCAAAAGTAGTCTAGGAAAAGCAATCCAAATCCCTAGAGAAAGAAGTGATTGATGAATAGGAAGATATGCCTGAGATAGAAAAGAATGTGGAGGAGGTTGATGATAGCCCTCATCAAGATAAGGATGAACAAGAGGCTCCTTCTACAGAGTTGGAAATTGAGCAGCCTACTATCTCGGATTGGTTAGAGAAAAGGCTTAGCAAAAAGCCAATAATTGTTCAAGAAGAAGCTCCAAGCTAGGATAAGTTGTTAGAACAATGGGGACAACCCAAGCAATGGAAAAGAGCTAGAACCATGTCAAAATTTTCAAGGAATGAGTTTAATAACAGACTTGTTCGCATAGTTGTCCCTGCTGAAAACAAGTTCAAGGATGAGGTGAGGCCTACTAACTACAAAGTGCAAACTATTAATTTGGGCCCATCCACCAAAGAGTAGGAAAAAGAAGAAGTTCAAGAATCTTCCCAAGCCATTTTGAGGAGGCCTTAAAAGGAAACAGAGGAAAAGGAGACACTACAAAAGTAGCTAAGTGATGTCTACAAATATGTTCAACATCTAATGAAGCCCTTGCAAGCTTCTACTGATGGTAGTTATTCAATCCCAGAAGGGTTGTTGCCAAAAGAAGCTGTATCAAAAATAGAGAAGTTGAAATCTTTAGTATGCAACACCCATGAATGGCTTCAGGAAGTTAGTAAAAGGGGTGATGAATCAATTGAACAGATCTATGGCATTCATTCTAAGGCTAAATAATTTCTTGAAGACACCTCCCAATTTGTTGCCAATTGTAACAAGGTTGATGACACAATTGTGGAAGAGTTGAAGAAGATCCTGCAAGTACCTAAAGAAGAGTTGGCTAAGCTGAATCTCCTTACTTTTGATGATATTGCTAAGGTAATGGAATGGATTGAAGTTTGGAATTACAAAAAATAACTCCTCTCTAAAGCCTTAAAGAAGATAATGAAGTTACAGGGGAAGATGAAAGAAATATATAATAGTTGTATCACTTTCCTTGAAATCATGACTGGGAGAAGAAAGTGTGGTCAAAAGAATATGAACATAGGTAGGTTGTAGGCATGGTGGCATGAGACATATGCTCCTTCTGATAGTGCAACTATTGCTAAAGATCATTTAGAAGATGCAACAATCTACATTTCAAAGCTGGATTAGTATCAGGAATTACAGGTTGAATGGGATAAAGCAATGCCCAAATATGTTGATGAGTTTAAGACTCATAAATTGAGTATTAAATTTATCCCCACTCTAGATCCAACTAATGTGAAAGAAATTGTGCAGAAAGTCAAAGAATTATCCAACAGGATAGAGGCCAATAAAGAAGGAGAAAATATCCAACTAGCAGCCACCTAGGACAATGTGCCAATCATGTGACTTTCTAGCCAGGAGGGACGACCTAGGAGTTTGTTCTAGCCATAGAATATTTCTAGAACATTCTAGGTCTACCTATTTTGTTTTATGATAATTAACTATAATTTTATTTTTATAAAACTCTCTAGGTTGACCTGTTTGGCTGACCTAATGTTGTAAACCCTAATTCTAGGCTGACCTAATGTAATTTCTCTATGAATTAAGGCCCCAGCTTCATTTGAAAGGGTTAGACATAGTTGGAATAGTTAGAGCTGAGCAAGGAGTTAGTATTTTTTGAGAGCAAGTGCTAGAACATTGAGGATGCTTGAATTGTTGCAAATTCTGTGTGATTCAATATAAGTAAAGACATTGTTCTTTGGTGCTCTTTCTTGTGTTGTTTACTTTGAATGGTTCTTGTTTCCTGGTCTTTGATAAATTACTTTGAAGTTGTGGTTGCATGTTAGATTTTAGATTTAGATATGATGCAATTGTGTTGATGATTTGATATTTAAGGTGTTTGAGCAATCCTTGGTCCATACTTTTAGCAGCTTGTTGATTGTAAGTTGCTGTGTAAAGTTAGCCTGGACCTTGAAATTGTGTGCTGAGTTTAATTGTGGGTATTTATTCATTTCAATTATAAAATAAGGCTTATTTGTGTGAATGCTCCATGATCTGAAAATCTTTGTTTCCTTAGAAGATTGCACTGTTTCTTTGATATTGCAAGTTTAATTTGGGTTAAGCAATAATTAGTTTTGAAGGATTGGCCCACTTTGGATGTTTGATTGTTTGCGCAATTGGTCTTAGGTTTAGTTTTAGAAATCTCTCTAAACCCTTTATCTTTTGATATTTATTTTAAAATCTGGGTTAGTTTTAGGATTAAAATCATTAATATATTGCAAGATTTGATGAGTTTGAAGTTTCCAACATTTGTTTTGTAAGCCCTCTTGTGATTACCAACATTTTCACATTTATCACTGAGTTGTTTTCGCATTGTCAAGACCTGACATTAAAGACCTTGGGGTTATCTCTTAAGGATTGCTGATAGAGATTTACCTTTCGTGAGAGATAGGATATCATATTCTGTCTGAGTTGTTGCTGTGCATAAAACACCATCAAAAAATTGACGCTAGAAGGAGGGCCTAAATAAGCAAGCTGGAGCATTTTCTATTTGCAATTTCTCCTCAGAGGTTTCAATGAAGAACTAGATTTACACCAGGGGAGGAATATTTCTAGGAGTTACAAGCCCCTACTAGGTCAAGAAGGACTAGAAGAAGGGGAGAATCATCACCTGCTCAACCATTTCCATCCTCTCCATCATCTTCACCCTCTTCTAGTCCATCTTCATCTGATTCTAGAGTCACTCCCATTCAGTAGCCCCAACCAACTGTTAATCAACCACTACCACCTCCACCACCACTGATGGATTTCTTGGCAAACAACCCTTCACCCTTTTCCTTTAACAACTATAATGTTATGCCAAAAAATCCTGAACATTTTTGCTCGAAGTTTCATGTAAATGACCCTAATAGGAAAATTGAGGAGCACATTAGAATTTTCCAGACTTGTCTTAGGGATAGGGGAATCAGTCATGAAGATGTTACATGCAGACTCTTCCCATATTCCCTAGGAGAGGATGCCTTTTACTGGTACAACCATTTTCCTATTGGATCCATACACAACTAGACTGAACTTGAAAATACTTTTATGTAGAAGTTTAAAATTTCCATTAGTGCTAATGAGTTGTATTTGTAGTTCACTAAGGTTAAAAAGGAGGTGAATGAGCCTATAGGGTCATTCAATAATAGATTCCATCGTGCATACACGAGGTTGCAGGCCCCCTATGCTGTGGATAATGCTACTACCCTGAAGCTTTATTATGAGGCCCTTGATAGCCTTACAACCACCTTCCTCAAATGGAGACCTAACCCTCCTAACACTTTAATTGATGCTTACACGGAGGCTGTTAAGGTCAGCACAAATATGAGGCAATATTTGTCAGGATCTTTGCCATCTTTGGGGCTAGCTGCTCACCTTGGACAAATTCAAGCACTTAATCAAGCTTTGACCAATCATACACCTATCATGAATCTAGTACCACAATTGCCTCTGGTTCCACACCCAGGTCCTCCCATGAATCAGGCCCTACCTATGGCTAGTTACCCTCAGAATGTCAATCAGCCCCTCAATCCACAACAACAGGCTAATTTACCCACTTATTTGTAGAATTATGAGGTACTGAATCAATCACTCATCTCAGGGAAACTACTAGGATATTCTCAGAAAAATGCAGTATCCACATCTTATAGTACTCCTGACAAAGAAAGGTTAGATGAGCTGACAAAACAAGTCAAGAAGTTGAATATGGAAGTGACTTATCTGAGGAACCAAAATAGTCAACTTTAGGCTACCTAGAGAAATATGCAATCCAACTATAATAGGGAAAATAAGGATTCTATGGAAGGATATGGAAAAAACTTTGATAGGGGGTAGTCTTCTGGACAAAATTATGATAGAGGATAGTCAGGAGGACAAGGATTTGATAGAAGACAACCACCCAAGAAAAATAGAACATGGAGTACAAGGCCAAATAATGGAGGTGTTCCCACTCCATTAGACCAACTAGCTAATTAGGAAAAATCTTCAAGTGGTGTGTATTTAGCTGAGGCTACTTTGTCAGGGTGGTGTAGATTCCATAAGACCAATATTCTGAGCTAGATTGCCTAGAGTTTCAAACTACTGCATCTATCTTTTAGTACGAGGTTGAAAACAACTCCAATAACCAATAATTGGAACCATATGACCCTTATGATTCTCCAATGCTGGTGTTGAATCATGCTCCTTTCCCATGAAGTGAAGAGAATGGACCAAAGCAAGAATTAAGTGAATCCGATGACAAGGTGGAACAAGTGTGCAATGAAGATGAGATTTCACAATTTTTCCATGACGGTATTGAGAATGATAATGATTCTTTAGATGAGGAATAAACTGGCATTGAATAGGTCCAAATGTTCCAACAAAACACCAGAAAGTATGATTTGAGTAGGCAAGCTGGAGGTCCATTCACTACATCCATTCCTCCAAACAACTTTACTACACCACCTAATCCACATGCTAGTAACAATCCATCTTATTGTCATGTGCCAACACAATATTTTTCAAAAGGAGGATAGTTTGATTCCTCTAAGGGAAAGAACACTAATGAAGGCAAGGAGAATTTGTAGATTATCCTAAAGACACCCATGCTGACATGAGTACAAAACAATTGGATGAATATGTAGCTAAGGAACTCAAGAAATTGAAGGTAAGTATTTTTGCTTTTGAATTGTTAAGGGTTCCTGCTATTAGAAATGAAGTCTTATGAACTTTTTTAAACCCATGTGGTCCCTCAAGATATGATAGTTAATGAAGTAGTTGGGATGACCCCTAGCTCACAAACACCAAATGATCAAAGTCAAGGGAAATCTAAAGATAAAGTAAAAGAAAAGGATAGGGGTCAGGTTGCACAAGCTGATACTCCCGTGAGTTGTTTTCAAGGAAAAACTAAAACTCCTTTTCTTATTTATGTTCGCCTCTTTGGGAAAAACTTACATAACCTTTTAGACTCAGGAGCCTCCACAAATGTCATACCTTTTGTTGTATGTAGAGCCTTAGGTATTACTCCTGCAACTTCTCAATGAAAGGTCACTTAGTTGGATAAGATAAAGGTGAATGTGGTAGGAGAACTAAATATGATTCCCATGCAAATTGCATCAGACCCTAGGATTCAACAAATCATCAAAATTCAAGTGGCAAATATTCTTGATATGTATGGTTTGATCCTAGGCTGGGATTTCACTAAGGCATTAAATGGATATGTGTCAATTGATCATTCTCACATATGGCTTCCCTGGAACAGAGTACTAAACCAGATCAGGATTGAGAGGGAGCCAAGGATGAAGTATGTGATCACTGAATATCATAATACTTCAAATGAGATATTAGTATCAGAGGTTAGTTTGGGGAATTATGTATTGGCGGCTCCTCCTCTAGAACCAAGTACATATGAAATCTTCATGCTGTAGAGTGTACCCAATGGGATCACATCAAAATCCAGCAACACTGGAGCATTGGTAGAATCAATAGAGGAGGTTGATGATCAAGAAGATGGTCAACTCATCCTATTGGATAGTTTTCAAGAGTTTATTTAGAAATGAATAGAAGACCAAATTCGGCTAGGTAGAGATATGAACTTTGAGGAACTTCTCCTTCCAAATTGGTGCAGGGTCCACAATGCCTCTCACTCAGAATTAGAATGTTTCCTTTTCCAAACAATAGTGGAGCAAATACAAAACTACATTAATCCATCTCCAGCTACAAGATAAGTATTCAAAGTATCCAGGATGATACTAAAGGTAAAAGGCCAATGCCCCAAGAAGAACCTCCAAGTAGTAGCAAAATTAACGAAGAAAGATCGAAGGGATCAAGAGCTATTGGTTGTTGGACACTCAAGTTTGATGGATCCAAGTATAAGCAAGGAGTTGGAGCTGGGTTTGAGCTGATCAGTCCTAGAGGTAAAACTTTTTTTCATGCTCATAAAATTTAGTTCCATTGCACTAATAACATAGCTGAATATGAAGCCTTAATTCATGGACTGTTGATGGCATTAAGAAAGAAAGTTAAAATTCTGCAAGTTTTTGGAGATTCTGAGCTGGTAGTTAGGTAAGTCATAAAGAAATATTCATGTCATGATAGAAGGATGACTAATTATAGACATAGAGTTTGGGATCTCATTAAGGGTTTTTATGCTTTCAATATCCAACTGATACCTCATAGCAAGAATCAAATAGTAGATGCTTTAGCACAAGTAGAAAGCACTTTGTAGCCCTTGTCACTCTCTGGATTGAAGAATTTTACTATGGAGCTCACTCTAGTACCATCAGTACCCAATAACGTAACTAATTTTTTAGGTATTTAAGGATGATAAACATATTCTTGATTTCATTACTAGCTCTGATGTGTTGAATTCTCATAATAAAGGATCAGGAGTAACAGACTAAGAAGGATTCCCTTAGCAGCCAGTGTGATACCTATAATATGGGAACTCTAGATAATTTTAAGAACATTTTTATTGGGAAGGTGTGTACTCTAGAAGAAAAGAGGGGAATAATAGATGCACTTCATGCATACAAAGATGTTATAGCCTGGAGTTATGAAGATCTAAAAACGTATGACACTTCGATCATTACACATACTATTCCTCTCAAGCCTGGTGCCAAGCCATTCAGACAAAGACAAAGGCCGATTAATGCCCCATTGGAACCAATTATTTAGAAAGAAGTACAAAATTTATTGTTTGCTAACATTATATTTATAGTCAGGCATTCCACTTGGGTTGCTAATTTGGTTCTAGTAAGGAAGAAAAATGGAGAAATCAAGCTTTGTGTTTATTTCAAAAACCTGAACAAGGCTTCAGAAAGGGAAAAATACCCTATCCCATCATTGGATGAAGTGTTACAAATCATTAATGGATCCCAAATGATGTCCTTTCTAGATGGATACTCAGGGTATAAGCAGGTTATGGTACAATATGAAGATAGACACAAAACTGCCTTCACCACAAAATGGGGTACCTTTGCTTATAGGAGAATGCCTTTTGGATTAATCAATATAAGAGCAACCTTTTAGAGGGCCATGGATATTTCCTTCAAGGATATCATCAGTAAGTGTATCATTATTTATATGGACAATTTAATAGTCTTCTATAAGAAATGAGGTGATCATATTGCAGATTTGTGCAAAGTATTTCAAAGATGTAGAGAATTTGGTATTTCACTCAACCCTAGGAAGTGCATCTTTGTGGTGACTGAGGGAAAGTTGTTGGGACATGTTATCTCATAAGAAGGCATATCTATTGATCTAGAACGAATAGAAGCTATATTGAAAATCCAACCTCTAGCCAATTAAAAGGAGATGAAATCCTTCTTTGGGAAAATTAATTTTGTCAGGAAGTTTATTATTGGCTTTGCTGAGATAGTTAAACCTTTGAATGCTATGCTGAAACATGATGCAAAAGTGGAGTACTAAAGCAAATGAAGCTTTTGTAGAAATTAAGAGGGCAATAGTTGATGCCCCAGTATTGGTGAGTCTAGATTATTCCAAGCCTTTCTATATATATTCATTTACATTTGATCTTTCTTGTGTTGGTATGTTAACTCAGAAATCCGACCAAGGAGGTGAGCATCCTATAGCTTTTATGAGTGCCCCATTAAAAGATGTAGAATTGAGGTACCCCAGTGTAGAAAAACAAGCTTATGCTTTGGTCAAAGGCGTGAAGAAATTTTGACATTACATCCTTAGAAACAAGGTCTTCACAATAGTACTGGATCCTGCAGTCAAGCTTTTGTGGATACAAAATGAACTAGGAGAACAAAGGGCTAAATGGGTTACAATGTTGTAGGAGTATGAAATTGAAATACAACCCATGAATCTTGTGAGGGGGCAAGGATTGACTAAAACTATGGCTGAAATTGGTCTTGATCTCATAGCCCAGCAATACCACCTTCAAGATGTCTCTCCAGATGAATGGTATGATGACATTGTCTATTATTTGTTGAATCAAAAGTGTCCTAACCATCTCAACATTGTACAACAGAGAGTGTTGTGTTTGAAAAGTGATAGTTATATGTTGAAAGGAACTATCCTATATAAGAAGAATCATGAAGGAATTTACCCTTTTTGTCTTGGAAAAGAAGAAGCTACACGGGTGGTGACATAATTCCATGACAAGTATGGCACAAGCTATGGTTCTAGACTAGCTACTGCAAATCATATCTTAAGGGTAGGGTATTATTGGCCCACTTTGTTTAAGGATGCGCACAATCATGTAAGAACCTACCATGTATGTCAAACTACAACTACCAAGGAGAAGCATTCAACACTTCCACTTCAACTAGTAATTGGGGTAAAACCATTCACGTAGTGGGGATTGGACTTTGTTGGTCCAATTAACCCACCTTCCTCTGCAAGCCACATGTACATTATTACTGTAACTAATTACTTTACTAGATGGACTGAAGGTCTTGCCTATAAGCAATGTACTTCTGAAGTGGTGATCAATTTTCTAGAATCAAATATTATCAATTGTTTTGGTTGTCCAAATGCTTCAGTTTGCGACAATGGTCCTGCATTTGCTTCGTTAAAGTTTTTTGGATGGGATTTTGATCATGGTATCATTATTAAGTTTGCTTCTAACTATTACCCACAAGGAAATTGTTTGGCTGAGTCCACAAACAAGAATTTCTTGACAATCATTCACAAACTATTAGAGAGTAATCCCAAAGATTGGCACACCCAACTTGGATTTTCTCTCTAGGCAAATCGTACTAGAAATAAGGCCTCTCTAGGAACCTCTCCTTATCACCTTGTATATGGTCTTGAGCCAGTATTCCCAATCCAGTTGAAAATCCCCACCTTGCAATTCATTAATGATTATTATGATGAGGGGGATAGATGTGAGGCTCGTTTGGTTGATCTTCTGCAACTTGAAGAGAAGAGAGATGAAGCATTAGAGAACTTTGCTAAGCACCAAGGCATTGTTAAGAGATGGTTTGATAGAAAATCCAAGGTGAAAGCATTCAAAATCTCTGATTTGGTCTTATATTGGGGTAAAGCACATGACAAAAAGGGAGAACATGGATAATTTGATAAGATTTGGCTTGGCCCCTTCCAGATTTCATAGATATTGGGAGATAATGCTTTTCATTTGAAGAATATCATTGGGAAGGATGTCCCATTGCCTGTCAATGAGTAGTATTTGAAGCATTACTTCCTGGCCTAAGTTGTTTACAACTCTTCCTTGTACATAGTTAGTTTAGGGGTTGTTTCCTTTTGGTTTGCTCTTTGCTCTGTTTTTTGTTTTCTACTTTGGTTTCTTTTTCTTTTTCTTTGTTTTGGTTAGTGTAGGTCTACTTTATTTTAGGGTCTGGTTTTCTTTTGTTTTGCTTTTTCAGTCTTGAGTTCCCCTTTTCTCTTCTTGGAGTGTTGTACTCGCATTGCAATGATTATGTTACCGAGGATTGTTTTAGGTATTTCTTTTACAAACTCTAATCATCCTTCCAAAATAAGTTGGTGAAAATCCTTTATTTGGTGTCACATGTGCTAAATTCTTGAAGTGGATGAGTCACTGGATTATGTTAGTTCTGGAATGTGCTTGAGTCTTACACTTACATATACATCTTAAGAATTCTGAGGTTGTTGAAGGTTCCTTGTGAAGTATGGTCAAGTGAAAAATCCTATTTCTGCTTCAACACCACTGTGGTTCTCAACCTTGAATGTGAGATTCATTGCTTACAGGGTGAAAAGGAAAGTTTAAGTAATGTTAAAAGAATATCAAAAAGGAAAAAAAAATATTGAAAATCAAAAGTGAACATTCACCTTATTAGGAGTATCTGAATATCTCTACTAGGGTTATAGATGCCTGGCTGGTAGTAGAGCTATGTTCAAGAGAGCCACAACGATAACCTCATTAGGGATATGGATGCCTGACTGGCAGCAAGGCTCTACCCAGGTCGCTTTTGGAGTTAGAATATTTATGTAGCTTGATTAGACTGACCTTGGTTACCTTACAACAACTGAGGGAAGGAAATGCACATATTTGCACACACTTGGAATCTAGTACAGCAAGGACATGCCTGTCCATGGGCTTGGAGACTCTATTTATGGTTGACCCAATGCAAGGATTGAAACCAGAGTTTTGGGTTCTTGATTCCAGTTTGTCATCCAAATGCTCTAGAGCATTTCCCCAGCAGGAGTCACCATTTTTTGTGTAATTTTCGCACACATGCCTCACCACAGGCAAGGACCCTCTTTTGCTTGTTTGGTTTGTTTGTTTTCCTTAGGGTCCTGACCTTTTCCCCTTAAGGGATAGGTCTCTCGGTCTTGGTCTTGTTTCACCCACATGCTTAAAGTCTTATTTGCACTCATGGTTTCTTTTTGCAACATTGTGATGAGGTGCTTGCTCCTTGAAAGATGACCCCAATCCAAAATTCCAACTTAAAGAGAAAATTTGGCTAAGTATGAGCCATGTTCGATAAATATGAGGTAGCTCGGATTACTCGAGCCTCATTTTGGCCAGAAAATCTGAGGTCCCTTTGTGTACCCGAGTCTCTGAGGGGTCTTTTCATGCATTTATGACTATCATTTATGAGGCGAAATGGGGTATATATTTGTCATATGTTATTCATTTTGGTCATTCTTCCTTGCAAAAGTTTGAAGACTAAGAGCGTGCATTGTTTTCTGGTTCACCGAGATTGGGAAGCGAGGGTCGAGTGCTAGATTGCTCGTTGTAGGGTTCTTCGTGCATTCATCGGGTTTTCCATTTTCGTGCTCCATTTCAAGGTTGGTTATTTCCTTCATGTCTTCGATTGATTTCTATTTCATGATGATTTGATGTGCCAAATGCTTAGCGGGATTTCTTATAGGGTATATGTTATTATGATTTAGAGTTCGATTCGATGGGTTGGTTGTTTTATAGTCGGCTAGGGTTTTCTTTTTACATTCAAAAGATTGAATTATGATTTGACATGAATAGGGATACTAGGGTTTGTTAACATCTCCAATATCCCCTTTATTGAATTATGATGATTTCATTTAAATCGGGGGAGTCACCTTGTTCAATTCAAAACCCTAGTTTTGTAGAACCCTAGCTGAAGATTGGAATGTGATGAGCGGAATAAATAGGGCTAATGAATTTCTTTGCAAAATGTGTTACTTGAGACATCGAAAGAAACCAACATGAATCCAAGTCTTGTAATGATCGAAATTCACCTTTTAAATGTGAAGCGAGTTGAATGCTTAGAAAACTTTGAGCTCGAGTGAAAACTCAAATATTTTGAGGTAGCTTGGATTTTTCAAGCCTTAATCCGCTCAGAAAATTTGAGCCCCCTTGGATTTTTTGGATCCCTTGTATGGCTAAAATCCCAAAGTCCAAATAATGAAGGCCTTAACACTTAGAAGCTTGACTTACATTCGTTGATTATGAGCTGGCTGAAATTTACCAAACCCAATCCATCTGAAGAATCCAAGACCCCTAGGAATACCAAAACTTCATGAACTTTCAACTATCTAATGTGTATGTTGAATCGAGCCTCGATGAATATGACTTGGGATGTGATCTCAAAGTGATTAATGCTTATGCTTGATTATGACAAGGAACTCCATTTTGTAAGGATACCTCACGATGGAAAGTTGAGATGAGCTCAATTCAAAAATCTTGGCTAATTAGAGCTTGCTCGGATTAACCGAGCTCGATTCTGGCTGGAAATTCTGAGCTCCCTCAAATTTTTTGACCTTTCCCCTTTTGCTTATAATTTCAAACTTCAATAGCAATTGAGCTTGTATTTGGGTTAAAGGGTGATTATTGTTCAATTTTGATCAAATTGAATGAGATTCATTTTCATGTATTGTATAACTTGATAATGAAATCTTGTGGAATGAATTGTCTTCCTTGCATTGCCATTAGGGTTTATATTATCATTTTGATTCAATGGAATTACTTTTTGCATACATTGGTGCTTCATGGAGTTAATGCAATGTGCTATATTGTTACTTTCATTTTGGTGATTATGGCCCTTTCTAACAGATGCAAGCATAATTGAGCCCAAACAAGACATCCAAATAAAAGGCTTCTTTGGTACAAGAGGAGGTGAGAAGAAGAGTGGAAAGGATGAAGTATGATTTTAAGGGCATATGGCCAGTCCAAGATTACTCCTTCCTGGTCAAAGAATGCATACACAAACATGGGACATGTGGACTATGATGATTTTCAATAGAGGATGTATGGAAATGCACCAACTCAATTGGATCAGACCCTCACTCATACTGGGTTGGCTCAAGTAGCAGGGTTCCCTCCAACACAACCTTGCCTAGAACTGGTTTTAGAATGTGCAAAACAGTATGAATCCAACAAAAGGATTATAATTGGGCCATAGGGAAGAGTCATGACAAATCTCATTGAAGAATCCATTGCAAAGGTGTTCAATATTGCTTCACATCATAAGCTTATTGAGGAGATAAACATTGGGGAAGCGATACAGTTCTATGATGAAGACCCCAACAAAGCTTTGGAGATCATGAACAAATCTTGGATATTGAAGCCCGAACCACACTATTCTAAGATTCCTAAACAATTGCATAGAAGTGATTTCAAGATGGAGTATCATGATGTCATCACTCTCCTGCGTAGGGTAATGGGAGTAGAAGAGGCTCACATTTTCCACAATTGGATGTTCTACCCGATCACACAAATCATGGCTGGAAAGCATTATCATTGGGATAGAATCATAAGCAACAACTTAGATTCCCAATTAAGAAGTGTGCAAGAAACCAATAGATTTACAATGACTTCATATCTTGTCTACATGTTGGCAAGAAAAACCAAGTATAAGGGTCTCAATTGCAAAGGAACACTGGGAAAGGATAGGATATGGGACATATACCCACAATTGCTACATAAAACAACCAATTACATGAGATAAAATGATGCATTTTCATGTACATTCCCAGGTTATTGCAGGATGCTATCCATGTCAGAGTCTTTGTTGATGCAATGGATTTGATTAAGCAATATGGGCAATGGTTTATTCAATTCCAAAGATTCACATATACATCTGGATACAAGGATCTCCTGCTATCACACTCAGAGTGCCCAAATATCCAACTAACAAACTTCTATTATTGGAGATGACCAGGCAAATAATGTAATTTGAGGAAATTCTACAGAAGGATCTACATAAGAAGGGGATAGGGGTAGAATTCCCACTAAGAATTGGAACTCTCAAAGCTTTCCCATCTATCCAAAGTGCTCAATACTTAGAGAAAGAGTTAGCCCAATTTGAGTTATACTCTCATACCAACAGGGATAACTTTGATCCCTATGGAAAGGCACAGAAGCAGGCCAATAGAGAATTCGGGTACAAGGACCACATTGAGGACTATTGGGCGAATTGCAAGGATGAATTTGATGTTATTAGGAGAAGGTTTTCTAGATTACCTCCCAATTTGATAAGGCTACACAAGGTAGTGGAGGTACCCGACCAAGTGCAAGATGATGAGGTAAAATTGGTCCAACACCATGATTATGAGCCCTATAGGGGAAAACCATTACCTCCAATAAACTGGTCAGAGGAGGAAGTAATTGATTTTCACCAAGTAATTGAGCCAGTAAGGAAATATTCCAGGCTATGGGTCAAGCATAAGGTGTTGGAACTAGAGGCTGATGACACCAAATTCACATATGATTTGATGGGAGACTTGGAATCCCAATCTGAAGAGGAAGCAAAGGATGATAAGGGTGATGACACTGTTGAGCCTCATGATGAAGATGTTCAAGAAGTAGAAAGGGAAGAAAGGCCTCTAACCAGAAAGAGAAAGACAAGGAGCCAGAATTAGGTTAAACTAATTGAGAAACAATCTCTGAAAGCAAAGAAGGCACCCAAGGTCAGTGCTACAATAGAATAAGGAGAGGCATCACAACCAGTCAGAAAGAGGAAGTTGGTCACCAAGGGCCAAAAGATGGCCAAGGCTAGAAAAGGTAGCACTTATGCTGATGCCCCTTCTTCAGTTAAAGTTGTTGATATAGAAAGCTCAGGGGGAAATCCACATGTGTATGTTAGGAGAAATTCTCCTAAGCATAAAACATCCCTTGTAGTTGAGATGAAGATTGCAGAAAAAGAAGTGCATATTGAAGAGGCACCTACAAATGATAGTGCTATGAGAGCAGTTCCAGGAAATAATTCTCTCATTTCCTCTCCTCCTAATAATGTACAAATTTTAGAAGGAGTCCACGAGGAGGGAAACATATCAAATGATCCTGAGGAGCATGAATATGAAGATGAAGAGGTGTCTACTCCTAAAAGTAGAGAATGGAGAAAGTTTGTACAAGAAATTGGACAGTCTACCTCTGGGGCACAAAGCAAAAACATGGAGTCAGAAGTAGTCCAGGAAAAGAAATCCAAGTTCCCAGAGAAAGAAGTGATTGATGAATAGGAAGATCTTCCTGAGATAGAAAAGAATGTGGAGGAGGTTGATGATAGCCCTCATCAAGATAAGGATGAACAAGAGGCTCCTTCTATAGAGTTGGAAATTGAGCAGCCTACTATCCCAGATTGGTTAGAGAAAAGGATTAGCAAAAAGCCAATAATTGTTCAAGAAGAAGCTCCAAGTTGGGATAAGTTGTTAGAAAAATGGGGACAACCCAAGCAAAGGGAAAGAGCTAGAACCATGTCAAAGTTTTCAAGGGATGAGTTTAATAAAAAACTTATTCACATAGTTGTTCCTACTGAAAACAAGTTCAAGGATGAGGTGAGGCCTGCTGACTACAAAGTGCAAACTATTAATTTGAGCCCATCCACCAAAGAGTAGGAAAAAGAAGAAGTTCAAGAATCTTCCCAAGCCATTCTGAGGAGGCTTGACAAGGAAGCAAAGGAAAAGGAGAAACTACAAAAGCAACTAAGTGATGTCTACAAGTATGTTCAACATCTAATAAAATCCTTGCAAGCTTCTACTGTAGTTCTTTAATCCCAGAAGAGTTGTTGCCAAAAGAAGCTATATCATAAATAGAGAAGTTGAAATCTTCAGTACACAACACCCATGAATGGCTTCAAGAAGTTAGTAGAAGGGGTGATGAATCAATTGAACAGATCTTTGGAATTCATTCTAAGGTTGCAGAATTTTTTGAAGACACCTCCTAATTTGCTGTCAATTGTAACAAGGTTGATGACACAACTATGGAAGAGCTGAAGAAGATCCTGCAAGTACCTAAAGAAGAATTGGCTACGATGAATCTATTTACTTCTGATGATATTGCTAAGGTAATGGAATGGATTGAAGTCTAGAATTACAAAAAAGAACTCCTCTCTAAAGCCTTAAAGAAGATAATGAAGTTACAGGGGAAGATGAAAGAAATATATAATAGTTGTATCACTTTCCTTGAAATCATGACTAGGAGAAGAAAGTTTGGTTAGAATAATATGAACATAGGAAGGTTGCAGGCATGGTGGCATGAGATTTATGCTCCTTCTGATAGTGCACTAGTTGCTAAAGATCATTTAGAAGATGCAACAATCTACATTTCAAAGTTGGATAAGTATCAAGAATTACAGGTTGAATGAGATAAAGCAATGCTCAAATATGTTGATGAGTTTAAGAGTCATAAATTGAGAATTAAATTTATCCCCACTCTAGGTCCAACTAATGTGAAATAAATTGTGGAGAAAGTCAAAGAATTATCCAACATGATAGAGGACAATAAAGAAGGAGAAAATAACCAACTAGCAACCACCTAGGATAATGTGCCAATCATGTGACTTTCCAGCCAGGAGGGATGACCTAGGAGTTTGTTCTAGTGAGAGAATATTTCTAGAAGGGTCTACTACCGACCTAGATTTTTTTTTTATGATAATTAAATGTAATTTTATTTTTATAACTCTCTAGGCCGACCTATTTGGATGACCTAATGTTGTAAACCCTAATTCTGGGCTGACCTAATGTAATTTCTCTATAAATTAAGGCACCAACTTCATTTGAAAGGGTTAGACATAGTTGGAATAGTTAGAACTGAGCAAGGAGTTAGTAGATTGCAAGTGCTAGAACATTGAGGATACTTGAATTGTTTCAAATTCTGGGTGATTCAGTATAAGTAAAGACATTTGTTCTTTGGTGCTCTTTCTTGTGTTGTTCACTTTGAATGGTTCTTGTTTCCTGATCTTTGATAAATTGATTTGAAGTGTTGGTTGCATGTTAGATTTTAGATTTAGATATGATGCAATTGTGTTGATGATTTGATATTTAAGGTGTTTGAGCAATCCTTGGTCCATACTTTTAGTAGCTTGATGATTGTATGTTGTTGTGTAAAGTTAGTCTGGACCTTAAAATTGTGTGTTGAGTTCAATTGTGGGTATTTATTCATTTCAATTATAAAATAAGGCTGATTTGTGTGAATGCTCCATGATCTGAAAATATTTGCTTCCTTAGAAGATTGCATTGTTTCTGTGAGATTCAGGTTTAATCTAGGTTAAGCAGGAATTAGTTTTGAAGGATTGGTACACTTTAGATATTTGATTGTTTGCACAATTGGTCTTAGGTTTAATTTAAGAAATCTCTTTAACCCCTTTATCTTTTTCTATTTATTTTAAAATTTGGGTTAGTTTTAAGATTAAAAACATTAATATATTGTAAGATTTGATGAGTTGGAAGTTTCCAACATTTGTTTTGTAAGCCCCCTTGTGATTACTAGAATTTTCACATTTATCACTGAGTTGTTTTTGCATTGTCAAGACCTGACATTAGAGACCTTGGGGTTATCTCTTGATGCTTGATGATAGATATTTACCTTTCAAGAGATAGAATATCATATTCTGTCTGAGTTGTTGTTGTGCATAAAACACCATCAACAAGTACCAGGAGTTTGATTGATCTTTTCTATTATTTTTAATTTGCCAAAGCATTTGCCACCAGAGAGTACTCCATTCTTACAAGGTCACCTAACTAACCAAATCTTCTAATGATATCTTCCTTCTACCTTTGTAGAATATATAATTTCTCTCTGTGAGGAGTGATAGCATTCCAAGTTGTCATGTCTCTATCTTTATATGCACTATATGTACTTGAAACAACTACCAACTGGGACTCAATGGAGTCCATGAGATCTTTGATATTTTGTGTGGCATCCAACCACTTTATGCAGTAAGCTAATGTAGTATTTTCTTCAGACTCACAAGCCTGCACAACTTCCAGACTCTTTTCCACATTGGTGTGCGCTAAAGCACATTTATCATGAAGTTCTAAAAGCCTTTTCTCTGCCATTTTCTCCTCAATCTCTTTCCTTGTCTTCTCACCAATTCTAGAGGCATACTCCTTAAAGGAGTCCAATAGAACTTTCATATTCTCTACTAGAGTGAGAGATTTATCTATTGATATACTAGGGGTGGCCTCCTGCAAATATTTGAAAGCACCATCAATAAGCTTTGTCCCCTTCTGATGTGTTTCCAAAATCTCTTTTCTTCCAGATACATGCAATGCATCCCCTAACACCAACTTGTGAACATGAGAAATCTTATCCAAATCCACACTACCTTGAATCGTGGTGAGTTGTAGAAGTTCGAAAGGAATCATCAGCTGGAATATGATTTTCTTGGATAACAAGCCTTTTAATATATCATCGTCAGAGGAGGATTCTCCAGGGGACCTATGTGAATCCATAACCTGGCTTTGATCTTCTTCATTCTTCTTGGAAGATTCTCCATTTCTTTCTTCTTCCTCTACTATTTCTTCCTCTTTTTCATCTTTGTCTCTTTCTCCTTCAGCCCTTTCACCTTCATCTTTATCTTTTTCTCCTTCAGCTAGCTTTGGAGGGACACCATCATGCTTCTCTGGTTCAACTTCTTCCTCATTATGTTTCTCTATCTTTGGAGGATCATTTGTAACACCTGTTTCTGGAAGAATATTTGCATCATTTGTTTCCAAAGGAATGTCTTCCTTAACCTCTGTAGAATCCTCTTCTCTTGATTTAGGTGTAGAATTGGATGGGAGTGCACCAAAAATTCCATATTTCTCAGCCATACCCTTAATGGCTTCTATAGTTTCTTTCTTTATTTTCTTTATTTTCTTCTATCTTTTTTCATCAAAGTGTTTACCCTTTTCTTCATCTAAAACATCTTTGAGAATACCTACTTCAAGGTTTCCAAATTATTTGGGGTCAAAGAGGACCCAATTTTCTCAAATGCCTCATTTCTTATCTTCTCTTCCAACTCAACAACCTATGATCTCCTTTTCATCAGGGCCTCCCGCAATTTCTTAGGCACATTGTTCTTAACATAGTCCCAATTGACTTCCAAAGTGATAACATACTAAATAATAGCCAAAATCAATGTTCTCATGTCCTCTCTACCTACTTGAGTATAATTTTTTGCAGTCAGCTACAACATATCTTCAAAATGTATCAAGTTATTAACCAATGCCTCTAATCTAAGAGGGGAACTGGGTCTTACTGATGAGGCCTTTTGTTCTTCCTGGTCTGGAGATGCCTCTTCTAACACCTTTACTTTCTTTGAATCCGATTTGGTGTGCACATGAACACCAAAATATTGTTCTTCATCTTCTTCAGAGGATGACACAAAGTGATATCTTTTAGAGCCAACACTTGCTTCCTATGAAGCACCTTCACCAGAGGACATGCTCCCTTTCTTCTTTCTTACCAATTTTGTTCAAGGTCTTCCTCCTCTTCCTCTTTCTCTTCGGTAATATTGAGGTTATTTTCCCTTGTTTCCTTTTCATTTTTACCTCTCTTGAATGGTGCCACTAGAGGAGTTTCTTTCCTTTTTCTAGATCTTGTATTGGGTCCAAAAGGAGCCAGGCCTTTACCTTTACTAGAAGCATTGGGTTCTACCTTCATTGATGCAGGGGTTGTGGTTGGTTTTGAAGGAGTAGTCCTACCAAATCTCCTTAGTCCTAATGATTCTCCAATCATCTGCTCTCCCATGGCTCTTGCTTGTGCAATATGTTCATTAGTGAAGCTAGCCTTTCTAAGCATTTCATCTACATTCTTTCTTATCATAGGCTTCTTATGCTTCAAGTGAATTTCCATAGATTTTTCCTCATAAGTTCCCACTCTGGGTTCACTAGTATCCTTTGGGATTTTCGACAAGACTTGTACATAACCTTTTGCTTCATCCTCTATAACTTCATAACCCAATGATTGAATCTAGACAGTCCAGGGTTCAACTGCCTCAATCATGCACTCATAAGAGGAGACATGAAATATGATTTCACTCTTATATTTTTCAACAACTTCCTAGGAATCCTTTCATGTTCATTCATGTTGCTTTTGAATACAACAAAGAATGTTGTCAGAGCATTTTCTTGACTCTTCAAATCACCCAAGTTGTGCATATAATCAAAAATTTGATGTGCAATAGGTTTTGATGTATCCCAAATCACCACATCATCTCTTTTGGGAAGACGTCTACGAAAGTAGAACAATAAACACACAATTAGGGAATGAAACTTAAATGTATATGTCTTCTCCCTTGTCATCTTCATATTTTCAAACAACTATTGCCGAAGTTCACACAAATCATATTCTGCACCATTAGCTGCCATGTCATATCTAGTATATATAGTTGTAGCAGACACAAAATTTTCCCTATTTATGAAGTAGATCTTGTGACCGATCATTATAGTTGCATACTTCACAACAGGATTGGTAATAGGATTTTTTGCAAGAGCCCTTCTGTCAAATGTTGCTCTGATGAGTTCCATCGCCACTTTATTTTTCACAGACTTCAACAACAATATCAGTACGGTATCACAAAGTTTGGTAACTTCCTTGGTTAAAAGGTGAGGTCTATCAGTCCACAAAAACTTATCATGAATTTTACTAAGAGCTGGTTTAACATATTTGTCATCGACAGTGGAGCTAAAGTTAGGAAAATAATTCCACCGATCCAACTTCTTCACAACAATATTTGCATATTCAGGTTTTATCAAGAAATCATCCCCGGTGAGCTCATTTTTCCATATATCTATCAATTTGCTATGATTATATTCTTTAGTCTTAACATGAATGTACATTCTAGTGTCTTCAGTGGGCATGACACCATGAGGAATCGATGAGAAGGCACCCAAAGGGTCGTCTTTGTATACCTTCATGGAATACTTCTTGTAGGAAGGTCTAGGTATTTCTGAAATATTTACGACTACATGGGTTGCCATTTTTCACAAACTGAGCTCTAATGACTTTAGAAAGAAGATTCACACACCCACAATAGCATAGAAGAATAAAATACATTTTTCCTTTGCGCGAACTAGAACTAGGGTTTGTACAACTCACTCTCCAAATTGCCTCAAGAATGGTCCAAATCAATATCCACTTTTTTCAAATGTTCCAGTGATCAAAATTCCTTACAAATTCACTTTATAGATCAATGTGCTACCCTAATTCACACTAAATGCGACAAAATTCAAAAAGTTGATAAAGAAACCTTCTTCACTGTGCTGAAAAACCCTAATTTTCTCCACAAATGATCATGCCTACAACTTTTCTTCTAGTTCCTTTTGCATAAGCTTTGTTTATTCATTCCTTACAACACATCTTCATGCCAAATTCTAACACACCAGATATCCAAGGGGGTTTGAAATTTTTTCTATTAATGCTCCCCCTAAGACCATGTTGGGTCTAATTGCCGGAGGAATTGTCTGCACTGGATGAGGGCACATACACATTTGATGTTACTGGCTCTTCTTTCTTTTTCCATATCTTTTTCATTTCTTGCTTAACCTCATTCTTGTAAATTGTCTTCACTCGTTCATTCTGTAGACACTAAAAAATGTCCTAAGTCTACAAGCATCATTTTTTTTCTTCGTCTTTGTCCTTCGATAATTGAATAATTTTAATTATTCAATTACGTCTGATCATATTCTTCTATTAATCAAATAATTTTAATTATTTAATTAATTCACCTTCTCATTTCTATCCTGATCATTTAGATTATTTAATTGCATCACTAATTTCCCCCCTTTTTCAATAGGTAAATAAATTATTATTTATTTAATTAATTATTTTATCACCTTTCATCTATAGTTAAATAATTAACATTAATTATTTAACTATTCATGGTCTTTTAATTCTTCTATGGTTAATTATTTAACTATTTCCTTGTCATCTTTCCTTATTAAATAATTAATCTAAGTTAATTATTTAATGTCTCTATTTCCATTTTTCCTCTTATTTAACTAAATGGTTGAATAATCATTTTAATTAAATGTCCATTTTCATTTTCCTCCAAATAAATAATTTGAATAAATAATTTATCTCCACTTGCCATTTTCCTCCATTTTTGAATAAATAATTTGAAATAAATTATTTATGCACCACTTGGTCAAAGATGCTCTGTCATAATCCCCTATCATAACATTCATTTTTGTCATAGCCTGCATGTCTTGCATGTCTGTCATAGCCGTCAGGTGTCATAGTCATCGACGTCATAGCTTTTCCATGCATGGCATATTTTTGGTGCATCAATTTTGGACTGTTGATCTTGACATCTTTTCTAAGGCTCAATCTTGGCCATCCATTTCATAACCTCCCTCTCATTCATTCTCATCCATTGATATTGGAATACTTTTAGAGGATTAATCTCAGTCGTCCATTCGAAAGGTTGTCTATAAAAGCAACCTTCCCCCTCCACTTTGTCCTTAACAACCATTATCTCCAACTTTCTTGCTTACTATTTGCAGGTATTTGCACAACTTCAACAACAAATCTGAGGGCAATATTGGCATACGAAGAAGAAGAAGAGACAAGAGAAGTGAAGCAACCACAATGAGGAGTGTTTATTCATGAATGCTTTCATTTTAATTCCTTATTGTTTTTTTTCTCTTGTTTGATGTGGTTTTATAGCTTAGAAGTGTTGGCTATCACTTTATCTATGCTATTTGATTTTTAACCCCACCTCACATTGGTGAACCCGACACAAATACCATAATAGTTGCATCTTCATAGATTTGATAATATACTTCACAATCTTATTTTCATAAATTTGATCATATTGTCATTTTCATAGCTACTCTTTCATAAATCAATCAAATTTTTATTTTTTTAAAAGAAAGCAAATAGGATGAACATCACAGTTGTATTTTCATTTTCTTAGTTGTACTTTCATAAATCAATCAAAATAATTTTATTTTTTTAAAAGTAAATAGGATGAACATCATAGCTATATTTTCATTTTCTTAGCTACACTTTCATAGCTGCATTTTCATATATTTGATTATCATAGCTGCAATTTATCATTTTTATAGCTGCACTTTCATAAATCAATCAAAAAAAAAACAAATAGGATGAACATTATAGCTATATTTTCATAGGTGCATTTTCATAGATTATCATAGCTGCAATTTTTCATAGATTGGATTATATTATCATTTCAATAGCTGTAATTTATCATTTTCATAGCCACATTTTATCATTTTCATAGATGCATCTTCATAAATCAATCATATTTAATTTTGAATGCCCACAACACAAATAACTTTTCTTGGCTTATATATTTTTGATTTGTTAAATTGTGTCGCTCAGAAATACTGAATCTTGAAACTTGGCAGGTAAATGCATGTTGGGAGAATTTTCAATAAGGAGTTCTTCCTTCTAGCAATAGTCACAACATTTCCACTTTCAACAAATCCTGTAGTCACAACATTTAGATTTAACTTTTAATTTAACTTTTAAATTTTAATTAGATTTAGTTTTTAACTTTTAATTTAGATTTAGTTTTTAACTTTTAATTTAGATTTAGCTTTTAATTTCTAATTTAGATTTAGCTTTTTAACTTATAATTTAGATTTAACTTTTAGCTTTTAGTTTAGATCTAAATTCTAATTTAAATTTAGCTTTTTTAATTCAGATTTAGTTTATAATTTGGATTTAATTTTAATTTTTAATTTAGATTTAGTTTCTAAGTTAGATTTAAATTTTTAATTTAGATTTAGTTTTTAATTTAGATTTAATTTAGAAGGTAGACTTAATTTTTAGTTTAATTTTAATGTAGATTTAATTTAATTTAGGATTAATTTAGTTTAGAATTAATTGTAATTTAGATTTAATTTAGATTAACCTTAATTTAAATTTTATATTAAATGTTAATTTTATATATATTTTAGTTTAATTTTAGCTTTGTGACTAATTCTACTAATTGGGCTTTTGTGCAAGTTCGCATGTCAGAGGCTGGAAAGGTGAAAGCATAAAGATATGTTTGTCAAAGACTGAAAATCAAAGAAACTACTAATGATATTTGGTGCAAGATGTTTCTTGAAGACTTGATTTTGAAACCAATTGTCTTTTAGTATAGCAAACATTTCATTTGGTGCTTAAAATGAATGGTTGTCTTTTCTCACATAGATTTAATTAGGGGGTAAAAGAACACCATGTCTTAGTGTTTGAGGGTGGTAGGTATTATGCTCTCATCTTGTGGAAACTCAGTGATCAGAAAGCCAGACCCATCCAATTTTGTGTTTACCCATTAGAGGGCCTACCTTAGTGGGAAAAAGTACTCACCCTAAGGGAACAGCCCAAGCGGTAATGGGATAAAGCCAAGTCCTTTCGAACCACTATATAAATTTGTGGCTACGAGGAAAGTTCGTAGTCAATAGGATAGTATGTGATAGTTCTCCTCGAGTATTTTTATGATACGAGAAACCCTTATTCTAAGGGTTGGGAGACCTCTTGAGGGAGTTTATCATCATATCCCCTAAACCAGATGCCCTTACTAGAAACCCTTTTTTTAGAATCTTGGCCATTTTTAGCCATTGCTTGGTATGGTGCAAGGTACAGTATCATGCCTAAAGACACTCACTACTAACTCCCTTGAGTAGAGATAGCAATTCTTGGGAAGTGACTACCCAGGAATCCAAAGTTGGTGTGCCCATAGAAGTGAGTACCATGGAGGGGAGTCAGTGCCACCAAACTTCTAAGCTATCCGCTCTCGAGGAGAGGTGTTCAACACCAATCTGGGGTATTTTAGTCCTATACCAAGTATACAAACCCTTTTCCTATTAGGATTGTGCTTGTTTTCTTGCTACCATTTCACATCAAATTAGTCCTAAACAAATTGCTTGATACTGTCTGTTGTGTTTGCTAGTCATATCTCATTAGAAACAGTCAAAAATCTAGATCAAAACCATTTCAAAAATATCGAAACTGTCAAAACAACATTCTAGAAAAAACAAAGCTACAACTACCTAATTACCACAATTTCATAAAATCCTTGTCCAAAATTGAACCAATACAACATAATAGTGTTCTTGACTTCCAAACCAGAGACTTGCAAGATTTACCAATTCATTTTAAGCATTCCCATTAGAAATAAATTGCATTATAGGTTGCATTCCTTCATTCCTTCCATTGCACAAATTGAACCTTGACCTTTAGGCTACACTTAAACCTTCAGATTTTGAACATAGGAAGACCTTTGAGCTCTTGAAAATTCTTGGTTACTTATTCTACTTGTCATTGACCATTGTCATTTGTCTTGTCATTGTCACTTTGTCAAGTTCAGTCTTGGTCTTGGTTGTCCTCTTATGGTCAATGACATTTGGAATTTGCTACGTTGGATTCACATTAGCTTGAATGCCCTTTGTTTAAAATTTTAGTGCTCCTTTACATTAGATCACCTTCATTTAGACTACCCTTCCTTAGATTGCACTCTACCCCTATTCCAAAATACAAAAAAATATAGCTCATATCAATCCTTCATTATCCTTGCATTTTCACACCCCCAAAATACAAAAAATACAAAAACATAGATCAATCTCATTTAACCTTAGCTACATTATCATCCTAATCTTGCACTAGCATCATCTAGTCACATCATCACTCACTTTGACCATCACCCAATATTTTAGTGTCCTTTAGCATTCTTTATCCCTCATCTTTTAGACATTACCATCCTTGCATCATCATCCTTGCATTTTTACCCTTGCATTTTCATATCCTAAAGTCCAAAAAATCCAAAAAAATAAAAAAAAAATAGCATAGTCTCATTACCATTTTGCATTATCCCCAACTTGCAAAAGTCTCACATGGTTGAAACAAGGTCAAAAGCCAAATGAAAGGACATGGATTTCCTAAGTGACCCTTTTCTTGATAATGTCACAAATTCAAATCAATCTACACCCTGCCACAACACATCACAAAAAGACCAAAGTGACCCTTGGGAAGACCTAAACTTTGAAGTAACCAAAAAGCAATTGACCCCCCAAGAGATTGAAAGGGCCTATCAAGATCCAAGACTTTTGAGCATAGTTGACCAACTTGTTAGTGCCAACCCAAACAATTTTTTTTATGCACTAGCCAAAAAGGGTGCCAAATTACCTCAAGGTTATGACGTGTCAACTATCATAGAACAAGAAACTGAAAATCCATTTGGCATGCCTTCATCACAACAAATGACAAACATACCCCTTGGGACAACCATGCACATGACTACTACCACTACAACAAGCATCCTAGCTCATGCCACTACATAAAGTCAAACTTTCACATTTCGTAGTTCCTCAAACACCATGGGTAAAACTTTCATGAATCCACTCTTTCAAAACACAAATTAGGGGTCCACATTACAAGGTCCTACACCTTTGATTCAAAATCTAAGCCAAGGTCACACACCCTTGAACCAAAATGCAAACTAAAGTTCCATACCCACATCCCAAAACACAAACCAAGGGCCCTCATTCCAATTTCAAAGTGCACCCTCATTGAATCAACCTCCACCAAATATCCCTCGAAAGGTGTGCATTATCTCACGCAAGACCTCAAGTCAAAACCACAATAGAGGGTCCACTACCAACCAAGGGTATATTCCATCACTTCAAAATACAAACCAAGGGTCTATTCCATCACTTCAAAATACAAATCAAGGGTCTATTCCATCATTTCAAAACCTTAGTCAAGGACCTACGCCTTCATTTCAAAATTTCAATCAAGGACCCACGCCTTCACTTCAAAATGTCAATCAAGGAAACATCCCTTCACATCAAGGGTCTATACCTTCATACCAAAACATCAGTCAAGGTTCCACACCTCCATTTACAAACCAAGGATTCAAATTTCAAAATAAAAACACGAATCAAGTGTCTATACCCCAACTCTAAAAGGCCATACCAAATACAAACACAATATTTGGAACCAACTTAAACACCAACATCATTCCAAATCAAAATAACTCACATCCATATAACAATCAAGGTCTCATATCACAAAACATCAGTCAAAATCCAAACCCAACACGTGACCTCAATGCCAACATTATTGCTTCACATCAAAACAAGGCAACATCATCCCTTGTAGACTAGTTGATTCAACACATGCAAACTCTTGAACAACGAATGGCCAAAATGCAATTGAGAACCAACAAGAAGACATATTATGTGGAGGAATTGTGCCCTTTTTCCATTTGATCAAAACTTATGCATGCCACCCTTTCCCCCGCATTTCACAACACCACCATTTCCCAAATATAAGGGGGCATGGGATCTGGTGGAACACATCCATGAATTTAACACAACATGCATGGAAGTTGCATATGACCCTACCTACTTGATGAGATTATTCCCATGAAGTCTTACAGGGGCAGCCTTAGATTGGTTCTCACATCTTCCACAAGGCATCAGAACATGGGGTGAGCTAGCCGATAAATTTATCAATCATTTTTCCTTTAACATTAAAAATGATGTCACCCTTGCAACATTGAGCACAACCAAACAAGAAGATGGGGAGTCACTTACCTCATTCTACCAAAGATGGCGAGGCTTGGTTAGCAAATTCCCTTGTCATATTCCTAAAAAATAACTTTTCACCATGTTTGTAGAAAACCTTAACAGAGAGCTAATGAGTCGAATTCAAATCCAATGTTGCACAACCTTTGAAGAGATTCTTGAAAAGGGTGTCCTTATTGAGAAAGGCCTTATCACTAGAGGACTAGTCAAGATAAATAAAGACAATCAGAAACCCAACAATGACAAAGGAAAATACTGGTTCCGAAACAAAAATGTCACAAATGATGGATTTTTTGATGCCAAATTGATAACCAAAGGACCAATCATTCAACTTAAAGGTCCTTCATCAAACATATCCAATACACCAAGTACCCCAACACAAGGAAAAAACCAAACATTGCATGCTATCCAAAGCACCCAACGAAGAAGAGGTCCTCCTCGTACTAAGAGAACATACACCCCCTTGGGTGAACCCATCAAATCAATCCTTAAACGAATCTTGCAATCTAATGTCATTAGACTGCCATACACCAAGAATTATGAACCTTCCTTGATCAAACTGGATTGGTGGAAATATGACGAATATTGTGAATATCACCACACAAAAGGACACAAGACATCTAGATGTTGGACACTCAAAAATATAATTCAAGACCTTATCGAGGATCAAACCATTTCAATCGACGATTCACAAGGAAAAATGAATGTTGATCATACAATATTCAAGACCCCTTTGCAAGACCATGATAAAGGGAAAGCCTCCAATTTAGGGAATAACAACAATGCCAACTATGCAACTGTCAAGCATGATTACAACACCATCATTATAAATGTGATACCTCACATTGCTACCATCACCATAAACAATCCAAAATATGATTGTGTTGTTGCTACCTGTAGAACCAAGATAACTATTCTAGGTCCATCCACAAATCCTCAACCAAAAGGCCAATATAACCTCATTGAGAAGCTAGGGAAAACTCCCGCACAAATCTCTATCTTGGAACTCCTTCGCACCTCACCACAACATAGAGCAATCCTTGATAAAATCATGTGAGAAGCCTCTTTCCTGTGAACCTATATGTCAATGAATTTCAGGCCATGGTTGGATACCTCACTATGCCACACCACGTCACCTTTTCTAAACAAGACTTTTCAATACCAAAATCTAACCATAATAGTCCCCTACACCTAGAATTATGCATTAACACCCACAAGATCAGACGAGTCCTAGTAGGTGGTGGAGCAAGCCTGAATATTTTCTCACTAAAATTGGTGGAGGCATTGGGATACTCTGAGAATTGCATTGACCCAACCAAAAAAATCATGATCAAAGCTTATGATGATGTTGAACGATCTTCTGAAGGCATAATTTCACTCCTAGTAAGAGTTGGTCCAACCATACAAGACATAGTGTTTCACGTCTTGGATCTAGACTTACATTACAATCTCCTCCTTGGCTGCCCATGGATTCATTCCATGAGAGATATTCCATCCACCTATTATCAATGCCTCAAATTCCCACACAACAACACTAAAATCACTATTCCAAGTGACCCTGATCCTTTCCAATATTGTTCCAACCTCAAAGGAATTGTTGAACACCAAGTTCCCATCAATCGAGAGGCCTCATCTTCCACTTCATCCACCATTCCATCTCGTTACATTGATCCATCTACTCTTATCAAATCATCCAATTCATTCATTACACCTTCCATGCCTAAAATCCAAATCCAAGACAAAGGTTGCAGAGAGTATGATATGAAGAGACTCTTTTTCATTGGCAAGTTACCCAAGTTACCAAAGTCATATGGAAAACCATATCCTATGCAGCCCAAAGTTGTCATTCATAATCCTCCTACCACCTTTACTAAATGGGGGGAACTTGCTAAAAAATCTCTAGATGACCACATTCTTGCATGGTTGTACAAAGATGAGGAGGATATTGAAACTAAGAAGTTTCCAATTGAACAGTATCCAAAAGGGTTCCAGATAATGAAATGACATGGATATCATGGATGTAGTGGCCTTGGTCTGAACAAACAAGGAATGTTGGAACCTCTACAACCTCCTAAGCTAATAAGTCATCAAGGGCTAGGGTTTGTTCCAATAAAAGTGACTATTCGAGGTATCGGGTCACCCTCAAGTGAGGTTGATAGTGCTTCAGATGAGAGTGAGACCCATGAAAACCCTTGGGATTATTATGTCGATTCCAATGAGTATGAATGGGACTCCTTATCCTCCACCACCTTCATGGACCTAGATAAACTATTTGGGGAATTTGACCAAAAGCTTACCCTTGATTCTTCACGAAATCCATCAAATACCTGTTTGAGAATGTCTTTGACTAAAGAAGAATGGCTCCAACACTATTTTTGGAAATCCATTGATCTATCTTCTTGGGAGCCTGATGACTCTAGTTCTATCTTTACCCTGTTTTCCTAAACGATGACCCTTAATGATGTTGATGATGGCCTAATCCTCATCTACCCACAACTTATAGATTGGGACCAACAAGGGCCACCAAGTTTAGATACTTTCAAAAACGACGAAGCAATCGCTAAGTTTATGGGACTTCGTGAGGGTATACCTAGTGGGGATCACAAAGTTGGATTTCCCATAGAACTTAACTATGCAACATACTTTGGTGAGGTTTTCTTGTCCTCTAGTCGCAAAAATGAAAATGAAAAAAGTAAAAATAAAAGCAATAGGTCTTCAAGTGAAAATTGAAAGGCGCCTGCTGACTGTGAAAAAGTAAAAATAAAGGACGTATCCAAAGGTGAAAACCTCTCAGAGGCACCCAAGGATGGAGGACAAGACTATCTCCCAAAAGACTGAGAGAGATCACCATTGCTTATAGAAGAAACAAAGGAAGTCAACATTGGGATGTCAGATAACCCCAAAATAATACAGTTTGCAACATCCTTGACCACTAAAGAAAATCCTCAGTTCACAGTATTCTTGAAAAGACAAGTCAATTTCACATGGTCATATGTCGATATGCCTGGATTGGATCCCGAATTGGTTCTACATCATTTACCATTGCTACCAAATTCAATGACATTCAAACAAAGTTAAGAAAAATGCACCCCCAAATCGCACTACTTGTCAAGGTAGAACTCAAGAAGCTCCTAGATGTTGGATTTATTTGCCCAATTGATTATGTTGAATGGATATCAAATCTAGTTCCTGTCACAAAACTGAATGGTCAGATCAAAGCTTGCACAGATTTTTGAAACCTCAATAAAGCTTGTCCCAAAGATGACTTTCCCCTGCCGAACATCAACATCATAGTAGATCTAACCACTGGGCATGAGATGCTATCACTAATGAATGGATTCTCGGGTTACAATCAAATTAGGATCGCCATTGAAGATCAACTCAAGACAACTTTCACATGTGCTTGGGGAGCTTTTTGTTGGAATGTCATGCCATTTAGACTAAAAAATGTAGGAGCCACCTATCAAAGAGCCATGACCACAATTTTTCATAACTATATGCATGTCCTTATGGAATATTATGTTGATGAACTTCTTTCCAAATCCCTAGAACGAAGAAGACACTTAGCTATATTGGATAACATCTTTACCTGACTTGAAAAATATCAACTTAGGATAAATCCAAAGAAGTGTGTTTTCGGGGTCCAATCAGACAAACTCTTGGGGTAAATAGTCTCTCGCAGAGGAATAGAAGTCGATCCTACCAAAGTAAAAGCTATCTTAGACATGCCACTGCCAACCAATATAATTCAATTAAGGACATTACAAGGAAGACTACAATCAATCCACAGGTTCATTACCCAGCTACCGGACAAGACCCATCCATTCCAACATTAGTTAAGGAAAGGTGTGCCCTTCAATTGGACTAAAAAGTGTCAAGAAGCATTTTACCAAATCAAGAAGTACTTATTAACTCCACCAATCCTTATGCCACAAATTGATGGAAGATATCTAATACTATATGTGACAACCACTACATTAGCACCAGGGACACTGTTAGCACAAAATGATGATGATGGAAAGGAAAGGGCAATATATTATATCAATCAAATTTAGTTGGGTATGAGATAAACTATAGTCCTATTGGGCGAGCATGTCTAGCAGTGGTATTCACAACACAAAAATTGAGGCACTACATGCTAAATCACAAAACCAAGTTAATTTCCAAAATTGATCCTTTCAAGTACCTACTCAGCCAAGCAACACTGATAGGAAGGCTAGCTAAATGGGTTATGATCCTGAGTGAATATGACATTGAGTATTTCAAACACAAAGCAATAAAGGGACAAGTAATAGTTGACCAACTCGTAGATGCACCATTAAAAGCAGGTCATCCTTTGGTATCTAAATTCCCAGATGAATCAATTCTTTTCATAGACACACCGTCAACATCAAAGCTATACTTTTATGGATCTTATACAAGTCATGGATCAAGAGATGGTATCTTATTCATCACACCTCAAGGAGACTCTATCCCTAAGTCATTCCAGATAGAATTTTCGTGCACACACAATATGGCTGACTATGAAGCATTACTGACAGGACTTCAAATGGCTATAAATTGGAAAATCAAAGATCTTCAGGTCTACGGTGTCTCCCAACTAGTAATTAAACAAGTTAATGATGACTATGACACCAAGGATGAGAAATTGATGCCCTATACGCGCATGGTAGATAGTTTCATACTATACTTCAATAGCATCTCCTTCAACCAAATTCCAAGAATCTAGAACAAAGTGGCTGATGCAATGGATACCATCGAATCTCTCTTGGACATCCCTAATAATGTGGCTCAGTATGAGTTCTTGATGGAACAACTTTTGATCCCTACATTCAATGTCCCCGAAATTGGAATTGTGTGTGAACTAGTTGGTCTTGAATCTCCTTGTTATAAAGGTATCTACACCTACGCCTACTTTCATGACCAAATTATCCCTCCTGACTTGTCCCTTAATCAACACAAAAATTTTATTTGACAAGTGTTTAAGTATGCCATCATCGAAGATACCCTTTATCGCTGTAGCCTAGACAACACCCTTCTTTGGTGTCTCAACTCAAATGAAGCACAAACAACCTTACAAGAGGTACACCAGGGTATATGTGGAGCTCACTCTATTGGTCCACCATTAGATAAAAAGCTCATGAGAACGGGATATTATTGGCCTACAATGGAACAAGATGCTTATCACTTTGTGAAGAGATGTCGCCAATGTCAGATTCATGGAGATCTTCTACATGCACCAACTCAGGAACTTCATCCACTCACTTCACCTTGGCCTTTTTCTCAATAGGGACTTAACCTCGTAGGAAAGATCCATCCCACCTCTTCTAACTGACATAAGTTTGTCCTTGTCACTACTGAGTATTTCACGAAATGGATTGAAGCCATCCCATTGAATTACATTACTAGAAAATAGATAGCCAAGTTCATCCTGAATTATATCATTTGTCACTATGGTATTCCACAATCCATCGTCATTGATAATGGTCGCCCTTTCAAAAACTAGGATTTCCATGAGCTTTGTGACAAATTTCATAGCCAACATCATTTTTCCACTCCATATTACCCCCAAGGCAATGGCCAAGTTGAGGCGTCTAATAAGACTATCCTAAAAATCCTAAAGAAGACCGTCAAAGACGCTGACCGCGATTGGCACCTACAATTCAATCCTACTTTGTGGGCCTATTGTACTAGTGTCCGCACCCTGACTGGAGCCACTCCATATTCCCTTTTCTATGGGTCTAAAGAAATACTTCCTATAGAGGTTAAGTTACCCTCTTTGTGAGTCACCATGCAAGGCTTGATTGATCAAGAAGAATATAATGTCTCTCATCTACATGAGCTAGATTTGCTGGATGAGAAGAGACAAAATGCCTTAACACATCTACAAGCATACCAGAATCACCTTTGACTCAGCTATAACAAAAAGGTTTGATCCAAAATCTTTGACATTGGAGATTTAGTCTTGAGAGAAAATCCAAAGAATCAAGCAGAACGAGAAAAATTAGGAAAGTTTGAACCTAATTGGTTGGGCCCTTATATCATTACAACATCACATGGATCAGGTGCTTATTAGCTTTCTACCCCTAAAGGAGATCCATTGTCCGAACCTATCAACAACATGAACCTACGCAAATATTACACTTGATTCTCAAAATATTCCCTTAAAAAGTCAAAAATACAAAAAAAATTTAAAAAAATTGTCACCTTGATTAAAACCTGGCAAACACGTGTCTTGGTGACACCAAAAAAAATATTAAAAAAAAATATTAAAGAGAAATAATTCGTCCAAAAGTGAAAACCACTTCGGTGGCACTTTGGATAAGTACCATGGTGAAAACCTAACAAACAGGCGCAATGCGTAGTCAGTTCTTGCTCCTTCGTCTACTATCACTCCATTTGGTCTTCTAGCCTTTTGCTCATCTAGACACACGTCACTTTGTCATAATAAAATTTGTCATCCTTCCATGGTCTAGGAACTACCGACATTTTGGGATCTCAATCATCCTTTGCATTCACCGCTACCCCTTTGTGCATAATAAATTGGTCTCGCACCTGACTGGGGGAAATTCCTTGACCTATGTCTTCATTGTAAATGATATCAGAATCATAAAACATCAAAAAGTCTAAAAAAGTCATAAAACATCAAAAAATCCATAAAAATCATAAAATGTCTTGAAAAAAATCCCTAAAAATCATAAAACATCAAAAAGTCCAAAAAAATTATAAAACATCAAAAAATCCAAAAAAAACATAAAACATCAAAAAAATCCAAAAAATAAAAAACATCAAAATCCAAAAATCGGAAAACATCAAAATCCAAAAATTAGAAAACTTCAAAAAAATCCATAAAAAATCATAAAATGTCCTTAAAAAAATCCCTAAAAATCATAAAATGTCCTTAAAAAATCCAAAAAAATCATAAAACTTCAAAATCCAAAAATAGTATAAAACTTCAAAAATTCAAAAAAGAGAGTCTAAGTCTGAGTCTGAGTTTGAGTTAGTTTGTGTTAGTAGGGTCGAACTATTTTGCCTCTACGCGTTTTCTATGTAGGCAAGGCCATCTATCGATGAGCCCCTGAAGCCCCTAAGGTCAAGTCCCTTAGGGTTTGTCGGGTCAGGTCATGTCCTTGGTCTAAAAACAATCATCCGTAAAAAAAAATCATCAATCAAAAAAATGCACATAACCAACAAAATCTTTCATCAATCAATCAATCTTGTCATTCAATCGGAATGGGGCATCTCATCATTTGTCGCATTCAGGCTTATCTTTTGTCTTTTATCAAGATGTGTCCTTCCTGAGATTAGACTTTGTCAATTTGATCATTTACCTTAAGCAAGATGTGTCTTCCTTGCAGTCAGGTGCCTTGTCAACATTTATTAATTGGTCAACTTTATCAGACGTGTCCTTTTCCTTAAATAGGATGTGTCCTTCCTATAGTTTGGTATCGTCACATCGCTTGGTCATATCAATCAATCTTTGTCAAACAATCAATCGGTCTTATCAACCTTGTCAATCAATCTTACCTTAGTTAGGATGTGTCCTTCTTGAGGTCAGGCACAATCATTATCAATCAAACCTTATCAACCTTATCAATCAATCCTTGTCAAATCAACCAATCTTGTCAATCTTGTCAATCAATCTTGCCTTGATCAAGATGTTTCCTTCCTGAATCTAGGCACGATCAATCAGATCAATTTTTCAACCTTTGTCAATTATCAATCATTCTTGGTCAACTTATCAATCAATCTTTAGTCATCTTGGTCAAACAAATAATCTCATCGTTATCACTGGAAAGCACTATCATGGAAAACACTTTGTTGGACAAGATTGTCTTATTATCTTGATTGATTTTTGGTCATGTTACTTGTCTCCTCGAGGATGTCCTCTCAACAGATTTAGGGACGATGATGGATCATGGCCTCTTTTCTTTGTTTTTTGTTTGTGGCTTGTCTTGGAAAAAAGACTGAGACAATTGGGTCCTTAGTATGAGCTGGGGCATTCCTTGTCTGTTGACTTTGTCTTTTGACTGTTTGTCTCTCCCAAATGGTGACCTTGCACACCTTGGTCTATGTCATACCATGGTGTTTGTGGTCCATTTGCGATATTTTAACACCCAATGATGATAAATATAAAAATGTAAGCATGAAAGTTGGTTCCCTTATCATTTCCTATCTAACTTTCCATCTCCATCCTCCTTTCTCTTTCACACTAACATTCATCCCCTTCCATGCTAACATTTCTTCTATCCTTCATCCTCTAGTCTTATCATCCATTTCGAGAGCACATTCGTGTTCTTTGAACCCACCTATCCTCTCGAGGGGGCATACCATAACCCTACTAGTTATCTTTCCTCACCTTGCTTTCACTGGGGCATATTTTAGAATTAAATTTCTTTGACACAACGCAATGAATTGCATTATGTCAAAGAGGGGAAAAGTGTAGACACGAAAAAATGTCCTAAGTCTGCGAGCATCTTTTTTTTCTTCGTCTTCATCCTTCGATAATTGAATAATTTTAATTATTCAATTATGTCTTATCATATTCCTCTATTAATCAAATAATTTTGATTATTTAATTAATTCAGCTTCTCATTTCTATCCTGATCAATTAAGATTATTTAATTGCGTCACTAATTTCCCCCCCTTCTTTAGTAGTTAAATAAATTATTATTTATTTAATTATTTTATCACCTTCCATCTATGGTTAAATAATTACCATTAATTATTTAACTATTCATGGTCTTTTAATTCTTCTATGGTTAATTATTTAACTATTCCCTTGTCATCTTTCCTTATTAAATAATTAATCTAATTTAATTATTTAATGTCTCTATTTCCATTTTTCCTCTTATTTAACTAAATGGTTGAATAATCATTTTAATTAAATGCCCATTTTCATTTTCCTCCAAATAAATAATTTGAATAAATTATTTATCTCCACTTGTCATTTTCCTCCATTTTTGAATAAATTATTTGAAATAAATTATTTATGAACCACCTAGTCAAAGATGCTCTGTCATAATCCCCTGTCATAACATTCATTTTTGTCATAGCCTGCATGTCTTGCATGTCTATCATAGCCGTCAATGTCATAGCTTTTCCATGCATGGCATATTTCTGGTGCATCAATTCTGGACCATTGATCTTGGCATCTTTTCTAAGGCTCAATCTTGGCCATCCATTTCTTAACCTTCCTCTCATGGATTCTCATCCATTGATCTTGGAATACTTCTAGAGGATTAATCTCAGTCGTCCATTCGAAAGGGTGTCTGTAAAAGTAACCTTGCCCCTCCACTTTGTCCTTAACAACCATTATCTCCAACTTTCTTGCTTACTATTTGCAGGTATTTGCACAAATTCAACAAAAAATTTGAGGTAAATATTGGCATAAGAAGAAGGAGAGACAAGAGAAGTGAAGCAACCACAATGGGGAGTGTTTATTCATGAATTCTTTCATTTTAATTCCTTATTGTTTGTTTTCTCTTGTTTGATGTGGTTTTATAGCTTAGAAGTGTTGGCTGTCACTTTATCTATGTTATTTTATTTTTAACCCCATCTCACACATTCTTCTTTACCAGATCAGATTGCTTTCCCCCTTTACTTCTGCATACTCTTGAAATATGTCCAAGTTTGTTGCAGTTGTAGCAAACAACATTTTTCTGATTTGTTTGACCTCCATTAACCCTTGATCTGCATTGATTATCTTTGTGTCCAAAATTATTACAAGAATAGCAGTAGCCAAAAAAATATTGATTCATTCTACCTCCATTAAAACAATTCATCATCTGAGTTCTGCATTCACTAGTTCTATGTCCAAATTTCTTGCATGCAAAACATTGTCTGGAGAAGGATCCAACAATCTAGTTTATTCTACTTCTACACTTCGTTTCCTTATGACCAAATTTATTGCACGAAAATCAAACACCATTAAAAGATGGGTACCTTTGAGCATTTGGTTGTCTGATAGGCGGTCTTCTAGCAAAGCTTCTTGGATTTCTTGTCTGTTTTCCTTTATTTTTAGTCTTTTGATTGTCCACTGTGTTTGAGGTCTGCATAGCCTTAGAGATTTCACCTACTTCCATTCCCAAACCACCTTTGTCTTTAGATGGTTTCTATCCTACAATCAACTCATTAAGCTTGGTGGAGCTTGTTTTGAACTTATCTTCACAGAGTTTAGCTTTTTCCAGATTTGCTTTTAGGTTTACCACTTCTTGTTCAAGCCTTGTGCATTCTTTAGTCTTGCTTTGCACCATTGTATTCAGACAATCTTCAATTATCTTCTTTTCCTCCACTTGCACCTTTAATTTGGTGATCTCTTCATTTGCTTGTTTTAATTGCTCACTTACTTCTCTATGTCTTTCTTTGAATTTCTTCAATTGCTCTTTCAATTTCTGGATGCATTCATTTGCCTCATCAATATTTTCTTTCAAATCTCTATTTTCATTTTCAGCCTTGTCAAGTTCTTCAAGAGCATCCCGAGGTTCTTCTTTGTCATCCATTTGTTCAATTTTCAAGATCTTCCTCAAGCTGTTAGGATTCTTCAAAGGAACCAATCTCTGATACCAATTGTTGAATACCCAAGATACTAAGAGGGGGGTGAATCAGTATCTTCTTAAACTTATTGATAAAACACCATCCAAATATTCCAATGCATATAATAGTAAGAATGAGCAAGATAATTAACACAACATAAAAGCACACAACACATGAACACCAAGATTTTTACATGGAAAACCCAAAATAGGAAAAACCACAGTGAGGATTAGCTCACAATATAGTATAGCTGATTATAAGATATTACAAAGGGTGGCTCACTTCCAAGACTCATTGTCCAAAATGAGAGGCTCACTTCCTACAGAGATACAATATAGAAATGACTTACAACCAAAATATGAATTGATAAAGTTACACCTAACAAGTGTTGATTCAGTTCCTTTGAAGCTTAGTAAACTAACTTTACACACTTCATCATCTTCACATACTTATCTATCTTCGCACTTCGCAACTCCAACAATCTCAAAACTGTCCAATATATATATGATTCATCTGCAAGCATCAATTAGGTCGGCCTAATTAGATGCAACCTTTATTCACCAACAAGATTAACTGTCGTCTTCAAGCTTGTGCAAAATATTTCTAAAAACAATTCAAGCATGTAGCACACAACAACATGTCAACATGGACGTAAGATAGATCACAAATACATTTGCAACACAAAATTAATTCATCACAACATCGACTATTGATTAGGTCGGCCAGGGATAGACCTAATGGAAAAATACAACAACAAAGTAATGCCAACTCACTATACAAGCACATGTGCACAAGAGATTCTGAACATACAACCTTCTAACATCCAAAAATCATTTCCAAAAACTGCAAGCTATGATATTCATCAGCAGAGGATTGCGGACCAAAATACCAGAGGATAGTAATTGCATATTGGTTCAAAATACCAGATCAAACTCGAACTTAAATTGCAGTTGCAACTCAGATAACATGGTGACATCAATTCCAACTCAAAAACCGCATAATGAGATGTTCTTCTTTATTCTTCCAACAAAGATGACAGACTTCTCAGGGCATTTGGTAAAACTATTTCCATGCTTCCACATTTTGTAGGCATCTCTACCATGGTAGTTGTGATAAAAATCCAATTTTTTTATGCTCGGATAGGCACCCATACTTTTTTCAAAGGAAGATTCCCAAGGATGTGAGTAATGGAGTTGCATACCTTTTCTTTTTGTTTGCATGTAATTCAAGTTATGTGCATCACAAACTTCATCGATATTTTAAGAGAAGTTATGAACTTATGTGAAATTGTCGATGAGTAGCTTTATAATCATGCTTGTGAATTTTTTAATTTCTTCATGTTATCAGCCTTTTGATTACTTTTCACAAGTAAAACTAACAACTTGTTAAAAATTATAACTTCAATTTTCTAAGTTGTCAAAAATACAAATTTCATTTTTTTAATTCATCTTCTTTTTGAACTCACTTCACAACTATTAATTTGTGAGTTGTGAGTTGTGGGTTGTGATTAGTATGATTTCACAACCTTTATTTTATTTTATTTTCTAAGTTGTTTGGGTTGTGAAAAATTATTTTCACAACCTAACATAACAACTTTTCTCTTTCACAACTTTGGTTTTCTCAACCACTAACTTGTTAAAAGAATTAAAATTATCATTTTTTAACTTGTAAAAAATCTTAACCTCAAATCCTAATTTTCATTTACAAGTTTATCAAAATTATAACCTTCACTTCACAACTTAAATTCAAAGAAACTTAAAAAAAATTGCTTGTCAAACTTCTAAATGGTATGGAGAGAATAGCCATAAATTTTGACTAAGATAATAATTTCTCTCAAAAATTTACAACATTGTTGGTAATGATGCCATAAAACTCCCCATGAAACTATTTCACTCTAGAATTTATAGAATTCCCCATTTAAAAGGTTTGCTTCCATTGAGTTAGCTATGACATGTGTGTTTTGAACCAAATTATGTGATGTGGGATACCTGTGAACTATTGATAGAAACTGTTATAGTGAGAGGAAGTAAGTTTTTCTTGAGATGAGAATTGATTTGAGAATGTGATAGCATGGCTATTGTGAAAGGTTGAATAGAATTGTGTAATTAATGTTCGTTAATGTGAATCTAACATAGGTAGCATATTTTTTATCATCATAGAAATTAATATGATAAGGGATGTGGGTTTGATATCTGTATGTGTACATTGTTTTAATTAATGTGAAGGTGAAATGGATAAAATTATTTTTATATTTTTATTTGATGTAAAATATTTGATTGTAGAGCTTGCTCTAATCTCTTAGGATATTTGTATAGTAAAGGAAAAATTGTTGTTAACATACTTGAAACTTATCATAAATGAGTTAGTGTGTCTGCAAATATATATGGCAAATATATATGGCCATGAGTGAAAGTTTCTTAACCTTAGTGACTTCTAGGAGGAATTCCAATCTTAGGGGGGAATAATGTGAGACTCCACATATTTTTCATGTGTTTTCTTGATTGGACATTATATAAAAGGACTTCATGGAGGATAGTTGTTTCATATGCATAGATGATATTTTGATATTTTTTATGGTTTTCATGATTATCATGGATATTGGTAGATGATGGTGGAGTTATTAATTGACTGCATTATGTGGTTATGTGAATAAATATTTTGGATATGAGATTGGAAATATTAATGTTTACTTGTGGTGTTTATTTGATTTAGATCATTTTTATGTGATTACCTAGTTGTTTATTTTAGATAAGAAATTTTGGAAATAATAATAATTTTTGAAATGTTAGTTTGATATGTGATAGTTGCTTCGGCAATTATTATTATTCATATGTTATGCTGACACCTTTTGTTTAGTGAACATGTAAATTCTGCCACTAGTGGTTGGCATCACATAGCTACTTTCTCTGTAATATCCATGTGAATTACCAAACTTATCTCATAAGGAGAAGTAAGGTCATGTGATGTATTTATGTGGATAATGTGTCGTGTAGTCATGTATTTTTGTGAAATTTTATTTTATTATCTTTATGGGTGATTTTTTTTTAGTATGTTTACTTTTTATGATTTATGAGTTCTTTATGTGAATTCAATTATGTTTTTTTATAGTTCTAATTTTCCCCTGAGTGTTAGATATAGGGGTTAGGGGTTCTTTTAACTTAGGAAATACCTTTTAAAGTGTTTTAAATCCTCTTAAATTCCCCATCCTTTAAGAGTGGTAAAACAAGGAGTTGGTTACTTGGTTTGGGTGGTTGGAAAAGGAAGTTACTTTTCCCTTTTCAATTTAGGAGTCTTTTCTTAGAATGGGAAGGAGCTTTTTCATCTTATGGTTTTTTATCTTTCTTTGGAAATTTATTTTTAGTAGTGAATTTGGGAAAATAGAGGAAAATAGGAAAAAGGGAGAGAAGGGAGTTGAGGAAGGAAGGGATTGAGAGGACAAGATTGGTGTAGTCTACACCATTTTTTTTCTATTATTGGTTAAGCTTTGCTAAGGTAGGGTCTTACCCTCTTCATGATTTTTAAAAATAATTGTTATATTTTGAATGAGTTTTTGTGAAAGAAAGATATGTAAATATTTGTGATCTATGTTGTGTTTTGAGAGGAGATAGTGTTGTTCTTTGATTGTGTTGTTTTATTTATGTGGTAAATATTTCCTTGTAAAGGATCTAAAAGGGCATCCTTAGTGTTTAAAAAGGGGTGAAAAAGGGTTATTGAGATGTGCATAAACTTGTATGTGTAATGTTAAGTGTTGTGTGATATGAATGGATCCAAATGTTAGGAGTTTGATTTTTGGGGAGAATGTGATATATGTGCATCAAGAGAGAGCTATGTGACCCCTACCTCAAGGGCGGGTTGAGTTTCAACCCTATGGTTGGGTGGAGAGCCCATTGGCCATGTGATGTTTTTCTTTTCTTGTTGTGATTTTTGGGATTATTATATAGAGTTGGAGGCTATCTTGGAAATGTATTTTGGGATGAATATAATAATAGTAAAATTTGGAAATAGGTTCAAGCATTTGGAGAAATAATGTATAAATAATCTATAGAAAGGAAAGTTGATGATATTATAGTTTCATTCTTGCATAAAAGAAAATTGCATATATAGTTGTTCAGTTTATTGCATAAAGATTACAACTCTAATGAATAGGTAATGTGATGTTAATTAGTTATTGCATATAAGTAATACTAGGAAAATAAATGTAAGTTAGTAGAATAAACATTTATTCCTTAGAAAACCACATTCATTAGTTTTGTGTAACTAAAAAAATTGATCCCAACTGCATGGATTAGAACTCTAATTTTAAAATATATTTTTTATAACTCTATGTTGTTTAAAATCAATAAATTATATTTTCCTAAAGGAAAAATAATATTATTCTTTGTTATATATATATATATATATTTGGGATGGCACCAAAAGGGAGGAGCTCTATGGTGTGGGTTAGGGCACGATGGCCCTAAGCTTGATGCTCTCCTTTTTTTTCTCTATGGATTGGTAGAGGTGACATGTGGTGGGAGATTTTAGGGGTTTCTGGTTGTGCATGGGGTGTGTTGGGAGGTGTTGCATGGAGTTTAGGAGGTGTTTCTAGTATGGGAGAAGGGTTGCAGGTTTACAAAGAAATGTGTATTTCCCTTGATTTTCTTTGGTTGTTGCATATGGTGACAAATGAAGGTACAAGGGTGTTTGAGAAACTATCTTTTTTGAGGTTTTGATGGGGGTAAAATCATCCCCATCAAACAATTCCAAAGCAATTAATTTTTAAGCAAAGCTTTAAATTAGGGGGGCTCATCTCAAATCGAGGGACCTCAAGCTCTGAAGGTAAATGATTATCTAAAGAGGAGTCTTTCTCATCCAATTTTAATAAATCAACTAGATTTGGTTATAGAGGATGTTAACTATTTTAGTAACCATGCCTTAATTTGTAAGTTTATGGGGATTCATGTTTCTCTCCCATTATTGGAATCATGGGCTCATCAGAGTTGGAACCCAGAGGGAGATATGAAGGTTATGCAAGTAGCTAATAACTATTTCATGGTGGTGTTCTCCTACCTAGCAGATCAGAATAAGGCTTATGAAGGGGGTCCCTATTTCTAAAATCAAGGCGGGGTTGTTTATTAAACCCTAAAATATAGGATTTAATCCATTTGAGGAGCTATCATTAAGGGTTTTAGTTTGGGCGAGGATCCCTTGGCTATTACTAGAGTTTTGGAGGAATGATATTTTGCACATGATTGCATTGCTGCAAGGAAAATTGGTGGGCTCATCTCAACATACATTAGATAAGAAGGCAATCTCATATTCTTGTATTTATATTGAAATTGACTTAAATAATCCATTTCAAGTTGGATCCACTTTGTGGATTCAACAACCTGATTATGAAGATCTCCCATTTCGTTGTCAAATATATCATGAGTATGGGAATTTTGAGAGGAAATATCCTAAACTTTTCTCATCAAGGGAGCCCTCTAGTGGATCTTCAACCAAGTTATCTTCTCATCCATCACCTTTGAAGGATAAAGGAAAATCCCCTATGTTAGAGGGGGAAACTGATAAGGAGGGTTTTATCCCTATTAACCCCCACAACAAGGGTAGAGGCATGAAGAGAAATCTCAAGGATAGTCAGGGTGATGTGACTTATAACCATTTTGAGGATTTGGAGGATATTGATTAGTATGAGGTAAATCTAGATAGGCTACACTTTGGATTAGATAATTTTGGGGTAGATCAGTTGGCTTCCAAAGTGGATGTAAATCATAATAGTTTGGTGGCTAAGTGAATTGATTCACAAATGGATATAGACCAAATTCAAGAGATCCCTAGTGAGATGGCTCCTCCTGAGAGAAATAAGTTGGGAGAAGGATCGGTCTTGGTTTTTCTTGAGTCGGTGTTGGAGGTAGTGGCTCAGGAACTTGTAAAAGGAAATAAATTCACACCTTTGTTGGGATTGCAACAAAATAACTTCAAAAAGGGGGGATATAAGAAGTCTTCCCAGTTGGGGCAAAAGAAAGATCAACATAAAATTAAATTAATGATAATTTGGTAGAGTCAGGCTCAATCAAGACTATTGACTCCCACTTTTCTAACTCTCATAAATGATTGTTCTTTCCTAGAATGCAATGGGTTTGAACAACATCCCTAGACAAAAGGTTCTTTGTGAATTTATTAAGGTGATTCTTTTGATGTTTTGTTCATTCAAGAGTTTGAGTTGTCTATGGAAGGTATATTCAACGTGGCTTTCAAGTGGTCAATGTTAACTTGCATTGGGGCACAAGGTAGTGCTTGAGGAATTTTTTGTCTTTGGGACTTGTACAAGATCTCTCCTCTTTGGTGAATTTATGGTAAAAATTCCTTGTCCATGGCTACAATTTTGAGTTTCAAATCTAGCGAAGTCTTCTTATTTACCAATGTTTATGCTTCAATTTATTTGCTTGGAAAATACCATCTCTAGGATCATATTAGGTATGTGTGGTCTCTAGCTCCATTATTCCCATGGAATCTGGTTAGAGATTTTAATACTATTACTAGTTTAGAGGAAAAGAGGGAATGAGTGGATAGGCTTGAGCCTTCCTCTTTATTTTTTAGAGATAATATTACCTTACCGAACTTGATAGATATAAAGCCGAGGAATGGTATGATAACATGGAATAACATGATATGGAGAAGGTTATATCTTTGAGATATTAGAAATGTTTTTAGTCTCCAATTTTTGGATTATTCGCAATAGGATTACCAACTCATAGATTCTAGAGTGGAGAGGATCAGATCACTAGCCTATCAAATTATCTGAGTGGGGGGGGTGCCTCTAAGAACCCACCATTCAAATTTCAACTTATGTGGCTATGAGATCCATGTTTGTAGGATCTTATGAGAGAGTGGTGGGGTAAAGGCATGCTTGAGCATGGTACAACTATGCATACTTTTGTCAAGAGGCTCTAATTTGTGAAGTATCAGCTTAAGAAGTGGAATACATAGAGTTTCAAAAATATTTATATGGAAAAATGTGTTGTCCAACATCATTTGGATACCATCACCAAACATAATAGGGATCAAGGTCCTACCAAGTACTCCATTAGAGAAGTGGAAGCCATGAATGAGATAGTAGAATGGGAGCTATGAGAAGAGACTACTTGGAAATAAAAGTCTAGGATTGAACAACTTCAAGAGGGAGATAGGAATACAAATTTCTTCTTTAAATATATTAAAGCCACAAGACATGGCAATTTGATATCTTCTTTGGTGTCTTCCCAAGGTGAAAAACTAAATTCAATAAGGGACATTCTATAAGAGGTTATTCAATATTATTCTACTTTGTTCTTGTAGGACTCACTTGTTATAGAGGTGGAAGAGAATCTTATTTTGGAGTGCATTCCCTCTATTGTGCCTAATGAGGTGAATGAGGTTCTTATTTTCCCCATCCCTCTAGAGGAGGTAGAGGAGATAGTTTTCAAGATGAAGAAAGTAAAATCCCTTCGACTAGACAAATTCTCGATAGAATTATTTCATGAATTTTAGAAGATTATCAAATTTGATCTGTTGGAAGATGTTCTAGAATCGTAGAGAGCAAGAAAATGTTGAGGGAAATGAAATATAACTTCCTAGTTATTATCCATAAGAGAGAAGGGGCTAATTCTCTAGATCTATTCAGGCGAATTTCCCTTTGTAATGTGGTCTATAAGATTGTATCTAAATTAATTATAGAGAGACTTAAGTTGTGGCTCAACAAAGTTATTTTGAAAGAGTAGGGGGGTTTTATGTTAGGTAGGAAAATATTTGATGCGGTGGTTATTACGGCTAAGACCATTCATTCTATGGAGCTCTCCAAGGAGAAGGCCATGTTCATCAAACTAGACATGGTTAAAGCTTATGATTGGGTGAAATGATAATTTCTCTAAAATGTTCTCATTTCCTTTGGGTTTGGAGAATGATAGGTCAATTAGATGATGATTTTTGTTATATCTCTGTCCTACATAGTTATGTTTAATAGTGAACCTTCTTCTCTCTTTGGTGCATTAAGGGGCCTTTGGCAGGGTGACCCCTTGTCACCTTATCTCTTTATTATTATGGATGAAGGATTGGGAAGAATCTTGAAATCCCATCTGAGATAAGGGATTATTCAAGGTTGGAATTGGGGTGATAGTTTGATTCCTGAGTCCCACCTACAATTCGTGGATGATATTGCTTTATTAGGAGTTGCTAGAATTAGAAAAGTGATTAACTTCAGGCATGCTCTAGATATCTATCTTATTGCTTCATGCTAGAGAACCAATGAAGCTAAGTCCTTCATTTTATTCTTCAATACCCATCCCCTTATTCATTCTAGAATTTCTTGGATTCTTATATTTCAAATCGGTCCTTTGTTTTTTGTGTATTTATGTATCCCCCTCTCTATGGACCCCTTGCGAAGGGTGATGAAAAATGTGTTGGACAAGTTCCGAGTGTGAGTGAGCTATTGAACCTTCAGATGGTTTCCTTTTTTTGGGAGAGTTATGTTATTAAAATATTTGGTTCAAGTGCTCTCTATTTACAGGTGCATGGTGCAAGTTGCTCCCTTAAGTTTCATTGAGGAACTAAATGCTCTATCTAGATAATTATTATGGCTTAATAGTTTAGCCTCCTCTAAGTGGAGTTTGGTTAAATGGGAGATAATATGCAGACCAAAATAGATGGGTGGCCTAGGTCTACAATAGGCTATCCTTACTAGTTAGGATTTGGTTGCCAAGCTTTATTGGAGGTGGTGCACTAATCAGGATCAAGCATGGGCTAAGATCCTTTCTTCTAAGTATTTGGGGGGCATAGCTAGGGAAGATATGCCTAGGATATCCTTGTCTGGTAAAGGGTCTATGATTTGGGACACTCTTAAAAGGGGTGCCAACTTAATCAAGCAGGGTTTATTCTAGATTTGTAATAGAGTTTTTGAGGTCAACTTTTGGTTTGATTCATGGGATGGCCATCCCCCGATCATGACTAGGAATATGCACTTACATAACCTTTGTCTTAAATTCTTAGAGGCTAGTTGGACCTGAGTGGAAGACTTCAAAGACGCAAAGAGTTTGGGGGCAGGTGGAGGTGTTTAAGTGGAAGGAATATCAAGTGTGGTCATCTGGGGGCTCAAAGGAGGATTTAGATGAATTATCTCAAATTTTAGTTGGTAGATCTTGTAGTTCTTTGTCGAGGAATGATATCCTAGCTTGAAGTCTTGAACTTAGGAGGGTATACTCGGTGGTTGTTGGGTATCAATATTTGGATAGGAAAAATTATGGAGGGGAGGTAGTCCCTTTGTGGAAGTATGTGTGGAATATGTTTACATGGCCTAAATGCAACATTTTCCTTTGGTTAGTTTACTAAAATAGGTGTCTCACTTGGGATAATCTTCAAAAGAAGGGTTTTTAGGGGTCGACTATCTATGTTCTTTGTGGTAGTAGTGAGGAATATTCATCACATCTATTATTGCAGTGCACCTTTTCTATGACCATTTTGTACCTTTGGTGGGAGGTTTAGAGATAGACATGTGTGCTTACTTCATATCTTGTTGATTTTTGGAGGACCTTGGGGAGACCACTTGCTAAGACATTTTATCTCTAGATGGCTTGGGATATCGAGCCCTCATGCATCCTTTGGTAGATCTGGTTAGAGAGGAATTGTAAGATCTTTCAGGGAGGGATATTGGTGGCTTAGTAGGTATGATAGAGGATTCTTGGTATGATTTAGGAAACTATCTGGGCTAAGTGTGAGGTGGATACCCTTCTAGAGACAAGTGAGGGGGAGCTAATGCAGGGGTTGGGTTTAGATGGATAAGTACCAAGGAAGTCTTTTTCTAGAGGGAGAAGGCCTCCCAATAGGAAAATCCAGCAAGAAGGTCTAGATGGTCACCACCTCTTACTAATGTCCTAAAGATAAACACTTGTGGATCCTCCAAAGGTAATCTTGGTTATGTTGGAGTTAGAGGTGGTGGGAGGTACAGTTCATGGACCTTGTACTTTTCTTCTTCTCCATCTTTTAGGGATACCAAACTAATAATCTTATGGAGGCCTTCACTATCCTTATTACACTGAAAAAGGGTGTGCCCTTAGGTGGGACAAGTTCATTAGTGAGTTGGATTCTCAAATCCTATTATCTATGTTGGATAAGTAAATTTTGGATGAGATGAATTAGCTGTTGGATTTGGTGGTTCAGTTGATTCATAGACTCTAATTCTTTGGACTTGGTTTCCTTTGTTCATATCTCAAGGGAGTGGAACAATGTTGCAAATTGTCTGGAAAAATGGGCCTCAGAGCATAGGGGTAAGTGGTATGTTGGTGGATGGGAACATCTTCCCTTGGATTGTTCCCAAAGGTTGAGGATATTGATTCAGGTGGATATTCATGGGCCTTGAGGGGTGTTAGTAGGGATTTGGATGGTTTAGGTCTCCATTTTTTTGCTTTTTCTTTGCAAGGTGTGCCTAATGGGCACTTGCTAGTTGGTTTCTGGTTCGATGATTGTAATACCAACTTCTTTTGATTAAATAAATTTTTAGATATATATATTATAGAAATAAATGTATCTCCATTTTAATTCTTAAACAACGTAAATCTATACATAATATCTCCTTGTATATATATATAGAGAGAGAGAGAGCTTGGAATTTAAATTATTAATAAACAATTTTAATAAATATTATATTTTAATTTAAATTACATTTAAGTTAATATATATACAAAGTTAATAATTATAAATTAAACTTAAAAATATAATGAGAGGCTGACTGGTTGGCCTGAATAGGTCACTAGTCGGTCGTGCACTACGAAACCCCCTTAAAGGGGGTCTACGACCCCATGGGGATTGACCTCCATGGGAGGGGGCCAACGCACCATATCAAATTTTATGAATTATTCAAAAGAAAACTTAAACTTATATCTTTTCCTACGAAAACATTGACCCCAATTTGTTTAAGTCACTTATGTTTCCAACATAATTTCTATTATATATATATGGGTAAGTGCACCAAGATGGTCACACTTTTGTGGCCAAAAAAAAAAAAACAAGCCATAACGTGTTCTCGTTATAGCGATTCGTGATTATAACTATAAACATTCTAAGATTTATAACCGTTAGCATTGTCTTTAAAGCAAAAAAAGCGAATCAAATATCATTTCCATAATTTCATTTTCCGTGTTTTAGCTCCATACGACAAAACCCTATTATCTGTGCTCGCGTGCCAGGGAGGTGATTTGTTCAAAATTCATCAGCCAACAATTGGATTTCTTCACAAGTATGGCTCACGACTGACGAAGAGATGCAAGAGGTAAGTTTTGTTTGGTATTTGTTATGAATTTTTTAGTTTTAAATTGATTTTTTTTGTTTGTTTAGAAATGAATGATTTTTTTTTAATTTGTAGGAAATCCTCAACAAGAGGAGGAAAATCCTCAACCAAATCAGCCTCAACAAAATCAGCCTCGACAACAAAATCAACCTCCCCCACCATTCTCTCAATACCCTCCTGGCACTCCAGAAAATTTGAGGAGTGAAATTGAAAACAATAGAAAAGAAGTTGAGGATCTTATTAGTAGGCTGAGTGATCAAAATTATTCAACCACAGAAAGAATACATCTAGCAGATTCATTGAAGGATTTGTTAAAAAATGTAGATGCAATTACCCAACAAATATCTGGATGGCAAAATAGGAGGCAAACATCGAGGGCATATTATGCAGACAAATTATCATATAAACAAGTAAAAGATTTAAATATTACTAAAGGCGATTTGTGCTCTCTATTCATTGACCCTAGAACAAATCAAAATATCACCCTCAATACAAAGAGGTTTCCTATTCATTGGTGCCACCACCAAGAGATTAGGAACTATTTTTATGACAGATGGTGTATGGTCTTTGATTACCCACCGTGCAATAACTGTGAAGTCCCCCAATATTTTCTTAGAAAATTATACTATGAGTTTGTATTGAACCAAATCTTGAATTATTTTGATATGAGGGAGTTTCAGGGGAGAGGTGGGGGGTCAGCATAGGATAGGCCTGGTGCACAGCTGGATCCTACACAACAAGGGAGACGACCTCTCGCTAAGCCGCCTCGTGAGCAGATTGTGATGCCTGCAATTGCAAAGGAGAGTGCTGATGTAGAGACTTTACATGCGATCACATCCTTGACTCGGAGTGTCATCCACCACACTAGCCCCATTGTACAACACAATCCAGGGGAGTCTTCAGGTGGTGGCCTTCGAGGCCATGTGTGTCGATCTTGCGGAGCCACTTGTTCATATGACCCTACCGACCCTCAGGAGGGTGCTACATAGGATCCATATGCTTCTATGCAGCCTGATCCGTATGCATCTATGGGGATGGAGAGGGTGGCTGACATTCTGCATGATGCATATGGTATTGATAGTCAGGTAAAATTCAACATGTTCATTGAATTTAGTTTATTAAATTTCGATTGTGAAATGCAAGATTAACTAATTTAGTTTTATTATTTTAATAAAATTGCAAGGTCACAGTGTTGACCCTAGGTACACTAGTCAATCTACTTATTTTTGTTGTACACCTATCAGTGGGGTATGTAAAGTTAGTAAACAATTATAAATTTATTACATGTGTTAATAGCATTGTTTTACGAATGGTATTTTAATATGTGATTTTGGATGTTGAACAGGGTGTTTTTGGAGGTTTCAAGGAAACACCTCCAAGTGCGAGTAGATTTTCTCAAACTTTCACTAAGGTAATATATAATAAAGAGAACTTAAAGTTAATGAATTCTAAGTTTAATCTAGATTTGTGTATATATAGTCATAAGAGTATATGGGCTCACTAGGTTATTATTTGAAATCTTTTATGAATGGTCCTACTATGATTGTTTGTCTTAGAATTCCTACACTAGCAAGCTATATATAATAAAAATTTAACATGGAACTGACAAAGGTAGAGCTACATTCTACTCCATCCTATATATATTTTTGTGATGTCAACATAACCAAGAATAAGACTATGGATGTCCTACATGATGTCAATGTAACCAAAAATAAAACTTCTATCCTCGACCCTATCTATCAGCCAAGACTCCTTCAACATCTCCTAGATTCTTGGAGATGCTTAAGACTAGGTCAAAATACCCTATATTCTCTTCATTTGTTGCATAGCTCATCGAGTTTCCCTATATGTTCTCTAACTAATCATGATTGCATGGAAAGAAGTTATAAGTACTCATTAAACTCTCAACTATTGGAGCCTCCTCAAACTTTCCCATAGGACGTGGAAAATGCTTAGAAATGATTAAATTCCCTAATAGGGTGTGGGAGATCTTTTAGGAAAACATTTGACACTAATTTGATCCATTGAATTCTTCTTCATTCTTATATATTCTTCATTCTTAGCTAGCATCTAGGTGAATAGTATGGTCCATGAATTTTTATGTCTTCTTTTTTCATTTTTCTATACAGTCCTCTTTTATCTCACTACTAGGTCCTCACATAAAAAGAAAAGAAAAACATTACTTCTTTTTCTCATCTAAGGCCCCTAAGGTTTTAAACCCCTTAGATGCAAGGATTCAAAGCACATCAACCATGTGGTACAAATGACTAAATCCCAAAGACGATTTGTAGCAATGAAAGAGTTTGGAAAGGTAGAGAGAGCTACACTGGTGACTCAAGAGAAACTTCAGCTTTCAAAAACAAAGCCAATTAGGCTAGTAGACATGTGGATCAGGACAACATTTGGTGGAAGAGGAAGAAAGATGACTAGAACTCGGAGGCCCACCATATTGATTTTGATATTCAACCATGAGAGCGTAAGAGAGAGTTGATATCATGTATCAAAACATTAAGCATGCATTCTTCCACCAATGGATAAGAGATGATTACTTTTCTTCATTTTCATTTGCATAACCATATCATGGCGTGGGAACCATGAAGACCAAGGATGTCCAGTTTTATGTGGAGGTAATGGATGTGGTCCAAACTTTAGGAGGGGCAAGAAGGTCAATGTATGATCTTGATGAATGGTAGAAGAGGGGTTGGTCAGACAAACCAGGGGCACCTAGTCATGAGTAGGGACCTATAGGTTAGATTGGTGAAGCAAAGCACCAAGGAGGTCTTACAAGGAAATGCCTAGAGCAGGTACATACAAGGAAAGGCTCCTACCTGCCTGCTCCTCTTCTTTTTTTGAACCTCCTTGAGGTCCTCTACCCCTGTTATATCCACCTCTTTTAGATGTTTCACCTCCATGCTCTGTGATTTTTGACTCTCCTTGGTTTCTTTGGTCATTGCCTCTACCTTGGTAGCCACCATGCTGTCCTCTTTGATCTCTTTGATCTCTACCTTTGCCTCTGCCCTTAGAAGTATGATCTTGCTTCCTCTTACTCCTCTCTTCAATCTTTAATACCAATTGATAACATTGGTGCACTATTTTGGGGCTTAAGAGAACCATCTCCTCTTGAATGTTCCACTTCAAACCATTGAGATACCTTGCCACCTTGATACTTTCATCCTCTATGACATTGGACCTCATGCAAAGTCTTTGAAACTCCTCAATATAAGAACTCACATCCTGATCTCTTTGCCTCAAACTCTATCTCCTCTTATGCAACTGAATTTCATAGTCTTCAGGTAGGTATACTTATTTCACCTTGGCAACCATTCCCTTCCAAGTAGAGATAGGCTGCTTTCCTTCCTTCTCCCTCTCTGTCTGAATGAATTTCCACCAAGTTAAGGTAGAACCTCTTAGTCTTGATTTAGCCACCTTTACCTTCTGTGCTTTAGTGACTCCATCACACTCAAAATGGTTTTCCATTCCCTCTATCCAATCCATAACTAAATCAACCTCCATCTTTCCACTAAACAGTGGTACTCCTTCAAGTGCTTTTCCAATCAAAGCCTTCAATGCTTTCAAGAAGGGATCTTCCTTCAATATAGGGTCAGGTTCAGGGATTCTATCCTCCTCTGCAACCTCTTCTTCTTTTGCTATTCTTCTATCAAACCGCATAACATTCAGTGCTTGCTCAAGTTGGTCTAACTTCTCTCTCAATACCCTATTGTCTTCCTCTATTTCTTCAACCTTCTTGGCCAACTCAACATTTGTCACCATGATGCTAGAACCACTAGAATCTGTCTCTGACATACAAGATCAATCCCAAATATTTTGCTTGCTCTGATACCAATCTGATAGGGAGAGGGGTTGGAGGAATCAATCACTAATTCCTGCTCTAGGCCTTTCCTTGTAAGACCTCCTTGGTGCTTTGCTTCACCAATCTAACCTATAGGTCCCTACTCATGACTAGGTGCCCCTGGTTTGTCTGACCAACCCCTCTTCTATCACAAACTCCAACCACCAAGTCCACCTTGGTTCATTGCCACAACTCTTCCTTAGCCTTTACACTATACTAAAGACCAATCTTCCTCAACACTCCATCAACTCTTGCAGGGGTAGTGATAAGTCTTAAAAGGCTTCAAACTATCCTCCAAAGGTGTTTGAACAACCTCCAAGACTTCAACTTCCCATCGCTCTCACCAATCCTTTAGCTAGGGTTTGAAAGGCTAGTAGCCCTTGAGCCCCTATTAGGTCTCCTTCACCTACAAAACAAGTTAGAACTCACAAATTTCAAAAGGAATTCCCACTCTTTTTCCAAGGTTCTTGGTTCACGTGGAAAACACTCAAAGATTCTTGAGGTCTCAGCCTTCCACTGTCCGTACAAAGCTCAAACATGAAATGGAGTAAAAACTAGGGTTTTAAGCCTTCCCTTGACAGTTAGCAAACTTCCAATTTGTTTACACACCAAATGGATAGATGGAGCCTCCTCCTTCATGTAGTAACAAGGTAACACACCACCCTACCTCCTCCAAGAAGAAAATCATCAATGGCTCAGCACCCTTGCAAGATTTGTGACCTGCACAACAAGTTTTTCCTAGTCGGACCTGCACTAGCTCGCCTAGGGCATCACTTTGCTAGCAACTCCTGCACTCAAACAAAACCTACCAGCTAACATATGTACAAGCATGGTGTCTAGGCACTATTTCCAAAAGGCTGTATGGTTTGTACGGTGGAAAAGTACTCTAGCACCCCATTTACTCAACACTGCCTGTTTCAGGCCAGCAAGCACAAAGAAACCAAAATATTTACAAAGAGACAAGAAAACGATTGAAAGAACTATCTAAAGGCTACAAAAAACTTGTACTAGATTTATTCTACATCCTACACATAACACAGAACCAGATTTAATCCATTAGAGCCTTCTTTCAGACCAAAAAATAGAAAATTTCACTCAAAAAACTATTTTCCTTCAATTTCCAACAAAACAATCCATACAAACGTACTTTCAACCTTGCACAAAGGTCGAGGAAACCTTTAAATATGCTTTCCCAACAGTTATTTTTCCAATGGGCCCTTCTTGGCCGCTCAAACACAAAAGGAGCATGTTTTTGCAAAAATTGTCAATAATTGCAAAAACCTCCATTCCTAAACTTTGGACTAGAACCTTTTTGTTTCTCACCCATGGTCAACATGACCTTATTAGAAAACATCATTCCAACCACAAAAATTCCTGAAGGCATACATCTAAGTCATAAACTCATTCTATACTTCCACATTTTTCCTAGTGTGCTCTCTATTGCTTCCTAGGTGCTCCTGCACCAATGAAATTAAGGAAGAACAACAAGAGAGGAACAGGAAAAATAAAATCAATACATAGTTTCAAGGATTTTTCAAGTGAGTAAGAGAGCTATGGGAGCAACCTCATCTAAAATATTTTGAACTAGAGTTTTATATACCATTTAGAGAGCTTGGTTTTCATGGAGTTCCTTTCAAATCCTCTGCTTTTATTGTTCCTATGGTAAATTTTTTGGTAGAGTTGGTGGAATTACCTTTCTTAGTAATCACTATTAGTGAGATTGAGATTGTTAACCTTGAGAGAGTAGGACTTGGGAAAAAGGGATTTGATATGGCTATTGTTTTCAAATAATTAAAGCGAGATGTACTCCATATGTATGCCATTCCTGAATCTTCACTTGATGGCATCAAGGAATGGATGAACTCCATGGATATAAAGTATTATGAAAGTAGAATGAACTTGAACTGGAAACCAATTTGTAAGACTATTACTGATGATCTAGATAAATTTATTGAAGATGTTGGTTGGGAATTTTTGAATATGGAAGCTAGTGATTTTGATTCTGATAATTCAAAAGAGTCAGATCAAGGATATGAACCCTCTAATGTAGAAGAGGAATCATAATTAGATTTCATACAACCACCATCAAGAGTGTTACAAGCCAATCAACAAGATGGAAGGAATTTTTATATAAGGATAATTTTCAATGTTGCAGGTACCAGCTTTAATGCCAACTACAATGGCAACATTAAAATTCCCTAGCAGTATTTATGTTAAGAAAATTTCCTTTAGATGCAAGGATTCAAAGCACATCAACCATGTGGCTTAATTTATATCATAAGTTGTACCATGATGTTCACTATGCATTCCTCTACTCTTTCGACTATCAAATGTGCCATTGCCTTGTCATTGATCACCATCATATTCTCCTTTTCATGATTATTTTCTCTATCATCTTTGGTATAAACACTTGACTATTATATTTAACTCAAGTGAGGAAACTTAAAAATCATAATGATAGGCCAAAGAAAGAATATTCAGTCTTTTCATGGTAAAAGGAGACCTCAATTTAATCACTGTCATCCTCAAAAGGTTAATTCCATTGTCAAACATTTATTGCATATCTTAAACTATGACAAGCGTTTAATAAGGGTTTTGAAGAATAGGCCCTTGACAAGTTAGCTCCATCATTTTTTATTGTCGATGTATCTTTATTTAGCTCTTACTCCATTCCTTGCAACAGTGATACTTGGATTGTCATACTTAACTCAGCTGGCTACTATCAAAGTTCCTTTTGACTAGATCATCTCTTCTTCTCATATTGGTTGTCATATTTTACATTGTATTTTGATGCTTTTTCACTTAAAATTTGTCCTAAAGGGTCTTTTGTTTTTAAATGTGATTGTCCCAGGTTATTGCTTTTTAAAAAATTGATAATCATATTGTTGGTTACGTTTCATTACACATCATTCAAACTCAAAGCATTACTTCAAATTTGATAACTATTTTGTGATTGAATAATTTGTTGTTTTATTTTTAGATGTTGGTGAGAGAAACACCGCCAAATGTAACAAGGACAATGGATATCGGTGTTTCTACTGCAATACAGTCCTCGATGGCTTTGATAGGGGAGGTATGAGACAAATTACTAAATTTCAATTTACATTCATTGTTATAGATGAACTAGTTCTAGTGAAAAATCAAACCATTATTATTTCATAGTTTAATTCCTATTCGAACGATTTATACAGGGCTCGAGCACGCCTGAGCATCGGCGTGCAAATATTTCCATCGAGGAGAGTGATCATCAGATGGCTGTAAGTGATTAAATTTTGTTAAATATATTAATTTTTATAATGTAATTTCTATATATTAATGTCTTCACTTCTTATTGTAACAGTTGAAACTTGACCAGGAGCTAAACCCTAGGAGGAGTAGCAGGAGCACTCCTCAACAGAAATGGGCGACAAATTTATCGCCATCGGGTCGCCCAAGAAAGGGAAATAAATTTGTATTTGAACCAGAGCATGGAGATAAATGAATTTTGAATGTAGAGCCCTTTGTTGTATGCCTACATGACAATTTTGTACATATTTTGTATTCGATATATTTGACATTGTATGCCTATATGGCATTCTCGTAAGCCTATATGGATTTTTTGTAACTATATTTTATACTTATATTGACATATATTGATGTATATGCGTACATGGCTATTTGATTAATACAAATATTTTTTATCGATGGTGTCCATATTTGCATTATAAATTCATGGTTCAATAGATATGAGTTACATGTATTCAAGTGTATACTTTACAACTTACGCACATATACTTTTTGACTTACGTTGGAACATCGAAAAGTGTGAAAATTTGTGTTTGGAAGTCAAACGTAAGCCAATTTTGCAATTCTTGGTTCTTGCATACTCGATCTTATGGACTTATTCCTTCCTAGCACATATTGTGAATATTTCTTATTTGGTGCAGAAGACAAATTCCTCATTTTTGAACCACTGTTTTCTTGTTTGCCTTCCACACAGAAAAATGTTCACACTTTTCAGATTGATCAATGGTCAATAATGGCTGATTGTAAACACTTGACATTTTTATGTTTTGAACTTTAATTTATAATTTTTTAGTTTATATTCATAACGTTGATTACATTGAATTGCACATCTTTCAAACTCAAAGCATTGCTTCACATTGCATAACTAATAATTAGATGCTAATAGATGAAAAAATTTCAATTACAATATAGTTTTTACAAAGTCAACCTAAGCAGTTATGCAATTACTTCACATTGCATAACTAATAACTAGGAGCAGCTGCCAATTGCATTTGCTTGTCATGGCATTCTATGAGACCACATTTCTTTGAGGCATTTTTTCAAACAATTCACTGCCTTGTCTATACTACCACATTTTGATACATGTCTAGCTTGATGGACGGGGGTTGACCGAACAAGCTATGGATGCTTGGAAAAAATCTATCAAAAGCATAATAGTAAGCAATATCATAGATAAGGCAGTGAACTCTTTGAAAAATGCCTCAAAGAAATGAGGTCTCATGACTTGATGGAATGCCATGACAATCAAATGCTTATGATTGTCATGGCATTCCATTAGGTCATGAGACCTCATTTCTTTGAGGCATTTTTTCAAAGAGTTCACTGCCTTGTCTATGCTAACACATTTTTCATACATGTCTATCAAAGCATTTTATCAAAGCGAGTTCATTTCCTTGCTGCTATGGCTAAAAGCCTAAAATAGGTGCTTTCAAACAAGTTATGGATGCTTAGAAAAAATCTATCAAAGCATAATAGTAAGCAATAGCATATACAAGGGAATGAACTGTTTGAAAAAAATGCGTGAAAGAAATGTGGTCTCATGGTGGTGGAATATCAAACAGTTCGCTTCCTTCTTGCTATGGTTGAAATCCTAAAATAGGTGCTTCCAAAAAAGCTACATGGATGCTTGGAAAAAATCTATCAAAGCATACTAATAATCAATAGCATAGAAAAGGCAGCAAACTGTTTGAAAAAAATCCTTAAAGAAATGTGGTCTCAATGGTGATGGAATGCCATGACAATCCATAGCAATTTGCTTGTCATGGCATTCATCATGTCGTTCCATCACCATGAAACCACATTTCTTTGAGGCATTTTTTCAAAGAGTTCACTGCCTTGTCTATGCTAACACATTTTTCATACATGTCTATCTAAGCATTTTATCAAATAGTTCATTTCCTTGCTGCTATGGCTAAAAGCCTAAAACAGGTGCTTTCGAACAAGCTATGGATGCTTGGAAAAAATATCTCAAAGCATAATAGTAAGCAACAAGCTGATGCAATACAAAGATTGCCAAACCACTCAAAAGGCCCATTCAAACTACCACAATTCAAGTTACATCAGGCCCTTATCACTGAGACACAACCCGAATAATAGGAGGAATGGCCTATTTCAACATACTACACTCAAACCCTTAAGGGATCGATCTAGTTGAACGTAGCTCAGAGCGATTCTGCGTGTTTGGGTGCGAAAGAGGACCATTCCTAGCGTAAACATGCCTATTTGAACGCGTTGGAACAGTCTGTTTGGTCACACGAGTTGCAGAACGAAAATTGCACCACCTTGCAACTTTCCACTACTTCCATCTAACACTTTTTCCATCAACTGAAAACTGAACACCACAGGAAAACCACTTCGAGATAACAAAAACTGAGAGAGGTTATTGTAGAGGGGCCGAACGCAATCTTATAGGATTAGACGAGAAGTTTCTAATTGTCACAGTGTCCAGAGAGTAACCTCATCTTTGAAGTTTGCACCCATTTGCCCTTTGGACCCTTAAGGTCGATCCCGGTTGAACATAGCTTGGGCGATTCAGCGTGTTTGCGTCGCGAAGAGGACCATTCTAGTGTAAAAATGCCTATTTGAGCTGGCGTTGGAGCGATCCATTTGGTCATACGAGTTGTAGAGCGAAAGTGCACTACGCGGCTTTCCACTTTGCTTCCATTTGACACTTTTTCCATCAACTAAAATTGGACACCATGGGAAAACCACTCCAAGATAGCAAAACCGAGAGAGGTTATTGTAGAGGGACCCAACATGATCCATAGGATTAGGCGAGAAGTTTCTAAACATCGGTTTTACGGTAAATCTCTTCTTTGAAGTTTGCAGTCATTTTGCCCTTTAGACCCTTAAAGGGATCCAAATGCGGTTGAAGCGTGGCTTTCGAGGCGATTCAGCGTGTTTGGAGTGCGAAGAGGGACCATTCCTATAAATAGAAACATGCCTATTTGAACCGTTGGAGCAGTCCATTTTGAGGGTCTACGAGTTGTAGAGCGAAAGCGCACCACCGTTACAGCTTTCCGCTACTTCCATTTGACACTTTTCCATCAATGGCGGACACCACCGGAAAACCACTCTGAGATAATGAAAACCGAGAGAGGTTATTGTAGAGGGGCCCAATGTGATCCCATAGGATTAGACAAGAAGTTTCTAAGTGTCACGGTGTCCGAGTAACCTCGTGCTGAAGTTTGCAGCCATTTTGTCCTTTGGACCCTTAAGAGATCGATCCGGTTGAACGTAGCTTAGAGCGATTCCGCGTGTTTGGGTGCGAAAGAAGGACCATGCCTAGAGTAAACATGCCTATTTGAACGTGTTGGAATATTCTGTTTGGTCACACGAGTTGTAGAGATAGTGCACCACCTTACGGCTTTCCCTTGCTTCCATCGACACTTTTTCCATCAATGGCGGATACCGCAGGAAAACCACTCCGAGATAACAAAACCGAGATAGGTTATTGTAAGAGGGGCCCAACATGATCCCATAGGATTAGGCGATAATTTTCCTAAGCATCCGCGGTGTCCGAGTAACCTCATGCTGAAGTTTGCAGCCATTTTTCCCTTTGGACCCTTAAGGGATAGATCCGGTTGAACGTAGCTCGGAGCGATTCCGCATGTTTGGGTGCGAAAGAGGACCATGCCTAGCGTAAACATGGCTATTTGAATGCGTTGGAACAGTCCATTTGGTTGCACGAGTTGCAGAACAAAAATTGCTTGCACTAGACGACCAAATTTGCTTGTAAGTGCTAAAACACTAAATCGGGTGTAACATGCAAAAAAAAATGAATCTTTATAGGATAAATACATTTTAGGGTACCCATTTTTGGCATTAAAAACATATATTTATTTTAGATACACTTGTTTTGGAACACATGCCTGCTGTCCCAACTTCTTTTCTTCTAAAGAACCCCAAACATGCAGTGAGTTTTGCTTGTTTTGTGTGGATTTTTCTTAAAGAGGCACTTAGGAGTGATGGAAATGGTTGTAATTATTCTGTACGAATCTGAGTCAGGGCTTTGGGGTGAAGGGGTTAGCCTAGGTAATCAAAATCCTAGTGTGATCAACAAATTAAGCCTCTTGGGGACAGTGATACATTGGTCCATGGTTGTTCTTCCATCCACTGTCAAAAGGTGAGACTTTGGGGTCTTGTAGAGGCATATCATAGTTTCCTAAATTCAGTAGTTTGAGCCTGGTATAGGCTTGTGGGTGGATTTTATTTAGACTGTCCTACCTTTCAAAAATCTGTTGTCCCACCAAAACTAGGCCTGAATAGCCCCCTTTTCCAAAGCAACCCTATTCAAAACTTATCACCTAACCATGAAACTTTCTACAATATCTTAAATTGTTCCCAAACCAAGTATTTTCTAGGTTTTAATCTCCTATGACACCCTCAACACACTCAAACACAAAACCCTCATGAAATTGCTCCAAAAACTAGGGCCTCTTGAAAAATTGACTTCCACACACTTCCAGAATCTTCTCTTTGACTTTTCACCATTAAATCATCATTCCTAAACACCTTCAACTCAAAAAAATTCCCCTCATTAAGGTAGATCTCCTGCTGCTACACTTTAGGCATCATTTTCATGCAATTTTCAATGTGAAATCTCCGTGTACACCCTATCATTCCTCCTTCCTGCACATTA
>VDFB02075321.1:352794766-353147709 GCA_007258455.2 Sequoia sempervirens
ATTAATGAGCACTGGCCCATCTGGATCTGTCAGTGGCACTAGCTGATGAGTCTGCCACCATAAGTCATAGTCAGTGGTTGTCTCGAGATCTACAATCCCACCCCTCCATCCCCACTACTGCGCCACTAGCCCATCAATCTGCTGCATGGAAAAAGGTACAAGAATAGGCAGACCCCAGGCTCCCTCCCTTGAAGATCTAGCATACTCGGTTGTGCCTATTGGTACACCCTGCTACTCTCCAAACTATCGCAGTACATGCTGTGGCAGATACATCTCTAAAATGAGTTGACTCTATTGGTACTATTTGCAGAAGCTGAGGTGGTCATCCTCATCATCCCACTACTCGCAATCTCTATAAGGCCTCCAAATGAATGAAATCATGGTGTCGGTTTGATGGCGCCACCAACTTGTCTCTCCCACCCTTGTTTGTTGTAAGACATCAACATAATAATAAGCATATGGCATCCCATCTGCTAGCTATGGTCTCTGGATAGGAGGTCAGAATATAGCCACATGCTCCTAGGCCCATATCATTAGAAGTGTTGTACCACATCTAATGCTCTATGCCCTCCTATAGGCCACCTCATGGAGCTGATGGTAAAGCATGCCTAACAAATAGGGCCCCTAGGCATAAACTATCCTGTCTCACCTCATGCCCACTAGAACATCACCCCAACCAATGGGAAACTCATGTCCGCGGCGGTTGGGAATCAGTACTCCATCGATCAATGTCACCAACAGTGCATCAAACTGGCCATAATGCTCCGCCATAAACTCTTAGTTTGGATCTTGTATCCCTTGATGCCAAGTCCTACACCCTTGTCGTGATAGTAAGATGTAAAGGTTTGATAGCTGTGCTGAGGGTCGTAAACGATTTGCTCTCCTCAGATCGGTAGCCGTAGAATATGGTAGACATCCTCGAGTGTCACGATGGCCTTTCCTATCTACAAATGGAAAGAGCATGTCTCTGAGTGCCATCTCTTACATAATGCAGTCAACAGTCCCTTATTTGCCCAGATAATAGGCATATAGGCAACATAATACAAACCTAGCCGCATCAACCGTCGTCGCTCTCGCGAACTCAGCTGATCTCGGAACCTGAAGGTCAATGGACTGATCTCCTGTGTATAGATGGGCGCTAGCTATCTCTGCAAATGGCCAAATAATTTGTCAACACCTTATAGACAATCATCATTATCATTTGTGTCACTCAAAAGCATTCAAAATTTGAAACCCATCAAAGCTAGCCTTAGTCAAAGTCAAAGTCAAATGCATTGTGTTGACTTCAAATGCATTATGAAGAAGCGTTTGTGTCACTTCGTACTTCAATTGCGTCACGATATGTCAAATGCATCGTTCTAGCTGCCATTTGCATCACAACACAACATTTTCGTTGCGACTTTCGACATATGCGTCATTTAAATCATATGTGTCGTTTGAAACCTCGAATGCGTCGCAATGTTGCAAATGCGACATTCCACCTATCAATTGCGGCTCACTTTGGAAAATGTGTCTCGATTTCTTGTGAATACGACACAATCAGTGGCCCTATCCTAAAAATATTTTGCGGTTGTGTCGTGACACATCAAATGCGTCGAACAAGCATGCAAATGTGGTTTACGCGCATGCATATGTGTTGCAGCGCATTTTTTGTTGACCCTAAAACTCTAATTTTTGCACGAAAAACAAAAAATTGACAAAGTAGGGTGGGGGTACATATCGTTGGATCTGAGCCCTTGGGTCACTTGTGGGTTCACACGATCTCTTTGTGATGCTCAGTCCTTGGAATAACCATGTCTGCTACAGTCCTCTTCGCTCGGCGCTCTCAAACTTGCTAAGGTGAATAGTGAAAATGAATTGACTTTTACCCCATTGTCAACCTATATATAAAGTCAAAATGACATTTGTCAACTCTTTTATTAATGGAGGCTCTTTTGACCAACTTTGACCACCCTTTTGGCTACCCTAAACATGTTAGAATCTGAAACCGTCTGCGCCATTGTCTTTCTTGTCACCAAATTGACTTTTCGGGACACTTTCCAAAATTTTCTGTCACCTGGCCAAAATTTGAAAAAAATTTCGAGGGGGCATCGATACTCTGTACCTTCGTTGGGGCATGTTTTTTGACTTATTTTCTTTGTCACAATGCAATATGCTCATTATAACAAAGAGGGGAAAAATGTAGACACATAAAAATGACCTAGGCTTGCAAGCTCTATTTTTACCACTTTCGTCCTAGCATAATAATGACATTTTAATTATGTCCTTGGTCCACATTCGACTATTAATTAAATAATTCATAATTATTTAATTAATTCATGTCCTTTTATTCTACATGATTATTAAATAAATAAAGTATATTTATTTATTCAATACATCGCTAAGGGTCTATTTTCCTCTTACAATTAAATAAATTTCTTAATTTATTTAATTACCTTTATTTCATTTATGTCTTCTCGATTATTAAATAAATGAATTTTATTTATTTATTTAATATGTCACTAATTCTATAATTAAATGAATTTATTAATTTATTTAATTATCTTTCATAATCCTCTAAGTTAAATAATTATGTTCAATTATATAATTGTCTAATTTAACATTTATCTCATTTTAAATAAATTAATTATTTAAAATGACCTCACATTATTATTTGTCAGTTCATTTTAGTAAATAATCTAAAAATCAATTATTTACTATCACACAAAATCCATATTTTGAATTAATTTAATTCAAAATGGTAATCTTCTTCCAAAAATCAAATAATTGAGCAAATTCTTGATTTTCCAAATCTTCTTTTCAGTTCAACTCTTATCTTATTGATTTTTCGAATCTTAAAAATCAAGCAATCTTTATCTTCCCGATTTTTGAAAATATTTATCTTTTTAGCTAATTATCAGATTTATTCTCGACCGCTGATTCGATTTTCTCAAATGACATCTTGGTCGCTCATTTAATGATTTTTCCCTAACCCTGATTAGAGATTGTCACATGAAATCTCGTCCACTGATTTTAGGCTTTGTCAATTTTCAATCTCGTATGTCTGCCCAAAATTGCATTTTCTATAAAATGCCAATTTTGCTCACATTTTGGGGACTTCTTTATTGCAACATGTTTATGCTTAGATTTCACTCGCATACTTTGCACTTAGTTTATTGAATTTGATTACTTATTCATAGGCATTATAGTCATTTTCCATAGTCATGGGAATAGTCTTTATTTGTCATTCAAATCCTTCAAAACTTGCATAGGGCATAGTCATAATCATTTGCTCGCACATACAAATTTGAGGGCAACAATCATACGTTGCAAGCTATAAGGTGCTATGGAGGTGAATCATGGAAGCAATGAGTATCTGGTATAATATTTCTTGTTTTTAAGCTTTCATTGTATTTCATAATTTCATTGGGTTTTTATATTCATTTAATCTCTGATTTGCTGACCCATAGGAAAAATACCCATTGATACAAATGCCACAAGGGCATCATATTATTCCTTAACATCTCTAAGTCCTCTTAAAAAGTATCTGATCTAGTGTGCTAAAAGTCTGCCTTGTAGCCAGACTGTTCTAGGGAGTTCTTTCAAGAAATAAAATAACAAACATATGATCAAGGTTCCATATTTAAAAGGATACTTGGAATCCTTTGTATTTTATAAATTTTTGATTAGTTGTTGCCTCAAAAAGCTCGCACAAGTCATAGTCAACTCCTTTCTCCACCATTTCATAGGCAATATTGATGGTGGTGGTTGAAACAAAGTTTTCTCTATTTGAAAAGTAGATTTTGTAGCCAATCATCAATACATCATACTTCACCATAGGGTTTTTAGTGTTCTTTATTGTCAATTCCCTCTTGCCATATGTTGCACTCATAACTTGTTCTATCACAACCTCATTCTTTACTCACTTAAGAATTGGAACTGATTCAGTTGAGCATAACCCTGTAACTTCCCAAATCACTTCCTTTGTAATCATCTTTGGAATATCCATCGACACAAACTTTTCATGAATGTGGCTCAATACAATTCTCACCCAAGCATCATCATGGAAAAAATTTGGAAACCAGGTTGTCAAACATAGAGCTTCTTTGCAAATTTTTTTTGATACTCTAACTTGAGTGTGAAATCATCACTAGCGAGTTCCTTTACCCACATATTGACAAGCTTTGAATGATCATACTCTTCTAATTTTCCATTAATGTAGATTCTTATGTCCTCTGTATGTAGGACACCATAGGGAACTCTTGAAAATGCACCTTCTGGGTTGACCTCTGTGGATTTATCAGGATGTTTCTTGAATTTAGGTTGGGGTCTTTCTACGACCTCAATAACCATAGGAGTAGCCATTACAAATTATTTCAAATCATTTTCTAAAAAACTAGGGCAAATGGAGATTGTAAATACCTTTTACTTCATTTTCTGGCAAGGTTTTTGCTTGCACCAAATCTAAAACGCTTCAAACACACTGCTATGCTCTTTGTCTACTCTTCTCCTCTTGAAAAGTTGATTGCAAATGAATTTTTATTAAGTGTAATCACTTATAAACCTTTTCAACTTAACCTAATTTTGCATTTAATACTCAAACTGAAAAGTTGGTAAAACCCCTAACTGTCCGCACAATCAACTTCAAATGCTCTGAAAATTTCCATAACTCAATATTTTCTATGGTGATCTTATCTAATAGATCAAATACATTTATCTACATCTCATATCCATGTGTTGAAGCATCAACACCATTTCTTTGGTAGGGGATGAAATATTTCCATGAAATCTCCCCCCGAGACAAAGTTCTCTTAGTTTCTAGAGGAAACATCTGCACTGGATGCTGGTACAAACTCATCCTTAACCTTTGTCTCTTCTTTATTTTTCCAAATCTTATCCATTTCCTTCTTCATCTCTTCTAGATCATCCATTTTCACTAGATCATTCTTCTTTACCAGATTATTCTTCACATTCTTTCTTCTAGAAAGCTTAGAAATGTGTCCAGACCTATAGTAATTGTGGCATATGACATTAGTTTGACCAATATTACTTCCATTCATTCTATATATTCATTGGTTAGATTTATTCCCAAATCCATTGCATATATAATAGTAGCCATTGAAATATTGAATCATTCTACCATTGTTATAACCATTCATCATTTGACTTCTTCATTCATTAGCTCTATGACCAAATATTTTGCATGTAAAGCACTAACCAAGAAAATATTGAACATTTTGATTCATTCTACTTCTACATTCCATAGCCTTATGTCCAATCTATTACAATAATAACATAAACCATTAAAAGATTGGTACCTTTGCACATTTGGTTTTCTGATTAGTGATCTTCTAGCTTCATTCCTTTGATTCTAGATTTACTTGTCGTTGTTCTTCTTATCTTCAGTCTTCTTTTCAGGCTGTTTTGTAGTTTGATCTATCTTTTAGCTTTCTCCAATCTCAAACTCTAATCCACCTTTGTCTTTAAATCCTTTCTAATTTGAAATCATTTCATCAAGCTTTGTAGAACTCATCTTGAATTTATGTTCATGAATTCTTTCTTTTTCAAGATCTAATCTTAGATTCACATTTTCTTGTTCAAGATTTGTGCATTCTTCAAATTTTATTTTCACCATTGCATTCAAACATTCTTCAACTCTTTTTCTTTCTTCAACTTGCACCTTCAGACCGATAATTGTTTCATTTGCTCATTTCAACTGCTCACTGACCTCCTTATGTCTTCATCTAAATTTCTTGATTTTATCTCTCAATTTTTTGATGCATTCATCTGCTTCTTTGACATTTTCTTTCAGATATCTATTTTCACCTTCAGTTTTTTCCAGATCTTCAAGAGAAATTTTGAGTTCTCCATTTATGTCAAATATATAATCTTCTTTTGTGATTCAAGCTATAGGAATATTTTTTGAGGAATAGGTAGTGTTCTAACAGACATGTGTTCAACCTCCAAGATCTTCCCCAAGTAGTTAAGCTCCTTCCAAGGAACTAGGATTTGATACCAATTGTTGAACACCAAAAATATTGAGAGGGGGGTGAATCAATATTCTTTAAAACCACTTAAGCATTTAAAAATTCAATCCTTATAGCATAATCAATTTGCAGTAATGAACGAAAGCATGAAGAAAACCAACAACATCAAATAACCCATGAACACCATATTTTTATGTGCAAAACCAAAAATGGGAAAAATCACAATGAGGATTAGCTCACAATATATTATAACCAGTTATAGTATATTATAGAAGTTCTCACTATAGGTGGACTAACTATCAAAGTGGATTCATTTTCCATTGAAAGAATAAATAGATAAAAGAGAGTGGTGGCACACAACCAAATTTGAACTATTACAAATTCATCTAACATATACATGAATTACAGTCCCATTAAAGATCAAATACATAATTTACACACTTCATACTGATCTGAACTAATACTCTGCTATGCTCTGCATTCACTCTATATTCACACTTCACATCCACAAACTCTTGGCACATGTCACTATTATACAAGACATTAAAAATATCCTTCATATATATCTTCTTCACCTACAACATCAATTAGGTTAGCCTAATTAGATGGAATATGCAAAATGTAACTTATCGTCTCAAGATCTATACATACACACTTTACACCAAGATTCAAAATTCATATAATTTAAAATGGGTCAGCATGGACCCAAAATAGTACCCACATACTGTATCAATACATATTCAACCTTTGCAACACACAAAACTCATTAGGTTGGCACCAGTAATGGCCTAATAACAAAGTTTAATAATTGTACACCCACATTCGGACATGCAAACCTCCAAACTCTATGCCATATGGAACACGCACTCTACTAACACCTGTTAACAACTCTACAAAACCAAAAATCCAAATTCCCATCCACGGAGAAGTGTAGATTCACCAAAATATATACATTGAACTAGAAAATGCCTATTACTGTCAAGCCGATACATTGTCACTCATAACTTTAGCACCAAGAGCCAAAACAAGATGAAATTATGGATTTAGGTTCCTCTAACATCCAACATAATATTAGAAGTGTAAAGAAATAACTTATACAATTGACCAATGTGGACCCAAAAACCAGATGTCCTGTTCAAAGAATCACTTGTATTGATACTTAATCAATTTCCATATCAACCAACTTCACTGGATCAAACCTTCTTGCAAAATTTCCTTTCATAATCATCCTCAAACATGTTCAAGCCATCCAAACTAGTCTACACAAGTGTCTTCATACTAGAATACAATGTTGACATCAATTGCAACATTGTAATGCATAACTGTACAACTTGTGCTCATCCCACATGCTCATGTTGCAAATAAATGCATCAATGGAAAAATCCTTATTCTTCCAAAATAGAGCATAACATGGTGAAAGCTAAAAGTAAATTGGTTTTTAAATTGAAGAAAAAACGTGTATGGCCTTAAACAAAATCTTAGGATGTGATAACATAAGTTTGATAATATGTGTTGACTTTGAGATTTGAGTATTCTAAATCGTATCACTATGTTTATTATAAATCTGACGGTGATCTCCTATTCATTGCATTATATGTTGATGATATGTTATTTATTGGTAACTGGAATGGAATAATTTCAAAACTAAAGTCTCAACTTTCTAGACACATTATTCGGATGGAAATTAGAATAGATAGAGTGGATATAAATCTATGGCTTAGCTAGAGTAAGTTATGTCAATTTAGTTTTATAGAGGTTTAACATGCAAGATTATAGACCATTGTGTGTTCCTTTTATAATTGAAACAAAGTTATCTACTTCAGATTGTCCAACATCCCAATTAGAGATGGAAGACATGACTAGAGTGCCTTACCAAAGTGCAATTGGAAGTTTGATGTATGCTATGATCTACACGAGAATAGACATTACCCAAGCGGTGGGAGTTCTTTCTAGATATATGTCTAATCCTAGTAGAATTCATTGGATACAGTTAAAATATTCTTCAGATATTTGTAAGGTACCTCAGATATTCCTTGTGTTATCATGGTAATATGGGGAAGATGGGAATTCAATTGATATTCATGGTTATGTGGATTTACATTGGGTAGGTGATGTTGATAGCAAAAGATCCACCAATGCTTATGTGTTTACTTTATTTGGTGGAGCAATAAGTTGGATGAGTAAGAGACAAGTTGTGGTTGCTTCATCTACTATTGAAGCTAAGTATATGGTAGCTACTCATGCTTGTAAAGAATCCATTTGGATTAAGAGACTATGTTTATTTATTGGAATTAAACAAGGTGTAGTGACAGTTATTATGATAGTCAAAGTATGATCTTCCTCGCTAAGAACTTGATATTTCATACTAGAACCAAGCACATTGATGTAGAGTTGTGAGAGATATGGTCAAGGATGACAAGGTGAAGTTGGTTAAGGTAAAGAGTTTGATGAATGTTGCAGATTCTTTAACTAAGCCTATGAGCACAAAGAAGTTCAAATGGTTCTAAAAGTTTATAGGCCTCATTTCCCCTAGAAAATAAAGTATAGTGTTGATACTCCCTTTTCTCTTGCAAGGTGTTTGAAAAGTGGGATAATGTTAGGAAAATAGTGTCTCAACCTTGCAATATTACTAGGTTACTATTTATAGTAAGTTTACATTTGATCATGGATTGATACAAAATTTCCCCAAAGCTTTGGATTGGCTAAATAAGCATGCTCATAAATTTTCATCACAATAACATGTTTGTATTTACAGAAATTAAAGTTTTGGTTTTCAAAGTTTCAAAGTCCATTTTGAAGGCCTTAAAGAATTTTTGGTCCTAAAAGTGGTCATAACTTCATGAAAATTTTGATGGTTCAAACGGTTTGTCAATCAGATACCTAGATCAAAAGTTATGGCCTCTGAAAGTTGGGTCTCCTAAAATGGGAGATGTAAAATATGTTGGACACATAAATGCATTGTAAAGGGGGAGTTACATGTGGTAGTGTGTTTTTAGACACACTATAGGAATATGTTATTGGAGATAAGGATAGGTACCACTTTTTAGGTTGTTTTAGCTCATGGTTTTGTAATACTATTTGATGGTTTCATGTATTGCATCTCCTATATATTAGGTTGCATGAGATGGAGGTTGTGTGTAAAAGTATTATAGATTTTGAGTTTCCTTCAGATCTCTAGTTGGTGATACTCTTATGAGAAAGCTTACTCTACAAGTATATCATAATCTTGTTGATTTATGACTAATATTATTGGGTGGATTTTGGAGTGTAGGTTTTTTCTTCCAAAAGGGTTTTCCCCATGTAAATCACTGTGTTGTGGTATGAATATTGTTTTTGTTTATTTTTGTTTAAGTTTATGTAAATTTTCATATCTAAAAAGTTTTTGCATAACCCTCCTCTCAAGATTAGTGTAGGAAGTTATTCTATTACCATGGCTTCCTTACACTCAAGAGTGCATATTGGTTTACATGATGTGGACTTCCTTTGTTGATCTTAGAAATGACCAATTGTGCCAAATTTTCTAATCTCGATCCTTGCTACTCAAAAGCATGCAACCTTTTCTCAAATTCTCAAATTCTTCTATCTAGCCCATCCTCCCTCTGCTGGTATCCTTTGAGTTGCTCCTCTAATTATTTTATTCTTTGCAAGGCTTCTTATTTTTCCTTTCTCTCATTCTTCCCTTTCAAAATTAATTCTTCTTTTTCCAAAAACATCTTCTCATCAACCTCATTAGGTGAAAAAAAACCATCCTCTAAAATTGGGCTATTTTGAGGTCTATTCTTTTTCCTAGTTGTAAAAAATATTCAAAATTAGAGTTTGAACTACAACTCAGATACAAGGGTTGCAATTTTTTGGGTTGCTCATCACCACTAGAAACTTTCTCCTCTTGGGAATCTATCTAAGATTCAACCACAACAAATTTTTCATTTTGAGTCTTATCCTTCCCCTTTGATGGGCCCTTCCTCTTGAGGTGGTGTGACCACCTTCTCGGCTATACCCTCTTCTTCCTCTTCTTGGGTGTAGAGGTGGAGGTTTTACTTTTCCTTTTTTGTTGCTTAGGATTGTAATGGATTTTGGTAGAGGAAGGGATTTCTGGTTCCTCCATGCTATGAGATGTTCCTCTAAAGCTATAGGTTGTGTTTCCTACACTTCTGGCTTTGTCTAGTCATCAATTTTATAGTTAGGTGAAGCGATAAGTGAAGCATAGGGTACACATTCTTGTTTTGGAACTATAGAAGGATCATTCATTTTCGATTCTCTATTTATTTCCTCTACCTTTGGCTTCATGAGAATATCATTAATATTATGGAAAGATAAAAAGTATTCCAAGGATACATTATGGAATTGAGTTATGAGACTCCTCTTAATCAATAGGATGACTAAACAAAAATGTGACAATGTAGACTAATTCATTTTTCTCTTGTACTCAACCAACATTCTTTTCAATAGATATAAAAATTTAGGAACATTCACTAGCCTTTGGTGTCTTAGGTGACTAAGAAGTTTGAAATGCAAAATATAAAAGAGGGACTTCTTGCCATCATAGGTTAGATACTTGATTATGTAAGAAGCAACAAAATCCCATAACCAAGGCAAGGAAAGTTTTTTGTACTTTATGTTGAAGAGTCTAAATTCTCTCCTAACAATGTGAAATCATTCCTTGCTACAATTGCATCATCTCTAGTTGGTAATTCCTCTCCTTTTCTTAGCAAACCTGAAACCTCTACTATTTCTACTTTTGAGGCATCTACTCTTAGCCCTTTGATTGTAGCCTCATCATTTTGTAGTGTGTTGGACAATTAGTGTGTCATGACTTCATTATATTTATTTAAATGAATAAAATAACCTAATCACCCAACTTGTTAAAAAATTGGAAGAAACATTTGATCTTCAAATATTGAATTGTGTGTTGTTGTTTCTCTCCTAATAATGTCACCTCCCATTTCTATAGTTTTATAACCTCTGTTGAGTGAATACTTGTAGATTGCTATCTTTTAAATGCTAGAATTTTTTGTCACCTCGTTAGTGATCCTCTGTGTTCTGCAACTTCTTATGGAAACTTGTAATGGATTATGAAGGAAATTGAGACTATGCAATTCTCTTAGCTCTCGACAAATGAAAATTAGAGATGAAAAATTGAACCCTTTTCTCCCCCAATATTAGTTTTTTTTTTGTCCTCAAATAGCAGGTATGAAAAGGATGGATAATTTTTTTTCAAAGCATTGAAGATAATTAATGTAATACATAAATTTATGCATCATATTTAAAGTGTAAATAAAATCATTAGGATTTTAATGTTAATCATAGTTAATAACAAGAAAAGTACCTGTTATAGTGTAGTGATTGAAAGGTGGCACATGTAAGTTGAATTGAGTGTCATCATGTAGCTACATGGAAAAGAATTTGAAATGATGGAAGTTAATTTGAGGTACTATGGGTAGACGTGCAAAAAAAGATCTTGGTGATATGGTGGCATGTGTCCAAGAAGTTCTAATGCTAGAAAGGAAAGTTGTCGTAAGTACATGATTAATAATGATGGGACACAAAGTTGTATGGAATGCATGGTGGAGTGGAGTTGTTTCATGTTGGGATGATAGAGATGATAAGTAATGGAAAATTATAGTAGTAGTGGGTGCAGTGGTAGTGAATTGGAGGTAGGTGCTATGGGTAGCAAAAGAACATGTCCCTTTTTATTGATGTGCCTCAGGGTTGTTGCTATAGGTCCCATGAACTTTGTTATGCACATCCAAAAATAATTGTAGGCGATGGTATCCAATGCATGTGTGTGCATGTGAGATGTTAGTATTATAATTTATACCTGGTATGCATTAGTAGGTGAGCTAGTCAACTCATCTATGGATGTATCACTTGATTTTTCATCCTTTTCTGCATGTTTGGTAGGTAATTCTTGATTAGTATATTATATATTTTTTGCTATAGATCATGTAAAAACTCCTCATTTTTCAATTTCTCTCTATAAATATTGAGTCTATGTCCATTGACCAATAATGTGAATATGACTGAATCTATGGTAGTTAATTGAATTGCTCCATTCTAAAAAATATGATTGATTTCATAGGGTCCAATCCACCTTGCCTAATTTTTTACTTTGTCATCTTTATACTAGGAATCATAAATCAATGCTCAATCACCTTCATTAAATTCCTTGGTTTTAATGAACTGGTCATGCCATCTAATTATGTGCTTCTATATAATTTTTGTATGGTGAATTAGCTTCCATCCTTATTTAATCCAAAGTGTTGATACGATGTAGTCTTTCCTTTTGTGCTTCAGATAAGTCCATTCTAAGATCTATTTTTGTGTGAAGTGTTTTATGCTCAAACTCAATTGGAAGGATAACCTTTTTCCTATACACCAATTTATATGGTGTGAACCCTGTTGTAGTCTTATAGGTTGTCATATATTCCAAAATTACTTCAAGTAGTCTTGTTGCCCAATCTTTCCAATGTAGTTGAACTATTTTTTGTTAGAATACCTTCTATCTCTCTATTTATGACTTCTACTTTCCCATTGGTATGTGGACTGTAGTGGGATGAACTCCAATTCTCAATTTCATACTACTTAACTAACTTGTCAATCAAATCAGAAGTAAACTGAGGTCCCTAGTCTATGACTATCTCTCTAGGAATATCGTACTTGGTGAAAATTTCTTCATAAAGTAATTTTACAATATTGTCATCTCTTACAAACTATAGTGCTTTCACCTCCACCCACTTTGTGAGATAGTCTATGCAGACTAAAATTTATTCCTTATTGTTAGATTTAGGAGTGATTGGACCAATGGAATGAAATCCCCATTTTCCAAGTGGTGTAATGACCAATTATGGTAGGAGAGGCATTTCATCACTCCTAGTAGGTCTTCCCATCCTTTGGCATATGCCACATCTCCTAGAATATTTGAATGCATCTTAGTGAAGTGTAGGCTAGTAGTAACCAGTGGTTAAGATATTCAAAATTTTCCTCTTGGTTATAAATTGACCTTTATAAGGCTCATCATGATAACCCTTAAGGATGCCATATACTTAATTCTCCCTTATACATCTCATTATGTTATTTGGCCATGTGTAAAAGAGATAACCAACAACCCAAGAATAAGGGAAGCTATGTGCAACCAAGTAATTAACAATATCTACATACCACGGTGTTAGTATAGATAAGGCAAACAAATTTTCATCTAGAAAGGAATCATCCACTACTTCTTCTATTGATTTAATTTGTAACCTTAAAAGGAAATCAACTACTACATTTTATTTTCCTAATTCATCCATAATGGTTATATAAAATTACAATATTAGCATTAACCATCTAATGATCCTACCACCAACCACTAGTTTATTCATCAAGTATCTTATTTTTGTATGGTGTGTATGAAAAAGAATGCCCAGTGATACAATGTCTAAATTCTTTTATGGAATATACCACTGCCAATGTTTTCTTTTTAGTAGCGGTGTAATTGAGCTTAGTAGCATGAATATTTTTACTAATATAGTAAATTGCACACTCTGAATTTCCTTCTTTTTTCCTTGAACAACACCTATGGAAAAATCAAAAGAATTAACATGCATATGGAAAGGAATTGTCCAGTTATGGCCTCTCAAAATAGGGGTCTTTTTAAGATTTTTTTTAGGGCTTCAAAAGATTCTTGGAAGGTAGGAGTCTAATCAAATTCAATGTCTTTAGATAGAAGATAAAACAATGGGGCTGCTATTTTACTAAAATCCTTGATAAACCTTTTGTAGTACCTTGCATAGCCAATAAAAATCCTGACATATTTCTACTTCTAGGGAATAGGTAAAGTGGAGATCACCTCTATTTTATTAGGATCCACTTGTATCCCCCTATTGGAACAAATTTTCCCAAGACCACTCCTTCAGCATCATCATGACACATTTTTCATGACTTAAAAATAGGTTGTGATATTGACACCATTGAAGAACTTTATCTAAATTATTTAAATATTCCTCATAAGAGTTCCCATAAGTGGTAAAATAATCCATACAAATATCCATGGAATCATGTGCAAAATCAAAGAATATGCTTAAGGTTTTTCTCTGAAATGTTGTAGGTGTATTACATAATCCAAATGGTAAAACTAAATAAGCATATGTACCCCATGGGTAGGTAAAGGTGTGTCGCAAGTATGAGCAAGTTTTGTGGTGTTGTCATGAATGTTGTCATTGATGTCAACATAGTTCAAAATGTTGCAGATTGTGCATGTATAGTTAAGATGTTGTGAGTACATGGAGCTATCCTTATGATGTTGTAGATGTGCTAAAATGATGGGTTACCAAGTTCTTTTGAGAAAATTAATAAAGAGTGAAGTCAGAGTTATGTATGTGTTCAAAATGTGTTCCACGTTTCTTTTGTATTGATCCTATGCTCATGCAGATCTAAAAGTTTGTTGTTGGTGATCTATTTGTGATATCTCCTGATTTGTTGCTACTAGTTTGATGAAAGGTGAAAGTTGTGTTCACTGGTGTGTGAATTGTTTTGGCAGAGTTGGTTATCTATGGAATGGGATAAATGTTTTTTCTATTCAGTCCTCTGCTATTTCATTTCAGGTCTTGTGGATCGGGAATATTTCTTGTAATGATGTTCTTTAGGTTCTAGAAGATATGTTCAAGATTTGGTGCTCGAGAAGATGACCTTCAGAGTTGTTGTGTGGGATTGCATAGTCTAGATGAACTATTGGAAAGAGTTATGTGTTTGAAGGTTGTTACACCTACTATAGATGTATCTGGAAGTATCTAAGACATGTTGTCATGCATGATGAAGTGTGTTACATCATATGTGTGTTATCTTCTTGTTAGAAAGCATGTACTTCAATGTTCATTTGTGTTTTCATTAGGTTTGGCCGACTTGGTGTTTAAAATTCATATGAATAATTTAAAATTTAATTAAGGAAGCATGTGGTTGGTCCAAGACATTGCTTTTGGTCTTGGTTAAGTGTTTAATTGGTCCACTCTCATTCTTTTCCATCGCGGGAATGTTGAGTTGCCAACCTAGTTTGAATTTATGAAATGAAGCATATGTGGTAGACCTTGCAGAATGTTTCTAAGGTTAAAGATGGTATAAATTTAAGTCAAGATGTGAAGTATTAGATGATGAAATGTAACGAAGTAAGCCACTAGTGAAGAGAAGAGTTGTGTTAAAGTGAGTTGAGGCAACAATACTTCATTGTGTTAGATTCCTGAAAGCAATGAGCTGAAGGTTTCTGCAATCTTCTGATCAAGGTTGTGGATGTGTGTAAATTGTTGTGGTGGATATTTATATTATCTTTTGTATATGTAGGCAGTGAGCCTCCCTATTGGAAAGTGAGTCCTTTCTATAGGTAGTGAGCCTTTGTATTTGGACAGTGAGTCCTTTCTGTAGGTAGTGAGCCTTTGTATTTGGACAGTGAGTCCTATTCTCGGCAGTGAGCCCTAGGAAATAAGCCTCTTGTATTTGGTTTTGCTATCAATTTATATTGTGAGTTAATCCTCACTGTGTTTTTTCCCTTATTGGGTTTTCCACATAAAATTTGGTGTTCATTGTGTTGATTTTACTTTATGTTATTTGCATTTCATGTTCATACTTAATAACATAATAGTGTGGTTGTGAAGTTGATAAGTGTTAGGAGTTTTATGTTTGAATTTGGTGACAATTGATTCACCCCCCCTCTTAGTTGTCTCATGCCTTTTAAAAATTGGTATCAGAGCCTGGGTTCCTTGATGTAGAGCTTAACTGCTTAAGGAAGATCCGATGGTGCATAAGTTGGTGATCCCTATGTTTAATGGATCTGATTATAGTGACTGGAAATTGTAGATGAGATGATATATTATCTCTCTTGGTTACAAGACCTAGAAGGCTACTGAGATGAAGTATGTTGCTTCGATGAGTGGTCCTACTACTACAGATGAGGTTTCTGCTTATGAGGAGAATGAAAAAGCGAGGTATGCTATTTACAGTGCTTTATCCAAGACTGGGCAATTTTTTTTTATCTCTCTAGGAACTGCTTATGAAGTTTGGAAGAATTTGGAAGATCTTTATGAAGGAGATGATAGAGTGAAATTGAAAAAGAAGCCGACAAAAAAATCATAGTTATGAGAATATGAAAATGGAAGGAGAAGATATTGCAAGCTATTTTAGAGAATTGATCTGGAAACAAATGAAGTTAGAAATCAAGGGGGTACTCTGACTTATGAAGATATAATTGAGAATATTCTAATGACTATACCAGAATGTTACACTGACAAATTTTTAGTCATTGAGGAAACATACGATCCTAAGAAATATACTAAAGAAGAGCTATTTGGCACCTTGACTGTATTTGAGATGAGAGAGTTTGGAAAGAAAGAGGAAAATACATAAACAAATTTTAAAGCAACAAAGATTGAAGATGATCCAGATAGTGATGGTTTAGATGAGTTTGAAGTGAACTTTACAAGGAAGTTGAAGAAAGGTATCGGTAAGTATAAAGGTATGTTGCCCTTTAAATGTTTTAGTTGTGGTAATATTGGTCATTATGCTTCAAGATGTCCAAATAGAACTGTACATAAGAAGAATATAGATCATAAAGATAGAAAGGATAAGAAATAAAAAAAGTTGCACTATGTTAGAGAAGAAGCTAGAATATTTGATGATGAATCTGATTATGAGAATGAAGATAGTGAATTATTGTTCTTAGCTTTGGAGAGTAAATATGTGTTTGATAACTTTGGAAAATGTGCAAGAAAAAGTGATTCGGAGAACAAGAAGGATGAGATGGAAGGTAATTTGGTCACCACATTTCATGCTATATAGGATGAAGAATATTGAGTGATTGATAGTGGATGTTATAATCACATGACCAAAGATAAAAGTAAGTTTACTAAACTTGAAAAGTATGATGGTGGTTTGGTCATGTTTGGTGATGATTCAGGAGCAAAGATTGTTGGGAAAGGTACAATTAGTTTTGATGGAATACACAACATTGATGATGTATATTATGTAAAGGGTCTAAGGCATAACCTTTTGAGTGTTGGATAGATGTGTAGCAAAGGTTTTAAACTTGTGTCAGAATAATACATGTGAGATCAAAAAAGGATCTGAAGCTATGGTTGCTGCAGGAAAGAGAACTCATGGAAACATCTACCAACTTAAAGGTGTTGATGGTCAATGCCTTGTATCTTAGGTTAATGAAAGTTGGTTGTGGAACCAAATAATGGGACATGTAAAATTTGATAATTTGGTCAGGATCAGTTCAAGAGATGTGCGAGGTCTACCTAAAATCATAAAACCTTCTAATACTATTTGCAGAAGTTGTCAGCTAGGGAAACAGACAAGATGCAGTTTCAAAGGAAAAGAGAAAACTACTACCAGAATGTTGGAATTAATTCATATAGACCTTTGTGGTCCTACTAGAATAGGAAGCCTAAATGCTGATAGGTATTTCATGCTCCTTATTGATGAATTCTCGAATGAAATGGGTTTCTTTTCTTAGAGAAAAGACTCAAGCTCTGGATAGGTTTAAAATGTTCAAAGTAAGAGTAGAAAATGAAGTGAACCTAAGAATCAAATGTTTGAGATCTAATAGAGGTGGAGAATTCACTTTTATTGAGTTTAATGCATTTTGTGAAGAGCATGGCATAAAGAGACACTTTTTTGCTCCAAGAACCCCTCAACAGAATGAAGTGGTTGAGAGAAAGAACTGGACTATACAGGAAGCTACATAACCATGATGAAAGAAGAAAATGTACTTGATGTGTATTGGAGAGAGGCAATACACACTGCTATTTATGTTATTAATAGAGTTCAAATTAGAGGCAACAACACAAAAAATACTTATGAGTTATGGACCGGTAAGGCTCCTATTGTGAAATACTTTAAGGTGTTTGGAAGCAGATGTTACATTAAAAGAGATGATGAAAATCTTGGGAAGTTTGATGCTATATGTGATGAAGGGATATTCCTTGGATATTCAACTACCAACAAAGCATATAGATGCTTTAATAAAAGATTGAGGAATATTGTTGAGAGTTCTAATGTGAAGGTTGATGAGGATATGCACAGACCCATTGAGATAAGTGAAGTTGAACCTGATGATCCTATTTGTGGACAAGTACCTGAAGAGAATAAGGAGGAGGAGGAAGAAGAAGAACAAATTGAAGAAGAAGAAACTCTGAAACCTACTCTTAAGATTCCTATGTATGTCCAAAAGAATCATCTAGAAGAACAAATAATTGAATATAAGAGTGAAGGTGTGAAGACAAGAAGTAAAGTAGTAGCTGAGGTAAATATGTGCTTACTTTCTAAAATTGAACCTAAGTCTGTATGTGAAGCATGTGAATATGAAAGTTGGGTTAGAGCTATGAAAGAAGAGTTGCAGCAAATAGAGAAGAATTAGACATGGGAACTGGTTCCTAGACCTGTGAATAAGAATGTAATTGGTTCAAAGTGGGTGTTCACAAATAAGTTGAATGAAAATGGTGAATTTATAAGAAAAAAAGCAAGACTTGTATGCAAGGGATACTCACAAGTTGAAGGCATAGACTTTGAAGAGACATTTTCCCCAGTGGAAATAATGGAAGCTATTAGGATGTTTTTGGCATTTTCTGGCCACAAGGATTTCAAGATATATTAGATGGATGTCAAGTATGCATTTCTAAATGGTGAATTGGAAGAAGAAGTATACATGGAACAACCTGAAGGATTTCAATTATTAGAAAAACTAGATATGGTTTGTAAATTAAAGAAGGCATTGTATGGACTGAAACAAGCTCCTAGAGCATGGTATGCAAGATTGGATAGATACCTAACACAACAAGGATTTAGCAAAGGCTCTACTGACAACAATCTCTACTTCAAAGTGCAAGGTAACAAAATGTTGATAGTAGTAGTATATGTTGATGATATCATCTTTGGAGGAAATGAAAGTATGTGTAAGAGATTTGTAGAGGAAATGCAAAAATAATTTGAAATGTCCATGATTGGTGAGTTGAATTTCTTTCTTGGTCTTCAAGTAAATCAAACTGATAAAGGGATATTCATTTCTCAATCTAAGTATGTGAAAGAGTTGTCAAAGAATTTTGGAATGGATGACTCCAAACTAGTTAGTACTCCTATGGTGACTGAATGTAAGTTGAGTAAAGATAACGAATCTGCTAAAGTTGATCAGAAAAAATACAGATCTACGATTGGTGGATTGTTGTATCTTACTACTACTAGACCAGATATCATGCATGTAGTATGTTTAGTTTCCAGGTTTCAAGATGATCCTAAAGAAGCACATGTTATAGCTGTAAAGAGGATATTCAGATATCTTAAAGGTACACCAAATTATGGCTTATGGTATCCTAAGGATGTTGATTTCACTTTAAGTGCTTATACCAATGCAGATTGGGTTGGTTGTGTGGATGACTAGAAGAGTACCAGTGGAGGTGCTTTCTTTCTTGGCAGAAGATTGGTTTCTTGTTTAAGTACGAAATAAGACTCAATTTCTTTATCCAGTGCAGAAGCAGAGTATATTGCTACAACATCTTGCTACACAGGTTTTGTGGATGAAGAAAAATTTGAAAGATATTCGAGTGGTATGTGATGAGCCTATTCCTATTTTCTGTGACAATACAAGTGCTATAAAAATTTCAAAGAATCCAATAATGCATTCAAGAACAAAACATATATCTAGCAGATATTATTTTCTGAGAGATAAGGTGTTGGAGAACAAAGTCAAGCTGGAGTATGTGTCAACAAAGGAATAGATTGCAAATATATTCACTAAGGCTCTATCGAAGGATACTTTTGAGTATCTTAGGGAGAGGTTGGGGGTCATTGGCCCTCTGAACTAGCTGCACATGGCGGTGCATTAGTTTTGTGGATTCATAGATTCTTCATTTATCTAGACTGATGAATGGGTCTACTCTGCAGGGGGGAGTAGAAAGTTTTCATTGTTGTAGTATGAGTGGAATGGGTGCACTCTGAAGGGGGAGTGATAAGAGATTTTTATCTTTTCCATTTATGTCAAAGGGAGAGAGAATCACGTGAAAAATAGTAAAAGAGAAAGAGAAAAGGTGTTCTCCTAGAATATTGTGCAAGTTGTTTAAAGGAGAATGTGGTCTTTGATGGTTTTTCACATAATGTTTTGCCATCAATGACAAAGGGGGAGATTGTTACAAGTATGAGTAAGTTTGGTGGTGTTGTCATTGATGTCAACACAGTTAATAATGTTGTAGATTGTGCATGTATAATTGAGATGTTGTGAGTACATGGATCTATCCTTATGATGTTGCAGATTTGTTGAAATGATGGGTTACCAAGTGATTTTGAGAAAATGAATAAAGAGTGAAGTCAGAGTTATGTATGTGCTCAAAATATGCTTTGGTATGTGCTTTGCATTTCTTCCATATTGATACTATGCTCATGCAAATCTAAAGGTTTTTTCTTGGTGATCTATTCATGATATCTCCTAATTTGTTGTTGTTAGTTTGATGGAAGGTGAAAGTTGTGTTCACCAGTGTGTGAACTGTTTTGGCAGAGTTGGTTATCTGTGGATTGGGAGAAATGTTTCTTCTCCATAGTCCTTTTCTTTTTCATTTCAGGTCTTTTGGATTAGGAATATGTCTTGTAATGATGCTCTCTAGGTTCTGGCAAAGATGTTTGAGGTTTGGTGCTTCGGAAGATGAGCTTCAGAGTTGTGTGGGATTGCATAGTCTAGATGGATTGTTGGAAATAGTTCTATGTCCGAAGGTTGTTACACCTATTGTGGATGTATCTAGAAGTATCTAAGATGTGTTCTTGTGCATGATGAAGCATGTTATGTCATTCGCATGTTATCTTCTTGTTGGAAACCATGTACTTCAATGTTCATTTGTGTTTTCATTAGGTTTGGTTGACCTGGTGTTTAAAATTCATATGAAGAATTTAAAATTTAATTAAGGAAGCATGTGGTTGATTTGAGACATTGCTTTTGGTCTTGGTTAAGTGTTTAATTGGTCCACTCATTCTTTTCCACCACGAGAATGTTGAGTTGCTGACCTAGTTTGAATTTATGAAATGAAGCATATGTGGCCAACCTTGGAGAATGTTTCTAAGGTTGAAGATGGTATAAATGCAAGTCGAGATGTGAATGAATAGATGATGAAATGTAACGAAGTAAGCCAAAAGTGAAGAGAAGAGTTGTGCGAAAGTGAGTTGAGGTAGCAATACTTCATTTTGTTAGATTCTTGAAAGCAGTAAGCTAAAGGTTTCTACAATCTTTTGATCAAGGTTGTGGATGTGTGTAAATTTCTATGGTGGATCTTTCTATTATCTTTTGTATTTGTAGGAAGTGAGCCTCCATGTTGGACAATGATTCCTTTTTGTAGGCAGTGAGCTTTTGTATCTGGACAGTGAGTCCTTTCTGTAGGTAGTGATCCTTTGTATCTAGATAGTGAGTCCTTTTTGTAGGTAGTGAGCCTTTGTATCTAGATAGTGAGTCCTATTTTGGGCAGTGAGCCTCTTGTATTCGGTTTTTCTATCACTTTATATTGTGAGTTAATCCTCACCATGTTTTTTCCCTTATTAGGTTTTCCACATAAAATCTGGTGTTCATTATGTTGATTTTACTTTCTGTTATCTGCATTTCATGTTCATACTTAATAACAAAATAGTGTGGTTGTGAAGTTGATAAGTGTTAGGAGTTTTATCTTTGAATTTGGTGACAATTCATTCACCCCTCTTAGTTGTCATGTTCCTTTTAACAAGATGATCTTGTTTTTGTATTCTAGAGCTATCTTTATCTAGTTGTACCCATTGAACCCATTTATGAAGGAGAAGTATTTCTTACCTGCTAGTGAATCTAACACTTGATCAATAAAATGGAGAGGAAAGAAATCCTTCTTTGTGTTGCATTTAGCTCCCTATAATCTACACATACCATCCATTTACCTCCTTTGTTGGCACAATCACCAATGAGGAAACCCATTCAATGTGCGATATTGGATAAATGAACCTGTATCCAAAAATTTCTACAACTTTGTCTTTACTATGTCTCACAAAATTAGGTCCATTCTCCTTTGTGGTTACCTAATTGGCTTATAGCCTTTATTAATATAGATTATGTGCATGCATAGGCTAAGATCTATCCATTTCATATCATGATATTCCCATGTAAATGTTGATATGTGTGCTTGCAACATTGTGAGAAATACAAATTATTGGGAGACTGTTAATTGATTATTGACATTTAGTGTTCTTCCCTATGTGATTTTCATGGTTATGACAAAAGTCATGATGGAAGAAACATTTAATCCTAATAGATTGAAGTTCCAACTATGTGGAAGTAGTGTATGAAATATTTGAGAAGTGGAATTAGAGGTATTTGTAGGTATGATATTATGTAAGGGTTTGTATAAGCATGCCAAAGAGTAGTGTTGTTGCATGTCCCTACCATAAGTGTATTGCATAATTTGAGACAAGAATTCATCTTCATCTGAAATTCAAATCAATGGGCTACACTCTATGTTCATGAGTTTTTGTAAAGAGTATTGGTCATCTTATTCCAAGGTAGGACATACATTTTTTTCCAAGTTTGAATGTTGTTGTGCAGGCAGGTAAAGGACCAATTTTTTATTCACATTTCCATTGTAAATTATCATGTTTGAAGACCTACATCCAATGAATGCATCTGTAGTGGCTATCCATGGTCTTCCTAAGATTAAGGGGTATCCTACAAGGTTTTCGTTGGGATGTAAAATAATAAAATATGTTAGATATTCCCATGAATCTAGTGTGATAACCAAATCCTCAATAATACCCTCTTGCTTAACATGTGACCTATCTACTAATTGTAGAACAATAGGTGTGGGACATGTTAGGACTAAAAAGTCCCACATATTTGCATTAACCTCTATTCATTTATCTCCTAGCCCTTACAAAATCTCACTAGACTCAATTTCATGATCTAGACAAATTGTTGAGGTTCATGTAAAAAATCCATTTTTGCAATCAACATACCAAAACAATCACATTCATGGAATCCATTGAAGTCCTTTGATACCATCGGGCTAACAATATTCTATTGGTGGAACTCCCATCACCACCCCATCGATAGCCCGATAGGGGCAGTTCATATCCTTACATCGGCGTAACATCCTTCCATCGGGCTAAATTCCAAGGTAGTCTCCCCGATAGGCCGATGAAAACAACAAAGATTATCACATCGATGCAGCTCTGGTGAATTTGTAGAATGAATGATGAAGGTCCCCCGATAGCCTGATATAATCACGGGGTATCAAATTTTAACACTTATCGGTGAAGTTGGGATGCATCGAGGTAGCATAGTTTGATGTCTTACTGATAGACCGAAAGAAAAACACTTATTGGTGGGGAAGGTGGCCATCGGTGGAAAAAAAACTAAGGTCCCAACAATATATCGATGAATGATTACTACTAGTTGATGTGATGTCAAGAGCATCGTCGGGATATTTAACATAAATGCTCTCCCCGATGAAAAGACTAAAAAGCAAGTGGTATATTAATGAGTTAGAACAGAGGTGAATTGCACCACAAATTAATCATACAATTTGTAGGAACCAGAAAGGCTACACTAAGGGCATAAGTAGAAAGGAAAAAACTCAAAGCTCTCACGTAGTAAAGCCAGGGAAAGAAAAAATTCACGTAAGTACTCCACTCTTAGCTAGAAAGTTGCATTTTTTAAGAGTTTGCAATGGAAGAAAATGTGAAAAAACCTAAGGAAAAGAAACAAAAAATTGAAAAGAGGAATCTAAACCAAGACTTGATAGATCAGTGTCTAGGGTCAAGGCTAAGACCTAGAAGAAGTGTTCAAGCAAGTAAATTTTTAGATAAACATAGGGGTCTGGGGGATGTTTGGACGCCACACCGGGGCTATGTGATTTTTATGTATCACTACAAAAAGCAATTCAGATTTCAACCAGTCTGTAACCCATGGAGATTGAACTTAGGAAGACTTATGGTGCCAAATGTGTTCATCAACATAGAATTAGTGAAAGCTCTGGCCAGTCAGTATAATGCTAAGAAAATAACTATCCAATCACCAAATGGGACTGATATGCTTGTTATCTCCCAAGATCTGATCTTTAATGTATTTCAGTTAGAAGGTTTCATGAACTTTCCATTCACCATTAGAGACTTTTTGATAGAATACCATTGCATGGATACTAGTTACAAGAGATGGAAGCTACCTTTGCACAGACCTAAGAATGAGCAAAGTCAACTCCAGAAATTTTTGAGCAATGAAAACCCTCCATTTCATATAGATTTATTTGAAGAATACTTCCAATATACCTACTACTTAGCTGGTCAAGTCTTGGTAATTGAGGTTCCACCACTTATGTCTATTGCACCGATGGTTGTAGCAGCTGATATACAAAGCAAAGATGCTAGGTCATTCAACTATGCAAACTATTTGGTGAATGGCCTAAATCAAGGGATTGAAAGAATAAAAAACAATAGTGATTGCATAGATTTCAAACACTATTCCTTGTTAATGCATTTACTTTTATATGAGGGACATGCTAGAAATGTGTGGGGTAAAGAATCAAGGATCAAAGACATAGATGAAGATGGAAACTTTAAACTTGTATAGATGTGGACTACACTATGGGATAGTCAATGTGAAAGGTCTCACTATTTATATTTTGAAGAATATTTTGTTAAACCACTAATGAAGTTTCCAGGCTATTCATATGATCACAATTTATCCCTTGAGGTGTAGAGATTTTTGAGACCAAAGGAGAATAACCCAAAAGGAATGGTGAACCATAATTAGGGAGACTGGTATGCCTTCTCCGATTAAATAGTAATAAGGGTTTATGGATTTGAAGGGGTTCCACATTTGCTACCCTGAGTGGTTCCTAACAGAGTTGCTTATTTGGAAATAGTACGACAATTAGCAAGGTCTGTAACTAAACATCTCAAGAGTCATAATAAACAATCACTCATGCCCAACACTCTTTGTTTTGGAGATTTCATAGTACGTTCCATTGAAGGATATGAAGAAATTGATGTTAAATTAGATCATTACAACCTTCCTCTTGGGTATGAAAGAGAGAAATTTGATGCAGATGGATTTATTCATCAAGCAAGATTAACTCAAAATTTGTCAGGGTATGAGCATTGGTTTGCACTTGATGATGTGATTAGGAACGAGATGAAGCTTCCACTGGTGAGAGAATGACTTCATATAATAATGTTGTGCTTGCAAAGGAATGGAAGAGGAAGAATGTCCCATCATATAGAGAAGCATTTGCTGATATACAAGATCCCTTGGCTAGGATTGAGCAACTTATTGCTCATATGAATGAAATAGTAAAAGATGCACCCTCATACATTTTTGATACATCTTATATAAGTTACACAGGAATAGAGGCTGAGGATGTGGAGCCTTTGGATCAAATACCCTCACAACCCACCCCTAATGTATGTTTCTCCATTGACAACAGTGAAGAGGAAGAGAGTGATGAAGAGAGTGATGGAGAGGAGCAACCACTAGAATAGATAAAGGCCCTTGTGATTACATAATATGATCCCTCTCAAGAACTTGTAAAATTTGAAACATTAGATGAGTTATATGATGACATTAGGGTCAAGGATGGTCATGAATTCATTTTTGATAATGATTTTGTTAAAACTCATGAATTCAAATCATTTGTCTATGAGTATAACGGGAAGAAAATAAGACAAAAGGAGCAAGACATTACTCTTGAAAAGGAATTTGATGCGTTAGAAGAATTGAAAAAGGAAGTTGATAGGGAAATGTAATCCATCACTCCTAAAAGAGGTAGAGAATTACTTCAAGAGGCTAGGGTATTATTTCTACTAGGATGGGACATGAGCTCTGCAATTGTGTTTGATAGTTTCAAAAAAAGAGGGGATACAACAATGAACCTATCAGAGGAGGCTAGTGATAAGATATACTCAGGGTATGGATATAATCTAGATGAGGATACCTTCCTTATTTGGTCATTATACCCTCATGAGAAGAGGCCGATAGTGATTGACAATCCTAATCAAGTGTTTGGACAACTTTTGGTCAAAAGAGTTGGGGACACTAATCCCTTAGAAATTGCAGAATTAAATGTCAATGTGGAAAAGTTCACTAGAGCACAAATTGAAAAATCAGTTATCACAGCAAATGGAGAAGTCATCTTCCTCTTCTACTCCAGAATTGTACTCTCCATGGCTCGAAAAGGATAAGAGAGTGTTAGATGCATTAGCTGATGCAACTTATTGGAAAAATTCCCATTTGAAATCCCAAGAAAAGTGTAAAATGTTGGAAAAGGAAGTGAAAATAATTAAGTACAATACTATGTTCGAGATAATTAAAAAGAGGTTCAATAAGCTGATGATTATTGGGGTGTGTTTAAGCAAATACAATCAATGCTAGGGGAGAAAGTTTGATTGCAAGGAGGAATGATTGATAAAAAGAAGGAAATTATGGGTAAATAGATTCTGAAAGACCAAACACTGCAAAGATATAATGACTTGGTGAGATCCCACAACCAATATCAACAAAGACTCGAAGAGGATCTTAGTTGTTTCAATTTGACTCTTGCACTCCATGATGATACATGGAATATTCAAGAAAGGGATGATGGAAAGTAGAGTTTACAAAATTTATAACTGCATTGGAGGAAATCAACAATGAGGATATGGTCTTGCAAAATACTCATAAAAAATTTGAGAAATTCATGCACATAGAATATGATATGAAAGAAGTTATATCCAATGCAGACACTCATACAAAACAAGGATATATTGATTGCCTTTTAGCGTTTAATCTGTTTATCAATTGGGCAGTGGACATTTCAGACACAACTGAACAACAATTAGAATCAGTCGGTGGTAATGATGTGGACCCTATTATACAGTAAAAGCTTTGAACAGGTCTTAGATGACCACGAGCTTTTACTCAAAGATTAACAGATTGGTACACATGTTTATGATTGTATTAGTTTCTTAAGTTATGTTTAGTTTCATAATCATGTTTTGTTATCAAAAGTCATGTCTTTTGGTTTGAATCTTGTTGCCTCTCGTATATATAAGAGAGACCAGGACCAAAAGAAGGATATAGGAGAAGATAATAGGTGAATAGGGATAGATAGACAACATAAATTTGTCACAATGTTTACATTTCAAAAGACTATGTTGCAAGTATGATTTTGAGGAAATCAATGAAAGATCTATGATTCTATGGCTTCATGTTGGTATCAATTGTTTGTTGAAATTATATAGTTATTTGGTTGTCTCCAATTTAATATTTCCTTATTATTTAAGCTAGTGTATCAAGGATATATTTAGTTTATCAAGGCACATTTTTTGTTCTTGTGTGGTGTGGTTAATTGGCTTCTTTGAAAGAATTAAAACCCTTTTAGTCAATCACAGTAATCTAGAAGTGTTATTTGGATCAGTAAGAAGAACCATATAATTAGGATTTCCATTCTATCTCCAATTTTATATTATTTGTTGTTTCTACATGATCTATTCAATTGGTTCTTTCAAGTAAAGATTAAAATCCTTTTGATAAATCATAAGTAACCTGGTTGTGTCATTTGGATCCATAAGTAGAGTTTGTCAATCACTTTCCTGCATGTGTATACAAGATATAAACCAACATAAGTGTGCCAAAAAATTTGAGTTACAGCCACTATAAGTCATACATTCTATATTTTCATTTGACTCCATTTACCCAACAAGGCACTGGTCTTATCCATTTCATCATTTAGTTTTATCAAATTTGTTTTCAAAACCTCACATCTGTTAACTGAACATATTAATAAACTTCACCTTGATATTTATTATACAATTTATACCAAATTAGGTTTGCATCTCTCCACTCCCAATTTCCATTGTGGATAGATTGCTCAAGTAGGAAACACATAGTTTAAGTCTGCTTCATTTACATAGGTATACCCACCTAGGTCTAGCAAAGCTTGAAGAGAAGAAGGTTAAAATACATCAATTGGCCTTGTTCATTAGCCTAGAATGTACCAAGAGCTTGGCAACCTCTTGATGTTTTCTAACCAACATTTTTTAGACCTAACAGGTCAGAGATCCATAAATTGAAGTTGTTTCATTGTTTCTCTAGTCATTACATTGATGAATACTCCTAGGTCAATTAGAATGTTTTTGATAAGAGTGTCATTAATTTTCACATCTACAATAGGGCTCCCAATGTCTACATATTTTGGGACAACTGTATTTCCTAATATGACATCAACCAATTGTCCTAAAACATGAATATTTTGGGGGTCTTTCCTTTTTTGCTTAGATTTTTAAGGCACAATTATCTCATATTTTTTTGTATATATAGGGACTTATTTAATGGCTTGAATCAAGGGTTTCTTTGTACAAACATTCTTAAGTTTTCCCTACAGATCGAATTCAAGTTCATAATGGAATTTTTGTGTCGTTAGTCTCTCCAAAAATGGTGGTTCTAGACTTGTGATGTTTGGACGGGTTTCACCTTGTTTAGGTGGATTAATTATATTATCAATGGTCTACATTTCTTTTTCCATATTTGTTAGCTCTGTGATGTGAGGAGATGATGGCCCGACAAGCATCCTTCTTGAATGAAGGTGGACATCACTTACCTCAACCCCATAGGCTCAATATTAGATGGTTTCATTAGTATAAGCCTACTGAACAAGCTTGATGTTAGGTTTTTTGTAGGTTGATCCAATAAGTGAGGTGCTCTAGCCTATGTTAGGACTACAATAGCTATGTTTTGCATTACAGTAGGTTATTGTGGCTACGGGTAACTAACATTTTAGTTTTGTCATTTTTGGTTCCCATGTCGTTGTGGTGGCCATTGGTTTTGTAGGGGTTGCCACTAAGAATTGTAGTTTGAGGCTTGGCATGGTTGTGGTGGCCATATCCCTAGTTGTGGAGCCCAATTAGATGATTGGGAATTTCCCATGATTGATTTTGCATGTTATTCCAAGGTTGATTATTCTAATTAGAGAAGTTTGTATTACCCCCAAGAAAGGACATTTTGTAAGACAAGGGATCTTGAGGCATGACTTTTATTTTTAACCATGTCTTTCATAGGGAAATGTAGAATACTTGGACTTCTTCATCCTCTAGGGTTCTAATATTAGGTCTCCTTTTCTTCTCCTCAGAAATGTTGGCAATCTTTTTGTATTTATATTTTACCCTCTTCTAGCAATAATATGGACAATATCCAGTAAGGGAATCCTTTGCTTCCTCTTGTTTCTTTCTGATGTGCAACATATCCAATTGGGTATCTAGTGTTTGATTATGTCCTTCATATTGGACATAAGATTGTTGAGTTCCACTCTAGAGACACCATTAGATTTTTTATGGAAGAGAATGTTCTATCAACCCTAGTCTTCTTCATAGATGACCTTGAATAATTTCTACATACCTTGAAAATTTCCAAAAAAGGTAATTGAGATATATCCCCTACTCCTATGAGGTTTAAGGAATCCATGTAGTCTTCATTTACTCCTCATAGACATACTATTTTTAGTGACTCTAGAGAAAGCCTATTCTGGTGTGATTTCTTTGACATAATTGAAACCTTTCTATATGATCCTCAAGTGGTTCATCTTCCTTTTGTGACATCTTAAAGATGCCAACTCTTCCCATCTATTCCTTGGCAGTAATCCTAATATTATTACAATAATTTTAATTTAATTTCTCCCAATTGGGTATTAAATTCCTTCCTAACCCCATAAACCATCATAAAGTTATTTCACTATGGGTAGAAAAAGTTTTAATCTATGGTCATTTGTGGTGTAGTCATAATTTCTATACAACATCAAATTCAAACAAGAATGTGTCTGGGTATTTAGTAACCAATTCATAGAAAATTGGCAAGGCTGGGGTATATTCTTGAGAGAAATGACTTGTTCTTGGTTTGTGATTATAAACTCAAATGTAGCATGTTTTGTTAGATTTTCTATTGCTTCCTCTACCATAGTGTGAAGATGCCTTATGAGATCCCCCCCTAAGTTTAGAGTAGGTATTGGTGTGAGGGGTGGTTCTATATCATTAATTCCCTCAATTGGTTATTCACTTGCACTAATGTCTTCAAATTCTTTGTGGGTTGAGGGGATAAATCTTCCCAAAGCATCTCTCTACCTCTACATATAATAGGATCTTGAGATATAAATGGATTATCCTACACACTATTAGTGAATAATTCTTGGTTGATTTGTAAGTGTCTATTGGTCCCAATGCTTGTAAATGAAAAAATCTTAATTTATGAAAGAATTAAATGAAAATTTAAAATATAATTAGGAATTTGAACTTAGAACCATTCCCAATAATAGTGCCAAAAATATAGAGCTTCCCCTAATGTCTAATTAATTGATGTAGATAATCATACATACAACTTAACAAACCGAAGGATCCCTAAATTAAGCAATTCATTGTTTAAAAGGAGGATTCATTAAATTGTCAACCAATGAATCGTGAACTTGAGATAATTTTGGAATTATATATGTAATTGAGAATCCTAGGCTTCCTGAATCGACTAAGTACATGGATTGAACAAAAGAAAACTCATCTAAAAGCTCCTTAATTAAAATTAAATCCTAATTAAAGAAAAGGATAAGAAAATTCTAATTATTGTAATTGTTATGGGTACTTACCATTCATTGACTATAACTAGCGACTCTCTTTTTTGTAGCATACCCTAATTTAACTAATTAATTTAATAGCATTGAACAAAATTATAAATGAGAGACTTCAATTCAGAAATGCCAACATAACAATTAATGTAATATAAACTAGAAACTATACTTCAAAGAATATAATTCAAAATCTAACTAACCATCTAAGCTAATGTGGATAATGCAGTACCTCAAGTAGCCCTTTCTTGAGCTACTATATTCCATAGTATCTCCTTTCAATGAATAACTCAAGAAATAATGCAACAAAAATATTCTTCTTTATTGTAATCGAACATATACATTTAACTCAAAACATAATATAATCAATCTAATATTCAATCTAAATTTATGAAAAAAATTAGCTTTGGTCTCTCACAAGAGTATCCCCATATATAGGGTTTGTGAGAACCCTATTATTCAAAAACTATAAATAAACTATGAGCAACTATCCGCTCTTCCAAGAAAATAGGAAGAGGACCAGGTCTTTAACTTAACAAAAATATAAAAGCAGGAGGAAGTAGAAGTGTTATAATCCAATAAGGATTCTACAAAAATCAAGAATACCATTGTAATAGAAGCATGCTTAATAGGGAAATCTTCATTATAAATAATATCCCTTGTTAGAACAAACTTCTTCCTCCATATTTTATTAAAAAGGTGGAGTGACACATAGATATTCATGTTTGTTAGACACACAGGACAACTAAGAGGGAGGGTGAATTATTTGTTCATTAAAACCTTCAAACCCTTATTGAGTATTAGCATGAATGCAAATAAATGAAACAAAAACACATCCAAAAACATTGACAAACACCAAAATTTTATGTAAAAACCCTATAAATTAAAAACCATGGTGAGGATTGACTCACTATATGAAATCCAAAACCGATTACAAAAGGCTCACTTCCTGGAGGGCTCACTACCCAAAGGACTCACTATCCAAAAATAAAAGGCTCACTACCAAGGGCTCACTACCCATAAAGATAACTTCTTCTAGATTACAAAGAAACAGTTACAAGAAGGCTCACTACCTTAGAGAAATTAGGGAAACCACCACAATGTCTCTTTACCATCTAAAATATTTGACTCACTACCTCTAATGACTTTTGGCACACTAAACTATAGACACCTTCCGCTCACTCCTTTCAGTAGTCTTAGGAATTCTTGCTCGTACTCAGATCTGAACACATGATCACACATACATCATTCCATGCCACAAACATCTCCAAAAACTTTACCTTGCATAGATACCTTTCACAACCTTGAATAACCTTCTCTAGGTCAGTTTCAATGAAATGGATGTACCTGAAATGTGCAACCACCAAATAGGTCGGCACCAAACAACTCTATGGTGGAAATAAATGAGGGAGGACCACATCAAGGGTTAACTAGGACCAAAATATACACTGACACACTACACTAGGCTTCCACAAACTATAAAGCTCATTTGTAAATAGTGCTAACACTGTAGGTTTACCAAACCAACATTAACTCTATCAAGCAACCAAATTCACACTTCACCAAGGCCCAAAATTGTTGGCAGATGGTTAGTGTCCCCCTTCAAGATTCGTGGCATGGCTTAACCACCTCCCGTGGATCTGGGTAAGTCTAGTATTTGTAGCGGGCGTTGATGGGTCGATCTTTTGGCGCAATGAAAAACATACCAACAATTGGTATCAGAGCAGGTTCCTCTTCTGAAGCTTAGCAACTTGAGGTGAATCTTGAATTACAATGGATGTTGGTGGTCTTCAAAAAAAACTAATGGTGGCACTTGATGATCTTGATCAATCTAAGGCAGAGGTCATGGAACTTAAGGAAAATCTTGCAGATGCCAAAAATTTCATTCACTCACTGCAAGACAAGATTAATGAATCAAGGGAGAAAAGAAAGGAACTTTGTGATCAATTGAGGAGAAAGAAAATAAAAGATTGGATGATTTCCATTTGAATCAAAATCTAAAAGAGATTACAGGAGAATGTGAAAAGCTAGCCAAGGACAATGTAGCTCTAAGACTTGAAATGGAATCTATAGCAATGAATTTTACTAAAGAGATTGAGCAAAGAAAGAAGAATGAGGAGAATTTGGCCCAGTCCTTGACATAAAATTCTGAAGAATATAGCAAAATTAATAGTAGATTTATCTAGTTGGAGATTGAACTACAACAACCCAAAAACAATGAACGAGAGCTTGAGAGATAGATAGTCATTCTTGGAAATGAGCTTGCTACTGCAAATGAATTCAAACAAAAGTTCAGGATAAGTTCTACCAAGCTTGAAGAAATAACCAAAAATTAGAAGGATATAAATGATAAGCGAGGTCTTGGATATGAAAAGGGAGAATGCTTTGGATCTGAACAGAAGAATCCTGAAAAGAAGAACAAAGGAAGAAGACATCCAGTAAGGCAACCTAATGCTCAAATATTTAATGGATATTGCTTTGTTTGTGATAAATTTGGATATATGGCTTCTCAGTGTAGAAGAAAGATAAACCCTAGTAAGCCATCATTCTCTGGTCAATGTTTCAAATGCAATAAATTTGGGCATAAGGCATTAGAATGCAAAAGTATGCCTGTCAATGCAAATAACACTAAATGCTATACCTATGGAAGATTTTGACATGTTTCTAATCAATGTAGGTCAGCAGGAAATTAGTGGAATGGCTAGTACAGGCAGAAAGGTCTGGTATGTTTCAATTGTAACAATCTTGGTCACATTGCAAAGTTCTACCAAAATAGAAACATGAATAAAAGAGGTCTGGTGTATCAAGGAAGAAATTCACAAAAATGCAATAAAGGTAAAGCAAAAGCATATGTGGAAGAGATAAAAGAATAGATGAAGAAGACATGGGTGAAGAAAAGTGAAATAAATGAAGGAAATAAAGCTATACCAGAAGCCCTTCTGGTAGCTCCTCTGGAAATTGATATCGGTCAATGGCCTAGGGGGAGTTTTTCATGAAAATTTATTGACTCCCCTTGTCTATTGTTGGCATCGAATATCTGGATGTCATCAGTTATTGGAAGTATTTTCAATGATATGATGAATTGGTCGAAATGGTATAAGTTCAAAGTTGAATTCTTAGCTTGTTGTATGCGTTTGGAGTGTAACCGAAACTTCTAGGGCAACACATTTATTGCGAAAAAAAAAAAGTTATAAAAGGGCATTTTGAACCCTATTTTGGAACCAAACATTGAAGGAGAATAGTTCGAGAGCATTTTTCTGCAAAATTTCAAGGGAAAAAAGATCATTCTAGTGGAAAATCTCTAGGTATTCCTATTAATCATTTATTTCACATCTATTTTGTAATCCGTACAACTCTGTTTGGAGTGAAACATGAAGAAAATAAAAGGTACCATAACCCTAGATGAGTATAGCATCCAGAAGATTAGGGATGAAAGAAATTTGTTGTCGCTCACTGATGTTAGAAGGATTGAAGGATCAAAGCACAAGAATTTGGATATATGGAACAACTATCCTCATTTCGTCAATGCATAAGTGATTTAGTTTTTCTTGAACAAATTAGACAACGATATTCTCACCTTGGATAAACCATATCAAATTACCAAGGATGTAATCAAAAATTTAGCGGGCTTATGCAATGTTGGTGATGTACCAAAGAAGAAGTCGATTCGCAATGTGGAGGTTGAAGCCCTAACTAGAATAAGGGGAGATCAGAGGGCTCTAATAATTTCATTAATTAAAGATCCTTTGACAAGGTATGTGGCTTATTGAGTCTCATACAAAATTTAATTCAGAAACCGAGAAGGATCAACCTCGGCAGGTGCTACTTATATCGCCCACAAAATGATAATTGAAAACGAGGACTTTGATCTGTGTAGTTTATTGAAGGAGCAACTATTGGAGAATGTTCAATTAATGAAGGATATTGGCTACCAATTTAGGTTTGGTACTCTGGAAATATGTATTATGAGGTACTTTCTAAACTATTTTCCATTGAAGGACAATGTAGTGTGGAGAGAGAATATACCGATTTGTAAGCAAATCTTCAATCATTACAATTATTTTGAAAATTGTGAACAAGTGTATGAAAATTTCTTTAAAAAGGTATTAGAGAGGTTTGGAGAAGGTGTTGTCCCTCTTCCAGCAAAGATAACTGAATTTGGATCATCTTCCAGAAAAGGAGAGAAAAAGTAGAAGAGAAAAAGGGATACGACTGGTGTCACTCCTCCGACACCCAAGTCTGTAAAGATTGAAGAAAAAGGGAAAAGTCAAGTGGTTGTGGATGTAGAAGATGAAGTTTCTAAAGAATGTATTCCAAAAGATCAACTGAAACCAGATGAACTAGGAACAATAATTGTTGAAGACAGTGATAAAGAAAATGCTCTGTTTAAGACAAAGATAATGCAAATCATTCAGGATGTGGATGGTATGCAAAAGATATCCGGTATATGGTTGAATGGTCCATCTTATGAACAATATTTTATTGAAAACACTCTGGCAAGGTACTTTATTGATAACAATATTGAGTTGGAAAGTCTGCAGAATGTTCTCCCGGAAGAACTCATTGAATGTGTCAAGATATCTATGGAGTCTGTGCCCCTGGAAAGGAAGGAAGAAGAAATCATTTATCATTTAAAAATGAAATTTAGATTGTCTCTTTCTAGATTGAAGAAGAAAATGAGTGAGTTGAGATAGTGTATTGATTCTGTAAATAGTCTTTAACTATTGTCTCAGGTGGCCTCATGTGGTAGGAAAGTACAAGGATAAGCTTTTAGAGATTGAAAGTGAGCTTGTTAAGACTGGAAAAATTTGCAATATGCTCTTGGATAAGAATGGAGATGTGAAGAAGAAAGTTTATGATTTACAGATTGAGCATGCAAAAGTTCATACTACTAAGAATGCTCTCATTGATGCTTTCTAGAAAGTCAAAGATATAAATGAAGGGAGATTAGAACAAATGATTGAGAATCTTAAATTAGGAGAGGGATTGGAAGCATCGATCACTATTCTTGAGTCTCTTGTGCAAATAATCAACAGAACTTCAGAAAATGACAGTCTGATCATAGCCATTGGGATTGTAGTGGATTCTTGGAAGAAATTCCTTCCGAAATTGAAAGCTAAGTATAAAATAATTTTTTGAATTTTCATAGCAGTTGTCAAATTTTGATCAATTTTTGCATCAGTATTTGGGGAGAGAATGGAGTAAGAGATAGTGTAGTTAAATATTTTAAAAGAAAGGATAAGGAAGAAAAGTGTAGAGTGGATGTAGCAAAAAAATTTCATTGATGTCAAAGGGGGAGAGACTGAAGTGAAAAATTTCCTGACATCAAAGGGGGAGTAGTATTTTTGGCTTTGATATTTCTTTTTGGTTTTTGACACTTAGTAAAGTTTTCACTAAGTGTTTCCATCAATGCCAAAGGGGGAGATTTTTGGCATATGGATTTGATGAGGTCAAATTTGGCTACTTGTGTTGTCATTGATGGAAACTAGAGTCTACAGTTTGATCTGCAGTATCAGTTGCACTTATACTAGCAAAGAATCTAAGTCTCTGTATTCTACCAGCAGAGAAAGTAAAGAATAGGACATCCGGTTGGTATGTTGATCCGACTACGTCATCGGATCACTATTTTGAAGTGTGGATCTCCAAGGAAGTTTTCTTAGCTCGTACACTATTCTACTGAAGAATTTTTGTGGTGTTGTATTAACCATAGCTCGAGTTAAGAGGTTTGGTGGCATGTTTTATGATCTATTTTTCATTGTGGCCGACATGCTTGATGTGGTGGATCGCGGATGTATGTGGATTAATTATTTTGTTATCTCCTATGTTTAGGACCATGGTGTGGGTCCCTTCTATAAGTCCAACCAACTTATGAAGGTATGCTTTGTTTCTAATTAAATATTTAAGGCCGACATGGCCGATATAAGCAAAGAATATTATATTTTGTTGAAAGGTCGACATGTATTGAATTTTTGGGTTAGTAGATATATAAGGAAGATCGGTAATTCACTTTGTGTATGCATGGGATGTGTGGTATGCGTGATGTGAAGAGAGATGTATATGTGTGTGAAAGAGAGTAGAGCAGTTGATTGATCAAATATTAGTTGTACTACTGAAGGGTTTTCAACAAGAGAACAAAGCAGAACAAATTTGAACAGAAGGTCCAAAGTCAGATTGTGCGCTTTAGTGGAACTGAATCCAAGAATTTGTAGATGTTATATTCTCAATTCAAATTTTGTTGTAATCTATATTATAATTGTATGGCAGTGAGCCTCTTTCTTGAGCAGTGAGCTCTAGGCAGTGCGCTTGAATGCAAGTGCATTCCCCTCTTTTATTTTACTTTTAATAGAGTAAACTTTGTGGATTAATCTCCACCGTGGTTTTTCCCCTAATAGGGTTTCCACATAAAAATATCTGGTGTTATGGTGATTATTGATGTGACTGCATGTTTTCATCTATTATGTGCTGCTAATGTTATATAAAGTTCTATTATTGTTGTTGATGGTTTTTAGATCTATTTTGTAAATCAAAATTATTGAACACTGATTCACCCCCCCCTCAGTATTCCTTGCATCCAAAAATTGGTATTAGAGCCAAAGGTGCTGAGTTTGAATCCCCTCGGGTAATGCTGAGGGGGATTTTGTTGGCAGATGGTCAGTGTCCCCCTTCGGGGTTCGTGACATGGCTTAACTACCTCCTGTGGATTTGGGTAAGTCTGGTGTTTGTAGCAGGCATTGATGGGTCGATCTTTTGGTGTAATGACAAACATACCAACAAAAATATCCTATGAACCGTGTAGCAACATTACAAAAAATATTGGAATATTCTAACACCAACAAAATATTCAAAAACACTAGCGCAAACATATGACACTAAGAATACTATCATCTTGTGCAACCAATCAAACTACCATAGAGATAAAACTCATGAACTAAGCTTGTGGAATAGATGAGCACTAAACAAACCAAGGGAAATTAGATGCAGGAAATATTATCCCATTCCTAAATTTGTAAGACAAGAAACATTAGTGTAGAGGAGTTTGGAGAAATTTCATTTCTCCTAGATATCCCTCCTCATAAGCCAGAGATAGTCTAACACACTATCAAACATCTCTTCTATTATTGCATGATCTAGAACCTAAAGCTATGGATATAACACCTATAAACATGGAAATTATCAAGATCACAAACAATTGAAATAAGAAAAGAAATCAAATAAAGATCTAACTAATCTATATTCTAATGAGATTGTCTACAATTTATAATTAAGACACCATTAAAGCATGAAAGAACAATGTAATCCAAGTAGAAATCCTAACTATTGCAAATCTTAATCCCATTGGGGGATTAGTGTTGGATTGATATGGAATGCTTAGCCTTTTCCCAATCCATGATTTTGCAAAGCATCAATTGATTGATAGGTTGCAAAGTGAAGGAAATTGAGTCACAAATGGTTGTTTGATCTCAAAGGGTGAGTATGAAAATGACTATAGTCTATTTTCTTGAATTCTTGTGAATGTAATTCTCATAGAAATGAGGACTATTTATAGGCTTTTTGGATGAATCAATGAATAAGATCAAATTATATAATCAATGGATGCAATTCCATGAGAGGGAATGACATGGATCAAAGATCACATCAAAGAATGAAATTAATGGATCAATGATATTAATTAGGGGCTTAAATTTCTTGAGACAATTACAATCCCATGATTTTAGGAAGATGGAGAAGATATTTCCATGTGGAGGGAAATGTTTGAATTCAAATTGGAGGAATATTCCATGAGAATATTCTTTCAATGATTGGAGGAATTAAAAGATATTAGTCAACTAAATAATTAAGAAAGTATTTAATTATGCAAGTGGAGAGAATTTAGGATTTAATTAAACAATTAGAATCATTTAATCAAAGTGGGATTTCATGAAATTTAATTAAATAGTTTGGATTATTTAATTAAACAAGAGGAATTAGGAGATTTAATTAAATAATTTGGATTTTTTAATCAAATAGGATGAAGATTAGCATGAGGGATGAATTAATCAAATAATATTAATTATCTGATTAATAGAGGAAAATAGCGAATTTAATTAAATAGGTGAAAATGAGTGAATCAGGGTAGAAATAGTGTTAGTAATCAAAATCAGATGTGCGATATTGATCAAGAAATTTTTAGATGTCTACATTTTACCCCTCTTTGAAGTGAGGTACACGTTGCATTGCTTCAAAGAACTAATGCTGCTTAGGTTGACGATGCTACTTAGATAAAAAATTAAAAATTTCCTAATTTTTCTAGATGCTCCATTGTGGCCCAATGGAAACAGATGCCCCACTATGCCCCAGTAGAAAAATGAATGTTGGTTTGATTCCCCCTAAAGAGATTGAGCAGAAAAAATTGACTTTTAGGTCGAGCTTGCGACAAATATGCAAGAACAATTTAGATATGAAGAGGATGAAGAACAAGCCTCAAGACAGTGATAAAATGACCATGACAGGCTGTAGAGTGAGAAAAAAGAGATTTAGGGCTAAAAACCTAGGTCTAGCAATACATCTAGGATAAAAACCTTAGGTTTTCCATGTATATATAGAAGGTTAGGTCACTTTCAAGCTCATTTGGACACCTTGGTTTGAGAAATTTGAGAGTTTAGAGTGATTTTATGAGAGACCTTGTAGAGCACCTGATAGAATGGTTGACTATGTGCTTCCCACACATCATGTAGATTGATTCTGAGAGTTCTAATGGCCATCTGACGTAGGACCACTGGTATTTACCCCAAAAAAATTTCCTTGTGCTTTTGATGTAGCAAAATATAGGGTAGAATAGGACAAACAAAGGTGTCACCACTTCAACAATGCTTCTATCACAATCAATGATGCATTTTTTGAGTTCAACGACACCTATGTGCTAGGGAATCACTCCAAAGCATACACGTTGGGATTTAGTATACTTCGACACTTTTTCAAACACACCCACACATTTGTAGAGGAAATGTCAATGCAATTGTATGATTTTAGATCCATGCTTTTGCTAAAATAATGCCTTTGCCTTATCATTTTGCTTTTCCATTGAGTGATGCTTTTGCCTAATAGTGATGTATATGTTGACATGATAGAGTGCCACCTTTTCCCTAAAGGCTCGATTTTACATTTTAGGGTTCCTAACTTAGAGTATTTTATCAATTTTTAGCAAATAAATGTTGTGTGCATTATGCATGCAGGAGGGCTACATTTTAGTGTTTTTGACTTAGAGTTTTTTCTTGATTTTTAGTGAATTGATGTTGTGCACATTATGTGTGAAGAAATGAAAGCTTCTAAGGGCTACCGCATGAATTTCTTCATGTTGAGAAACATCTAATGGGTTGCCCCCATTAAATGCTAGAATATAAAATTGCCTCAACATAGGATTTTTTGGTGCTTGTGGATTTGGTATTTGTCTCCTTAGGAAAAAAATTGTAGGCCTATGATTTGGAGGCATATAATGTGTCCTTGCTGATGGGATAAGACTCTTTCCTTTTTCTCTCCCTTTTCTTCTTGGTGGTGACAACTGCAAATACACAAAAGAAGTTGAACTTCCTCTTGTTTGCACTCTTAGCATGTGTTGTTTGCACTATATCTACCTTAAAATAAGAGTGTAGAGTTGCTAGGTATGTGTTTTTTGCCTCAAAAGGCTGGAAACACTATTGAATATACCAAAATAGTAGTGAAAATTGAGTAATTCTTTGAGTGAAACAAGTTTTAGAGTCTCACTAGGTAATGCCAAAAAATTATTTGTCATCAAGATTTTACCCTATCTAAGTGTAAAAATTAGCTATCCTATGAAACATGGGATCATCTTCAAGTTTTGGATTTCTTATGTTGAAGATGAACCTGAGGGTTGGTTCCCTTGATGAACCTCCTATAACTACTATTTTGACCATGAAAAGGGATAAAAGATAACTATAAATGAAAACATCTATCATAGAAGGTGATGCACCAAAATTTTAAAGACCTTTATTTGTTGTTTTAACTCATAATTTCTCACAAAAAAATAGTTTTACTCTATGCAAAACTAAATTTTCAAAAGATCAAGTAATAGAGTTTCATAGGAAGATTATGTTTTCACGTATTTTGAAGGAAAATTGTATGTTTTCACAACTAAAAGTGTTGAATATATCAATACAACCTATAAACTATATAAGTTTTTCTTATTCTAGTATAACATGTTTTTAAAATGAGACATAATTTAAGGATTTGAGATTTATAAAATCACATAAATTAGATCAAATCATTAAAAATACATTCACACATAAATTTGAGAAGGAAAAACATGCTATTTTTATAGAAAAATGGGCTTTCCACATTACAAAGATGAAAATACTTCAAAAATACATCAAATTATTATTTCAATATTGAATAATATCTCAAAGCTAAGTTACAAATTTCCTTTTCTTGCTTAGAGTAGAAAAATAATAGTGAGGGCTAACTAAAAAAAACTAGGCACCTAGTTTTTATGAAAAGCCACTTCTTGCATGAATGGAGTTGTCTTCAAGGAAGAGGTTAAGTCTGCATGTTGATTAAAATTTGTCTAGATATGGAACTCCCTCTTGAAATATTTGAAAAATCATGCAAAACTTAGGAGATGAGTTGACCTTGACTTCTTTGACTTCACACTCCTTACATGCCCCTTGAAACCGGCTCCAACTGAATTTTCAAGAAGTCTTCAAAAATATTGTATGATATTGATTGGGAAATTTCCTTTGAATAATTTGTATGAAGTTTTTAGGTTGTTGGGTGTACAAGGAAAAAAAACCTTCATTTTAGGGCCCAAAAATTCTGCAAATTGCATTCTTATGGCTTCATAATTCACTTAACTCAAGTTATATCCATGTAGGCTTCTTAATAGGCCTAAATTTGACTATACATGCCTCAAAACTGAAGTCTTTTTTAGCCTTAACTTGTGAATGCTCCTACATGATGATGATCATATGAAGTTATCTAAAGATGATTAGTGTTTAATCAAGTGGCATAGGAGTAACTTCAAATCTATCAACTTATGAATGCCTTAAAAAATTACTTTATCACTAAGTATAAATCATTGTCTTCATTCCTCTGTTTTTGTATCATCTTTGGTAATCTACATTTTGGTAGGTTTATGCTCTGCCTTTCAATAGGTATGTTGATGATAGGTTTGTACTCTTAATAAACCCTAACACCATTGTCATTCAAACTTGTATCCATTGACCAATCATTCCCTATGTCTACCTTTGGTCTTGATCATAATCATAATACATGATTGTCCTTTATATAAGGTCTCCTCTTGACAATCCTCTTCAATGGTGGCATTCCTTTTAACCTTAACTATGTATAGACACATTTATCTGATTGTACTCTTATGGACATGAGATTGCATTTATTTTCCACTGTCACTCTTTCTATGGTTATCCTTGAATCTTGTCTTTACAGGTTTTCTCTCCCAAGGATGTATGCTTTATTCGATGTCCATGATCCCTATTCATTACTAGCAAGACTAGCTTTATTGAAAAAATCTTCCTTCTTGGATTGATTTAACTGCTTCCTTATTTGGGTTGTCACCAAATTGTGCTTAAATTTATCTATCCACTTTTCAATAGTTTTATTTTTCATCCTCATTGTTCAATGCTCATAGTGATTATTCTCTTGATTATGCTAGTTTAGTCATCTTGTGACTACCCCTTCAAGAAATTGTTCATGTCCATATATAATGATCCTTTGATAGGCTAGAGAATGACATAGTATAGGGTTGTCCTCTCTTAGAAACATCTTTACACATTGTTTTCTATAAAACCTTGACTATCACAATTTCTTCTCCTCAATGGAACTTCATTGCATTGAATGTCCTCTTACTACCCATATACATCCTTGAAATCTGCCACTCTTGATGATTATTTGAAATGATAGTGTTTTACTTGGTAAGTAATATCCTTACATCACTACCCTCAATTATATTTGCACATTCTTCTTTCTAGCCTTTCCCAAAGGATTCCCTAATGACTACCTTCTACATTATCACTATTGTCATGATGAGCTTGATGAGATTCAAAGGTCTAACACCATTTTCACTTGGTAGCTCTTATCTCTCTACTCACTTGCATCTAGGTTTTGGAACATGGTTGATGATGACTCCAAAGAGGTCATTAAAAAGAGGATTTCCCACTATTTTAACATAATAGACCCGCCTTCTCATGTTGCATACTTATGATTGGTTGCCATACATTAGTGAATAGTGTATAATTTTTTCCTTTATTCTTCACATACCTACCACTATAATTTTGCATGGTGACTATCACAATGATTCATTTGAAATGATTGTCAACTCATGAAAAATTGATCCTAGGACTATCATATGGAACATGTTCCTTGAATGGAATTTATCTTGTTTACATTCATAAGGTCATGACTATCCTTATTAACATTATGGATGATTGATGAAAATCACTGCCTTGAAGACTTGGTTTCTACTTTATTGCCCTCCTTTGCTTGTCTCTTTCCACTATCCTCTTCCCATAATATAAAGATTGATAGTCCTATTTAAGGAGGTAATTCTTTACCAAAATTAGGACAACCACTTCAAAGACAAGAGCCCTTTGATTCTTGTGACTACCTTTCAATTGATTGTCCATGAACCTACTTTCTCTTGCTTTTTAGCTGGACCACTATCTTGATCATGGTCATGAACTATGATTGTACTCATTTACCTAAAGAATTTTCTTTTTTTATAAGTGACTACCCTTGCATTATTACCTCATTCTCATTCCATGACTACCATTTTGATATCTCTTCATTAGGACTTTCATGCTTAATGGGACTGCCTTCTAACTCCATCCTTCCATGGCTTCTTTATTTGAGTGATCAATGGATGCTATAGGACTTGCACTTTTTAACATACTATCACCTTTTATGTGTGCTATGAAATTGGCCTCTTTTCCTTATATCGTTGTGCATTGTCAATCCAATTTTCCACTATTTGATCTTACCTGTTGTCACAGATTCTTTGAAACATCGTGTAATTCACCATTATGACTATTTATGCATTGAATAACTAGACTAATATTTCTCTTTAATTTTTGATGATATAGGACTATGTTTGTTACTTCAAACTACCTTCTAGGACTATGTTGGCTTCTTACTTGTATGATCTTCTTTCTTTGACTACCATAGGACTATCCTTACTTTCATCATAAATCTTCATCCCTTTTTTCATTTGCATGATCCACTTTGGTAATGAATTCCCTTCATATTTGCTACTATCCTCTATCAACATTGTGACTGTCCTCCATGGCTTAACTATCATATTTTATTTTTTGGATTAACAACTTGATTGTCCTTTCTTATTTCATGGCCGCTATCCTTGATTTGGCATTGCAAGGTGACTATCATCCTATTATACTTTGTCCTTGGTCATTTGATTTTCCTCCATTCTTTGTATCCTTCCACTATTCTCTTCACCTTACATACTCTTTCCAAATGCATGTATTTATGCGTCTTGATATATTCTTTCTCTTAGGATCATGGTGACTACATTTTATACCATAAAGAACTCAACATATATCAAGGTTTTGACCACATACATGAATATAAGGGTTGGCATGCCATGCCTAACTCAAAGGAACTATATTTTTATTACTAAAGGATTATCTTGGATAGTCATGAACAACCTATTGATTTCTCATCTTTAAATCTTTGTCTTCTAATGTGATGACTGACCCTTATGAACCCTGCTCTTGTCTTTGAAGTGACTGTCCTAATTTTTGTAAATAATTACCTCCTTAAATGGACTATCAATCTTTATATTATAGGAAGATGACTATTTTTGAGATATTATCTTCATACTTCAAGACTATGATGACTTAATATATACTTTTTCTCTATTTCTCCTTGTTGAAAGAATAAAGAAGGTTGTCCACACACCAAAATAGTTAAGTTCTTTTTCTAAGTGTCTACACCAACAGATTTAGCACACAATTCCCTCTAGTAGCTTGGTCCACATTTTTTTCCCATACAAATTTACTTCTATGATTCTAATATATTGTTCATGGACATTAGTAGCATCTTAATTATGAATTTCACTTGATTTAGATAAGTGGTTTGAAAGTGAAAAGTAACAAAAGATTGGCATAGAAGGTTGGCATAGTTTTTTGTGTATTAGCTATTGTTATCACGAAATTTGCACCCGAATGCAAAGCTGTAAAGCTCAACAATCCCATGTAACAACACTTTCAAGCCTGTGGGTTGCTCATAAAAAAAGTGAATATCTAGATAAAGGGATGGTTCCCTATGATACCTCTTGCAAACTACTTCTTTGATAGGAAAAATGATAAAAAAGAAACTTGGAATTGAAACCTATCCTAGGAGGTGATGCACCGGACGTTCTAGATCTACTTGCTTATTCGAACTCACAATATTTTCAACAAATAAGCTTAAATTTTTTCACAACCCAACTAAGCATGTAACACATAAGTATTTCATTGGAAAGGGACTAAATTTAGAGCATGCATGAAGGAAAACAAAGTATTTTCACATCTTCAAACTACTAAAATTAGCTTACTCAATCCATGACCTACATTAACTATGCATCTTCCTACATCCATATTATTTGAATGAGATAAAATCAAAGGATTCTAAGAATGAATCACATAAATATCATCAGATCACTCATACACTATAACACAAAAAGTATTAACAAGGAAAATTGTTGCTTTCTTTATTGAAAATGCAAGAATTATTGCTACAAGTGAATCAATTTGAGTTACAAGATCAAATTTTCATTGCAGAATGCAAAGGAAAACAAGTAAGACTGAGAAAAAAAGACAAAGCATTTTCCTTATATACAATAAAGGGCTTCAAAAAGCCAAGAGAAGATAACTGAAGTCAAAATATCTGCACTGCAAAGCTGATGTGAAACTACAGTTATGTCTCACCATTTGCTCCATTTTTTCTTTGCATGATTTTGGGAAAAAGGGACTTCAATTAAATATTAAAGATAATCAATATGATTATTTTAATATTTATCATGTGAGCTCTTTTTTCTTTTTCTTTTTTACATTGCATGGTAAATATTAAGGTAATAAAATATTACCTTTAATATTTAATTACGTATTTTGTCTTATTTAAAATCATGCAAAATATATGAACTAAGTGTCTTTCACTTTAAAATTAAATGATAATATTGAGACTTAACTCTCAACTCCAGCAATATGCATGTTGAATCATCTTTGGTCTTGCAAAATTGAAAAGCATGCAAAAAAGGCCTCAAAACTGGAGCAAACTAAGTGATTAAGTGTCCAAAACTCCCCTTGAGTGATGGTCAACTCATGTGGGACCTCAAAACGAATGTAGAACTGCCCTTTGAGCCTTATAATCCTCCTAAAAAGGTGGATTTGTCTTTTTCCTTAGAAATAGTACTATTTCTCAAAAAATATGAACTGGGTCGGTAAGAAATTTAAAGGGTTTTTTTTCTCATTGTTTTATAAATTATATCCAAAAATAATGAAAATCCATATCGTAGTTTTTGAGATATGATTGAAACACGCGACCACTATTCGTTGCATCTTTTGAATCTGAAAAGACAACATGCTGAGTTCAACCCTTGTGGGAGCCCATTTTACACCACATACTAAAATTTTGAACATGATGAACTAGCCATGAAACATGTACATGTACCTGATAAATATTTGAATGTTTGGTTTTCTTATTTGATTTGCTCAAATGTCAAAAATTCTCCCTGATAAAACTTTACTAATTTAGCTAGTAGCTAAAAATTAGTAACAACTATAACCTAACTGGTCCACACTCCTCCATGGATTTGAGTTAGACCTTTTTGTTTTGGGATAATGTTAATATGTGTTAAAGAATTGTATTTTTAAGTTGGCATGATATTTTGAGGTTCACGTGTCCTTTGGTGATGATCAATTGGAGTATTTTTTCTTTTAGGTCCTATGCTTGGCTGACCTAATGTATGTAAAGAGTTGTAGAGATTAAATATTTGATGCAAATGGAAGAGGGAGCTCTTATAGGTCTATGCTGACCGACATTGCATGTGTTTGGGTGCGAAGGAATTTTGATTTGAATTGGGTGCCGACAAGACATGTTTTGTATGATTTGGGATTACATCTAATTAAGACAACCTAATTAATGTTTGTGATGGAGTTTGGTATATATACAAGGTTTATTTGAGTTTATGATCACAAAATATGAATGTGTACATGATTCAAATGAAAAAAGTGATGTGAGATAGTGTAGAGTTGAGTGAAAAAGTTGTGTTAAAAAGAGGTGTGTGAATGTAGAGCAAAGCATAGATTTATAATCTGAGTTGAATAAAGTGTATTAAGTCAGTGTATTGAGCTTCAAAGGAATGAAATCCAACATATGTTAGATGCACTTTTTATCAGTTCAAATCTTGGCTGCAAAGCAACTTCTTTCTATCTTTTTTTCTTTGTGAATAGTGAGTTCATTTAGACAGTGAGTCCACCTGGAAGTGAGCCTTTTTGTAATATCTTATAATTAGAAAGATCAAAGTGATACAATTTATGATTTCAATCGAAGATTCAATAAGTTACAGAATAAAATACCTATTGGATCAAAGTTGCCAAATACCGTAGCACTGACTATTTATTTGAATGCATTTGAACCCAAGATAGGGTATGAGCTGAGGAATAAATTCCCAAGAGATTTGGCTGAAGCACAGAAGATGGCACAAACAATTGAAAACAACAGGAAAGCTGCTAGTATAATCAGTAAAAGAGACAACCCTAGGGTTCTTCAACAAAGCAGAAATTATCAGTACAGATAGGAGAACACATACATGAACGAAAGGCTGAGGTTGCATGACATGCCTTATAATACAGATTGGAAGGACAACAAACCTATAACAGCTAGGCCTGGACGCGAGGGAGCTCTTGATCCATTGAGCAAGAAAGGAACCTACATGGTAAGTAACAATTACTTTTGTGATTTTTGTGATAAGCCACATTCCCCAGATCATTGTGTTGTAGCCCAAAGAATACAGGAGGAGGGAATTCTAAGGGAAAACAATGAAGAGGATCACAAAGTTTATTTGACTTCAAATACCTTTCACCATGTTGTAAGGAACTCACTTTTGGAGGATGAAGGTTATGAATTTGATGTTTCAAATCAAAAGTACAATGTCCATATGGTTGAACGACAGATCTTTCATGATTCTGATGAAGATTATACTAAGCCACATTCTGTTGAGGTGCCTACTCAATGCAGTATGAGGATATTTACTGAGGATGAGATAGAAAGAATTACTGTTGCTACAATTGAAGAAGCAAAAGATCGTGACAGAGAGAGCAACATTTGTTGTGAGGCATCTAGTGAATATTTTGATGCTAATGATGAACCTGAGGATTGTGATCTATAGTCAAGGGATTTTTCTACCTCTTATGAAGATCAAGATGAAGAGGCAATGGGAAATGTTGATTCATCAGATAGTAAGTATACAATACCTCCAGCTACAGTTGAAGGTTATGAAGATATATTTGATCATGATGAGGTTTGTACATTTGAAAGTGATTTCCAAAATTTTTCAAACTCGTTGTATGATGAAGAGTTAAATGAAGATCAAATGATTTTTTGCCAAGGTGTGTCAATGAGTAAGTTTCAGATATTTTCAAATCCACTCTATGAAAAGGAGGAAATAATTTCAGATAAGCAAACTGATGGAATAAATAGCTGCACTGATGATGTTTCTGATTTCTCCTTCTCTGATGGTATTGGATTTTTGTTTGATGATGACAAAAGTGAGGAGTATAATTGTAGTGAGGAAAATATTGAGACTTGTTCACTTGTCAGTGAATAGATTGCAGATTTGTTTACTTCTGAATACCAAGGATGTGCACATGAAGATGATCTTGAAGTTTTGTCTCCAGCTTACTTTTGTTTTGACAGTGAAGAATCTTTGTGTAAAAATTATTATGACTCCCTGTGCATTTCTTGGAATGATGGTGATACCTTTGGTGTTGGTCAAAAGTCTGTGTCCATTCATGACGAGGTATGTGATTTTGAAATTTTTAATTCATGTGAAGAAGACATTTGTTTGCATACCAAGGTTGATAGAAGTCCAGATTTTATTGGTTCACATATGAATGATATGGAGGATATGAGTCATAATCTAGCATTGTCTCTGAATAGAGATACTGAAGAGGTGTAGAAGGTTTCTGACTTGTCTTCCTCAAACAGTAATGATATGACAGAGTTTTTTGTTTTCCAAGAGAAGCACTTTGATGGTGAATTTTCAATACAGCTGGGAGAATGTTTCATAATACATAACAATGAGAAAGAAAATGAGGAATATTGTATTTCATATGCATATATTTTGTATGTTGAAGATAACAGAGTTTTATTTGATGATGGAGAATTCAAACTGCTAAATACTATTGGGAAGTTGGTCCAAGCTGAGCATGGTGATTCTCTAAAAACTTTCAGTGATAGGAAGGATTGCATCTGCGTCTTCAAGAGAAGCCTAATGAACTCAAGAAAGAATCGGGTATTTGACAAGGGAAAGTATGAAATTGTAACAGCTCAAGACAAGAGAAGTTAACACATAGAGGATTGAGGGTTTCCAGTGCATGGACAACTCTTACTTGTCCTCTTTAAAATTCTTTTCTATGCACAATAGTTTAGGGGTTTTGATTCACCTCCGCCTTGCATTCATTTTGCATCCTTTCCATCATGCTTTTGGTTCATCATTTTATGTTTGGTCTGCTCACCCAAGATTCTGGATCCTTGCAATGATCTGACTATCCTTCATCCCCAAACAGAGCCACTGTTGGAACTTTTAAAATCTGATGATTTTTGCATATTTTTATACCCCCTGAGCCTCCATGTAAGGTTTACCCTTGCCACATTCCCCCATTTTCATTATGCTTTACCCACATTTTGCCCATACTTCCCCATAGGATTCATCCATGTCTGCATTTTTCACTCTTTGGTCATTATCGGCATTGTAGACACCTAAAAATGACCTAGGCCTACAAGCTTCATTTTTACCACTTTTGTCCTAGCATAATTATGACACTTAATTATGTCCTTGGTCCACATTCGACTATTGATTAAATAATTCATAATTATTTAATTAATTCATGTCCTTTTATTCTTCATGATTATTAAATAAATAAATTTTATTTATTTATTAAATACGTCATTAATTGTCTAAGTCTTCCTTTAATTAAATAAATTTCTTAATTTATTTAATTACCCTTCTCATTTATTTCTTCTTGATTATTAAGTATATAAATTTTATTTATTTATTTAATATGTCACTAACTGTCATAATTAAATGAATTGATTAATTTATTTAATTAATTAATCTTATCCGCTAAATTAAATAATTATCTTTAATTATTTAATTGTCAAAATTAATATTCCTCTCATTTTAAATAAATGAAATTATTTAAAATGTCATCACTTTCTTAACTATCAGTCCATTTTGGTAAATAATCTGAAAAAGATTATTTATTATCTCACAAAATCATTATTTTGAATTAATTTAATTCAAAATGGTAACTAATCTTCAAAAAATCAAGTAATCGAGCAGATTCTTGATTTTCCAAATTTGATCTTCAGTTCAACTCTTATCTTCTTGATTTTTCAAATCTCACAAATCAGGCAGTCTTTATCTTCTTGATTTTTGAAAATCTTTATTTTCTAAATTGATTATCTCATTTATTCTCCACCACCGATTTGATTTTCTCAGATGACATCTCGACCACTCACTTAAGGATTTTTCCCTAACCCTGATTAGGGATTGTCAAATTAAATCTTGTCCGCTGATTCTAGGGCATTTTCTTAATCTCTCAATCTCATACGTCCGTTCAAAATGACATTTTCTATAAAATGCCATTTTCCTCTCATTTTCGCATTAGACAATATTTTAGACATTAGATGCATAGAGATTCTACAGACATTGCAGCAATTGTCATCTTACTTCATTTAGTCTTGGCATATTTAGGCATAGACATTTCAATTATATTGTCATAGGCATTTAGGCATTAGGCATTTAGACTTTGATCAAATCCTTCAAAGCTTGGTGTAGGACTTAGACATTTATTTACAGATTGCTCGCATGTTCAATCTGAGGGCAGCACGCCAACTAGCAAGCAAGGAGGTGTTACAAAGGTGAATCATGGAAGACTCGGCGGTTTACAGGTATAATCATTCTTTATTTTAACTTCCATTGTGTTTTGTAATTGCTTTTGGTTTATTTTATATACTTTATTGATTGAATCTAATCCAAAATTTACCCTCAGTTACATTTGGTGAACCCGACATGTTTTAATACATTTTGAGAAGTCTTGGAGTTTGATTCTTTTGTTGTAGGTTTTGTTTGCTTTTTGTTGTAGGTTTGGCATCATTGTGGATAAAGCCCTATTTTTTCAAAGATTTGACCATAACTTTCAAACGGCTATGTATTTTCTCATAAATTTTTTTTTGAAGCTTGGGGAAAACATCACACGCTTTCATTCCAAAAATAAAAAATTTTGGATCTTTTTTTTATTTTTTATTATTTTTTTTTCTGTTTTTCATAAAAAAATTAATTTCAGGAGCAAATAATCAAATTTTTCCGATATGTTTACATTTCTATAAATCTCTCTAAATTTTAATAGGGGTTTATTCTTTATATTTTAAATTTGGATGCGAAATTGTTGGTCAAACAACAGATCTTTTCAAATTGGGTCTTAAAATAAATTTGCTTATATCTCACACAAGAGTGTAGATCTACTCACAAAATGTTTTTTACAGATTTGGGATGATATCAAACAACTCCAGTCCAAAAATCAGAATTTTTGGAGCTGTTTTGTTATTTTAATAATTTTTTTATGCTTTTTCATAAAAAAATAATTTCAGGTGCAAAACAACAATTTTTTCTGATTTATTTACATTTTTGGAAACCTCTTGAGATTTTAGATAGGCTTTATTCTCTATAGTTTTCATTTTACTATCAAATTTTTTTCTAAAAATTAGATTTGTCTCGACTAGCTAACCCTCTAATAGTAGTGATCGATTATCTTGTTAGGGTTTGTTGTTGGTTTTGTGCATGCGTAGAAAATAAACACTTCAAATGACACATTGGATCAAGTGAAAAAAAATGATGCATCTAACTATTTTTGCAGATCGATAGTCGAAGATCATTATCAAACTACTAATGTGTGGTCTTGCAGGTTCGATTGTCAAAGGCCAAATATCAAACAATGTGCTTGCATTTTTAGTAGTGTAACACACATTTTATTTTGGTGCAATTAAAATGAACCTCTATTTTCTATGTCTAAATGTGTTTGTAAAACGGTAGGGGAGTATGCTCTAACCTTGTGAAAACTTAGTGATCAAAAAATCAGACCCGTTTTTATCTATTTTTACCTGACGATTTGGTATATCGGAGTATCCTCTCCCCTTGCGCTTTCGGGCGATCTTGGGTGTAAGAGAAACAGTTACCAACTCTAGAAATTGGGCCTGCTTGGGGATTTCATCACCCCAACGTGACTCAAACCGGCAATGGAGCTAAAACCAAGCTACCCCCGACCGATATATAAATGTAAATCTTAAGGGAAAACCTAAGATTGTGAGTGTGGATGTGTCATACAGACAGAGTTGTACTCCCTTAAACCCTGTTGAGCTTAACCTCTTCAGGTTGGAGTGCCACCTTATTGGTGATTAATCTCTTGCCCCATGTATGGCCACTCGAACAGGGGTCCCAAACTAAAAACCTTTGTGTAGTAAGCCAAAAACCTTCTATTTGCTAGTGCATCACCGGTCGGTGTGAAGGCATCCACACTTTCACAGTTTGTAGTAGAGGTGATCAATCTGCCATGGGAGTTTCATGGGGGTTGGAAGCTTGGTTGGCTTGAGAAGAGAGTGCACTACAAGGGGGAGCCCGTGCAGCCAAGCTTCTGAATTCACACACTATAGATATGTGGTTGGGGAAACCCACATGGAATCTAGTGAATATTGTCTTGGCCTAACCTAGGATTGTACTTGTCTTTTGTGCACTTGATTACATTCAAAACAATATTGTGCTTGTCAAGTGTTTTCTAGATTTTCAAACAATATACACAACATTCACAAATCTGGACAAAAGAAATTGACCTTAGACAACTCAGACTTTTCAACAAAACATCAAAACACAATCTCAGTCCTCATTTTGAACTTAGACTTGGTATTGTCCATCATAGTCCTCATTTGGCATCTAGACTTGGCATTGGTCATTTTCCTTAGTCAACATCTTCATTGTCATCTTGGTATTTGGCATCCTTTCTTGACAATTTTATCACCTTGCATTAGTCATTTCCCTTGGACAAACATCATTATCACTTTGCATTTAACATCATGACATCCACCACCTTGTCCTCCCTTCACCAACATATTAATAGGCTTGCTAGTAAAGTTGAATACCAATTACTCTGTAGAGGTCAATACCAACAAGCCTTAGACGTTAGGAGACAATTCCTCCAAACCGACAATCAATATCCTTCGTACCAACAATCCATGAGTCCTAGTCCTCCGTCCATCTAGCCTCACTGCCAAAATTCACTTGATACCATTCATGACATTAGTCCACAACAAAAATCCATTACTCACCCTTATCCTAACTTTGACAAGGGAAGCCAACTATCAACTAGTCCATTCCAAAACTCCACGTCATGTTTTGACCCTTCACCTATCAATCCCGTCCAAGTCTACATGCCTTATCAACTATCTACCAACACATGTCATGTCCCCACATCATACCATATCGATCCAGTCCAAGTCTCCACGTCCTATTTGAGTCAACCTTACTCCAATCCAGTCCAAGTCCCTATGTCATTACCAACTAATATAGTCAAAGTCTCCATGTCACATCCTATACCACCACATCCTAATCCAGTCCAAGACTCCATGTCATATCCGGTCCAAGACTCCATGTCATATCCAGTCCAAGTCTCCATGTCATACCCTAGTCCTTCACATACTAGTCTAGTCCAATTTCCCACGTCCTATCCTAGTATGTCATTCATTAATCCTTTTCAGGTCATCCCCTCACAAGCCACATCTATTCATGATAATTATGTCATTACTTAAAGTCAAATCCCATTTAATAAACTTGACGTTACATGTCAAAATGAAATCCCAAAGCATGACCTTATAATTTCACCCTCATGTCAAGAACAAGGTAGTTCATCCCATGACCCTATCTTTCAGTCCATCCATGAAGTCCTTCAAGACAATCAGGACATCCAAAACACACCTCTCCTTGACAATGACTCTATTTCTGACTGTATCATCCATGACAACCCCATCTTTGACCAAGACCCCATCATTGACCAAAAATTCCAAATCCACGACAACCCCATCTTCGACCAAGACCCTACCATTGACCAAGAAGTCCAAAATGATCCACTCCTTGACCTTTACGCCATTCATGATCAAACACTTTCCGACCTTACAAAGGCCTCGACTATTGACACTTCCCACGATGAGACACTTGCCTCCATGGGACACATAGATGATATTCCCCCAGAACAAGAATCTTCCACTAGGGACATGCTTGCATATGATCAAGTTATAGCTAAAATCATGGGACTCTATGACACTAAACATAATGATGGCTTTGAAATTTCCTTGGAAGCACCAATAGAATCATCTGAACCTAACATGTCACAAGATCAGACCAAAGATATCAGTCAGAAATATGTCCAACATGACAATGAAGTTAAGACACTTTATCAACTAGGGTCATCTATCTTTGTTAGAGCAGGCTTTCTCGTAGATGAAAATATTACAAGTGACAGTATCCACATACCTAATGATGGGTTAGCATCTTGCTTTCAAAACAACAAATACCCCATCGCAAATATAATCTGTCAAAGCATGCAATATCAAGGCAAAGGACTAGGCATATACAAGCTGTAGACACCTAAAAATGACCTAGGCCTGCAAGCTTCATTTTTACCACCTTCGTCCTAGCATAATTAAGTTATCTAATTATGTCCTTGGTCCACATTCGACTATTGATTAAATAATTCATAATTATTTAATTAATTCATGTCATTTGTTCCTCCTTGATTATTAAATAAATAAATATTATTTATTTATCTAATACGTCATTAATTATGTAAGTCTTCCTTTGATTAAATAAATTTCATAATTTATTTAATTTCCCTTTGTCATCTATGTCTTCCTTTAATTAAATAAATTTCATAAGTTATTTAATCAAAGGAAGACTTACATAATTAATGACGTATTAGATAAATAAATAATATTTATTTATTTAATAATCAAGGAGGAACAAATGACATGAATTAATTAAATAATTATGAATTATTTAATCAATAGTCGAATGTGGACCAAGGACATAATTAGATAACTTAATTATGCTAGGACGAAGGTGGTAAAAATGTAGAAGAATCAAGGAGAAATAAATAAATAAAATTTTAATGTAGATAAATAAATAAAATTTATTTATTTAATAATCAAGGAGAAATAAATGATAAAAATGAATTAATTAAATAATTAAAATTATTTAATTAATAGAAGAATTATGACTTTAGAAAATAATTAAATAATTAAAAATTATTTAATTATTAAGAATGAAAGGGGCAATGTTGAATAATCTAAAAGTTGCAAGCCTAGGACAATTTTATGTGCCCTGACATCCGCAAGTGTAATACAGCGATGCAATTGACTAGATACAACGCATTTGATTTTTAGAACGACGCAGTTGTGTTTTTGAGACGCAATTGCGGTTTTTGCGACGCATTTGCTTTTTTTGACTTTAACTTGTTTTGATGTCTTTATGCCCTAAGTTATTTTCCATGACGGTCACAGTTGTTCAAAAAGGTGCTAATGCAGTGTTCGTCTTTTTGCAGAGGCAGCTTGCCCCTATTTACACGAGGGAGAGCAGACTGAGGACCTTTCGGTTTGGCGATCAGCTAGGCCCGCGAGAGCGGCGACGACTGATGAGACTCGGCTTATTCCATGCTGCATTCATGCCCGCCATTGGGGCGAACAGGGGTTTGCTGACGGCGCTATGCGAGAGATGGCATTCGGAGACCTGTTCCTTTCACCTGCCGACAGGTGAGGCTACGATCACTTTGGAGGACGTCTACCGCATTCTCCGGATTCCGATTCGAGGGGAGCGGATTGTTTACGATCCCCGCCATGGCGAGCAGACCTTCCGGGCGTACTACCAGGATCAGGGTGCCGGACTCGGCATTGAGGGTTACGAGATCCATTGGGATTTCCTGGCGGAGCATTACAGTCGCTTTGATGCATTTCTGGCGACTCTGATTGGTGGGATTTTGGTGCGACCGGCGAGGACCTGGTTCGATTGGTTGGGGGATGTCATGGTGGCATGCGGAGACGGAACGGTTTCATGGGGTCCTGTTTCTTTGGGGCCTTTATCATGACTGCATGGCCGTTATTAATACGGAGAGGAAGTATCTCTGTGGGACCACAGTGATGATGATTTGGGCGTAGAGACATGTGCCATATTCCATCCCCTCAGGTCGGCCGGACCCACAGTGGCCGGGGATGCTGTCATACCTATTATGCTAGTAGCCGGGCTTAGGGTTGGAGAGGTGGGCTGACGAATCCGGGTACCACCTTATTCATGTGAGCTCTAGTGCCGAACCGCGCCGACCCGTGCCATTGACAGATCCTACAGCAGACGGCCGCCGGTTAATGACGGTGGTGAACACAAGAAGGTCTGTAGCAGACTGGGCAGAGGCTGAGAGATGGGGAAGCGAGAGAAGGCGAGGCCCGAGGGGCGGGGGGAGGCAGGGATGGAGATGGAGGGAGGGGTGGTGATGGAGGGAGGGGCGGAGGCAGGGGTGATGATGGAGGGCGAGGTGGAGAGGGAGGCCGAGGCAGGGGTGATGATGGAGGGCGAGGTGGAGAGGGAGGCCGAGGTGGAGATGACGGTGGAGATGGCAGGAGGCGACGGCAGGATGGACGAAGTGCAGGTGGGGATTCGCGGCGATAAGCAGAGATGCTGCTCACGATTGAGGAGAGATGGAGGAGCAGCCAGACAGGCCGAGGGGGCGAGGGAGGGCAGTGAGGGGGCGGAGGGAGGAGGTCCGGGGCACAGGCCCGGATGTGAGGCACACTCAGAATTACTGGAAGGCTTTGCTTTTTAGATTATTCAACATTTGCCTTTCATTCTGTAATTAAATAATTTTAATTATTGTTGCTCAGAATATGTTCTTCTAATGAATTCAATAATTTATTTAATTAATTCGGCCTATCATTTCCTTGATTGGCAAATAAATAAATTTTATTTGTTTATCTACATGAAATAGACACATAGGTATCTAGGCTTTGCAACTTTTTAGATTATTTATTCAACATTGCCCTTTCATTTCTTAATGAATTAAATGATTTTAATTATTTAATTTAATTTTCTAAGAGAATCATAATTCACAATTAAATAGTTTTAATTATTTAATTTGATCCATTTATCATTATTTCTCCTTGATTATTAAATAAAATAAATTTATTTATTTATCTAATCGTCATTTAATTACCTAAAGTCTTCCTTTAATTAAATAGAACTGCTTAATTTGTTTGAATTCCCCTTTATCATTTATTCCTCTTCCGTTTATTAAATAAATAGAGATTTTATTTGTTTAATTCACGATCACTAAACAAGTCCCTTCTTTAAAAATTAAATGGATTCTAATTTGTTTGGTTTTTGTCATTCCATGATTGATAATTATTTTAATTGTTTAATTCTGGTCAACCTATTCTCTCATTCGATTAGTGAAAGTTCAATTTTATTTAGTTTGAGTTCCCTCTTGATTTTGGATTAAATTGTTATTTGGTCGAATGGATCCTTTAATCACATTCTTCTATGAATTTAATAATATCTTTATTGTTTAATTGTTCTTGAGATCAATGGGTTGAAATAGGATTTTATTATTTAATTTCTCCAGCAACCTCTTTGTCCGTGCCGGCCTTATCTTCCAATTTAATTCTTGACTTTTGACTTCTCATTTAATTTCGACCCTTGATTGAATTATCTTATAATTCAATCTTGTCCCTTCATCCTTATCATTTGCCCTAATTTTGACCTAACCCTAATTCGTACTACATCATTCAATCCTGATCATTGATCCTAGGGTTCTTGTCATCTTTTCATCCTGGCCACACATTCAAAATTGTAGTTTTTATAAAAGGGCAATTTTGTTCTCATTTGGCTCTCTCTTGGTCTCTTTCATGTTCAGGTCTTACCTTAGGCTATTATTTTTTTACAGTCATAGTCACTTACAGTCATTGTCATCTTAGTCCATTGTAGGGTTATTTTATTTTCTGCAAATCCTTCAACACTTGCATAGGGCTTAGGCATTTGTCATAGTTTCTCATACAAATCTGAGGGCATCTTTTATTTATCTGCAAGCTAGGAGGTGTAACAAAGGTTAATCATGGAAGGTGGAGACTTAGGGTAACTTCATCCCTTTTTGTCTTCATATTACTTCCTTTGTACTTTGTTACTTCATAGGAATTTTATTGTTATTGTGCTAACCCACTTAATAATAAATTCTGGATTACTCAACTGATTACACAAACAGGGCATTCTAGAACCAATACAACTTCAGGAAAATTACAGACATCAAGGTCTTGGTTATTCCTCAAAAAGCAAATCAAACGATGTCAGTGGTCCCTCCTTGATACTAGGGGCAACCTTGTTAGATGCAAACGTCAAAATGGAATCCATGAGAAATCCTTGTCATAAGATTGCTGCCAACACCCCCTCCACCCACACCATGAACCGTCATTCCATCATGAATCAACCTCCCCTTTGGGACCAACAAAAACAAAAGTCTTACAAGTCAAAAGATCAAAATAAAATGTCAAAGGCCATTGAATCAAAAAAAAGGACAAGTGGACAAATGAAATTAAAATGGATCCCAAAGAAGAGATGGATCAAACAAAGACACCAAGTCAAATACAAAAGTCAATCACAATGTGGAGCCACAAGACAAGGGGACTCCCACATATAACACATGTCCACCTCCTTCAAAATGGTCATCAATCAAGGCATATAAAAGTGTTGGTTCCAAACACCATCCCTCCAAAATCCGTCATCCACCATCCCAAGTTTGGAAAATAAAAAGTCATTCATCCAAATGTCCAAACAATCTTTCCACATCTACCATCATTCGTCATAATCCTACATCTCGTGTAAAGTCCAAAAATCCCACGTCACAAATCCGTCACATCTTGGTAGCAACTCTTTACCGCAAGGACTCTCATGGCACTCTATTGCAATGTGTGTATTTTGATAAGGCCAACTCTAGTATCAAAAAGGACCATGATGACATCAATTAGTTATATGAAAGCGCTATGATCCTGACAAGACAACTCCTTTAGCAAGGTCATTATTGGCATATCATGGCACCAGTCTCTACATCGACACCGTCAGTGGATTCAAAACAATCAGTGGTTATCTAAAACATCCAGGCTATCCAAAAAATCAAAAATAGAAAAAAAAATTTAAAAAATGTAAAAAAATTGTCACCCTGATGAAAACCTGGCAAACAGGCGTCTTGGTGACACCAAAAAAAATCAAAAAGTCAAGAAAATAGTAAAGAGAAAAATTTCATCCAATGGTGAAAACCTGGGAAATAGGCGCCCTGGATAAGTACCATGATGAAAACCTGGCAAACAGGCGTCATGTGTAAAATAAATCATCTATGTGGACTCATACACTTGGGGGCAAGTCGTCTCATCTCCTAGGCCTTCCTCTTGACATTGACATATGACCATTTCATTCATATCATTTTCATACATTTTCCACTTACCTCGGTCTTGACATAAAACTGGCACACATAAATTATGCTTTGGGAAAACTCTTGACATGTCTATCCTTCAGTCATACATGTTTCGCGAAACATCATGTCATTGACCGTCATAGTCTTATTTTCCTTATACGACATAGTCCTTGCAAATCATATGACAATTCCCTTAGTCTCATGTCTCCCATCTTTACCAAGACCACCCCCTATCCTTTCATGTCTATCACCTGTCTTGGCTTTCCCTTGTCAAACGGTCTAAGGATAATCATCATCCCATCTAGTCCTAACCAAGTCATTCCAAAGGCAACGAGTCTAAGCCATACAAGCACATTATCCAAAATTTTACTTGACTGCGTTCCTGGCCTGGCTGTAGACCTCCATACTTTCGTCACATTATCGTCATCATCCTCACGTTGTTTCGGGATGCGTCCTTCCCACGCCAAACAACATTGTCATCACCTGTCAATTGGTATTCAGCTTGACTAGGGGCACAATCATGTTTTTCCTTGGATTATCATGTGTAGGCATCAGTCATATGCATTTTTCACGATCCTCTAAAATGGAAAAAAGACCAAAAACATCATAAAATGTCTTGAAGAAAGACCAAAAACATCATAAAATATCCTAAAGAAAGACCTAAACATCATAAAACGTCCTGAAGAAAAACACATAAACATCCAAATCAATGTCAAAATCCTAAAAATGGAGTCAAAGTTAGTCATGTCAGTTAGTCCATGTCATTGTCGAACTATGTTGTCTCTGCGCATTTGCTACGTAGGCAAGGCCATCAGTGATGAGTCCCCGAGACATTAGGTCAGTACTTTTAGGTTGGTCCAAATAAAATCATGGCATTTGTCACAATCGTCACATCAGTCAAATAAGTCAGACATAGTCAAACTTAGACACAAGACAGTCATTCGAAACATCAATGTCAAAATTGGTCAAAATCAGACAACACAGTCCAATCAATCATACAGTCAATATCAATCAACTTGCCAAAACATATTAGTCAAAACAATGTCAATCCCGTCACTCTTTGGTCCTTTTCAAGATGTGTCCTTCTTGGAGTTAGACCTCGTCAAAATGTCCTTTTCCTTTTTAGGATGTGTCCTTCCTGACAATAGGCCCCATCAAACTGTCAACACTGTCAAATTGGCAAAACTCTTAAACTGTCAAAACTGTCAAATTGACAAGAAATCAATCTTTGGCAAAAAAAATAAAATGGTTGTTAATCTTTTTGGTCTATCTTGTCTTATCTTTTGACTATCTTGGCTATTTTGTCTTATATTTTTACTGTCTTGTCTTTTTGGTCATGTTACTAGCTACCTCAAGGATGTCCCATGAAGGATTTAGAGGTGTGATGACGTCTCCTAACCTATTTTATTTTCTTTAACTGATGTCTGTGGATTGTCTTGACAAAAAGATGAGAAACTTTTCCCTTAGTATGAGTTAGGACATTCCTTGTCTGTGACTGTCTATTTTTCAAATGGATGACCTTGTACACCTTGATCTACATCATATCATGGTGTTTGTTGTCCATTTGTGTCATTTTTACTGCCCAATGATGATTAAGAGCAATAAATATTAAAGTCCTATGGCAATGTTTTGAGGGATTTGGTCTAGGAACTAACATGCATCTCCTTTTGTTTTGTTATCTTCTCTTGCCCATCTCATATAGGCATTGCATCCATATCATCATCCATATCTTTTTCACTAACAAGTCTTTGTCTCTTCATATTCTAGTCTTCTCATCAATTTCGAGAGCACACCTGTGTTCTTGGAACTCGTCTTTCCTCTCGAGGGGGCATACTGTAACCCTCCTCATCATTCTTCCTCATCTTATTTTGCACTGGGGCATATTTTTGACTTATTTTCTTTTTCACAATGCGACAAGTGACACTATGACAAAGAGGGGCAAAATGTAGACACCTAAAAATGACCTAGGCCTGCAAGCTTCATTTTTACCACTTTTGTCCTAGCATAATTATGACACTTAATTATGTCCTTGGTCCACATTCGACTATTGATTAAATAATTCATAATTATTTAATTAATTCATATCCTTTTATTCTTCATGATTATTAAATAAATAAATTTTATTTATTTATTAAATACGTCATTAATTGTCCTAAGTCTTCCCTTAATTTAAATAAATTTCTTAATTTATTTAATTACCGTCATTATTTCTTCTTGATTATTAAAGTAAATAAATTTTATTTATTTATTTAATATGTCACTAACTGTCATAATTAAATGAATTGATTAATTTGTTTATTAATTAATCATATTTTCTAAATTAAATAATTATCTTTAATTGTTTAATTGTCAAAATTAATATTCCTCATTTTAAATAAATGAAATTATTTAAAATGTCATCACTTCTAATAGCGTAGGTCCATTTTGGTAAATAATCTGAAAAAGATTATTTATTATCTCACAAAATCATTATTTTGAATTAATTTAATTCAAAATGGTAACTAATCTTCCAAAAATCAAGTAATCGGGCAGATTCTTGATTTTCCAAATTTGATCTTCAGTCCAACTCTTATCTTCTTGATTTTTCAAATCTCACAAATCAGGCAATCTTTATCTTCTTGATTTTCAAAAATCTTTATTTTCTAAATTGATTATCTCATTTATTCTCCACCGCCGATTTGATTTTCTCATATGACATCTCGACCACTCACTTAAGGATTTTTCCCTAACCCTGATTAGGGATTGTCAAATTAAATCTTGTCCACTGATTTTAGGTCTTTGTAAAAAATCAATCTCTTCCGTCCATTCAAAATGGCATTTTCTATAAAATACCATTTTGCTCTCATTTCTAGATTAGATGCACATAGATTACAATATTCTGGCATATTAATACTTAGATTAATTTGGCATTTTAGAGTCATTTTTATCATAGTCATTTAGGCATAGGCATTAGACATTGGTGCAAATCCTTCAAAGCTTGGTGTAGGACATAGACATTTATTTGCAGATTTCTCACTCATCAAATCTGAGGGCAACACGTCAACCAGCAAGCAAGGAGGTGTTACAAAGGTGAATCATGGAGGCTGCAACAACTATTTGGTATACTTGTTTCATTTACGTTTGCTTCCTTTGTTCTTTGTAATTACTTTGGGTTTTGTCTTTCGCATTGATTTGATAACTTGAATCTAATCCAAAAATAAATCCTTAGTTACAGGCATAAGTTTATTTGGGTCTCCCCGAGCCATTATGTTTTTACTGCTAAAATCTTTTATTTCAGGTGTATCGGCATGACATGTTCTCTTTTACAGCGACTGGCATTTTCTTGTGGTTGGCTATCGGCGTAACATCCATGTTATTCTAGCGATAGTAGGGGCTTCTATCGGCATATGTCTTTGCGGTCGGGCTAACGTCTTACTGAGTTCAATCTGTCTCCCCGACTTGTGCATATGGTAGTCTTCGGCGAGAGTTGGGTTATCAGCGGAAGGTCTTGGCGATTTTTTTTTGTCATGCCAACTGGCAAGTTCGGGGTACATATTGGTATAGGTTGGGGCAATCACTGTAAGGTCTCGACGAGTGACCTTCGGTCTCGCCGATGGATAGCAATGAAGGATCTTGTCGGCTGGAGTGTGGTCTTATCTCAACGACTCAAGTGTATGGTGACTTTCGGTATAGCAAAAGGTTCTCTATGTGAGGTCTCTTTGATTGTTGGGTGCTACATCGACAAACACCATGGGCACTCTATATGACCTCTCCCCGATATTGTATTGTCTTGGTGAGGGCAGGTGATGGATGTGTTCGGCGAGAGAAATCATAAGTTTTGGTGACAGGTTTTGGTCATTTGAATTTTTCGGTGAGAATGTCGATAAGTTACAGCGACACAAAAGAAATAGGGGGAGCCTTTGATGAAACATTGTGTAGTCTATGTGAGGTCTCTCCGATGGATGAAAGCTACAACAACATACTTTGGGACAGATAGACTTGTCGGTGAGAGATGATTGTTGTCACGGTGACCCAGGGTAAATGATGACTTTCGGTGAAACAGGATGAAGTCTACATGAGGTCTCTCCGATGCTATTGAGTTATGCCGACTATGAACAAAACGAAAGGATTGCATCGGTGAGAGATATGTTTGTGTCTCAGCGAATGGAAAAGAACATTAAGGAATTGCATATCGATATAACATTTGGTTTTCAATATGATATCTCACCGACGGCAAAAGGATATGGCATAACACAAAGTGACAAAAGGCTACTCCTAGACTTCGGCATAACGAGCAGATGGTCACGGTGAATGTGAAGTAGGGGAACACTGGCAGGGAGCAATAAGTGATACAATTTCCTTCGACATACCTTCAGGCCTGTCTTAGCGAATGGTTCACTGGTGAATAAAAACATAATTCAAACGTTGTGGGCTGACATGTGAGATTTTCTACAATACCATTGCTTGCCAGCTCGATTGGAGCCCAAATTTGGTGTTGGGCCGACATGAATTTGAAACGATATGATTTCTAATGCTAGTGTATTTATATGCACCCAGATCGTAATTGAACATCATCAGATTTTAGATCATAGATAGATAGATTAGGCATGGCTACAGTAGGATAATTTTCTCTTATCAGAGACTATGTGCATGTTTTCAAATGGCAGTTTCAATGAAATTCAGTTGTGTGGCAATTTTATTTTGGTATCAATTGTGTGTCGAGTTTATTGAAAAGCATTGTTGAAGCTGTCTCCATGTTGATTCTTTCTGGTTGTTTAAATTGATGTAACAAGTTTACGTTTGGTTTATCTATGCACATTTGCTGCATTTGTGTGGTTAATCAATTGGTTCTCTCAAGTAGGTATTAAATCCTTTTCATTGATCACAGTAATCAGGAAGATTCATCTGGATCTTAAAGTAGAGCTCAGTAGTCATAATCTTGCATTGTTCATACAAGTTATGAACATATCATATGCATGCAATTCAATCTTCTGCCAGAATAAGTTGCCCATTTTTGTTTCATTCGACTCCGCATACCCAACAAGGCACTAGTCTCTGCAATTCCATTATTTGAATTCACTTAATTTCTTTACATTTGCTTATTGATCATTTTAGGAGTTAGATTAGAAAATTGCTTTTACTATTGCTATCAAGTTTTCTTTCATTTTGTTCACTGTTATCTGCCATTGTGGACAAATTATTTCAGAGGGATAATTATAAGATAAGTCTACACTATTTAGAAAGGTACACCCGCCTAGGTCTAGTAGCACCTGAAGAGTAGAAGGTTTAATTGTTTCAAACCTTGTTTTGTTACCCTAAAACGTTTTGAAAGCTTGGCAACCTTTCGTGGTTCAAACTTGCATTTTTGAGAGCTAACAAATTGGTGACTCTGCTAGGGACTATATCAGAAAATTTGGTTGAAGACCACATTAGAGAGTCATTGGAAGAAAAGATTTGTTATTTGAGAAGTTTCAGAAAAGGTGATTCCACTGGGAAAAAAGATCAGAAATAATGATTTTCCTACTTTTGGAAAAGTAGGTGGCGACTCTGAAAGAATTTTTACATTTGTTCAAACATGAATGGAAGAGGATCTCAGTTCAGGGGAGGTCATGCTGGAGCTCCTCATGGTCAGCAGTATGTGCCATATCATTATGCACAACACTATGGTCCGATGTACTTGCATCAGTACCCACCTTGTGCCCCCCTCATCAACATACAACAATGATTAGACAGTTTGATTTGTCAGGGATTCAATTATCCCCTTATCCAATGGATGGCAGTTGGAGAAGTATGATTCCAAGGTTTACAGGGAGTGATGCAATTACTGCTGAAGAGCATTTAAGAAGTTTCAATGCTTTCATCCAAGATTTGGGTGTGCCATATGAAGATTTACACATGAGGCTATTCATGATATCGCTTATTGAAGATGTTAGGGATTGGTTCAATAACTTACTAGCAGTCTCTATTAATTCTCTCCAAGGATTTCAAGATCAATTCCTCGATCAGTTTGGGAATCTAAGTGTACTAGATTATGCTCTTCGTGAATTATTACACATTCAAAAAGATCAAAGTGATACAATTTATGATTTCAATCGAAGATTCAATAAGTTACAGAATAAAATACCTATTGGATCAAAGTTGCCAGATGTCGTAGCACTGGCTATTTATTTGAATGCATTTGAACCCAAGATAGGGTATGAGCTGAGGAATAAATTCCCAAGAGATTTGGCTAAAGCACAGAAGATGGCACAAACAATTGAAAACAACAGGAAGGCTGCTGGTATAATCAGTAAAAGAGACAACCCTAGGGTTCTTCAACAAAGCAGAAATTATCAGTACAGACAGGAGAACACATGCAGGAACAAAAGGCCGAGGTTGCATGACATGCCTTATAATACAGATTGGAAGGACAACAAACCTATAATAGCTAGGCCTGGAAGCGAGGGAGCTCCTGATCCATTGAGCAAGAAAGGAACCTACATGGTAAGTAATAATTACTTTTGTGATTTTTGTGATAAGCCACATTCCCCTGATCATTGTGTTGTAGCCCAAAGAATACAGGAGGAGGGAATGCTGAGGGAAAATAATGAAGAGGATCACAAAGTTTACTTGACTTCAAATACCTTTCACCATGTTGTAAGGAACTCACTTTTGGAGGATGAAGGTTATGAATTTGATGTTTCAAATCAAAAGTACAATGTCCATATGGCTGAATGACATATCTTTTATGATTCTAATGAAGATTATATTGAGCCACATTCTGTGGAGGTGCCTACTCAATGCAGTATGAGGATATTTACTGAGGATGAGATAGAAAGACTTACTATTGCTGCGATTGAAGAAGCAAAAGATCATGACAGAGAGAGCAACATTTGTTGTGAGGTATCCAGTGAATATTCTAATGCTGATGATGAACCTGAGGATTGTGATCTGCAGTCAAGGGATTCTTCTACCTCTTATGAAGATCAGGATGAAGAGGCAATGGGAAATGTTGATTCATCAGATAGTAAGTATACAATACCTCCAGCTGTAGTTGAAGGTTATGAAGATACGTTTGATCATGATGAGGTTTGTACATTTGAAAGTGATTTCCAAAATTTTTCAAACTCGTTGTATGATGAAGAGTTAAATGAAGATCAACTGATTTTTTGCCAAGGTGTGTCAATGAGTAAGTTTCAGATATTTTCAAATCTACTCTATGAAAAGGAGGAAATAATTTTAGATAAGAAAACTGATGGAATAAATAGCTACACTGATGATGCTTTTGATTTCTCATTCTCTGATGGTATTGGATTTCTATTTGATGATGACAAAAGTGAGGAGTATAATTGTAGTGAGGAAAATATTGAGACTTGTTCACTTGTCAGTGAACAGATTATAGATTTGTTTACTTATGAATACCAAGGATGTGCACATGAAGATGATCTTGAAGTTTTGTCTCCAACTTACTTTTGTTTTGATAGTGAAGAATCTTTGTGTAAAAATTCTTATGACTCCCTGTGCATTTCTTGGAATGACGGTGATACCTTTGGTGTTGGTCAAAAGTCTGTGTCCATTCATGACGAGGTATGTGATTTTGAAATTTTTAATTCATGTGAAGAAGACATTTGTTTGCATACCAAGGTTGATAGAAGTCCATATTTTATTGGTTCAGATATGCATGATATGGAGGATATGAGTCATAATCCAGTATTGTCTCTGAATAGAGATACTGAAGAGGTGCAGAAGGTTTCTAGCTTGTCTTCCTCAAATAGTAATGATATGACAGAGTTTTTTGTTTTTCAAGAGAAGCACTTTGATGGTAAATTTTCAATACAGCCGGGAGAATGTTTCATAATACATAACAATGAGAAAGAAAATGAGGAATATTGTATTTCATAGACATATATTTTGTATGTTGAAGATAACAGAGTTTTATTTGATGATGGAGAATTCAAACTGCTGAATACTATTGGGAAGTTTGTCCAAGTTGAGCATGGTGATTCTATAAAAACTTTCAGTGACAGGAAGGATTGCATCTACATTTTCAAGAGAAGACTAATGAACTCAAGAGAGAATCAGGTATTTGACAGGGGAAAGTATGAAATTGTAACAACTCAAGACAGGAGAAGTTAACACACAGAGGATTGAGGGTTGACAGTGCATGGACAACTCTTACTTGTCCTCTTTAAAATTCTTTTCCATGCATAGTAGTTTAGGGGTTTTGGTTCACCTCCGCCTTGCATTCATTTTGCATCCTTTCCATCATTCTTCTGGTTCATCATTTTACGTATGGTCTGCTCACCCAAGATTCTGGATCCTTGCAATGATCTGACTATCCTTCATCCCCAGACGGAGCCATTGTTGGAACTTTTAAAATCTGATGATTTTTGCATATTTTTATACCCCCTGAGCCTCTATGTAAGGTTTACCCTTGCCATATTCCCCCATTTTCATTATGCTTTACCCACATTCTGCCCATACTGCCCCATAGGATTCGTCCATGTTTGCATTTTTCACACTTTGGTCATTATCGGCATAAGTTTATTTGGGTTTCCCCGATCCATTATGTTTTTATTGCTAAAATCTTTTATTTTAGGTGTATCGGCATGACATGTTCTTTGTTATAGTGACTGGAATTTTCCTATGGTTGTCTATCGTCGTAACATCCATGTTATTCCAGAGACAGTAGGGGCTTCTATCGGCATATGTCTTGGCGGTCGGGCTAACGTCTTACCGAGTTCAATCTGTCTCCCCGACTTGTGCATATGGTAGTCTTTGGTGAGAGTTGGGTTATTGACAGAAGGTCTTGGCTATTTCGTTTGTCATGCTGACTGGCAAGTTCGGGGTGCATATCAATATAGGTTGGGGCGATCACTGTAAGGTCTCGGCGAGTGACCTTCGATCTCGCCGATGGATAGCGATGAAGGATCTTGTCGGCTGGAGTGTGGTCTTATCTTAGCAACTCAAGTGCATGGTGACTTTTAGTATAGAAAAAGGTTCTCTATGTGAGGTCTCTTTGATTGTTGGGTGCTACATCGACAAACACCATGGGCACTCTATATGACCTCTCCCCGATATTGTATTGTCTTGGTGAGGGCAGGTGATGGATGTGTTCAGCGAGAGAAATCATAAGTTTTGGTGACAGGTTTTGGTCATTTGAATTTTTCGGTGAGAATGTCGATAAGTTACAGCGACACAAAAGAAATAGGGGGAGCCTTTGATGAAACATTGTGTAGTCTATGTGAGGTCTCTCCGATGGATGGAAGCTACAACAACATACTTTGGGACAGCTAGACTTGTCGGTGAGAGATGATTGTTGTCACGGTGACCCAGGGTAAATGATGACTTTCGGTGAAACAGGATGAAGTCTACATGAGGTCTCTCCGATGTTATTGAGTTATGCCGACTATGAACAAAACGAAAGGATTGCATCGGTGAGAGATATGTTTGTGTCTCAGCGAATGGAAAAGAACATTAAGGAATTGCATATCGATATAACATTTGGTTTTCAATATGATATCTCACCGACGGCAAAAGGATATGGTGTAACACAAAGCGACAAAAGGCGACTCCTAGACTTCGGCATAATGAGCAGATTGTCACGGTGAATGTGAAGTAGGAGAACACTGGCAGGGAGCAATAAGTGATACAATTTCCTTCGACATACCTTCAGGCCTGTCTTGGCGAATGGTTCACTGGCGAATAAAAACATAATTCAAACGTTGTGGGCTGACATGTGAGATTTTCTACAATACCATTGCTTGCCAGCTCGATTGGAGCCCAAATTTGGTGTTGGGCCGACATGAATTTGAAACGATATGATTTCTAATGCTGGTGTATTTATATGCACCCAGATCGTAATTGAACATCATCAGATTTTAGATCATAGATAGATAGATCAGGCATGGCTACAGTAGGATAATTTTCTCTTATCAGAGACTATGTGCATGTTTTCAAATGGTGGTTTCAATGAAATTCAGTTGTGTGGAAATTTTATTTTGGTATCAATTGTGTGTCGAGTTTATTGAAAAGCATTGCTGAAGCTGTCTCCATGTTGATTCTTTCTGGTTGTTTAAATTGATGTAACAAGTTTACGTTTGGTTTATCTATGCACATTTGCTGCATTTGTGTGGTTAATCAATTGGTTCTCTCAAGTAGGTATTAAATCCTTTTCATTGATCACAGTAATCAGGAAGATTCATCTGGATCTTAAAGTAGAGCTCAGTAATCATAATCTTGCATTGTTCATACAAGTTATGAACATATCATATGCCTGCAATTCAATCTTCTGCCAGAATAAGTTTCCCATTTATGTTTCATTCGACTCCGCATACCCAACAAGGCACTGGTCTCTACAATTCCATTATTTGAATTCACTCAATTTCTTTACATTTGCTTATTGATCATTTTAGGATTTAGATTAGAAAATTCCTTTTACTATTGCTATCAAGTTTGCTTTCATTTTGTTCACTGTTATCTACCATTGTGGACAAAGTATTTCAGAGGGATAATTATAAGATAAGTATGCACTATTCAGAAAGGTACACCCACCTAGGTCTAGTAGTACTTGAAGAGTAGAAGGTTTAATTGTTTCAAACCTTGTTCTGTTACCCTAAAATGTTGTGAAATCTTGGCAACCTTTCGTGGTTTAAACCTGTGTTTTTGAGAGCTAACAAAATCAAAGGGCTATATACCTATTATTATTTTATTTCATTCACTTTTATGCATTTAGAGTGAGTAGAGTGAATTGAAGCAAGTTCAAGAGTTTGAAGGTGATTTGTGAAGTAGAGCATCCAAACCCTAGTTCCTATTAAGCAAGAAAAAGGTATTTACCAATGTCCAAAGTTGAAATAGATTTTTTTTTCGAATCATTTGAATTCAATAGAAATGGCTAGACGTAATGTAAATAATGTGAGTGAGAAATGCCAACCGAAATTCAAGAAATACCCCATGAAGATATTTGAGAATGACCCACTTGAAACTTTTTTGAGTATTCCATATAGGGTTTTTCCTACCGAAGACACTAGGGAATACATCCACGAGAAAATGGAAGAGTATAACCACATAAGATTCACAGACCTATGGCAGATCAATTGATTGGATATGATTTCAACATCAAACTTGAATATGAAAACCTAGTGAAGAAGCAACTAGATGTTTGTCAATGGTTTCCATGCTTCATTTATGATGATAAAACTAAGTATGTGAGAATGACATTAAGCAAAGTGCATGACAAATTCATATGGACTTATATGCCTGGTTTGATATCTAAGTAAGTTATAAGGGAGACTACTAGAATTTGTGCCACTAGACCTATACCTATACTGAAATTTGTAGAGGACAAGGATGTGATGGAATTAATTGGAGCTACATTTGATCAAAGGGCTCTCACTGTGAACACTATATGGAATCCTACAGTATGGTATGTAGGTATGGTCATTGGATATAAGATATACTACACCAATAGTGAGAATTTTGTTTAACCTACAATAATTCATGTAGCCTATGAAATGGTGGAAAAGGGAAAGGACTATGATTTGTGTGAGTTGCTTAGGTAAAAAATCTTTGAAAACTTGAAGCAAACTAAGGAGAAGAAATACCCCTTCAAGTTTGGTTCTTCAGTAATTTGTTTGTTGTTTTAGTTTTTGAGGGAGCTTCTAGGAAGAAGCAATGTCATATGGGATAAAATCATACCTGTATCCCATGAAATCTTGGAACATCTACACAACATTGGTGATATGAAAAATTAAGATGAGGCACTTACTAGATTCTTTGCAGTATTTTAGAAGAGAATTCATGAAAGGGAGAGGATACCTAATTCTATGGTGGACAAATATGAGAAGGATATCACATTTTTGGTCACAATAGATGAATGTTTTATTGAGTTTATAGAACAAAAACTTGACTGGATTGTACCACTTGGATATGAGATTAATAAAAATGAAGTAGATGGTTATGTTGACATACTACTGAAAATTCCTAAGGACTCTATACAAGAAAGACATGGAACATGTGAGCAGAAATCCTTGGAAGTGCATATGGAGTTGAAAAATCCTGAAATAAAAAAGGTGACAAGGATGGTGAATGACCATCTCAAGGACAAGGGATTCATAGAAGAACAAATATGATTGTTAAGAGAAAAATTAGAGGGAAAAGCAAGCAGAACAAGTGGGTCTTCCAAACCCATAAGATCTAGAAGAACTACTTCCACCTTTTCCCTTTATATTCAACAACCCTCTAGATCAGTTTCTACCACTAGTAGAACCAAGAGAATGAAGACCAGTGCCCTAGTAACATAGGAACCTTAGGTGAAGGATACCACAAGGATTGAAAAGAAAGAAAACCACTCTAGAATCCTCTACTACTGCTACATCCAAAAGAAGAAAAGAGAAAGTTGTAAGAGAAAATAACATGAGTGTAATATCTAAAGAAGAAGAGGAGGATGAAGGTCCTCCATTAATTCTGAAAAGAAATAGTACAAAGAAACAAAGAATAGATATTTCTTATACCTTAGATGAAGAAGAGATTGAGAAGGAAAAACAAGCCTTCTAGATACATATGCATAAGTGGATGGAGTAAAGGAAGAAAAATAAATTAAACATAGTTGAAAAAGAAGAAGAAAAAGAAAACTCTAGAAAGACCACTCAGTCCAATGAAGTTGGACTTATTGTTCAAAGGTATTTTGCATAATGATATTTTGGGTGAAATAGAAGCCTTGTACAAGAATGCAAATGAGGTGGAAAGACCCACAATAATAGAGGCAATCATCAAATACATTGTGTTTATTGAATTAGACATGGAGTTCATTAAGAAGAAGGTTTTAGATGATGTGTGGAATGTCTTAATGAAGAGAAGAAAAGAGGGCACAAAAAAGAAGAGAAGCTTAGATCAGATGTTGACAAGGCCACATTGGCCCAAGTCCTTAGCAAAGAATCCAAAGCAAATGAAGGGTCACACTTCTAATAGGAAGAGAACAAGATCAATTTGAGAAAATATAGAAGCAAACAAAGGAAAATATTACTGATATAGCAAAGAATTATGGCATGATTCCCATTGCCTCTGCTAGTAAGGAACAAGATTCAATACATGAATTTTTTTGGTAAAAGGAAAGTGATGCCTATATATATTGATTTATAAAATATGTATACAAAAGTATATTTCAGATTGCTAGCTAAAAATGGCAATATTTTTTAAGTCTATGCATTCTAAATCTATTGAATCCCAAACAATAACTATATTGAAAAATCCCAAAACATGTTCCCCCAACCCCAGTAGCATGATAATGATGCACTACACATATTCCCTACAATAAATTACAAGATTGTATCACCCCACCCTCTGATGAGGGTCTTATAATAGAAAGGAATTATCAGACTTGAGACTGATTACATTAGTGTTTTAATCCCAATACAAAATATCCAATACCCACTAGAAGCAGGAAAACATTTGACGTTGGAGATCATGCTTTGAAAAAAAATCCAAAATTAACACATTGTTGCATTCATTCTTCCATATACATTGGGAAATTTTCATCTTGACTTTCTTCCATTTTAGGTACAAGTTGCAATTGAAATATTTTATTAGAGAGCAAGCAAACATGAGACCACAAGAAAGCAATTGCAAAATATTTCTTTTATGTCAATTTCCAAACTAGCACAGAGACACCTGCAATTCTTTCTCAAAGCCTTCAAAAACATTCTATCATTATTGTGCTGATAGGCCAATTTTATTGCATCATATATATCTTGATAACCCCAGCATTGTTTTATAATTTTTCATGACAAAAACCCACCTATGAGCCCTTTTCCTTAAAAAATTGTACCCTTGAACCACCATTAGCAAAGCATTATCTTGAAGGAACTGACCCCTACCATATTTTCTAGCAATGCCTTCCAAATCCCTTAAAGACTAACAAAAATCCATCAAATTTGACAAGAAAATAGAAAGCACCTGAGATGGCAACAAGATCCTTTGTGCTTTACTAATTACCTCAATGCCAATCACTGTTTGAATGCAATATTCCACCCGCGGGAATTCTAGCTTGAACAAGATGCCAAGATCTTCATGCGATAGGAAGCCCTCAAAGGGCTTCTCCCACGCTTGAACCCTCATGCAAATGTGGAGATTCTAGGGTTGGTAAGCCATTTTCCAATCAAACAATGTGTCTTAATACACACCACCTCCTAGAAACTACCACTAGTCCTCCTCTCCTAACACCCACGACGGACTTGCAACAACTGTTAAGTCTTCCCAAAGCCATAGAGCTTCACACGTTCCCAAGTAAACAAGAGAGAAGAATGCTAAAAATTTCCCAAATGAAATTTTTAAATGACAAAATAACCATCGAAGGCGATTCAAATATTCACAAGGGATGACAAAATAATGATTAAGCTAGCCAAAAAATCCCTTTCCCAAAGATTTGCACACTTCCCAACTAATAGAATTCATGTGAAGCAGGCACATATATTTATTTGATTTAACCTGAGCACACCCCTTATCATTATGAAACTGAGCACCTACAAAAACAAAGCTACGTTAGTAATAAAACCAACAACCATGAAATGACCTTATCCTTGGTGGAGGCTTGCATCACCAACACGTGAAGAAACCTATGTGGAAGCTTGCATCATCCAGTCATGATCACTATATGAACTTCACAATGCCAAGTCATTTTAATAATTTGAAACAGGACACCATACTCCCATCTCTTATAGCCAATTTATATAAGCAATTATGAGTGGATGACCCTCATAGAAGTTTGCTCTGATTCAATCAAATTTTTTAAAAGATGATATTCTTTTGTAACATCACTAATGCCCAAAAATTTTAACTCTTAACTCTCACAACCCATACTTGCAAGCTTGTCTGCTAGTTTGTTACCTTCCCAATATACATGCGATATTTGAATTTCCTTAAATGAGTCCATTAATAGCCAAACCCTCCTAAGAATGTAGTCAAGCCTCCAATTATGAATCTTTTTTTCTTTGCAAGCGTTGATAATAAGCAAAGAATCCCTTTCAATATGCAAATTATTTAAACCAAGTTATTTTTCCAATTGCAAACCCTGTAGAAGTGCCTTTGCCTCTGCTACATTATTTGTATCATTTGATAAATTCACTGCTTTTGTTGCTAACAATGATCATTTGCAATCACAAATACACATGCCTGCACCTGATAAACCTGGATTTTCCCTCAAAGCCCTGTCAAAATTAAGTTTATGAAACCCTAAACAAGGGGGCATCCAATGAACCTTAGATCTATCAAACTTTTTATTACAAAGATTCTACTGAGAACCTATAAAAGGCATTGAAATGTGCTCCCGATTGCTCAGAAGCCAATTGTCCCAGTTAGTAAAAATGGAGGAAACATTCTTATTATTTTGAACATATGAATTTCACCTCTGAGATATGATTTTCTATTTTGAATTGAATCTATTGAAGATAATGATTTTGATTTCTAAATATCCTCCTATTATGTTCCCACCAAATACACCAAATAACTATTGCTGGGGTCACTCTACAAATTCAATCACATAAAGATGTTTTATAAAGTACCAACCAACTTGAAAACAAATCCCATAAAGGACTAGGCATTGGAAATGAAATATGCAGTTTTTCTTTAATGAAATCCCAACATTCTTGAGATATCTTACAATTGAAAAACAAATGATCCACAAATTCAAAGACCTCTTGACACAATACATACTTGAAAGGTTTTTCAAATCCCAAATTTTGTAGCCTATCACTTGCTAAGATCCAATGTCTTAATGCAATCCATGCAAAACTTCTTGCCTTAGGAAGCTCCATTGAAGTCCAACAAAAGGAATATGCTATGTGAGATTGATCCTAAATTGTGTTTGCAATAATTGATTTATAACCCTCTTTAACTGTATAATTCCCATCTTTGGAAGGAGCCCAAAATATTCTATCAGGGTTATCCAAAATAAAAACAAACCTCTTCCCAAGTTCCTTACGTAGAATAAGCTTTTGATTAGAAGAAATAATTGAAAGAGAGAGGTCCTTCCATATGAATCTACCTGTTGTAGGATCTACTGAATCAACACAATCTTTCAATTTGGTGCCCCATTCCACTAATAGGATTTGTTTCAAATGTAGATTGCAACTTTTGAATGGAGGTAAGAGGAGGAAATCCATTCCATGAATCTTTCCAAACTGAACCTCTTCTCCATTATTAACCTCCTAGGAAAAATAAGGAATAATAACCTCTTTGCAAGCAATGATAAAGTTCCACATAGCTGATCCATTTGGGGGATTTGCAATTGTAAAATTTTTGTTTGAGCTGCCATTATCCAAATATTTATTCTGCATTAAAGAGCACCATTTCAACCTTGGTTTTTTATACATCTTCCATTTCAATTTTTCCCCAAGGGCTAAATTTTTTGCGGAAATACTGTATAAACCAACACCCCCACTATACTTATTCATGCACATGCTATCCAAATATATCAAAGGAACATTCCTTTTTTCATCTATGTTACCCCTCCACAATTTTTTTTTAATAATTTTCTCAATACTGTTGATAACACATTTTGGTGCTTTCAAAACAATAAGATAGCAATTTGGGATAGATGCTAGAACAAATTTAATGATCATTATTTGACCAGCTAAGGACAACCATCTAGCTTTCCATGTAAGAATTCTAGATTTTATTCTTTTAATAATTTTCTGCCAATACTTAACTCTATCTACACCCATGAAGAAAGGAATTCCTAAGTATGTGGAAGGCAACTCAGCTTGTTGGAAACCCAACACTTCAATCATTTTTCTTGAGATGGAGGCTTTTGTGTTAAACAAGTAAATATTGGATTTATTTGCATTAATCTTTTGACCTGAAATTAAAGAATATTTCTGAATAATTTGCTTTACCTATACAGCTTCTTGCAAAGAGGACTTTCCAAATAATAATGTACCATCAACAAATAAGGAATGTGTGACTACAATAAGTGTATTTGGAATAGAAATAGCCTACCATAAGCCTTGATTATGCAATCTCTGAATTGATCTACTTAGTGCTTCAACCATTAATATAAATAAAAAAGGAGACAAAGGATCACCTTGTCTAACTCCTTGAGTGGAATTAAAAAAACCAACTGGAGAACTGTTTACAATGACTGAAAACTTAGCCCCTGAGAAACATGGCCAAATCCATTTGCACCACCTATAACTAAAGCCAAATTTTTGCAACACTTGAATTAGAAAATACTAGTTCACTCTATCGTATCCCTTCATCATATCAAGTTTGATAATGAAGGATGGGATATTGTTAGATTTAACAGAATGCAACATTTTGTGAGCAACTAATGAACCTTCTGGAGTTTCCCTCCTAGGCACAAAACCACCTTACTCTTGTAAAATTATTCTTGATATAAAAGGCTGAATCCTGAGATAAATAGCTTTTGTGAAGATTTTATATATTGTATTGTGTTTTGATATTGGCTTGAAATCTGCAAAAAAAATTGGCTCCTTCACTTTTGGAGTAATATCAATGTGTGTAGTATTGAACTGTTTAATCATTTTCCCTATTTTCCTTGATTCCTCCAAAGCCAACAATATATCTATACCTATAAAATCCCAACACTTTGAAAGAATAATGTTGTGAACCCATCTGGCCCTAGCGCCTTATTAGGTGATAAAGAAAAAATCACCTTCTTGACTTTCTCAAATAAAAATGGTCTTAATAACCATTTATTATCCTCTTCTTGAATTAATGTTGGGATGCTTCCTAAGAGTTCCACTCCTTCATTAGTTGGTTCCAATGATTTATTTTTTGGATCCCTTAGAAGCTGTGAGAAGAATCTAACACCCTCTATTTGAATTTCATCCTTTTTTGTAAGAAACTCACTGAAACTTGAATTTTGAATTGAAAAGATAGTAGCAGATGACTTCTTAATTTGAGATGATGAATGGATTTTTTTTGTATTCCTATCACCCTCCTTAGCCACAACTCCCTTGATTTATCCCACCAATAAATGAAAATATTGGAGTTATTAATACTGAAGAAAATATAGACAGTACTCCTTAGGATATAGATGAACCAATGCAAGGAAATATTGAAGATGAGAATGTTTTTGTGATCGGAGAAGAAACCACAAAGGATGACACTCCTATTCCTCTGGTGACATAGGTGACTATAGATCAAGGAAACCCTAAGCATTTGTTCCTTTGGTAGATGTAGAGCAGAACATAGGTGAAGCTGAAAAACATGATACTATTGATGAGAAAAGGCATGAGAATGAAGAGAATCAAGAAAGAAATAATGATGATGAGAAGGAAGGTGAAGGAGATAAGAGTGAAGAGGGTAAGCAAGGAGAGAAGGATAAGGACGAAGGAGATGAAGACAAAGATGAAGACAAAGATAAAGACAAGACCTCTGGTGAACAAGAAGAAAAGGCAGAGGAAGAAGAAAATCCTAATACTGGAAAGAATGAAGAAGTAGAGAAGTTCAAGGATTTACCTAAGCTCTCATGTGAAACCTCCTCTGATAATCCTTTGAAAGGTCTATTTTCTAAACAGTTAAGGTTCCAATCGGTTGTTTCTTCTCAATTGTTGCAGTTACCCATGTAGTAGGGTAGTGTTGATTTAGATAAGATATATCTTATACATAAGTTGCAGTTAGGTGATGTGTTTAATGCATCAAGATGAAAAGAAATCATTGAAACATATCAAAAGAGTAGTGAATTAATGGATGAAGTTGTTAAGGAATTATAGGAGATCACACCAAGAACTAATGTTGATACGTCTTTGTCCATTGTGGAAAATTTCAAATTATTGATTGATTCCTTTAAGGAATATGCCTTTGGTTGAAAGGACAAGTGGAAACAAAGGTTGAGACAAGGCTTACAGAGAAGAAGCTGATGAATATCATAGAGAAATGTGCATCTGCACATACCAAAGTTGAAGAATGTTTGAAGGAAGTACAAGCCTATGAGGAAAGAGCAAAAACATTGTTTTTGTATTGCATGAAGTGGACAAATGTCACATAAGGAATAAAAGATGAAATGGACTCAATTGAGTCCCAGATAGCTAATGCATCAAGTGCCTATGATTCAGCATTGGATATAGATGATAAGACCTAGACTGCTATAGTGGACTTGCATGAAAAATTCTTCACTTCGTGGAGCCAGAAGGAAGAGATTATCAAGCAGCTAGGGAAGCTAAGGGACTTGGTAAAAAAAAGCACATACCTATCTCAAGTTCCCTTTCTAGTACTAAAAAAATCTCAAAATTAAATCTCAACCCTGGTACTATGGAAGAAGGAGAGGAAACATTGATGGAGCTTGAGTCTCTACAAAAAATGCTTGTAGTAGCGAAGAAGAGCTGGGAAGAAGGTAAATCTTCTTGGAAAGTTGTTCTTCAGAAGCTTCAGGGGTCAACATCTTTGGGTTGACCATTTATATCCTTTCAAATTTTCATGTTTTCAGATTCTTTTGTACATATGCGGATGTATTAGGAGTTTTTTTTAATTTCCTAAGGGGGAGCTAGTTCAATTTGTATATATTTTTAAGGGGAGCACCTTTTCCCTTGATGTCAAAGTGGGGGAGATATTTGTGGAGATATGTTTGAGGGAAGAAGCTTTGCTTTGGCACATGTTTCCGTCAATGACAAAGGGGGATATTGTTGAAAGAATGAAGAAGGTTATCATTAGTGAGTTGTCATTGATGTCAACTCTTGATGCAAACAAATAGCTTCTCACAAAAACCCACAATGCAATGCAAACTTTGTTGCAACAAAGAACACTCATGATACAAAAAAAATGCAAAAAAATTCAATTTTTTTATTGTATCAAATCAACTCATGACAATTACATCAAATGGAAAAATGAAATGCCATCATTGAGCATACAAAAATCTTCACACAATATTAATGAACCATGGCTCTTCTTGTAGCTTCTCCTCGCTGCCCTAAGCTCTCGTTGTTGTTGTTTAAACCTCCATATGACTCTTATCTTCCTCTTCACTTCTCACACACTAGTATCTTATCTTCGCTTCACTAGTGTTGCTCAAATCTGCAACACAAAACCCCCAATTATACCTCTATAGAGGCATCTTTTCTCTTTCCCATTCCTCTCAAACTCCTCATTCCTCCCAAACTCCTTCCCACGTTTTTCCTCAAAAACCCCCAAAAAATGCATTGAAAAACATCAATTATTGCTCCAGAGTGGGTGTCCAAATCTCCCCAAGCATAGCTATGCATATTCTAAGTTTATGCAGCACTAAATGAGACATTTTAAGCCTCCATTAACTCCTCCAACTGCTTTCTTTACTCCCAGGGGTGTTTTTATCTATTCAAGGAATTTTAAAAGCTCTAAAATCTTGATTTTTTTGCTTCTTTTTTGTTCCAAATGCCACCATATGATTTATGCAATAGATAAATAATTAAATATGCAAATAAAAACTGATATTTGACTTACATGGCCTCCATAATACCTTTACAAAATAAAATTAATCAAATTGGTGCTTTGGAAGTGTCGAATCAGGTGCTAACAGGAGAAAAACATGAAATTATCTGATTTGCACAAAAATTGGTGTGAAAGCTTGGAATGGCACCCCATGGACTTCTAGAAAAGGATTTTTTCTCCAACCCTCCAAAATAATGAGATATTAAATTTTTTCATAAATTGTTGATAATTTTTAACAAACTTTTGGCATTCAAATAACCCAAACTAAAAAATATATGACTTTAATTCTTTGGCACATTTCACATGCCACCTCCATGAATGTTCGTACCAAATAATTCTACTCCAATCCTTACAAATTTTCTAGAAATAATTTTTGAAAAATACCTGTAGAGCCTTAAAATGATGATTTGATAAAAACTAAATTTATTCAAATTTGAACACACCAAGAGCTTTCCAAAGTTGAGAGATGTCAAATGAACCCCAAAACACACCAAAAATGAAATTCAAACCTAAAACTTGTTTTGGTTGATGTTGATTTCCAGTTTGCCCAGATGCTCCTGCATCAACACTATATGATGGATGTCAAAATAGAATGATGGATGACTATAGAAGATGTATTTTGCAAAAGAGTTTGATCCACACACCAAAAAAGTTAAGTACTTTTGCTAAGTGTCTACACTGGTAGATTCAGTACACAGTGCCCTTTGGTAACTTGGTCCACATTTGTTCGCCCATACAAATTTTCTTTTGTGATTCTAATATGTTGTTCATGGACATCAATAGCATCTTAATTTTGAATTTCACTTGATTAAGATAAGTGGATCGAAAGTTGCAAGTAACAAAAGATCGACATATAAGGTTTACACAACTTTTTGTGTATTGGCTATAACCTAAATGGTCTACATTGCTCCATGGATTTGAGTTAGACCTTTTGGTTTTGGGATAATGTTAACATGTGTCAAATAATTGTATTCTCCAATTGGCATGATATTTTGAGGTCCACGTGTCCTTTGGTGATGATCAGTTGAAGTATTTTTTCTTTTAAGTCCTATGATTGGCCAACCTAACGTGTGTAAAAGGTTGTAGAGATTAAATATGTGATGTGAATGGAAGAGGGAGCTCTTATAGGTTCATGCTTACCTACATTGTATGTGTTTGGGCACGAAGGCATTGATTTGAATTGGGTGTCGACAAGGCATGTTTTGTATGATTTGGGGTTACATATAATTAGGCAAACCTAATTGATGTTTGCGATGGAGTTTGGTATATATACAAGGTTTATTTGAGCTTATGGTCACGAAATATGAATGTGTAAATGATCCGAATGAAAACAGTGATGCGAGATTGTGCATAGTTGAGCGAAAAAGTTGTGAGTGTTGAAAAGAGGTGTATGAATGTAGAGCAGAGCAGAGATTTGTAATATGAGTTGAATAAAGTGTATTAAGTCAGTGTATTGAGCTTCAAAGGAATTGAATTGAACATATGTTAGATGCACTTTTTATGAATTCAAATCTTGGCTACAAAGCCACTTCTTTCTATCTTTTTTTCTTTGTGAATAGTGATTTCATTTGGACAGTGATTCCACTTGGAAGTGAACCTTTATATAATATCTTATAATCGATTATAACATATTGTGACCTAATCCTCACGGTGGTTTTTCCCTTTTTGGGTTTTCCACATAAAATACTAGTGTTCATGTGTTGTGTGTGTTATGGGTTGTTCATTCTTTCATTTCTTATAACTACTAATTATGCTTTGGTAATTGGATGGCTAATAATTGGATGGTTTATAAGAATACCGATTCACCCCCCTCTTGATATTTTGAGTGTTCAACACTCCTACTATGATACTATCATTTAATTTCATGAATTTTCTTCTTTTTGATGAAATCACTGCCTTCTATTTATAGACCTTTGATGCTTCTCTTTAATTGTATTATGGACTTGTCTAGGGTTTTGAAATATGGATCTTTTCCTTTTTCTATGACTATCCCATGATTTATAAAGACAATCATCTTATTGAATCTTCCTCTTGAAAGGACTGTATTTTACAGGTGATATCTTAGCTTGTCAATATTTCTAAGGTTTGAAATTACTATCATATCTATAAGCCTACTCAATCATGGCTAGGGTTTAGGAAAAGGTTAATGATAGAGAAATCTTGAGCTTTAATGGAAATGCTTTATCTTATTTGAGCTAGGGTTGTAAGATTTTTATGAATGCATTTGTTATATTTATGTTATTTCCTCTTCGAAAACTCCAGAACTTGCTTCCAAAACCTTTCTAGATGCAATAACAAAAATGATGTGCATCTAAACATTTACAATGAAATCTACAAGTATCTCAAGTGGCTATCCCATAAAGTGAAACTTATGAAATAGAAGAGTTTAAATATAGTCAGGAGCTACCTCTTTGACTGTAATCTTCAACATATGTATCCTTGCAACTTGAAGATAATGGAAGGAATCATATTGCCTATATAGACAAGAAGTGTTGCAACCAGTATAGAACTCCTTGTAGCCTCTTCCTATATTCTTCCTCATTCCTAGCTGCCATGAAAAACTCTTAAAATATTGTGTTAATGGTACTCACAGGGTCTGAAACCCTAGGATTGTTCCTCTACATGGTGCTTTCTTTAATAATTTATTTTCTCTTTCGGTGGACTTGGAACCTACACTAATATTTTTTTCATTTTTTACCTCTTTTTTACATGCACATGAGGTTTTATTTTATTTTAGTTTAGGAAATGGAAATTTAGGTAAGTTCTAAAAATTTACCTCCACTCAAACTTTACAAAAGATAATAAAATCAACACCCCATTTTAAGGGAAACAAGGACTCAAAATAAAAGATCATTTGAAGTGTAACGCTCGAAAAATGAAACTCTTAAAACCACAAGTATTACCAAAAATTTTTCACATTCCAAGTAAAGTAAATGAATTTATGCATAGAACGAGAGCTTTCCATAAGAGCTCAAAAGCAAAAGTAGTAATAAATTTCATTTCATGTGTTCAAATGGAGTACATTGCATCTCATTCAATGTTACAACAATGATATTTACATCAATATATATATATATATATATGTCAATAACATATCAATGAGTTTCCATCAATTCATTTATTTCAAGTTACATCAATAACTTTCATCAATACATCTATTTCAATGTTACATCAATGAATGTCAAATAAAGTTACATTAAAAATTAGGCTATGCAAGCCTTTCAAAAATAATACATGAGTACATCTATAGCATAAGAAAAATCTAAACCTCAACCATCGTGACACCACTGGTCTTCTTGCAAGCTAGGGCCAAGAGTGTGATTAAGGCGCCTTTTCCACCCAACCACAAAGTACATGACTTCCCCAGGTTTCTTCCTAACTCGAAGAAATCCCCAACCCTACATGAGGAGCCTAGCAACCTGAAGCAATAAAGCAAGAAGGAACTCTCGATGCAAGCCTGATGCCTATATGCATTCCTAACATGAGAATTACATATTTCTTGCAACAGGAGGTGGCAAAGACCTACATACATTTATTTCTAGGCTTTTATTTCCATCTATTTCAATGGTACATGTGCTTGGCCAAACATAAATAAAATAAATGATAGTTTTAGAAAAGGTAAAACTACCATCTCTATGGATCCACCTTCGGCATCTTGTCCCAGAAGTTTCTCAAAAGAAAATAAATAATGCATTTTCCCACATAAAACTTTCAATCAGTTTTAAACATTTTTACTTATAAGGGTTCCATCAAAATCAATGTCTACACCAAGATTCTCATAAACACACTAGCTTAAGAGAAGTTTCTCCATTCAATTAGTCTTGTAAATCACTTTTCATTCTTATCTAAACAATCTAAATTCAGTCCTTTGAAAAGAACATGTATAAGTTCACAAGTTCTACCTCTTAGTTGAATAATTTGATCAAGATAACAAAATCATATAAATTCAGAAAGAAACTATACTAATCAGCCTTATAAATATGGGATGGAAAACATAGATTACCCACATATTTTTAATGCAAGTGTGTCTAAACTTATATGCAAGAGTACATTAAGCCAAAATGTAGAAGTAAATATAATTTTAATACATAAATTTTACTCACTCTTACTCATATTCACAATTTCACATTTCAGGTTTGGAAACTTGTTTAATATCCAAATGAAGGTAAAAGGATAATAACATCTAGTTTTAACCACCATATTAATATATTCGTGCTTCTATTCAGAAATTATCAAGTCTTATGATAGAATATATGGTTTCAACTTAGTTTTATTTTAAAAATAGCCAATGTAAATGTCAAGATTTATCTATGTATATATATAATTCTTGTGGTGTACAGAGGTATATGTATATATCTGTAGGTGTATATATTTATATGTCTATATATATATATATATGTCTTGCATGAATTCAAGATTTTTAGATATAAATATTTTATTTCCCAGAATTATATGTGTATATTATATATATATGTAAATATATATATATATATATATATATATATATATTACATACATATATACATACATAATCTATAGTTATCAAATCAATGAAATACCATATCTCGATCGCAAGGACTGAGAAAACGCTATTAGATAATAGAAGTAAACACAATTTATAATATAAGGGAAGGCCGACGCCTCCCCCATGGGGAAGGCGTTTCTTGTGAGGGGGAAACGCCACCTCCACAAGCCATGGCATGTGGAGGGCATTGTCCCTCCACAACGTAGCCCCCCCTCCACCGTGGGGGCGTGGCTGGGAGTTCAGCCGCAAATTTTGTATTTTGTATTTTTTATTTTAAATACAGTAATCAAAAGAAGTGCATTGAATTTGTTCTGCGTTTCTCAATTAACTTTCAAAGTTGGATATATATATTTAGATACATATACATGAGAGTATGAGTGTATATATATATTTATATTTTAGAATTTATGTATATAGATTTAATAATCTGGAACGAGATTATGGACATAAATTTGCTAAGGAAAGGAAACCCCAAACTGGTAATAGGGTAATCATTATAGAAGAGTGGTGCATTTTTTTTTCAAATGCATACATTCAAGAAAGAATGGAAAATTTATGAAAATTTCACAGCTTTGTAGACTTCACACAACAAACACTTGAAAATCAATCTTTCAACAATACTATTAATTTTCAAGCACTTGAGAATTATATTCATGGGAAGAGAATTAGAAACCTGGATATTTCACTCCCAGTTGTAGCTGTTCTCCAGTCAAATCTTCTCTCTTTGTTTCTTCTGGGACTTGATTTTTGAAAGAGCTTCTTCTTCTCCTCTCCTTTTCCTGTTACTTTATTAACTCCTTTTTCCTACTAATTTTAAACCTTCTAAAACTCTTGAAAGAAAAGCATTTACTTGGTAGCCATTAAAGTTATTTTGCAGAGTATATTTTCAAGAAGTAAAACAAGAACAGTTATCCCCTCTCGGGAATTCTTTTCCCCTATTAAATTTTTCCTTTTACCGTTTCTAAACCTAATCTTGAAAAAAAAATTAAAATAAAAATAAAATATGACTTATCTTTATGCATTTCATATTATTAAATGAAAATATAAAGAATTTTCTATTTTTGTTGCTCTAAACTCCTCTTCGGAAATAATTACCAATACCAATTTTAAATTACAAGGAAAATATTTATCTAATCATCAAATAAATATCATTTAATTATAAGTTAATTTATATCTCAAAGAATTAACACGCAATTAAAAAATATAATACTCACCCAAATTTTTCCATGCATAATCATTTAAAACAAAATCTATAATTAAATTATAATTAAAATTAATTCTTTTACATTATTAGGCTTATATTTCGCTATTTATTTAATTTAACTAATCATTAAGAAATTTGCAAATAGTCAAACTAAATTTATTCCTAAATGCATCTACATGATTCTAAGTGCTTGTGTGTGATTGAGAGGACATCCTGCTTTATCCTGTCAAGAGGCTAACCTCCTCTCCTTAATCACACCCTTGGTCTTCGACCACTTGTAGCTCAAGTACACTTAGGCACACAACAATAAACTGAATTAGTATCCCATAAAGATATAAATCAAAACGATATAATACATTAATTCAAATATTTCTATTCTATTTTGCTTCATTTTCAAAGTAGAACACATTCAATACTATTCAACTTTTCATAATTTAAAGCAAAAAAATTCATATTTCATCACACCAAAGCACCATAGTATTCATTATTACTCTACCACACACATCAGATCATATAACAAATCCGCACAAAACCAAAAGCAACAGCATCAGAGTTCGAGACATGACATGAAGTCCAAAACTTTAGTAAATTTCCAAAGATTATTAAGAAATAAAGACTTGAGAAATAGATATTATAATTATAATTATAATTATATTAATAAAACTAATAGAAAACCTACTAAATTAAAACACATGAATCCCTTAGAGGAAAATCACAACTATGTTCAATTCATTGCAACCTCTATTAAAGTAAATTAGATTCAAACCTTTTTCACTAATAGCCATCAATGTCTCATCGTACAATCCAAGGAATATCTCACAAAAAAAATTGGAACGGTTTTTAGGAGATGGCATGATGACCATTGAGACCTAAAATTTTGACCATCATATTAATGGTTGAATGGGTTGCCTTCTTTTTCCACCACTAGAAGTACATGTGAACTTGGGCCTTTAGAATGAATAATTATTTCTTGGTAGGGAAAATCCAATTGGGTAGTTGCAAGGTCTTATCAAGTCATTAAAGGTGATTTAGGTCATGTAGAGAAGTTGGTGGGAGTGAATAGTGCAAAATATGAGAGTTAACAAAGTTTCAAGGATCAGGGGTTGGGCATACTTCATAATCCAAGAAAATAGGTAAGGATATCACTACAAATCCAAATCTAAAAGGCTATATGAAGGAACTTATAAGGAGTTGGGGACTAGAGCTACCAAGGAATTGCCATGAAGGAGCACAAATAGAAAATGTTAAAATTTACAATCATAGTAAGATAAATAGTGATGAGTGTCAATGATTAGAGTTTGAGGATGTATGACACCTTATACTAAATTAGATGGATTCCAACATCTTTAACTTTGATAAGGCACGTGAAAAGAAATTTCAAAATTTAGTGACTAGGTATACAAAGGAAAACATATATGACAAAAGAGATGGACAAAACTTTGGCTCAAAAAGGTAACTTAGTGCCAAATGCAAAGTTTCAATGAGACAAGGTTCAATGAAGGAATACTAGTAAGAGGAAATCTAAAACTTTGACAAGTAAACTAGATGAAGGTAAGGAATGAATGAAAGTGATGTTGGGAAGGAAAAATTCAAATTTTTGATAGAGAAAATGAAAAGAATGGATAAAGGTATGCCAACATAGGAGATTTTGATATCTCGATAGAAATAAAGAAAATAATGGAGTTAGGAAAAAATGCATGCTAAGAAGGGAAACTCTAATTTTTTTATGCAAGCACAAACCTTAGAAATTTTAAGAACACAACTTGCACACTTAGATTATTTAAGATTTTACAATATTCAACATATTGATTAGCATGCATGGAATAGAAAAACACAAAACAAGAAAAAATCACAAAGGTAATACCCACTTATACTCTCTTAGATTGATTATAAATCATGGTTTGAATTTGTATCATGTGAGCATAGTAAAGAGAAATGAGACACAATAAATGGGGTGTCAACATTTGCTCTAGTTGGGGACATATGTCCCTTGTAGCTACATCAATAATCTAAAAATTTAGGAGCATACCAACATAGGGGATAAAAAAAGATAGACCAAGACAACTTTGTGTTATCATAATCAAATAGAGATCATCATTACACAAAGACACACGCAACATAAGACTTGAATGACAAAGTACAACATGAACAAAACAAAAGGATAAATATGTGTGCAAATAATAACTAGAATTCATCTTTTAAAAAATTAGTGCTTGATATGCTAACCATGAACTAATAGCTCCAATAGTTTTCAATCAAGACTCTGAAGGTAAAAATTAACTTTATTATATCTTTCAACAATTTGACAAGGTCCAACCCACAAGACTAAAAAAAATCATGTTTTATTTTATCTTCTAAGTTAGAATTCCACATGAGAAAAAGATCCCCATCTAAAACTCCATTTAAACAACCTTCTTAGAAAAATATACTTTATTTTCTATTTCTTTAATAGATTCATCTCTTTTTTCAACTTGGTCAATTCATGAACTCTTTGGGAAATGGAATACTCTTCTTCACCCTCAATTGTTACAATAATTTTTAAACTATAAATTCAAGGCCAATTGGAAAGTAGCCCTTTATTTCATAAACTAGTTCAAACGAAATTTCCCAGTAGCCTTCTTTTAGGTTTATTTTATTTTCCTTAATGCTTAAGCTTGTCATCTAACCCTTTCGTATTGCATATAGAATCTTTATGATGATATTCAAGATAGATTTGTTGTTGGAGTTATCCTCTCAATTTCCCTATAAATGATAAGGGGATAGATGAGTTAGAGCTATCCTATATTGATAACGCATATCAATGGTCACAATATTTGAAACACATTGTATTATTATCAACTATTTTTTATGGCACCCCAAATCATATGATGAAATTATTTAGTAGAAAATTAATCACTTCTTTTGATGTAGAATTTTATATAGGGATTTTATCCACCAATTTAATGTTGTAATTGGTAGCCACCAATATCCATTTATACCTTTTATATTTTCAATAATTATCCTTAACAAATATGGCCATGAGGGGAGTACACCTGCAAAATACATCTTACTATAGAACCTCTAGCAATCATCACATCATTTGAAAAACTTGGCCCCATCCTTGAATAATGTGGAATACCGATATTCTACTCTCATAATATTAAATGTCCACCATATAGTCCTTGGTGGAATTCTTATGCAACTCTTTTAGACTAATCACTTTCCAAACTCTTGAGGAATATACTATAAAAGTTTATCCATGTTAGTTGACCTTGTAGCAATACACACCTCTAATATGTTAGATTCAATGTTCTTTTCTATTTATCATATAGTTCTAGTGAATGAATTAGATTCTCTAAATAAAACACAATATCCTTGTATCAAGGATAATATTTCAAATGAAGAGGGGAAAAAGTCAATTGGTCCACTTTGATTGTATCCAAATTTGTATAATCCATTAACCTAACAAGGTTATAATCTATAACCAATTAGCTCCTAGATCTTTTTTATCCATCTACACATTTTTTATGATGCCTTTTTTTGCACAAAAATGTCTCTAACTATTGTATGTAGTAAAGAGATGGTTGTTAGAATTAGCTATGGAAATGGAAATCACAGAGAGAATATGAATATGACAAGAATAAACTATATTCCTATCAATTATTCAAATATGATTCAATGTGATGTACAATGTATGAGAGACCCCTTGGTTATATAGCCAAGGTGAGACATAAGATAACATAAGATTATGACAAGTCTCTTAATCTTATGATATGAGACAACTTATCACAACTACCTAGGTCACATGTGTTACAAGTCAAAAGATAAGATAACAACTAATGAAAACTAACACTTTCTAGAAAGATTCCTAGGACCTAAGTAAAATTAACCTATAAATAAGTCCCCTATTAATGAATTAACTAGGTACACGAATTTATTTACACCAACACCCCCCCTTAAGTGCAACTTAGGGAGTAGATGATTATTATGAAAATGACAAAAAGATGGGTCCTAGCTACAAGGCCATGTTAGGTACCCATGTACAAATACAAATGAAATCTCTCACAAACAGAGAAAAGGAGAAAACCCAGATGGACAAAAATCCTCCCCAAAAGAGAGATGAAATACAAAACCAAATACTCTCACCAATGAATGAGAAAGACAAAACCCCATGTGAGGAAAAATTCCCCCCATAAGAGAGAAGTAGAAGAGAGACAATGCAACCCACCCTCAATGATGAGTCTCCTAATGATGGTAGAAGCTCGATAATGAATGTTGAAGATGATCCAATCTCACCAAACAATGTTCCTCCCCTTGGAAGAAACAAAACCATGAATGTATGCAAGAGTTCTTCCCATTCTTGAAAGGAAGATGAAGGAAGATAGATGGTGTATGATGTCTCTGAAGCATGCTCAAGTGTCTCCATGTTGATGATGAAAGCTAACACACTCCAAATAGGTGTTCTAGGCCACATGGTTGAAGAGGACAATCCAAAATCTAGTAGAGATTAATGTAGAACACAATCCAAATACAACGATATCCCCTCTGAAGACAAAGAATCCTCCTCAAAATGTTGTCCAAAAGTATCTGCAGTCATGTAAATCTACAAAGAATGATCATTTAGATAATGAACAAGAGGGTCAAAGTGTTCCCTCACAACAAATGAAGAAGGATCATCTCCATCAAAAAGAAGATGAATGTCATCAATGATGTCTCCCAAATATGCAATATGAGACTCCACAAACAAGTTTGAAATGCCTATCAAGAAGCCATCACAAGTTACCAAATTTGAAAGACTATGAATATCCTACTACAATAATCAGAAGAAGCCAAAACTATGGCAACACAAGCATTCTTAGGTACAAAAATATAACATGAAGGAGATGATATCTTAGTTCATATCATTTGAATACACCTATCATCCCCCATTGTGTCCTCAAAATATGATTAAGTATGAAGAGTAGATGATTCTACCAATGTTGGATTACAAGAGTCTTCAACCTCAAAATTTTAACTCATAGATGAAGAAGATGAACCCTCTAAATTTGGATTAGTTGCCATAGAAACTAAAGTCTCAATAGATGTCTCTATAGGAGAAGAAGGTTTTGTGTCATCAAAACTAACATACCTTTCCCAATGAGAGTTTTTTAGCTGTTTTATCATCAATAGGTCAAAAATATGAAAGTGGGACAAAAAAATCCACAACAAGATCCTCTAGGAATGGAGGTTCATTCAAGTCTCCATACATCTCCCAAAGTTTGGTCATAAGGTCACAAGGGATCTCAATACCATCAGTGGCCATTTGTGTATCAATATCACAACTACAACCAATTACTCCTAGGATATGTTCTATTTTCATGTTCCACACAACTCTCTTCCATTTTGATGAAGTTTTAGGAACCAATCCATAGAGATATGGAAAAAGATTAAGCCACCTACAATATGTTAGGATTCCATCTCGCCAAGACTTAAAGTTCCATCGATTTAACCTTATTACAATAGGATGATTTTTTATGCCCATATTAAACTCCTCTCCTCAATTTTAGTCACACAATAGACCAATCAAGAGACATAAGGAAACAAAGGAAAAATATTACCCCTCAAATTACTTAATCATGAAACCCCCCAACAAATATGATTTGTGACACTTTATACTTAGTGCGATTACAAGTGCCACTTGCCAAAAACAAGGTGGTCTTGATCTTGGTACATGCAAATGCCAAAATTAAGCCACAAAATCAAGTACAATTTTTGGTACAAAATAAGATCAATCTGATCATACCACTAGAAATTATACAAAAAATTATACACTTTAAAAAAAAACTACACCCAAAAATGTTACCATAGGAGCAAGATAGAAGCTCTTGAAGTTCCTAAAATGAGGATGAAGCAGCAACACCTATGAGAATCTGAAATTTCTAGAAAAATAAAAATCATATTGCACCACCATGTAGAGCACAAAATTCTACCCCAAATAAAAAAAAATTGCTCAAAAAAAGGAGTCAAAATGATTGAGTTATGGCCCTCTGAAGTTTGCTTGCAAAATAAAAAATGTCAATGGAGAGGGGCAAGAAAATTTCCAAAGAGTGCTGATGTCATGCCAACATAAGAAAATTGCTATGTTAAAATTGATGGTCAAATTCCTATCACTAGTCGGCAAGGGTTGGCCATTCGTTGAGAATATTTCTGAAATATTCCATTCACCGGTGGTCTAGAATCTTCTAGAATCATGGTGGAATCTCTAAGATTCCCATCGAAATCTAGCAGTAGAATCTAACTTTGACCAGTGGAATCGTCTTCAGTCGATTGGAATGATTTACCTGCCAAAAATTTTCTGAAGTCATTGGTTTCTTTAATTCACTATTGCCTGTTTTTATTTATACCACTAGCTTTTTATTATTTATGCTAGTTTTTAGAATGGCGGGTGTCGAGGTAGGCCTATAGGAAGCCACGTGGCTCCTACATGGCAAGCTAGAACCCTGCAATTGCAAGGTACGAGGGTCAGGTCTACGAACCTGTACCCTCTGCCTTATATTTTATTTTTAAAAAAATTTGCAATGATTTAAATAATTTTTTTAGGAAAACACTTTACCAAACCAAAAATTTTAATAAAAAATTTTCACCTCCAAATATTTTACTCTGACCCATATGACTTTTTTCTACTACTATAATAATGACGTCTAGGGGTCGTACGACTCTCTAGGATTTTTTTTGGCCTCAATGGACAACTTCTCCGCTTTGGACGATTTGACAATCAGTCTTAGGGATTTTGGCCCTTCTGGATGCTATGGCAGGGTTAGATTTGACCCCAAATGCTCCAAAAATGCAGCTACCTTTCGGATCTAGCAATCACTCTTTAGCTTCAAACCCTCATAGATTTGGCCTCATATGTCCAATTTGGATGAAAAAAAAGGAAGAACCAACTTTCTCAAACCCTTTGAACTCAATGGTGAGTTCAAATTTGCACCAACAAACTTCGATTTGAACCTGCAATAAAGACGAAAAAAGAGGAACCCCCAAAAAACTGGTATTTCTATTTGTTGATGCTGAAAATGAGGAAACTAAATGAATCTAAAACTAGAATCAAAACACTTTCAACATCACATCAATGAAGCCTCTCCTAAATGAAAGAAAATGCAAAAACATAATACTAAACTACAAAAAACCAAAACATGAGCATTCAAAGGAAAAGTAACTCCATTGCTCTCTTATCATCAAGATCTTAAATTACACATTTGATGCTCTCATATTTTCACAAGCACAAATATATCAAGAAGCTATGATGAACATATGTAAAGATTTTGTGACTAAAATCAAATATGTATGTCTCATGGTGAGCAGAAAGAGGGTTTATATAGATGTCCTGACATGATAGATTCAAGTTATGGGAGAAATGTGGGATTAAAAGAGTGAAGTAGAGAAATAAATATTTATTCCATATTGTTTGATTTAATGTAATTGATGAGAATGAAATAAATAAATGGGAGAGTTTATGATATCATGGAGGTTTAGGAATTTAGAATTAAATTGGATTTGTGAATTAGATGAATGGTTTAATCAAATGGATACATATATGAAAATGCAAATGATTCAATGAAATATGCAATGGATAAATATTAATGCATGGATATTTTAATGATTATGTGGATAGAGTGTGTATGAAATGGATAGATGGATAATTGATTATGGATAAATGACTATAATATTTTAATGATTTAGGTGAATTAACGAATAAATAGAGGAAAATATTAAATGAATTAATTAAATAGATAATAATATCCATTTAATTAATAGAAGAATAATAGGATGACTGTGAGGATAAATTCTAAGCATCCATATTTTTCCCCTCTTTGAGACAATGTATCTTGTCATGTTGTTTCAAAGAAAAAAAGATTGATTAACTGATACATGCCCCAGGGATATCATAGTAAGGATGATGATAAGGATGATATGCCACCTCGAGAGATTGATCGAACAAGTTGTGATAAGATTAATCTCTCGATAAATCACGGGGAGAATATTTGATAATTGATATTTTGTGGGTGATTAAGCAGAGATGCACATTTGATGAAAATGCACAACTAATAAGCGAAGATGTACATTTGATGAAAATGCAGAACTAATAGGCGTAACTAAACAATTGATGGAAATGCTTGGTATAGCTAGGTTGATAAACTAATTGAGCTAATTGAGATTGATGCTTGAGAAAAACAATGATTTATTAATAGATTGAGTGATCAGGGAGCATTGGAGTCCCATGCTAAAAAAACAAGTTGATTGATTTGATATTTGGATTAAAAGACAGGTATCTGTTGGATAAAGCAATTAATTGATCTTTGAGATAAGAAGCATGAAGAAAAATGAAGTGATGAAGGAAATGGATGATGGAAGAAATGATGGATGAAAAAGGGATATGAAGGAAATGAAGGTGATAAAACTTCTTGTGCTTTACATAGTACTTAATCATCATAGAGCTTATTATTTCACAAATTAGTATAAGCGTCTAGATAACATGAACGTCTAGATGACCTAAATACTATTTGTGTTTTGATTTAGCAATAAAGTATAAGCATCTAGGTATAAGGACCTTAGATGACTTGAATACTTATTTCATGGAAGACACTATCAGACAAGGAATTCTCTCATCCACACTAGACTCATAGGTCCTCGATGATTTTAGACAACCATGTCTTAAGACGAGTCATCCTGTGAATAACAAACAATCCACATACAACAAACAAGTGAACATGCCCCATCCTTGCCTCTCTAGTCCAAGACATCCTCAAGAAGCTAAAAGACATGCCACCAGAGATAAAATCATAAAATAATCAAAGATCGGCAAAAAAACAGGCATCATGCTTCAGTGTAAAACCGATTTTTGTCATAGTTTATGCATTTGGTTGGATTTGAAAGATTGATTGGTAAGTATGTTGCAACGTCTGCTTGATTTTCAATCTAGGCATGTTTTGATTTTGTTGAAGTTCAAAGTTGTGTGGTGATTTGAAAGTATCACTATTTTGGGATTTTTGAAGTTATTTGTTTTTTTGGATTTTGAAATATTTGATTTTTATGGATTTTTGGAATGTTTTGATTTTTGGATTTTGAATATTTGATTTTTTGGTTTTGGAATATTTGATTTTTCTGATTTTTGGCATATTTGATTTTTTGGATATTTGGAATTAATTGATTTTTTGGATTTTGGCATATTTGATTTTTTTGGAATTTTTGAAATATTTGATTTTTTTGGATTTTTGGAATTTTTTTTTTTTTGGATTTTTGGAATGTTGGACTAAGGGAACACTAAGAGGGGGAGGGGGGCGCGGGTGAATCAGTGTTCAACAATTTTGACTTTCAATTTAGATCTTAAATCATTTTTAGCACATGAACAGAAACAAAGATGCAAGCACATAAACAAGATAATCAAGACACCATAACACCAATATTTTTACCTGGAAACCCTATTAGGGGAAAACCCACAGTGGAGGTTAGTCCACAATCTTATACCTTGTTAAAAGTATAAAAAAAAGGGAATGCACTTGCATTTAGGCACACTACCTAGAGCTCACTACTCAAAATAAGAAAGGCTCATTTCCTTACAAAATGTTTGTGATTACAACAAAAATGAATTGAGAAGATAGCATCTACAAATTCCTGGATTTAGTTCCAATGAAGCACATAAAAAATAGATTTTGGACCTTCTGTCCAATTCACACTTCTGCTCTGCTATGTTCTATTCTACTACAACAACCCTTCTGCTACACAAGCAAAAATTCATTCAATAGATCTTCTAATGTACGCTCATACAACTGCTTTGAACTTTTTCACACACACACCTTCTTACAACATCATGCACACTTACAAAAATGAATTACCGATCTCATATATATATCTGCTAGCAAATATTTTAATCACTTAAGTCAGCTTCAACAAAACATGAAATATTCTCTAACAGTCAGCTCAAATCACCAATTAAAATTAATGCGCACCCACACAAGTCATCTAGACTATAGCTAGGACCCAAATAAAAATTCCCAACACAAGAAATATTAAAACAACTACTCCTTATACATCCACGACATGCTATATACACCAGGTCAGCCATAATGAGAAAATAAACAATAAATCATTCTACCGAATCTCTTAACTCATACACCGATTGCTACAACATCGCAAAATTTATCAATAAGGTAACATACAAGCTTGGAAAGCTTTCCTAGGGGTCCACAACACAAAATGGTGATCTAGTGAAGCATTCAGATCGACTGGTTGACCGAATACCTTGTTCTTCATACTTTTTGTCGGTAACACACTGCCTACTACAATTTCTGCCGGTGTAAGTAGATCCTGATCTACGGACTGAGATAAGGAATTTAGTTGCCATCAATGACAACACTAGAAGCCATAAAAAATCTCCCAAAGCCATATGCCAACAATCTCCCCCTTTGGCATTGATGGCAACACTTAGTGAAAAATGACTAAGTGTCGGAACCAAAACTCAAAACTTCAAAACTCATAAAAAACATTGCTCCCCCTTTGGATGTCAAGGCATTTTTCATTGCATTCTCTCCCCCTTTGACATCGATGAATTTTTTTTTACTTATCTCCCTCCTACTACACTCTCTCCCCCTTTGTTGATGCAAAAATTGATCAAAAATTGAAGAATTGCAACTGCCACTCAAATCAAAAAAATATTTTATACTTATCTTTCATCTCTGAAAGAAATTTCTTCCAAGCATCTACTGCAATCCCAAAAATTGTTATCAAATTGTTATTTTTTGATGTCCTGTTAATAACATGAACAAGGGATTCAGGAATGGTAATGGCTTCTTCCAGCTTTTCTCCAGTCTGTATTCGGTTTGATCCTTCACTTTTTAGAAAGTATCCATAAGAGTGTTCTTGGAAAAGTGAACCTTTGCATGCTCAACCTGTAACTCATGGATTTTCTTCCTAACTACTCCATCTTGGTCCTAAAACATATCGTAATCTTGACCAATTTTGATTAACTCATTCTCAATTTTCTCCAACTTGTCCTTGTATTTTCCAACCACATGAGGCCACCTAAGACAATAATTGTAGATCTTATTTGTTGAGTCAATGTATTGTCTTAACACATTCTTTTTATTTTTCAGTTTGGTGAGAGATAGCCTAAACTACTCCTTCAGATGTAAGATTATTTCTTCTTCTTTCCTGTCCTGAGTCACATAAGCCATAGCTTCCCTGATACATTCAATTAATTCTTCTGGAAGTACATTCTGCAAACTCTCCAATTCAATGTTATTGTCCACAAAGTATTTTCCTAGAGTGTCCTCAATGAAGTCTTATTCATATGATGGTTCATTTGTCCATGTCACCTATCTTTTGCATTCCATCTTCTTCCTAAACAATCTGCAACATTTTTTCTTTGAATAAATCACCTTCTTCATTGCTTTCTTCTGCTATTATCACATCTGGTTTAACTAGTTTCAGTTCATCTCTTGGTGTGTATTCATCAAAATCTTCATCGATTATATCCACAACCATCTGCTCTTTACCTTTTCCCTCAACTTTTGTTGACTTAGGTGTCTGAGGAGTGTCATCAACTAACTTTCTTGCTCTGTTCTACTTTTTATCATCCTTACCGGAAGAAGATCCAACTTCAACTACTTTTATCGGGAGTGGAACACCACCTACTTCAAATTTTCTTAACAACTTTCTAAAGAAGTTTTCATAAACTTGTTCACCATTTTCAAGAGTGTTGAAATGCTCAAAGATTTGCTTACAAATGGGTATATTTTCCTTCCATACCACATTATCATTCTGAGGTAAGAAATTCATAAAATACATCACAATGCATATAACTAGGGTACCAAACCTGAAAGAGTAATCTATATCCTTCGTCAATTGCACATTTTCCATCAATTGATCCTTCAACAATCTACATAGATCAAATTCTCTGTCTTCCATTATCATTTTGTGAGCAATGTAGACTGCGCCTGTAGAGGTTGCTCCTTCCCTATTTCTGAAGAAAATTTTGTACAAAATTCCATATGCAATGTACCTTGTCAATGGATCTTTGATCGTTGTAATTACCGGAGCCCTCTAATCTCCTTTTACATCGGTTAGGGTTTCGAATTCAACATTTTGAATCGACTTCTTTTTTAGGACATCTCCAATATTGCATAATCCTATTAGATTTCTAATTACATCCTTTGAAATTTGATAGGGTTTATCCAGAGTAAGGATATCATCATCCAATCTATTCAAGATAAACCGAACCACTTCCGCATTGGCGAAATAAGGAAACTCATTCCAAATGTCCAAACTCTTATGTTTCACACCTTCAAGCCACTTCAATTCACTGGTTGGTAACAAATTTCTTACATCCCTAACCTTCCAACTACTATATTCATCCAAAGTCATTGTTCCTTTGTTTTGCTTCATTTTCTATACCGAGAAAGGTTTTTCTATGGAGCACAATTTAGAAATTTTACAAATGAATGGAGTACCTGATAAATTCATCATTGAATTTACTTGACTTCTTCAAGATTTTGCTGCAAAATCTCTCCTTCTCTTTTACTTCGATACAAGGTGACAAATGAAGGTTCCAAACACCCCTTTTATAACTTCGCACACCTAACCTTTTAGCCGCATTAAATACTTTTCCCTAGGAGTTTTGGTAACTCTGTTTTCTTATACAACAAGAGAAAGATTCATCTGCAGATCTTCTACAATTCATATTTTTTCAAAAGCGATCACTGATGCATTTGCAAACTTTTACCAGAGCTACTGACAGGGGATCAAATGATTTTTCTTGAAAAAAAAAATCCCCCTAGGCCAAAGACCTGAGATCAATTTCCGGAGGGATTACTAGAGGGAGCTTTTGGTATTGTCTTATTTCCTTCATCAGATTCACTCTTCTTTATCCCTGTTTTCTTCATTTGATCTCTTATCTCTTCCATAGATGCTTTTCCTTTTCCTTTGTCATCTTTCTATAAATTTCTTCCTTGATATACCGGACCTCTTCTGTCCATGTTTTTATTCCTGTAGAATCTTACAATGTGACCAAATTTGTTACAGTTGTAGCATATTGGATTTTTTTGTTTGAGCCATTCATTCTAGTAGTTTCCCTTTGATCTACATTGATTAGCAACATGCCCAAATCTTCCATAGGTGTAGCATTTAACATTCCTTGCACTAATAGACATACTTTTCCATTCGGTTGACTTGTGACCAAACCTATTACAACTATAGCACTTACCAGGAAATTATGGACTACTAGAATTTATCTTACTTCTACACTGAGAAGCCATAGGTCCAAATTTATTACAAAAAAATAGTAACCATTAAAATTATGAGCATTGGGTTACCTTACCGGATATCTTCTGCCTTTGTTCTTCTGAGTTTTCTTTTCAGAGTCCCTTTGTTTAGATCCGAAGCTCTCATCTTTCACATAGCCAAGACCTCACTTATCATTTGCATCCTTTTGTCCTTTAGTCATCTCATCGATCTTAGCAGAACTGAACCTGAACTTCTCCTTAAACTCATTTGTAGTAGCAATCTCATCTCTTAGAATAACTATCTATCTCTCAAGCTCTTGTTCATTATTTCTGGATTGTTGCAATTCAATCTCTAGCTGAATGAATCCACTATTAACTCTATTGCATTCTTCAGCTTTTTCTTTCAAGGACTGACCTAGATTCTCCTCATTCTTCTTTCTTTCTTCAATCTCTTTAGTTAACTTTATTGCCACATATTCCATCTCAAGCTTCAGAGTAACATTATTTCTAGCAAGTTTTTCACATTCTTCAGTTATCTCTTTTATAGTCTGATTCAGGTGAACATCTTCCAAGTTTTTATTTTCTTTCTACTTCAGCTAATCACAAAGTTCCTTCCTCTTTTCTCTTGACTCATTGATTTTATCCTTCAGTGATTGAATGAATTTCTCAGCATCCACAAGATTTTCTTTTAATTCCATGACTTTTTCTTTAGACTGATCGAGATCATCAAGTGCCACTATAAGCTGCTATTGAAGACCACTAGAGTCCATTGTAATCCAAGATCCACCTCAAGCTGTTAAATTTCTGAAGAGGAACCTGATTTTATACCAATTGTTGGACTTAGGGAACACTGAGAGGGGGGGTGAATCAGTGTTTAGCAATTTTAACTTTTGATTCAAATCTTAAATCATTTTTAGCACATGAACAGAAAAAAAGATGCAAGCACATAAACAAGATGATCAAGACACCATAACACCAATATTTTTACATGGAAACCCTGTTAGGGGAAAAACCATGGTGGAGGTTAGTCCACAATATTATACCCTGTTAAAAGTATAAACAAAAAGGGAATGCACTTGCATTCATGCACACTACCTAGAGCTCACTGCTCAAAATAAGAAAGTCTCACTGCCTTAAAAAATGTTTTTGATTACAACAAAAATGAGCTAAGAAGATAGCATCTACAAATGCCTAGATTTAGTTCCGGTGAAGCACATAAAAACATATTATGGACCTTTTGTCCAATTCACACTTCTACTCTACTCTGTTCTATTCTGCTACAACAACCCTTTTGCTACACAAGCAAACATTCACTCAACAGATCTTCTAATGTACGCTCACACAACTGCTCTAAACTTTTTCACACACACACCTTCTTACAACATCATGCACACTTACAAAAATGAATTACTGATCTCATATATATATCCGCTAGCAAAGATTTTAATCACTTGAGTCAACTTCAACAAAACATGAAATATTCTCCAACAGTCGGCTCAAATCACCAATTAAAATTAATGTGCACCCACAAAAGTTGGCTAGACTATAGCTGGGACCCAAATCAAAATTCCCAACACAAGAAATATTAAAACAACTTCTCCTTATACATCCGCGACATGCTATATACACCAGGTCGACCATAATGAGAAAATAAACAATAAATCATTCTACCGAATCTCTTAACTCGTACACCAATTGCTACAACATCACAAAATTTATCAATAAGGTGACATAAAAGCTTAGCAAGCTTTCCTAGGGGTCCACAACATAAAATGGTGATCCGGTGAATCATACAGATCGACTGGATGACCAAATACCCTGTTCTTCATACTTTCTGCTAGTAACACACTAGTTACTTCAATTTCTGCAGGTGTAAGTAGATTCTGATCTGCAGACTGAGATAATGACTTTAGTTGCCATCAATGACAACACTAGAATCCATAAACAATCTCCCAAAGCCATATGCCAACATGGAATATTTGATTTGTTTGGATTTTTTATGACTTTTTTCCATTTTTTTGTATTTTCTTAGGACCTTAAAAGAGTGTACTCTCTGAAGTACTCAGGTATAAAACCTGTAGATATGCATACTATTGATGGGATCACTAAGCAATTCACCTTTTGGAGTAGATAACTGGTATGCCTCTAATCCATACACAATAGTGATAACGTATGGACCCAACCAGTTAGGCTCAAATTTACCCTTATTTTCTCTATCTTGTTGATTGCAAGGATTTTCATGAAGGAAAAGATCCCCAATCTTGACTGTACATGGTTTTTCTTTGTTCATCCAATAGTTCCAATTCCTGCAAAGGAGAAACTTGGTAGTCTTCATCACTGATTTGATTGTGCAAGGATACTTGCAAAGAAGGCAACTCAACCTTGATGTGAAAGATGGCTCAGATCCATAGAAAAGGGAATATGGGGTAGCACTTGTGGGAGTGCAGACACTCATGCGGTAAGCCCACAAGGAAAGATTCAGTTGAACATGCCAATCTCGACTAGCTTCATTGACCATATTTTTAAGAATTTTGAGAATGGTCTTGTTAGAGGCCTCAACCTGACCGTTACCTTGAGGGAAATAAGGTGTAGAAAAATGATGTTGTATATGGAATTTCTCATAGAGTTCATGGACACCTTGATTGAATAGATGAATGTTATCTATAATAATGGATAAAGTAACTCCATAATGGTAGATGATATAGTTCAGTATGAAAATAGCTATTTGCTTTCTAGTAATGTGGGTGAGGGGAAAAGCTTCAATCCATTTTGTGAAGTAGTCTGTGGAAACGAGAATGAACATATGACCATTGGATGAAGGTGGATGGATCTTTTTCATGAGATTGACTCCCCACTAATAAAAGGGTCACAGTGTAGCGAGTGACTGCAATTCTTGTGTAGGAGCATGTATCAAGTCTGCATGTTTTTGACACTGCTTGCATTTTTTAACAAATTGATAAGCATCCTTTTCCATTTTACTCCAATAATAACCCATACGCAAGAGTTTCTTGGCTAAGGTAAAAATGGTAGAATGTGCCCCACATATACTTTCATGTATTTCTCGTATAGTAGTTTTGACCTCATCATGCTCAAGACATCAGAGTAAAGTACCATTGAGACCTCAACAGTATAGGGTATCGACTAAGATTACATAACAGGAGATTTGATAGATAAAGGTTTTATGGGATTTATTGGATAGGTCTCATGGCAAGATGTTATCCCAGAGATAGGTATAAATATCCCCATACCATTGAGAATTAGGACCAACAATAATAAATATCATTTCAGATTGTGGTACATTATAAGCAGGTTCCAAAAGAGGCTCTACCAAGAACTCACAGTAGGTAGCATTGCTTGGAATTTCTACAAGTGAACTGATTGTTTTCATTGCATCAACGACTATGTTACTATCTCGAGGGTTCTGCTCAAAATAAATTGATGTGAAGTAGGCCTTGAAATCATCCACCATTCTTTTGTAAGGCATCAATTTTTCATCTTTTGTTTTATAGTCATCATTAACTTGTCTGATCACTAGCTGAGAGTCACTAAGGACACATAACTCTAGGATTTTCCATTGCACAACCATACAAAGCCTAGAAATTAATGTCTCATATTTTGCAATATTGTTGGTACATGGAAACTGTATCTTATAAGCTTTAGGTATACAATCCCCTTGTGGGGTGACAAAGAGAATGTCAACACCAAAACCACTTTGTGTGAAGGATCCATCAAAAGATAAAGTCCAAATATGTGTATATTCCATGTTGAAGATTGATTCATCAAGAAAATCTATAATAAGAGGATGATAAACTTGTAGGAGCATCGGTGAGTTCATCTACTATAGCTTTTTCTTTGACTGCTTTTCTTTCTATGTACTCAATATCAAACTCACTAAGAATCATCACCCATTTAGCCAATCATCCTATGAGTGCTGCTTTGTTTAGGAGGTACTTAAGAGGATCAATTTTTGTGGTGAGCTTTTTCTAGTGTGTAAGCATGTAATGGCATAGCTTCTATGAGGAAAAAACTATAACAAGGCATTTTCTTTTGATAGGACTATAATTGAGCTCATATCCCACTAGAGTATGACTGATGTAATAGATTGCAAGTTCCTTTCCTTCAGAGTCATGTTGTGCCAAAAGTGCCCCTAGTGGTGTGGTGGTTGTGGATATATAAAGGATTAAAGGCTTTCCATCTATAGGAGGTACTAATATTGGTGATGTCATTAGATATTCTTTGATTTTTTGAAAAGCTTGTTCACACTTTTCATCCCATCTAAAAGGAACATTCTTGTGTAACAGATGTTGAAATGGTTGACATTTATTTGCAAGTTGTGCTATAAAATTACGGATAGACTAAATTTTTCCTTGAGATGATAGCAACTGACTGATGTTCTTAGGTGGAGGCATTTCAAGTATAGCCTTTACTTTTGCAGGATCAACTTCATTTCCTTTAGATGAGACAATGTATCTAAGGAGTTTCCCAGAGGTTACCCCGAAGACAAATTTCTTTAGATTCAATCAAACCTTGTATTGTTCTAATCTTGTGAAAATTGTGTCCATGTTCTCTAGATGTCCAACTCTGGTGTAATATTTTCCCAAAAAATCATCTACATAGTCTTCTAAATAGGTATGCATCATGTCATGAAATATAGTGGTCATTGCACTCTGGTATGTATCTTTGACATTCTTCAACCTGAAGGGCATGAAATTACAACAAAAGGTTCCCAAAGGACAAGTGAATGATGCCTTAATTTGATCTTCAGGAGAAATTTTAATCTGATTATAGCTTGAGAAACCGTCCATAAGAGATAACATTTCGTTCCCTATTGTCAAATCCACCATCATGTCAATTGGAAGTGGGAAGTCATCTTTAGGACAAGATTTGTTTAAATCTCTTAAATCTATACAAACACAAAGGCTCCCATCAGGTTTTGAAACTGGTACTAAGTTTGAAATCCATTCAGTATAGTCAACAGTTCTTATAAATCCCACATCTAGCAACTTTTGTAATTCAACTTTTACCAATAGAGCAACATGCGGGTGCATTTTTCTCAACTTTTTCTTAACAAGTTTTTCCCTTGGTGGCAAAGACAAGTGATGCATTTCTAATTCTGGATCAAGTCCTGACATGTCTGCATAGGACCATGCAAATTTGACTTGTCTTTCCTTGTGAAACTATACATGCTTTATTCTCTCTTCAGGTGTTAATGATTCTGCTAGATAAATTATCCTTGGTTTTTCTTTTGTGCCCAGATTTGCTGGTACTGTCTTCTCCACCAACATAGATGATTTTTCATGATATAGTGTTATGGGAAGTGTGTCAAGCCTTTCATCCTTAGGTGCCTCAAAGAGGTTTTCACCCTTGGATACGTCCTTTATTTTTACTTTTTTTGGGTCTAGTAGCATCGCAAAGCAGTTTTTACTAGAAGACCTATTTATATATTTAATAATTTTGTGACTGAAAGGCTTGTCACCTTCTACGAAGTAAGTTGCATTGTTGAGTTCTACAATGAAAATTGCTTTATGATCCCCAAGAGGTGTTTCTTCTCATGCTCTAAGAAAGTTTATGATTACCTCATCATTTTGAAACACATCTAACTATGACAGTCCCTTTTGATCCCAATCAATGAGTTGGGGGTGAACCAGGGGTAAAGGGTCATGATTTGAGTCAAGATTTTGAATGGATTCAAGGGTACAAATGTTATGATTGGGTTCAAGTGTAAAGAAACTATCATAGTCATAGATGTTGATGAATTCATCGATGGAACTTTCCTTGTCTGTCTGTGTAGCATTAGAGGACTCTACTCCCTTACTTGATGTACATGCGATACTCAAGGTCTTATATTTTTGTGTGTTAGATCCTAAACCAGGGACTTTTGCATACAAGTAGGTTGTATTGGTTCCAAAATAGCTTTTTTCTGTAAACCTAGAGGACTTTTTACCATCATATCCCATTTTTTTCTTAAGATAAAATCCTTTGTTGTACTATTCAATAGGTATCTTCATCTCTAGTTTTTTAGTTTGTTCTTTTTTTGTATCCCCATCTTTGTACAACCATCTCAGGAGATCAGCTTCTTCCATTTCATTATAAAGGGATCCCCATTTTTTGAAAGTATTTGATTTACAAACCAATGTAGTATATGTATCTAATGTGGTCTTAGGAATCTGTGGCTTGCCATAGGTATGGGGAGATAAAGGTATCTTTCCAATGCAAAGAGCATGATTTAGGGTATATTCCCCTATTCCTTGTTCTTTCACTTGTGTTTTGGTCTCGACTTCATTGGATTTTGAGGTGGATGTTTTTAAGGACTTAGGATCAACATATGCTTGAGAAGGAAGTGCTTCATGATTGCTATGGATTGTGATTTTAGTTATAGGGCTTAGATTATTGCAATACATGAAAGGGTTTGGACTCCTAGTATTGTTATTTCGACACCATTGTGTGGGAATTTAAGGAACTTATGGTATGTAGAAGGTACCACTTGCATTGGATGAATCCATGGTATTCCAAGGAGGATGTTATAGGTCAAAGGAGATCAAGGACTTGGAAAACCACATCCTTTACCACAAGCCCATCCTTGATTGGTAAAGTAATAGATCCTTTAGATGAGTGTTCCTCTTCATCATATTCCTTTATGGTATTCTTTTTCTTTGGATCAACTAGAATTTTAGAGAGCCCTAATTCTATGAACAATTTCCAAGTAAAAATATTAAGACTTGCTCCTCCATCTATCAAAACTCGGTTATCTTGACTTTATGGACAAGGAATTCAATGTATAAAGGTGTGTTATGTGGTTGTCGGACAGATGAATCATTGTTCTCAATAAAAGTGAGTGTGAGGATAGGTGATGTGTCCCACCATAGTTTGGAATTGATCTACATGCAAGTATGTAGGCACTGTAGCAATAGCAAGCACTTTATCTAGGATAGCCTTATGCTCAGGAGATAGGCGTAGCAGCTCAAGTATGGAAATTTCCAAAGGTGTCTTACCTAAATTCTCTATGAGATTGTATCATGAAACTGGTGCAATGTGTTTTGAATTAGGACCTCTAAGGGTAACTATTCCTCTACAAGTAGTAACATTGCAATCAAGTTCTTTTCCTTTTATAATGAAAGTGTTCACATGATTATTAGCCTCACTGATGTTAGTTATGATATAGTCATACTTAGCAGCAATATAGTTTACACCATCTCCAAATTCAAGGGCCTTTCCTTTATCCTTGTCATGCTTAGGGAAAGGGTTTTTAAACATCTCATGATCATAGTTACCAAAAGGAGTGTGTTCATTAATTGTTATCTTACTGTCATCAATAAGGTCTTGTATCATATGTCAAAATTTTTCGCAACTATTAGTCTTATGTCCTTTGTGTCTATGATAGTTGTAAAATTTATCGTCATTCCACCATGGGGGTTTGGCTTGTGGATTATATTCTCTCATCGTAGGTAGCATTATAAGATCATTTTCAAGGAGTTCTTTTAATGCATATTCAAGTGATTGTCCCAATGGTGTAAAATTTTATTTAGGGAAGATCCTTTGTTTTTCTTTTCCTTTGTCTGAAGATGAAAATTTAAGGTTGTAGATAGGTGGTGATGCTTTAGTCACTTTCGCATCAACAACTCTATCATTGACCACATTCTTGTTCTTAACCCAAAAAGGTTTCTTGTTGCTCGAGCCTGATTTTTGATCTTTCTCATTATTAAGTGTAATAGTTCCATCATCGATGAGATTTTGTTCGATTCAAAATCCCATTTCTATGTCTTCATCAAAGGAATCCAAGCATTTGAGGTGAAGTTCCTTTCCAATTTCCTTGTTCAAATTTCAAAAAAAGAGGTCAACCAATTCTTTGTCTGGAATTTCATAAGGTACATATTTTGTCAAATGTCTCCATCTTTGTAAAAATGACACAAAAGATTCTCCTTGTTTTTGCTTGGTGTTAAAAAGGTTTGTCATGGTCACTTTAAGTTCACAATTGTAACTATAACGTGAGACAAATTTATCAGCTAGTTCTTGAAAAGATTTGATGGTCAAGGGTGTAAGGAAATTTTAGGTGCAGAACAAACTCTCCTAACGTCAAAACCTTAGGGAAGAATGCAGAGGTGACTTAAAGTTTTGCAATTACAGTTCATTAAGATACACTTGAAGAGATTAACAGAACAGAGAAATGAACATACACAATTGGACACCAGATTTATGTGGGAAAACCCTTACGGGAGAAAAACCCACCACACCAAGAAAAGCCTCTTTGTATTACAGTAAACAAAATTACATACAGAGTACAGACTCCACTTTCTAATGTCAATTTATAGCAACAAAATTCACTGATCAATCATTATACAGAATAGCTCTTAGAAACATCCAATGAACTCACTCATGAACAACTCATGTTCAATCGAGCAACACTTCGTTATCACACACACTGTACATCGTCATCCACCATTTTCTAGAGCATAATTGTTCTCCTCACAATCTATTCACCTTCCACACAGGAACGGTCGCAACTATCCAACTACTAATAGTTCACATTCCACTTCTCTGATTGGCTCAGAACAGACCACGTAGGATAGACATTCAGTCAAGGCATTCAAATTGTATCGCATGTCGGTGAGACACTAGGCCATGTCTCCTCGATGCCACAATGCTCGATCATAGAACCATCAACAAGACCACCCCTATTGGAAAAACATCATATCGAACACAAATCCAACTTGTGCAGAACTATCGGCAAGAGTTTCGCTATCGCTAAGAGTCTTATAGAACTTTATGTTACGCTGATGTTCATCGTGCAAAGCTGTCGGCGAGACAAGTGCTATCAGTAAGAGCTCATACCAAAAACATACCCGTCAGTGAGACAGACAATATCGCTAAGACTTCACACCGATGCTTAACTCATGTAGCTCTATTGGCGAGACCATTGCTATTGGCGAGACATCATACCAAGCACATAACATTCAGAGAGATAAATTCTATCACCAAGAGGTCATATCGAATGCACTAGCCTGTTGGCAAGACCACATCCATCGGCAAGAGTTCTTATTGAATGCAAACTTGTCAGCCAAGAGTCTCCCCGATGACATCTGTTGCCTATGTGAAGAACCTCGGCGAGACATACTCTATCGGAATGAGTCATTTTGAATGTTCATGCCTCTCCCCGATGACTTCTGTCACCACAAGTCTCCCCGATAACCATTAGAAACGAACCTGTCAGTAGGAGATCTGTCTAGGCGGAATGAGATGAAAGTTTCATACCGATTGACATGTCTTGCCGATGACTCCTGTTGGCAAGACAAAACCAAAGTCTTGGCAACCCGAGCACTTCAAATGTTTAGAAAATAGCTACTAGTTGGTAAGACTTCCAGAGGGTCTCACCAACTTTTCTCTTTCAAGAGTTTACATGCTAGTAAGATTGAGGCACATTTTCCAACAATCTCCCACTTGACGAAGATCTTACTAACACCTCTAGAGCACAACAAAACTACTGAAATTCATGGGAACTAAGGCCCATCGAACTGGCACACCACTTGAACTTGTCTGTGCTCATTGGCTTTGTCAATGCATCTGCAACATTTTCCAAAGTATCCACTTTTTCTAAAGAGACCTTTCCATCCTCCACCATATCTCGTACAAAATGATACTGCACATCAATATGTTTTGTCATGGCATGGAAAGTAGGATTTTTCGCGAAACAAATAGCACTCTGATTGTCACAATATATTGTAATTATCCCTACATCAAACCCAATGTTAGAACACAAACATTTTAACCAGATTGCTTCTTTATAGGCGTGTGTTTCTGCCATGTATTCTGCCTCCGTAGTGGAAAAAGTTACTATAGCCTATCGCTTACTCATCCAACTAACTGCACCACCATTCATCATGAAAATATATCCACTGGTGGATCTTCTGTTGTCAATGTCCCCTGCCCAATCAAAATCCACATATCCTTGAATGATGAGAGTCCTGTGTGATTCAACCAAATTTCCATGGTAACACAAAGCATATTTTGAAGTGCCCTTTAGATATCTAAACACCCTTTTCACAACATCCCAATGTGTCCTTCCAAGATTTTCCATAAAACGACTAAGAACTCCCACTGCTTGGGAAATGTTTGGCCTTGTACAAACCATTGCATACATTAAACTGCCAACTGCACTAGCATAAGGCACTCTGGTCATGTCCTTTATCTCAGTAGGATATTTTGGACAGTCTTCAATAGATAGCTTCGTTCCCTGCAAGACTAGAACAACTAGCTACTTGCAATCAGTCATACAAAATCTCTCCAGAACAATATTAATATAATTACTCTGACTGAGCCAAAGTTTTCTACTCTTCCTGTCCTTGGTTATTTTCATTCCCAGAATATACCTGGCTGCACCAAGATCTTTCATTTCGAACTTTGCAGACAACTGAGATTTTAGATCAGAAATCATTAACTTACTATTGCCTATGAACAACATATCATCAACATAGAGAGCAATAATAAGAACATGATCATTTTCAGCTTTGTAGTACACACAAGGATCATATTTTGATCTTACAAATCCCAATGACAAAACAAATGTGTCAAACTTCTGATACCACATTCTAGGATATTGTTTTAATCCATACAGAGATTTTTTCAACTTGCAGACCAATTTTTCTTTACCTTTTTCCACAAAGTGCTCAGGCTGGGACATATAAATTTCTTCTTCAAGGTCACCATGAAGAAATGTTGTCTTCACATCCATTTGTTCTCTAAGTCATATGCTACTGCAAGTGACAAAATAAATCTCATAGACGTCAGCTTAGCTACTGAAGAAAATATTTCTCCATAATCAACTCCCTCTACCTGGGAATACCCCTTCGCAACCAACCTTGCCTTATACTTTTCCACACTGCCATCTAGACCTATTTTCTTTTTAAATACCCATTGCAGCCAACAACTTTTTTGCCTTCAGGAAATGGCACCAAACTCCAAGTATCATTCTTTTCTAATGATGCCATTTCTTCATTCATGGCTTCCAACCAAGAGTTTGAATCAGACATTCTAAATACCTCTTTCACAGTCCTAGGCTCATCAATGCTAGAAATTAAAGCATAGGCACAAGTAGGATCTATCAAAGAAAACCCATACCTATCAAGTTGCTTTCTTTCATGTGTTGACCTCCTCACAAGCTGAGTCTAAGGTTGATCTTCTTCTTCAGAACTCTTAGAACTACTTGACCTCTCCTTAGTTTCAGGTACATTTTGAATTTTCAATTCCTCTTTATCTGGTGTTGGAGGAATTTCAAATTCATCCTTTTTATCTTATGATTTTGTCTCTGACTGCAAATCCAAAGTAGAAGGCTTCAGCTCACAAAAAGTAACACTTCTGTTGTACAAAACCTTCTCCATATCAGAATTCCAAAGCTTATATCCTTTTATGCCAGCACTATAACCAATAAAAATACATTTAACAACCTTGTTCTCCAATTTAGATCTTTTTTCATTAGGCACATATGCATATGCTTCACAGCCAAAGACACAAATGTGTCTCAGAGAGGGCTTCTTTCCAGACCATGCTTCCAAAGGTGTTTTCTCAACAAGAGCGGAATTAGGAGAATGATTTATTAAGTAACATGTTGCAACTGCCTCAACCTAGAACTTCTCCTCCAAGCTAGCACTACTTAGCATATTTTGTACTCTTTCCATCACTATCCTGTTGAACCTTTTAGCAAATCCATTTTGTTGTGGAGTGTAGGGTGTAGTTTATGTCTTTTAATTCCATGATCTTTACAGTACCTTTCGAACTCATCAGAACAAAACTCACCACCATTGTCAGTCCTTAAACATTTTATTTTCCTTCCAGTCTGATTTTCCACAAGGTTTTTAAATTCTTTAAAATGACTAAACACTTTTGCTTTACTTTTCAAAAAATAAACAAATGCCCTTCTTGAATAATCATCAATGAATGATACATAATATCTTGATTTAGACAAAGAAGGAACATTTACTGGACCAAAAATATTAGAATGAATGTAATCAAGTAAACCAGAAGATTTATGAGGACTGGAGTAAAATGAAACACAGTGTTGTTTACCATATATAGAATGTTCACAAAACTCGAATTTGAGGTTACAATCATCAAGCCCTTCAACCAGGTTTTTATTTTTCAAGGTTTTTAAACCTTTTTCACCAATGTGGCCAAGCCTATGATGCCAGAGAATAGTCTTTTCTACTGGAAGTTTAACTTCCATAGATTTTTAACTATCAAGAACTTTATCCTCTTTTTCTCCATGAGTAGCTTTCTATGACTTTACAGAGACACTATTGCATTGCATAGCATGTGCATCTAGCTTATACAAGGTACCAATACGAGCACCCCTTGCTAGCACCATTGAGCCTCTAGTCATCTTGCAGCCATTTCTAGAGAACGTGACTTGCACTCCAATATCATTCAGCTTACTAATAGAAAGTAGATTTCGAGCTAGACCTGGTATATGCATTACATCATTGATTCCCTTCACTCTTCCATCAGGGATGTAAATTCTGACTCTTCCATGACCAACTATTTCCAAAGATGAATTGCTTTCCAAATACACTCTTCCACCATCATATTTCTCATACTTCGTGAACCAGTCTCTATGAGATGTCATGTGGAAAGATGCTCCAGAATCAATTAGCTAGACATCATCTAATGCCTATGTAGCCAAGGTTGCAATGAAGGCGTCTGCATCACTCTGAGAAGAATCATTGTTGGAAGAATACTTCTTCTTCTTCTTCTTCTCCTCTTTACAATCCTTTCGGACATGACCAGGTTGCCCATAATTCCAACACTTCACCTTCGACTTCTTGCTAGGAGACTTTGATCTCCCCTCTGATTTGGATTTTGACTTCTTGTCCTTATTCTTTCCTTTTTCTTTCGATCTTCCTCTAACAACAAGAGCCTCCTTCCCCATCTCAGAAGATTTTCTTCTCATCTCTTCTCATAACAAAGAAGCAACAACATCTTCCATCTTAAAAGTGGATGTCGTACTCCCAATAGCCATCACCAAGTGATCCCAAGAATCTGGCAAAGAACATAACAATAACATACAACGATCTTCTTCATCTATCTTCACACCCATAGATGCCAACTGAGAAATCAACATGTTGAAAGCATTCAAATGATCAGCAATAGACACTCCTTCCTGCATTTTCAAAGAGTACAATGTCTTCCTCATGAACAACTTATTCACCAAGGACTTGCCCTGATAAATAGCTCCCAGTCTTTTCCACGTAGAAGATGCAGTCTTTTCTTCATGAACATTCAGAAAAATAGAGTCTGCTAAATAGAGCCTTATTAGCCCCTTTGATTTTCGATTTGAAAGGTCCCAATCCTCTTGCTTCATGCCTGTAGGCTTCGTTCCAAATACACCAATCCAAAGATCACGATCAACCAATAGATTTTCCATTTTGATTTTCCACAACTCAAAATTATTGCCATTGAATTTCTCAATTTCAATATTTCCTGACGTGCTTTCCATCTTAATCTGTAATTCGAATTACCAGACTTCTTCAAGATGCCCATTGAACAGAATTGACACAAAAAACCCAACATACCCAAAAGGATAACACAACTGTCTAGACTTTGATACCACTTGTAAGGAAAGTTTAGGTGCAGAACAAACTCTCCTCATGTCAAAACCTCAGGGAAGAATGTAGAGGTGACTTAAAATTTTGCAATTACAGTTCATTAAGATACACTTGAAGAGATTAACATGACAGAGAAATGAACATACACAATTGGACACCGGATTTACGTGGGAAAACCCTTACGGGAGAAAAACCCACCACACCAAGAAAAGCCTCTTTGTATTACAGTAAACAAAATTACATACAAAGTACAAACTTCACTTTCTGATGTCAATTTACAACAACAACATTCACTGATCAATCGTTATACAGAATAGCTCTTAGAAACATCCAATGAACTCACTCACGAGTAATTCATGTTCAATTGAGCAACACTTTGTTATCACACACACTGCACATCATCATCCACCATTTTCCAGAGCATAATTTTTCTCCTCACAATCTGTTCACCTTCCACACAGGAACGGTCGCAATAGTCCAACTACTAACGGTTCACATTCCGCTTCTCTGATTGGCTCAGAATAGACCATGTAGGATAGGAATTCGGTCAAGGTGTTCAAAATATATCACATGTCGGTGAGACACTAGGTCGTGTCTCCTTGATGCCACAATGCCTGATCACATAACCATCGACAAGACCACCGCTATCGGTGAAACATTATACCGAACACAAATCCAGCTTGTACAAAACTATTAGCAAGAGTTTCGCTATCGCTAAGAGTCTTATAGAACTTTATGTTACACCGATGTTCATCGTGCAAAGCTGTCAGCAAGAAAAGTGCTATTGGCAAGAGCTCATATAAAAAACATACCCATCAGGGAGACAAACAATATTGCTAAGACTTCACACCGATGTTCAACTCATGTAGCTCTATCGGCGAGACCATCGCTATTAGCGAGACATCATACCGAGCATAGAACGGTCGAAGAGAGAAACGCTATCGCCAAGAGGTCATATCGAATGCACTAGCCTGTCGGCGAGACCACATCCATCAGCAAGAGTTCTTACCAAATGCAAACTTGTCAGCCAAGAGTCTCCCCGATGACATTTGTTTCCTATGTGAAGAACCTTGGCGAGACATACTCTGTCAGAATGAGTCATTCTGAATGTTCATGCCTCTCCCTAATGACTTATGTCACCACGAGTCTCCCTAATAACCATTAGAAACCAACCCGTCGACAGGAGATATGTCCAGGTGGAATGAGATGGAAGTTTCATAGCGATCAACATGTCTTGCCGATGACTCCTGTCGGAAAGACAGAACCAAAGTCTTGGTGACCCGAGCACTTCAAATGTTTAGAACATAGCTACTAGTTAGTAAGACTTCCAGAGGGTCTCACCGAATTTGATCTTTCAGGAGTTTACATGCCAGTAATATTGAAGCACATTTTCCAACAAAGGGTAATTGTGAAAACCATTCCATAGCTTCTCCTCCCAAATTACGAGGGAATAATCTCATAAGGTATGTCTCATCAACTGTGAATTCCAAGGTAGTAGTAGAAAATTATCTTAAGTGATCTTTAGGATCTCCTTTTCCCCTATATTTATCAAGTCTTGGTATGTCCCAGTGATCATGAAAACGTGGCATTGGTATGCTCGGATCGAAAGGATAAGAACATATATCATCAATGGAAAACTTGTGAGATTATTTTTTAGTGTTCTTAAGAGTATCCAATTCTTGTCTCAATGCTCTAAGCTCATCCAAAATAGGATTATTTGTAGGTGTAGGTTTTGTCATCTTTGAAGATCTCTTGTAACCAGGTTGTAAATAAAAGGGTATGTGATCTTTGATTCTATCATCATTGTTTGTTTTGGTATGATTAGATTCACGAGATTCGTGTTTTTCATTCATCGCGAGTAATGATATGTCAAATCAGGAGGTAGTTTGATTCCTTCAATAGCAAGGGCCTTGAAGTATTATTTTGGATTACGTTTGACCACCTCTGTAAGCAACATAGTGAATCTATGATCATGAAGTGCTTCTTCTATATGGGATTGGGTTACTTATTCACTATTAGTTTCATTTTTTTCACTAGTTGCAACACTAATGTGATATTCCCCATCAAAGTCATTTCCCCAAGGTTTCCCTACCTCTTGAAACATTTTTATTCTTGTTTTAGGGGTCATATGTGATTATTCTAATCTTCAAACTAGGACTAGACAATGTATGAGACTTAAGATTAGGATGCAATGCAAACTAATATGACTCTAAGATAAGATATGGAATGGAATGGTATGATATGAAAAGCTTGATACGATAAAAATGTAAGAACTCAAGGAAACTCTAAGTCCAAAGATAATTATGATGAAAGGATTTACCTGTGCTATGATGGATAGACATAAGGAAAAGTGATCAAGAGAGGGTATTTAGGAGATGATGAACTCGTAGAAGAATTCCCTACTCAAAGATGATGATATATTCCCTAACTCAAGGATGATGAACCTAAAGTGATATGGGTGATTAATAGCCAATGTTTGATTTAGAACCTAAGGAGAGTAACCTAAGTGCAAGCTAAAAGTTTTGTTTAACTAATGATGGATATGCAAGGACTAGGTGGAATGGTCTAGATATGCAAGGACAAAAGGATCAGAACTGAAGAAAAATGACCCAAGAGATTAAATTCTAGGCTCGTATTGGATATGTAAGTCTCATTCATTCCTCAAAGGGCGATCATAAAATTTTCTTAGCAATATGTCTCGATTGCGGTAGTTTTTCAAGATGAATTATTTGATAGACCTGGAACTACGATGTCTGTGTTTGAAAAAGGGGAACATGGATCTTCTCTTAGGGATTTTGGTTTTGCAAGAGTTCATGCAAACATTTTTTCCTTTTTGGGAAAGCTTTTGAGGTTTGCAAGGTTGAAATGTTATAGATTCTAGGTGTGATGTTTGGTTGAGATTTTTTTTTAACACACACGCAAGAAATGATAGACATAATTTTTGGGCGAGTCTAACATAAAATTAGAGTGAAAGTCTAAATGGGGGCCTAAATTAGCCCCAATATTTCTACTTGTGTTGATAAGTTTGAAAACACTTGTAAGCATGCACAACCTAGGCTGGAAAGAGGATACTACTTGTTGAGTCCCTACTTGGATTTCTCCATATACTAAAACAAAGTGGATAGCTAGAGATCTTGGTGACACTGGCTCCCCCTTACATGACACAGGCACATCAAAATCTCTTACCTCAAAGATCCAAAGATCTTATGAATCTAGGAATTTGTCTTCGCAATGAATAGTCTGTGTAGGGAAGCTTCAAAGATCCGACCTCTTGCACCAGTAAGCAAAAAATGTTTTTTGCCTCTACAACAAGTGGTTCTTAATCAATGTTTTGAGATATACAAGTGCCTATACATGCAACAGTTCACTCAATTAAGAGGCCTCCTAGCCCTTAAAAATATCTAAGGTTTTTGATGCATCTCAAGGATATTGAGGGAGACATCTGTCGATATAGGACATCCACACCAGGTGATTGGAGACTTTCCCAACAATCACAATAATTTATATAGCGAACTAAAACAAAGTGCCACTTGGGTCATTCCCTCTCACAATGGGAGGCAGGCCCTCTAAGGGATTAAAAACATAAAAAAAGAGGTAGGTTTAGTTTCTGATCACTGAGTTTGCACAAGGTGAGAGCATACACCTACTACCTTACAAGCACAATAAACAGTGGCTCATTAACCCCTCCTTAATTAAACACATGAAAAAAAAATGATGGGTCTAGCTTCTGATCAACAAGTTTGCACAAGGTGAGAGCATACACCTACCACCAGAAAAAAAGTGATTAATTAACCCCCCCTTAATTATTCTGTGAAAACAAACGCTTAAAAAAGAAATTAAAAAAAAACCTACAAAACCACCATTAGTAGTTTAAGTCTCCAGTCTTCGACAAATGAGTGTCAATTTTTCATTTTAAGTCTTTGACGAACCTAAAAAAATCCAAGTCAGCAAAGATTAGCCACAAAATCAAAACTACACTAAAAAAGAAAAATAACAAAAAAATCAACTTATAAAAATTAATCTAAACTAACAAAATTAATTAAAATAACATTAATCTAACAAACAAAAAAAATTAACAAGAGAATTAATCTAAACCTAACTAATTAATCAAATTAATCAAAGCTAAAAAAAAAAACCTTATATTAATTAATCTAAAATTAAAATTAATTTAAACTAGGAAAATTAATTTCTAAAAAAAATCAACAAACAAAACTTAATCTAAACCTATCTATCAAAAATTAAAATCTAATTCAATTGAATTATTCTAACTAACAAAACAAATAATTAGCTAACAAAATTTAAATTCTAAATAAAACTAAAGAATTAATTTAGATCTAAAATATTTAAAAATAATTCTAAAAGAAACTAATTAAAACTAAGAAAATGATTAAATCTAAATTCTAAAAAAAACTAATAATTGAAATGGCCCTTAATAAAAACACATCTAAAGCAATCAACGAAAATAAGAAGAGCACAACTTCTCTAAAATATAATGCTCCAACAAAACACGTCAGCCTCTTTAAATTTGATATACCTAAAGATTTTCTCGCCGCCCACATATTCCTAGTGTCTCTCATCAACATTCAGAAAAAATATTCCAAAAATGCTTTCTTTGTTACTATTGAACACATGAAACAAGCAGTAGAGATTGAAAAATACTTTAGGATTCATATTGGGATGGCAACGAATATCAAGAAGCATTACATAGAAATACAAATATCATAGAAATACTAGCAAGAGAAATATTGGCTTTGGGTGCATAGTTAGGAAAGTCAAATATCATAGCTTGGGCCAACAAAGAGGAACAAGAGTAGGATGCTTCTAAATTACTCAACATTAATGATATGGAACGGGTGAAAATAAATGTTTATGGTTGCAAAACAGGAGCAAATAGAACAAGCTGAATACATGGCCAGGTATATATTTTTCCAGTCAAGCATCTTCAGAGCCACAACAAAGAAGAAAACTAGCACAAACCTATAAAAACCCATTACCAATCAACATTTATTGCCACATATAAATTCAAGATTTTGAAAGTCTCAATATATAAATTCAAGAATTCAAAAGATTTGTTTTCTGATTTGTATATATAAAAAAAGAGACTGAAGTTCGACAAAAGCCCTCTTTGGTTTTTTTTTCTCAGGGGTGTATTTCTAAGGGTGAAAATTGGGCACGACAAAATAGGTCTTGGAAGGGAGTCAACCCATCAATTTGGAGAAGTACCCTTCTGGGATCGTTCCTATGCTTCAAAACATTGTGTCAACTGTAAATTTGGACTGCAAATTGGATCTTAAGGCCATAGCTTTTCAAGCTAGGAATGTTGAATACAACAATGCATGGAAAAGATGGAAAATCTAATAAAATGTTAGCTTCAAATTCATATTATCATGTAAAACACTACAAAAAAAACTAATTCATGTCAATATTTATTGCAAAAGCTTGTCTTTAACTGTCATTCCCAATAAAGAAACCCATGAACTTGGTTTATGATAACATGATGGGAAAGTTTCTAAATATTGCTATAATTAGTTAAAAAATCTAAATATTGCTAAATATTGTAGAATATTGATCCAAATATTCAGCCATATCGTAGAATATCAGTTAAACCATAATGGGAAAACATCTAAATATTGTAGAATATTTGGATTCAACATAATTCATCCTGCAATATTGTTCTTTCACGTCCCCCATGCAAAATAATTCTGAAGTCAACTCAGAATGATGCTAAATAAATTTAAAACCAAAACCACTCAACTTGTGCCAAAACATAACAGGAAGAGATAGTGTTGTAATTCACCACGTCCTACATACACAATATTCTGCAAATAAGTGACCACATCTTTTTCCAATTCAAACACATAATATCTATGGGTCTGAGACACATGAACATGCTCATAATGAATACATCTTGGAGAAATAAGCATGCAGCCATAGACTAATTGAAAATGAGAAAACTATAAGCATGCAGCCATAAACTAATTTCACGCTAGGTTCACCATTTTGTTGATGCTGAAAATGAGAAAACTAAATGAATCTAAAACTAGAATCCAAACACTTTCAACATCACATCAATGAAGCCTCTCCTAAATGAAATCAAATGCAAAAATGTAATACTAAACTATGAAAAACCAAAACATGAGCATGCAAAGGAAAAGTAACTCCATCACTTTCCTATCATCAAGATCTTGAATTACACATTTGATGCTCTTCGATTTTCACAAACACAAATGCATCAAGAAGCTATGATGAATGGATGTAAATATTTTGTGACTAAAATCGAGTATGTATATATCATGGTGAGCAGAAAGAGGGTTTATATAGATGTCCTCATAGGATAGATTCAAGTTATGCGAGAAATGTAGGATTAAAAGAGTGAAGTGAAGAAATAGATATTTATACCATATTATTTGATTTAATGTAATTGATGAGAATGAAAGAAATAAATGGGAGAGTTTATGATATGATGGAGGATTAGGAATTTAGAATTAAAGTGAATTTGTGGATTAGATGAATGATTTAATTAAATGGATTCATATATGAAAATGAAAATGATTTAATGAAATATGAAATGGATAGATGGATAACTGATTATGGATAAATGACTATGATATTTTAATGATTTAGGTGAATTAATGAATAAATATAGGAAAATATTAAATGAATTAATTAAGTAGATAATAATATCCATTTAATTAATACAAAAATAATAGGATGATCTCGAGGATAAATTTTAAGTGTCTACAGTTGGCATTGAAGGAACGAGTTTCCTTGATGAAATATCCTTCATTTGCTCATTTGTGTACTATGCTATGTGGCTATCAACAAATTTTAGCTCAGTATGGGGCTTCTACCTCATCCTCATGTCTTGATAGTTTTAGGGTCACGTCTTCTTTTACAGGGTTGAAGAGAAATAAAGTGATAGCTAATGTAGTAGTTGTTGCTCAAAAAAATGAGAATAATACACTTGGGTTACAACGTAATCAGGTATTTACAAAACTATTTGATTCTTGCTCAAATGTACTCCAAAAACTATTAAAAGATAACTTAATCACCCATTCAAAAATTATACCACTTCCTAATAACAACCCATACCCTAGGTGGTATGATGCATCTAAATTTTTCAAATACCATCAAGTTCCCGGCTATGACACCGAGTGTTGTGTACACTTGAGACATGTAATTTAGGACCACATAGATAGTGGTAACATCCACCTCGATAGTAAAAATAAAAAATCCAATAATTTTGGTTCCAAAGCCAACAACTAGTTGCAAATCTACACAGATCCTTTCCTACCTCACTCTTCCAATTTTATTACTACTTCTTCTACCCCATACAGGGATGTCGTGTATGTGAATATGGTGTCTAATCTCCCCTCTGAGTCAAAAGGAAAAGATACCTAACATATCTTTTATGCTTAATGACTTTCCCTATCATGGGGAGTATTATCCCTTCTAAATTCCCACTCAGGTCAACGGTAATGTCGTTACTGACATTATGGTTGACCTTGCCAATAGGGTTAATGTCCTAACTAAGGAGACACTCTTCACCAATGACCTACATAGAGTGAGATATGATAAGTGTAGGGATACCATTAACACACACGATGGTATTTCTCTCCCCTTTGGAATCTATTTCTTTTTCGGTCCTTGTGGGACCTAAGTCCATCCCTACAATGTTTATTGTGATACCAAAGTTCAACTTGTTTAGAGTGAAACTAGGCATACCTGGCTAGTATCTATGAATATAGTCATTTTTGTTGTTCATAAGTGTCTAAAATTTCATCATGAGGACACTATGTAGACTATCTAGGACACTGGTGTGCACATGCAAAATTGTCTGACTCATATAACACATCGTTAATCTTGCATTTTTGTCATATTCAACATCGATCACTGCATTCACATAATTTTCATCACTTACATCACCAATTCCCCTTTTAACATCATTTTCCATCATTTCACCTTATTTCCTCTATTAATTAAATAATTTTGAAGTATTTAATTAATTCATCATATTTCATTAATTTTCCTCTAATCTCCCCTAATTGGATAATTTTAATTATTTAATTAGCCATTAAATCTAATTTTTCTCTTAAAGTCTTATGATCAAATACTCTTGAATTATTTAATTATCTAATTTCCATCCCTTTCACTTGAAATATTCCTTTTTAATAAAGAATATCCTAATCCTCCATAATTAAATAATCTTAAATTATTTAATTGTCCTATTTTCCCTCTCAAAGGCATATTCCCAAGGAATATTCTCTTTCAAAAATATCTCATTTATTCTTATCCCTCCATTTCTTGATCTAATCTCATGCCTCCATTTCAAATATCCTCAACTAATTTTCCTAGAATTGTGGAGATATTTGAGTTCAATTGAATCTTGATCTTTGATCTTCCTTAAATCACTCAACTTTGTGGGTCTTAAGATGCAATTTCAGCCCTTCTTTGTGGGTCTTCAGGTTTAATCTTCTCCATTTATTCAAACATGAAAATATATAAAACAATCATTCATCCTTCATTATTTCAGAACCTACAACATTTGAGAGCACTTGAGCATATCATATTCATGAGAATTTGAGAATTTTAACTCCATCTAGGTCATCAATCTTCATGCTTTTGCAACCATGGGAGCTTCGTGATCAAGAAATCCAAAATTCCATCACATGAAAATGGAAGGCAAGGTTTTCACATTGGTTTGATGTTTTGAATTGTTTTCATCTTATTTTTTAACCCTTGTATGCATTCTATTTTATTTATTGAGTGGGATTTGATCTTTCATTATTTTTGGGTCTTTTTTATTGCTAACCCTTGCTATTATATCAGTTCCATTTCTCACCTCACATTAATTGGCATGCCTGATGGGACTCATGTCCTTTTTTACACAAAATTATGTGAGTTTTTAGTGAATTTGTAGGTTTCTAGGTCGCGGTTGTGTTTTACTATTACATTTGTTGTTTCTACCACCCTTGATCAACATCCTACATGTTCAATGTTTAAGGATGACCAGATTTGACACATTTGGTCACATTTTCTCTCTAGTTTTTTACTATGTTTTTGAATTTTCAAGAATCTTGCTGTGATTGCCAATTCACAGAGTCATGTTTGCTTCAAATCTAGTCACATTTTTCATTTTATAGAGCCGTGTCTGCTAACAAAGCCACATATGCTCTATAACAGGGTCATGTTTGAAGGTGAACATATCTACGTTTGATTATTTTATGTCTATTTTGGTTTGATAGTCACTTTTTTGTTTAAGATTTATCCTAACCCTAACCCTAACATGTTGTGTTTGTTCTATATTTAACTAACATATTTTTGCAACCTTTTTGTTTGGGGAAGACATTATTTCAAAATTTCTAATATCATTTATTTTGTAGGTACAAACAATCAAATACAAAAGAATTTTTAAACTACTAATGCAATGATTTGTCAAGTATTTATCATTTATGCTTTCATTTCTTGGTAGTTTAGTTCACCATTAAATTGAGGCTTAAAAAGAATTTATTTTCCATGTATTGTAAGTTGAAGTGTATGTATCCTCTCCTCTTGTGTTTCGTGAGATCTTGGGTGAAGAGAATACCTTCAATTTACCTTTCTTTTTCTTTGGCTAAAAGTGTATTGTCTATGTATCCTCTCCCCTTGTGCTTTGTGTGATCTTGGGTGAAGAGAAATAACAATACACTAAGCTTTCAAAACATTTTTCTTTTATAGAGAGGCCTACCTTGAGACACATCCTAATAGAGAACTCAAGGGAACAACCTCAAGAAAATTTTTGGGTAAACTATATAAATTGGTTGAGAGCGAAAGTTGTAGGTCAATCTATGCATGTAGCACTCCAAACTTGCATTAGGGACTACAAATTTTTGATTTCCCGAGGTGATGCTTGAGAGGTCAAAGGTGTTCACCAATAATCCACCCACTAAAAACCAATTTGTATTAGAAGCCTAAGACCTTTCAAATGTATTTTAAGTGGTGCAAGGGATTCAAATTGTATCTTGAAGCTACTCACCATGTATTCTCTTAGGTTGAGAGAATTTTTTTGTGTTGGTAAAAAAACTTCCCAAGAAGTGAACAAAGGTGTGCTTGTGGCATTTGTCGACGACCCTTTATCACCAGAAGTCTACTATCTACCTTCATAGGAAAGGGTTTTGAGTAATTCACTACCTAATATATTTGAGTATTTACCCCTTAAATGGGAGGTGGGCCTACTTAAATTTACACACCTACCACTAAAAATAGGTTTTACTTGTTTGGTTCCATTATTCGAATTGGAGTTAGTCTTGAATATTCATGTTTGTTGTTCATATCACTTATTACCAAAAACAAACATTTAGACTTGAACATCACATCAAATTTTATCAAACTTGCAAAAATTGTCAGACATAGATACACAGAATCGTGTTTTCTAGAAAATAGGGCCGCTTTTGCATAAACAATCTCTTATGCTTTGCACACTACCACATTTGATCAACATATTACCGAATTTTCTTAATATATTTCCACTTTTGATAAATTTTTTGTTTCTTCTATTTCTTTGTTCTGTTAGATTAAAACGTGCACAAACTCACCTTTGGCTGCACTCTGTCACATTTTATTTTGCATCTAATTGTTTTTTCTTGGCATTTGGTCACCTTTGATCATAATTTTACTACGTTTTCCAAAAACTACAACCACATTTGTCATCACAGTCATGTTTTCTAGTGACCTAAATCATCTCATATATGTTAACATTTGGAACTAGAAACTGTCACAACTCTTGGTCTTGCCATCAAAACATCAGTCACAGTTGATCTTTAGCTTCTACACAATCATTTGTACCTTTGAACATTATAACTATTTTTCAACATAGTTTTCATAGGAAACATCAACATATCTCAATTTTCATAGGAAACATCAACATATCTCTTTTGATCAAAACATGAAAACCCTTTTCAAACATCAACAAACTAGATAAACATCGGTCTTTTGAGTCCATCATTAGAATCCTTTTGAATTAAGCATCAAACACTATTCTTGGACATCAACATATCAAACCTATCAACCTTTTATAGTACCTTTTGATATCATCTTCCATATCTTGTGAACTTGTCAAATTAGAAGAACTATCTTTCTCCTAGGTCTACAAATCATCACTATCATCCCTCTTTATTTAGATTCATGAGTATAGTCTAAACAAAGATATCAACAAATCATTCATCAACATCTTGAGATACTTGCATAGGTCAACTTAGTTATCCTTTTATCCAAAGGTTAATCATACATTCCAAAATCAACTTGAATGTCATCCAAATTCCATATCAACTTGAAAATCATTCTTTTGATCAAAATATTTATCTACACATCCTTTTGAAATTCGATTTTGAAACAAAGAAATCCAAGAAAACATCACGAGTCATTGATCTTTACCATAAGTTAGGTTCATTAGGAATTTTATGACTACAAAAATATCACATGATAGAAAGAAAATGGTAGCTAATACTAGTAGTTCAAATGTTCCAAACACTACCAATTTTAATATGACATATGCTCTTTGCAAAAATATTGAAACTTCTTCCAAAATACCATGGCGGCTACTCTACTCCTCAACCAACACACATCAATCCAATAAACATAAATTTTTCATTCAATACAAAAGTGAATCCTTCTTTTCAACCAATAAACATCAATACCTCATTTCATGCAAATGTCAATCCTTCACAAATGCTAATTCTTCACAACAAGACCTACATCGTACACATCAAAACTATATCACTCAACATAGGAATCAACCAACTAGAGGACAAGATGGTTAGATAGAAGAGGATTCCAATGAAGACCTTACTGAAGAGAAGATTTTAGAAGAACACAAAACCCCAAAATGTTGAAGGTCATGGATAAATTGCTTAGTTTTGGTCCAAACACATATTGTTATAGACTTGCACAACATGTTGCTAAGTTACCCTGCAATCATAACATTGACAATCTTAAGGACACGACCCTTATTTCTAGAGATAAAAATATGATGATTAGACAAGTCTTTAAACCTCCTATACCACCTAAGATCCAAATTTTTTTTGTACAAACAAGTGATCCTTCTCAAGCAAAACAAGTGGAAAATCTATTTTATAGGAAACCATCACAAATAGAACAAGCTATGACAGCTCAACAAAGTCAACTTGATCTTAATATATTGGGAACACAAAACATGCATCAACAATTCACAAACCCTTTTACAACTCTGTCGGTAACTAACAATGCTTCAACTAGTACATGGAAAGCGAACACATCAAGAAATCAATATGCAACCTCTTGGGAAAAAAATGCACCTCCACAAGGTCAAAACCTTAACATGTAAAATGTGTCGAATCTTCCTATAGACCACCAAATACACCCTTGCATGCTACCATGCCTTCACAACCACAACACATGGCATCACCCATTTATACCATACCAAATCCTCCTACTCAATCACAGAAACAACTCATATTTTAACAAACACAAAATAATCCACCCCAAAAACCACCTATGTATCAACAACATAAAACTCCACAAGGTACAAGGTTTGGTTCAACAAAAACACATTCAACAAGAACCTTCACATCAAGATCCCTCACAAAATGTTCAATAACAACAAGGTTTAAACTTTCAAAATCAGGATCCCAATGCAATGCAATATCAACATGGTCTTTCATATACACAAATTCCTCAACAACAAAACCTTGTTCCAAAACAAATCTTGTTCTGCAACAAAAAAATGTGAATAAACAATATCAACAAAATTTTGTGCCTCAACAATAAAACCTTGTTTCACAACAAAACATTGGTCCACAAAAAAATATTGTTCAAAAACAATAAAATGCAAATCCACAATATCAACAAAACCTTGTTCCACAAAAAAATCTTGTTCCGCAACAAAAAAATGTAAACTCGCAATATGAATAGAACCTTTTTTCTCAACAACAAAATCTTGGACCATAACAACAAAACTATGGTCCTCAACATCAAAATGTTAATCCTCAATGCATATGTCAATCGACAAGATCTGAATATTTCTCAACAATATCAATACAATGCTCCTCAAGGACCAAGCGTTTCTTCACATACACATAACATCCTTCAAGGTTCAATGCATAATCCAAAACCATCCTACAACTCATCATTCTTTGGAAATCCAAACTATAACCCATCTAATCCTTCATAATATACACAAGGAAATGAGTTAGCATTACAAATTTAGAACATTCATCAAAGGTTACAAGATATACAACTTGGTAAGACCAAGAAGAGTTATGCCTTGGAGGACATTTGTCCTTATTCTTATGATCAACGAATTACAATGATTCCCTTCCCTAAGAAATTTTAAATTCCTAAATTCAATAAATATAAAGGAAGAGGAGATCCCATTGAACATGTACGTGAGATTTTTGTGGCGTGCATGGACATATCTATCAATGACTCTTACATGATGAGACTATTTCCAAGGACTCTTCATGGTCAAGACATAGAATGGTTTTCTCATTTACTTCCTGGACTTAAGTCATTCAACAAACTATCAAAGAAATTTATCAATCACTTTTCATACAACATCGAACAAGATATCATCGTACCTGACTTGTATAAAATCAAACAAAATCAAGGAGAGTCTTTTTCTTCTTTCTTGCAACAGTGGCGACACAAAGAAATTAAGTTTGTTGACTTAAGCTTCCTATTAACCGTGTCATGTTTGAACATATTTGATGATATCATTGAAAACGGTATAACCATGGAAAGAGATCTTATCACAAAAGGAACTATCAAACTATATAATAGTCAAGATCAACCTTGTAATTCAAATGATAAACATCACTTGTGGGTGAAGAATAAAAATTCCACTAATAATGGAGCAGTGGATGCATAATTTATACAAACCATACAACCTCCACCAAATAATCCTCCAGCATATCAAATAAACAATCAAACCAAAAACCTCCAAGAGGACCACCAATACCTAATAATAGTACTTTCAATCAAACTAAATGGAAATACACTCCTTTGGGAGAACCCATTGAAGTGGTCTTACAAAAGTTGCAACAATAAAACCTTATCAAACTAACGTAACAAATAAACCATGAGGAACCACAATGAAAACCCCCTTGGTACAATAATAATGAATATTGTGAATTCCAAGAACTAAGGGACATAAGACAAATAACTACATGAAACTGAAGAACCTTATACAAGATCTAATTGATAAGGGAGAGGTTGATATTGAACATCATCTTAGAACTTTTGGTAACAAAGACTTGAGAATCTACAAGGATCTAATCCCCAATCAAAATAAAGGAAATGGCCAAGGAAAGGGAAGGGATTACAATAAATACAATTACAATTATAGCCATGTAGTGGGAGCTACATTTGAAGCAAATGACCATATCGTAGTTGTGACTATAGTTGGTAAAATTCCTAAGTGTAATGCAACTACACAATGAGGGAAGATTACAATCCAGGGAGCCACCCTACAATCTGAATCTATTTCTAAACCTCTGCAAGCCAGTTACAAACTTTTTGGTCACCTTAAAAAAACTCCAGCACAGATTTCCATCCTTGAACTTCTCAAGATATCCCCAAAGCATAAAGAAGTTCTAGATAAAGCTCTCCTAATTAAAGTTCTAGATAATCAGTGCCTAATAATATAAACATTGATCAATTCCAAGCCATTGTGGGGCACATTTCTTCCATTCACCACCTCATATTCTCTAAAAGGGATCTTCCATTACACACCTATCATAACCAAGATTTATATCTTGAAGTTTGTATACATAAGCACAAAATAAAGAGAGTATTGATAGATGGTGATGCAGGTCTAAACATTTATACCTAGAAACTACAAAAATAGTTGGGATATTCCAATGAGGTTATAGAAAAGTAAAGGAGTATTACAATTAGAGCTTATGGTGATAACAAAAGAGGCTTTGAAGGCACTATTAGACTTCTTGTACAAGTGGGTCCGACAATAGTTGAAACAACCTATCAAGTACTAGATCTTTAGATGCCCTACAACCTTATCTTAGGATTACCTTGGATTCATGCAATACAATCCATCCCATAGACATACCATCAATTCTTGAAATTCACTTACCATGATAAGGAGGTCACTATCTATGCTGATCCAAAACCTTTTCATTATTGTAACAACCTAGAAGAGAAATATGCAAAGATCTTCCAAGTTCCTAGTAACGATATCTCCTTTCATTCATTCGACTATGTTGATCCTAATTCTCTACTCTCATCATCCTTTGCTCCATTATCCTCAATAAATCCTCCTAAATCTGATCTCAAGGTCCAAGTACTAGACAATGGTTGCAGGGATTATCACATAAAGCAATCCCTTTATGCGGGAAAACTTTTGTTATCACCTAAATCTTATGGAAAGCCGCATGAAATCAAGGAAGCACATACCACAACTATTCACTTCCAACACACCATATTCTATAAATGGGGATATTTGAGAAAATAATTCATAGAAGAAGATGTTTATACCTGGTTATACAAAGAAGAAGAAGGGCATGAGCTAGAACATTTCCCCTTTCATAGCAACAATAAAGGTTTTCAACTTGTTAAGATTATGGGATTCATAGGAAAAGGTGGCCTTAGCATAAATGAGCAAGGTATGAGAGAGCCTCTTATCCTAGAGAAATGTAAAAAGAATCAAGGAATAGGATAAAGTTTGTTAGACAAAGTGACCCCTAGCATTGAAAGCACCATTTGCGAGGAAGTATCTTCCTCTCTTGTGGTTAAGACATCAGATGACAATGATTCCATCAATGGCATATCTATGTATATCACTGAACTATTCAAGAATTCCTTTATCAATACCATCACTACCCTATCCTTTGACCAACCATATGAGAAACATGAACTTCAATTGGTTTACCCACAATTGATAGACTGGGACCAACAACTACCACCGGTTCTAGACATATTCCAAAATGATGAAGCTATTGTTGGGTTTATGGTACTTAGAGATGGTATACCACATGGGGATCATAAGGCAGGCTTTGACATTGAAATTGGTGAAGACACATACTTTGGAGGAGAGATTGGGTCTTTTAGTTGCAAAAGTGAAAATAAAAATATTAAAAATATCCTTTAGTGAAAACTGTAATACGACACTATCAGATCAAGCAAAATAAAAAATAGAGGACAAAATTGAGGGTGAAAACCTCTTTGAGGTACCCAAAGATGGAGGATTCAATCTCCCCAACATTGTTCAAAACCAAGAATGATCGATAGTATTGGTAGAAGATTCAAAACAGATAAACATGGGAACATTAGATATACCTAAAATCACCTTCTATGCAACATCTTTGGATCTTGACAAAAGGAAGAATTTCTTAGCTTTCTTAGGAAAATGTACGATAAAATTTTATTGTCCCTATTTGGATATTCCTAGATTATACCTAGCCTTGGTTGTTCATCATTTGATAGTCTTTCCTGGAGCAAAATCAATAAAAACAAAAAATCTGAAAGATGCATCTACAAATAGCACTTCTAGTTATGGTTGAACTACAAAAACTTTTATATGTTGGTTTCATCAGACCGATTGATTACCTTGAGTGGGTGGCCAACCTTGTACCTATTTTGAAGCCCACTGGGGGCAAAGGATTTGCACTAATTTTAGAGATCTTAACAAAGAATTTCTAAAGGATGACTTCCCTTTGTTGAATATCAATATGATAGCGGATTTGATAGCAGGTCATGAAATTTTTTCCTCATGGATGACTTTTGAGGATATAATCAGATCAAGATAGCACCTGAAGACCAACACAAGACTACTTTTGCTTGTCCTTGGGGAATGTATTGTTGGAACGTAATGTCATTTGGGTTTAAGAATGAGGGAGACACCTATCAAAGGGAAATGATCGATATATTTCATGAAATTATTACCATGGAATACTATGTGGATGATATCTTAACAAAATCCATAACAAGACAAGGTCATCTAGATAAAATGGCACACATATTTGACAAATTAGAAGAGTATAGTCCACACCTCAATATAAATAAGTGTGTGTTCAACATCAAATCAAGAAAGCTCCTGGGATACATTATATCCCAGAGAGGTATAGAAGTATATCCACCTAAGGTTAAGTAAATCATGGAAATTCCTCCCCCAAAGACTTTGAAACAATTGCAAAGCCTCCAAGGTAAGTTGTAGTCCATCTAGGTATCATAGCCTAGTTAGCAGATAAATGTCATCCTTTCATGAACCTACTCCATAAAGATGTTGTTGAATAAACAAGACAAGTAAGAGGGGGTGAATAAATTGTATAAAATTAAACCTTCAAAACCCTCAACAGTAATCATATCCACATGCACATGCATTCATTAAACCCTTATTTTGTTAATGTGATTAAACATGAAATGTTAATAACTAAAACTAAAATAACAACACCATACACAAGAGAACACCAAATTTATGTGGAAAACAAAATGAGGGAAAAACCATAGTGAGGAATATCTCACAGTATAAGTAATTACAAAACTAGTACAAGGGCTCACTTCCAGAATAGGACACATTGTCCAAAAAGGATCACAATTAGGGATCACTGCCATAGAAAGAAATACAATAATATAGAAGAGAAATTCTACACAAAGAACACTTTCTCAATGTAATGAGAAATCCACCACAATGCCCAACAATCTTGTTGTCTTGCTTGAAAGATTTTAGACACCTTTAGCTCACTGCCTTTAGGAATCCAAACACCTAAAATTCACATTGCTTGCTCAAATTCGCATCACACACATCACTCTCATCAATCTTGCATCTATCTTACTTATCTCTTGATTCTTTCTCTCAACTCACAACAACACCACACTTATTTATATCAACATCAACCTCAAAACCTTCTCCAATGTTGGAAACTAGTTGTTATACATACAAATTCAAAATAGGTCGACATCTAAACATTCCCACAATGGATAGGAAAGAAGGCTACATAAATCCTTAATTAGGACCCAAATAGATCCCAACATACCTCAACTCTCTTTTACGAGCCACCTCACATGTAGTGTTAACACAAGGTCGACCAATACCCATGCTAAAAATCATAATCATTAAGTACACACTTCCTTAAATCAATCCAAAAATTTCAAATGACAAAAATCACTTGAACACAATCTAGAATAATCCATGAACTACTTGAGATTCATCAAACACTTCTTCCAAGCTTGCATCATACAAATCAACTTAGAACAACTGGTAAACCTTATTCACACACTAAAAAATGAAACTCACTCTGTACTCCACCAAATCAAGTAAGCTCTTGAATACAGAAAGATATAAACATATAATAAACTTCCCAAATTCACACAACTTGAAGCCAAACAATGGAGAAACACAAAGAAAATACATTTATCCCAGGCCATAGAAAACATCATTGAAAAACTAGTTCACACACTAGTGAAAATATCTCACTCTATACAATGATCCAAAAACACAAAATCTGAATATAGCAACCTCTAAAAACCATGAACAACATATCAGATCTACATAGGAAAAGGATCGATACAGAAGAAACACAGAGCAAAATACCAAAGCACACACTGAACACTTGCACAATGCAATTTTCTAGGTTTATCAAATTTTCTCAAAAGCACTTGGAAACCAAGTACCAGAGACATCATCTCATCTCCTTACTTCATTCCAACTCATCTTTAGACACTACAACAAAAAGATAGCTCCATGTACTCACAACACTTCCTCAATATCTTAACTATACATGCACAATCTGCAACAACCTATTTTCCTCTTTTTCACAATTTTCTCAATATCCTCAACATCTTCATCATGCAACAACTTCCTTAACACACAATTGACATCAATGACAACATCAGTTAGTAGACTTCCTATTGGAATCAAAGACAACACCTCATACTTACAACATATGTTTCCTTTAAGTGGGAAGAGAGGAGTCAAGAAGCATTCTAATAGATTAAAGAATATTTGGTATCGTCTCTTGTATTGATGCCTCCTCTACTTGATAAGCCTTTGATCCTTTATATATCAACAACATCAGCAACATTAGGTGCCTTGTTAGGATAAAATGATGAGTATGGTAAGGAAAGAGCAATGTACTATATAATCCATACACTCGTAAGCTATGAACTCTACAATACACATGTAGAATGGGATTGTTTAGCCATTCTCTTCATGTCACAAAAGATTAGACACTACATATTGAACCAAAAAATCAAACTAGTTTCTAAGGTGGGTCCTTTGAAATATTTCTTAGCTAAGGAAGCCTTGACAAGCCAGATGGTGAAATGGATCATTATTCTTATAGAATTTGACATAGAATATATTGACAAAAAATCCATTAAGGGATAGGTGATAGGATACCAGTTGGCCAAGTTACCTCTTAATGATCATCGAACCTTGATATCAAAATTCCATGATGAAGGAATCCTATTAACAACTCAATTAACCCAATGTAAATTTTATTTTGATGGATCTCACACCCATCATCAATCAAGAGCTAGAATTATCTTTGTTACACCACAAGGAGAAATTATACCCAAAGCATACAAGATCGATTTCCCTCGTACCAATAATATAGCAAGGTATGAAGCATTGATAACAAGGTTAAGAATGGAAGTAGAGTGGCAGATCAAGGAACTACAAGTCTATGGAGACTCGCAACTAGTGATCAGACAAGTAAATGATGAGTAGCAAACTAAGGATGATAAATTGTTTCCTTATAAAAGAATGGTAGATAGTTTCAAGCAATAATTCTTATTCATTATTTTTGACAAAATCTTGAGGGTAAATAATAGAGCCATTGATGCTATGGCTACCATTGGTTCTCTTCTTGAAATTCCATATAATAGTGCTAAGTATGATTTTCTTGTGGAACAATTGTTTATACTAGCCTTCAATATCTTGGAGTCTAAAATTTTGTGTGACGTTGTTGGTCCCAACTCACCCTAGTATCATGATATTAACACCTATCTCAAACATAGAATTATACCCCTGAACCTTAATAGTAATCAAAATAAATCCTTCATTTTTTGAACCTCATGATTCACCATACTTGGTGATACCTTATATAGAGTAGCCTCAATAGAAAATTACTTCGATGTCTTAACCCAAAAGAGGCACTAACTGCCTTACAAGAAGTACATGAAGGTATTTTTGGTTCACATTTTACTGAACTTAATCAAATTAAGAAGCTAAAAACATGTTACTATTGGCCCTCAATGGAACAAGCAAGGAATCAATTCACAAATAAGTGTCTCTAGTACTAACAACATAGTGATCTTATTCATGCCTCAACACAAGAACTACATCTAATAACTACACCATGGCCCTTCTCATAGTGGGGGCTCGACCTTATACGTAAGATATCCCCCACTTAATCCAATAGAAATAAGTTTATCATAACTGCCATAGAGTATTTTACAAAGTGGATAAAATCCATACCTCTAACTTATATCATGGGTAAAAAAATAGCCAAATTCATTTTAAACTATTTAGTTTATCATTATAGCATACACCAGACCATTGCAATTGATAATGGGACTCTATTTAAGAATTAAGATATATGTGAACTCTGCTTTGAACTCCATATCCAACACCACTTATCAACCCCATATTACCCCAGAGAAATGATTAGGTGGAAGAATAAAGAAAAAATATCCTAAAAATCCTTAAGAAGATTGTCAATGACATCAGCCATGATTGGCACCTACAACTAAATCCCACTTTGTTGGATTATAGAACGAGCATCTATACACCCACTAGAGCTACCCCTTTCTCCCTGGTATATGAACATAAGTTATCTTGCCTATAGAGGTTGAGATCCCCTCCCTATGGGTATCCTTATAGAATCTAGTTGATAATGAAGCATAGTATCTAGACTCCAAGAGCTTGAGTTATTAGATGAAAGGAGTTTGAGTTTTGTGAACCATCTCCAAGCTTATTAGAACTTCCTCAATCATAGTTACAATAAAATAGTCAAGAACAAAAGCTTCCAAGTGGGTGACTAAGTCTTGAGAGAAAACCAAAAAAATAGCTTAATCAAGATGGTAAGGGAAAATTTGAACCAAATTAGTTAGGACCCTTTGTTATCACAAAAAACTATGGTTTTGGTGCTCATCACTTGGCAACCCCTAAAAGTGAACCTTTGGAAAAACCACTTAACAACAACCATATTCAAAAGTTCTATACCTAGACCATCGAAATATCCTAGAAAAAAACTAAAAATAGAAAAGAAAAAGTAAAAAAAAAGGAAAAAATACAAAAAAAGTATTAAAGAGAAATAAATTGTCCTTTAAGTGAAAACCACCTTTGTGGTGCTTCTAGAATAGGTATCATAGTGAAAACTTGGCAAACATGACCTATGTTTGAATAAGATTTTCCTCATGATCTATCATGATTTCATCCATTCCATCCATCCATTATCACAATCATGCTTTGATCCATTTCATTCCATCCATTCCATAATAAATGTGCATCCAACCATGTCTTGATCACTTGAAAATTGTCTGACCTTGCTGCACTATAACCATCCTCTATCCACATCATCCCATTTATCCATAACAAATGTGATCCCATACCTAACTAGGGGCATCTGCTTAAAACTAGTAGATGAATTGGATCCTTGTTCATATCTCAAATCATGTAAACCTTCAAAAAAAAAACATCCAGATAATCTTCAAAATCAAAACATCCAAATAACTGTCAAAAAATCCAAAAACATTCATAATAGGTCAAAAACATAAAAAACATTATTAGCCATCCATATATGAGCTAATAGCCTAGTCAAATAATTGAAATGTGTTATCTCTGAGTTGTCATGTAGGCAAGACCATCATCAATGAGCCCTTGAGGCATTAGGTGAGTCCCTTTAGGTCCCCCTCATGGGGATTAAAATCTTCAAAATACCAAAAAAATCAAAATACCAACAAACAACAAAACAACCTCAAACAATCTCAAAAGCATGAAAACATTCAAAAAATCCCAAAAATTGTGTTATCACATATCCATAATAAACTATACATCCATAATAAAGCTATCATCACCCTCATCCTTTGACAACATAATCAAACCAAACGTAACACCTATCAAAATCTAAAGCATTCAAGAAATAATGGTGAAAACTTGATCATTGTGACTGAAACAACACTTAAGTATCAATTTCCTTGTCTATCAGTATCATCATAAAAATATTAACATCCTAGCAAGAGACTTAATGGATATACCTTTCCTACAATCGGCATCATCAACAAATAATATCCCTAAACTACAAAGATCATTGGAGAGCTATATGGAAACTTAGTTACTCTATTTTAATCTTTTATCTTTTGATCATTGATTTTGTATGCTCTGCTTGTTGGATGTTCTTCTAATACAACCATGGAAAATACTTTCCTTGTGTGTTTATGGATAGTATCGAGTAATACAACGACTGGTGCATATCAAGTTCTTCATACCTTTTGTGTATTAGTCTTCTTGCTTTGATGGTTTTATTCTCTCACATTACATTAACAAAGTTTTTGTATGTCAAGTATGAATAGGAATAATCCTATCTATTTGCAGAGTCAAATTCCACACAATAGATACAAAGTTTCCTTGGTTCTTCATACCCTGGTGCATCATTTCTATTTGCTAAATTAATAAGGATTGCTAATCATTAGTTTCTTTCAAAAAATAAAAAGCATGCTCATCACATTTCCATACATCAATTATCATTCATTGTTCATTCATTCATTTATCATATACCATATAGATTTTCATCAACTGGATCATACATCATCAATTTCTTTAATCTTCTAATCTTTTTAATTAATTTTTCTAACTAATATCTCCATCTCACATTATAACATCATTAGTACCACATGCATCTTGCATCCACAAACTCATTAGCATAGCATATCATATATCATCATATATGATACACCATCCATACATTTTGCATATCATGGGAATATCAAAAAATATAAAGGAAAAGAAAATCACATCCTGCATCATCAACATCACATTGTAACTCATTACATATCATAATCATAAATGCATCTCATAATCATAAATAATCATCACATAAGGCATACATCATAAAAAATATCATAGAACATCATATGCCACATCAAAAATGGTTATATCTCATATATCATCAAAATAAATCAAAGTTTCTGATACATCATCATCATAGAATGTGTGATACATATCAAGTGAATCAAAATTAATATACATATATATGAGGACTCAATTGGTCGATGAATGTATATACATCATAAGAATCATGTATATAACAAAGTATCTACAATAACAATTAGGATAAAATTTCTCTCTCCCCTCTCCTCCCCTGGTTTGAATTGTCTACGCACATGGTAGACTCAACGTTCGGGGTACCCCATGGTCCCCCTTGTCCCTTCTAACTAGATTCTTGCCGCAACACATACAATGTTGTCCTCGGGGGTCTCCATTGTGCAGTCTATTTCTGGAGATCCCGTGATTCCTTTAACCCTGGCATTTAAAGGATGCAAAGACATGTTGACTATAACGATCTTGGCTACTAAGTGTCCCCTTCCCACCCTGGAGAGGAAATATTTGTCTTAGGAATTGATTTTTCTATCCCTTAAGCTATTAGCAACGTGATTGTTTCTTCCATGGAAAATGTGGTGGTCAACAAGTTCTTGTCGTTCTGGCCTTCTATGGATATGGCTAGTGGACTATTCCTATTCAAGTTCACAACTGAGGAGGACTTGATCTTTATGCTTTCTTTTGGTCCCTAGGTCTATGGAAAGCATGGGTTGTCATTGTGTTGTTGGAAATTGGGTTTCAACCCTTCTATTGATCTCAACAAGTCGGCTCCCATCTGGGTACGTCTCCTTGGTCTTCCCTTGGAATACTTGGATGATTCAGTCTTTAAGAGTATTGGTGATTATTTGGGACAATTCATCACCTCAAAATTTATCACCAGATCCATGTCTAGGTTAGTTTTTTCTCACTTCTGGGTCAACATTGATATAAATAAGACTTTACCCAACTCTGTGAAGCTTTTTTCCATTTTCGGGTCCTAGACTCAACAAGTCTGCTATGAGAATGTTATGATATATTGCCAAAAATGTGCTAAATCGGACCACCTTATTTTAGACTGCAAGTCCATGGTTATACTTAACCCCAACCCTAGTGAACCAATCGAGGAGGTCCCCACTAGCGAATACCCCTTTGAATATGACATTCCTAAGGTCATTGAGTCATCGACTAAGGTCGGTGTTGTTGATCTTGTGATCCTGACAAATTTACCAAAAGATTTGGTCTCGGTTGACTTTGTTGTTGAGCTCAATGGATCCTCTATCAACAGTGTTCCGGTGTGTAGGTCCTCATTGCTTAACTCTGGTTGGTGTTGGGATCTAGGGTTACTATGGAGAAGCTTCCTTCCCCTAAGTCTTTGGGGGTTGAGGAAGGTGAGCTTTGGGATGAAGGAGTTTTGAAGGAAACACCTTATCTTGGACTGACTGAGATGGTTGTTATGTCTCAGATTCATTCTATGGAAGAAGAGTTCTGGTCAACTCCTAAGAAGAAGGGTAAACAAAAGAAAGCAGATGTGGGAGGTGAATCTAAGCCTGGTAGACCCAACCAGATGTTGACTAGAAACAAAGAGACAACAAAAGAAATTGTGATAGGTAAACAGAGGACATTGGAATTGTCCTCAAAGAAAACTTCAAAATGAAAGTCCTTTCATGGAATGTGAGAGGGTTAAATAGCCCCCACAAGTAGTTGGCCCTGAAGAACTATGTGCTAGAACACAAGATTGATGTTTTACTCCTATAAGAAACCAAGATGACAAAAAACCAATTTTTAAACCATAGATAATTATATTTGGTCGAACACCCTCTTTGCTTATAGTGATGTGGATGGGGCTTCGAGCGGACTTTATGTGATGTGGAATCTTGTTAGAATCTCTGGTACTAAACTATTCCATTGTAGGAACAGTGTGGGTGTCAAGTTCTCCAATACTGGGGGCTCTTGGTTTTTTATCAAAATTTATGCCCCCAATATTAGGAATGTGAGGAGAACCCTCTAGCAAGAAATTTCTAACTGGATTTTGGCTTACAAGGGAGACCATCGGCTGGTGGTTGGGGATTTTAACTCCCCCCTTTACCCCTTGGAGAAGTGTGGTGGTCTGATTGATTACTCTAACAACATGTTTGATTTGGCTGACTTCCTGAATTGTACTGTCCTGGTGGATGTTGATTTACAGGGTTAGTCTTCTACTTGGTCTAACAGACACCTTGGAGCTAGTATGATCCAGGTTTGGCTTGATGGATTCCTTTTTTCTCCCGATTGGACTACCTTTCTTAATGCTAATATACTAGCTCTACCCCAAACAGATTTTGACCACAATCCTTTGCTATTGACCCTAAATGAAAACACTCTTGTTGGTCCATTCCCTTTCCATTTTGATTTTATGTGGAAATCCCATCTAGATTTTAGGAATAAGATTGTTGCTTGGTGGAATATCCCTATGCATGTTTCCCCTATGTTTAGGATCTTTTATAGACTCAAACACATCAAAAATATGGTTAAAGGATGGAACAAGTAGGTTTTGGGGGATGTGTTCCATTAAAAAAAAGTTTTGGCTAATAAGCCCTGTGTGTTACAAAAAAGGATGGAGGATGGCAATACCAGTATTTAGACTTGTCAATAGGAGAGGGTTGAGTGCATGGAATGGGAGAAAATCTTGAAGAAAGAAGAGATATTCTAGAAGCAAAAATTTAGAATTCAATGGCTGACCAAGGGGGACCAGAATACATCTTTCTTTCATGTTTTGGCCCTTAAACATAGGAAAATAAACCAAATAAAAAAGTAGAAAAATGAGGCAGCGGATGTTGTCTCTAATCCTATTCAAATTGGTCTTTTGATTGTTGGCCACTTGCAACAGGTTTTTTCGACTCCCACTAAGGCTCCCAATCTAGTGTTGGGTGATCTGTTGTTGGAACCCTTCCTAATCCTATATCATGGGAGGATAATAATTCTATTATAAGGGTTGTGACTCCTAAGGAGGTCAGATTTTCTATGTTTAGAATGGATGCTTTTAAGGCCCCTGGACCCGATGGTTTTCCCCTGGCCTTCTTCCAAATCTTTTGGGATTGTGGGTGAGGACCTTACTTCGGCTACTAGGGATTTTTTCAACTCTGGTAAATTGCTTAAACAACTAAACCACACCTTCATTTCCCTTGTCCCTAAAATTGATGAACCACAAACCATGGAAAAAAATTTCCCCGTCAACCTTTGTAACACTATTTATAAGATTTTTTCCATAACTTTCATGAACCACTTGAAAACCCTTATGGATAAAATGATAATTCCAAGTAAAAAAGGCTTCATTTTGAGTCACTAGATCTTGGATGTGGCTATTACCACTCATGTAATAGTACATTCTATGGGCAAGTGTAATAATGCCAGTATGGAATTTAATCTAGATATCTCTAAAGCTTACGATAAAATCCTTCAGAACTTTCTTCCAAAAGTCCTTGATAAATTTGGATTCAATTAGAGAGTGATCAACTTCATTTTGGAATGTGTTACCTGAGGTATTATGTTTTGGTAAATGGAGTGTCCCATTTTTTCTTTGTGGATGGGAGGGGTATTTGAAAAGGGACCCCCTCTCCCCATATTTATTTATAATGGTGACTGATGTTCTGAGCAAGAATGTTGCTCATATGCTATTGGAGGGCTCCATCAAGCGTGTCAAGCTGGCTACCACCCTTGACTCTACTACCATTCAAAAATTTGTGGATGACACTATGTTATTTGGGAAAGCCTTAGTTGTGGAAGCAAGGAAATGGAAAAGTTTCCTCAATCTTTATGTGGCTTTTTCAGGTTAGTGCATTAATTATAATAAAAGTATGATCTATTTCTTTAACTGCACCCCTGGTCTGTAGGACTGTGTGACTGTTATTTTAGGTTGTGTGAGTGCCTCCCTTCCTTTGGTGTATCTGGGTCTCCCTCTCACGGTTAAGTCACCCCCAATTTCTATAATACTATTCTTGAAAGGATTCAGATGAAGCTTGCAAGGTGGAAAGGCTTGATCCTGAGTCATGCTGGTAAATTGTAGCTCCTTACTACTACCCTTTAGGGGATTTCAGTTTATTTCCTCTCTATGTTCAAAATTCCCAAATACATTGTTGAGAAGTTCGAAAAGATTCAGAGAGTTTACCTATGGTTTGGTATTGAGGATAAGAAGAAGATGTCTCTTGTCAATTGGGAGAAGGTGTGCCTTCTTAAATCTGGGGGAGGGTTGGGCATTAGAAGGGTCCATTCTACCAACGAAACTTTGCTGGTCAAGTTAGGGTGGGACCAATTAAGAAATCAAAAAGACTGGCGCAGGATAATGAATGCCAAATACCTAGACAACTGTCCCCTAATCAGGTGCATTGAGAATGATCACCCCTGTGGGTCCTTAGCTTGGAATAATATCTACAAAATGAAGAAGTTGATTCAATATGGTATGAGATGGAAGCTTGGTCGAGGTAGTTGTATTTGCTTCTAGGAAGACCCTTGGCTATTTGATTCCCCTTTGGCCAATTATGAGTTTAAAAACTTGATGAAACCTGCGATTCAGTTCTTTGGCACGAATGTGTGTGACTACCTTCATGGTCCTCTAGGTGTTAGGATATGGAAAGACCTTGATTTATGCTACCCTCTTTCCCCTAACTTGAAACACCTAGCTAATTCATTACAATAATTTCTTTCCTTTTGTAGAATCCCCTTATCTAATGTGGAAGATGATTTATTTTGGTCCTTGGAAAGCAAGCACAACCTTTCAGTTAGGATGACTTACAATCTACTGTCAGACTTGGGTCCTCATAGTAGGATTTGGAAATGGGTTTGGAATCGACACTTGACTCCAAAAATAATTTTCTTCTAGTGGAAAACTTGTCATAATAGGATTATAACCCAAGATAACCTAAGGAAAAGGGGCTTTCTATTCTCAAAAGGGTGTATGTTATGCAAAATTAATTAAGAGTCAGTTGATCACCTACTTCTGCATTATTTGTATGCTACTGAGGTTTGGGATCTGGTTTTCTAAAAGCTGGCTACTCACTAGACCCTAAATAAGGATTTAAAATCCTTTATTGAAGGTTGGAATGGTCCCTTTCAACACCCCCTCGCTGGGGAAATCTAGAGGCAAAATCTCCCCATCATCTGTTGGTGCCTTTGGAAAGAGAGGAACAATCAGATCTTCAGAGACACTGAGAGGAGTTCCAAGGAAGTCTTTGGCATTGGGTCAAGACTTATTTTTGAAAGTATCTCCCTATACAAATGGAAACCACTAGATCAAGCCCCTACTGATTGGGAGATTAAAATGGAAAATTCCTGGAACTTTAAACTTGGGACCATTTCCTTTGATAATTCCAAATCCCTAGCTAGGAAAAACACTGTTTGGAAACCTCTGGGTGTGGATTGGTTTAAAGTAAATTTTGACAATGCGACAAAGGGGAACCCTAGTTTGGCTAGCATTGGGGGTGTCATAAGGGATTGTAAGGGCAACTTGGTTGTTGGGTTTGCTGGAGGAATTGGTATTCAGTCTTCTATGGTGGCTAAGTTATGGGCATTGCTCAAGGGTGTCAAGATTGTTGTCACTCTGGATATAAAAAATTACATATTGAAGGAGACTCAAAGACTGTGATTGACTCAGTTAATCATGGTTGGTTGTTTGGTTAGAACATCAGGGATATCCTACTTGACATAAATATTTTAGTCTCAAAATTAGAAAGGAAATACCTGACTCATACCTATAGGGAAGGTAACCAGGTGACCGATAGTCTGGCCAACTTGGGTTCCACTTGGAGTTTATGCAAGTGTTGGAAGAGGCTCGAGGTGTTGTCAGCTACCATACAAGGATTAATCCTTTCAGAGAAAAGGAATATACTGCTCAATGATGGTTAACAATGCTATGTTTTATGGGTACAGGTGGCTCCACTTGATGGATCCTTGGATTATGTGGACTTGGCTAGGTGTGGTTGCAAGTTTAAAGTGAGATGTTGTGTGGCTATATTATTTCATTACTATGTATGGTGGGGCACTAGACCCTTACGAGATGTCTTTTCAAATGTACTACACATCCTATCAAATCTCTTGGGATGTGTGTAATGTGATGCTCATCACTAGTTTATTTAATAATTCCAATTTAAGATATCTTATGATTTACATAAGATCTTTTGAGATGTAGTTGAAAATTTAAAATCTTCCCCCCACAGCTAAATGGCCTGGGGAAATTTGTAACTTCAAAAATTCCTTTGGCATAATTGATATTATTTATCCGGATTTAATTATAATGTTCCTTAACCTTTGGTTTTTAAGTAATTATTATGGCCCTGTGGAGTTGGTCATTAGGAATGACTACTAAAGCGTGTAAACACCAAATTTCTTTTATTACTCCTTACTATCCTGGATGGAAAAGTAATGATAGTTTAAAAAAGGGTCAATTCACCAGCGGGTAGTCAATTTTCTTGCTAACTTTGTTTCTTTGGGCCAATTCCTGTGTGTTGTGGGTCGTGATGGGAGGTGATAGGGTGAGGACTAAGCCAGAGAGCTGTGAGGAGTTTCATAGGGACCCCATAGCTTGGAATATCTATAAAGAAGGGGTTTGGCACTACTTTTGGAGAATCTTGTGGACCAAAATGAGAGGTTTTCAACCCAGTTTGTTGATTCATGGAAGAAGCGGTGGGTCACCATGGGTGGCATCTCATTCAAGGTGAATGAGGAGTTAATTGGTAAGGTGACGAGCCTCTCCTATGATGGCAGGAAATAAAAAAAACACACCAAAATGCAAGACTTAGAGAGTCTCAATGTCTTCTTTAAGGGTGAAGAGAAGTCGGTTAAAAATTAATCTGGATTCGACTACGAGGTGCTGCCAAAACCTTGGGACAAGGTGTGTCTTACAATTATGAAATATGTTACATTAGAAGATAGATACAAAGTGTATTATTTTTACCATTTTCTTCTGTTAAACCACCTTTGGCATTAGATGACCCTAAGCTTTCCTTTCTTTTTGCTTACTTCCCTAGAAAATTCAGTTAAAGACTCCCTTGATGTCGCTGCACTCAACCCTGATATTTCACCCCCTTGCCACTACATCAAGGCATAATATTTAGGCTATATCAATCTCATTTGGCCTTGTTCCCACCCAAACCAATATCTACTATGCATGTTGAAGATCTAGAACTACCTGACGTTGCTCACGATAATCCTTCCCCTGCTGCTTTGGAAGGTTCTAAGAGGAAAACCCCCATACCTAAAAATGAACCCAGTGTTGAGCCTAAGCTTAAACCCCCATCTAAGAAGAAGAAAAGTGCAGTTGGGTTTTCCCAATCTAAAACGATGACTAAGTTATGTGAGTTAAAAAACAAACCCATCAAGAAGGACAACATACCCACTGCTAAGAAGAAGGGGAAAAAAGAGTCTATGTGCCAAGTGGACTTGTTGGCCACTGATAGCGAAGGAAAAAGTGTTGAGGAAAAAGACTCTAAGGGCGACACCATGGTGGCTATGAGCTTTGAGGTGGGGATGGAACAAAATAGTGTGAGGAGGTCCCATAGATTGGCGAAGAACAAAAAAGGGGCTTCGGTGATGAGATTTCTAGTTATTTGAAGGAGATTGGTGGTAGAATTGAAGGAAAAAAAAGACATTGTTCAGGAAATTGAAGAAGGGTTTGTAGAGGGTCGTAGTATTTTATCTAACATGAATCAGATGCTTAAGGATGACTCCACCAACTCCTCAGATTCTAGAGATGGTGGGGAAGAGGAGACCCAGAGCAAGAAAGGAAAGGATGAGGACTTGGTGTGTTGTAGGAGCGGGTTATTAAGCTGGAGCAGAAATTCAATTGTCTAGCCCAGTTTATGGTCAAAATGATTCACAGATTTTCCATCACACTTTTAGGCATCATCAAGGAGGAAGTAGACATGAATACTATGGGTGAAGGTCCCAACTAGATTGGGGAGGATGTTTTAAGCCTCCTAGTTCAAAAATGGGAAAGTGTGGATAGCTAGTGTTTGGGCATGTGTGGTGCTAGAGTTCTATTGTTGTGTTGTGTCTGTGTCCTATTTCTGCTATTTTTGTTTAGTCTTTTTTTGATGGTTTGCTAAATTTGGTTCCTTTTTGGCCCTATGGGATTTTAGTGTAAAGAGTACAACACCCTATAAAAGTTACTTATATTATCAAAACCACAGTATCTACAATAACTCAACAACAATGTACATAAATCAACCCTGTTGATCCTCCCTATTAGGGGGGGCTGCTCTCCATTAGGAGGTGGTCTGTGACTGTGGGATGGAGATTGGTGAAGCTACAAAAGAGGACCTGAGGGTTGTACAAATGGTTTTCTAATATATACTCCTCTCAAACTACTAGATCCTACTACTATGGTAGCACTCCTAGATCCAAACCTTCGTTGTCTATCTAAATGTAGAATGATAGCCTCATAAAAGGTCTTGTAATAGGTCCTCTTCCCATAAGTTGATCTCTCTCTCACATATATCTATCCATGGGGATGGAGGAGGCCTATGATATCTCTAGCTCTATCCACTACCCACACTTTGTATCTCTCTCTGTGACAGCAATATCCCTCTCTTTGTGAGCCTGGTCCCACTCAACAATAAGTATGAAAATCTATGCATCTAATTCCTATCTCCATGATATCTCAACATCCCTCTCACCCACCTTGGAACCCCTATCTATGATGGCTTGATCACACTCTAGTTGAGCCTAATCATGCTCCATTTTCAGCTGTGCTAACGTAGTTGTAAGGTCACCATGTCCCTGATCTGGTGGTGGGGGTGGTGCCTACTAATCTTGATGATCCTAATGACCATCTTCGTGACTATCCTAATATCCCAGGTCTCTTATACCATCATGCTATTGTACTTATACTTTCAGTTGGTCTGTAGCTACCCTTAGTATCTATCAAGCCTCACTACCACCAATTGCTCCTCCTTGCTTCCCCCTCCTACCAATAGGTCTTGCAAAACCTCTTGGAGGAAGAGTGAATATGACTGGCCTCCTCTTGACCCATCATGTGTCATAGTATGTAGTCCCTACATCATTGAGACCTACTACCCATCCCCAACTAGTTGGTGTTAACTATCAAAACTCTATAATGACAACCCTAGAAGAAGCTCTAGGCCCCCATGGAGTCACCTCCCTAGTGGTCCTAGAGAAGCATTCATGATATTCCTAGCCTAGAATGACCTATTTCTCACCAAATTGGCAACAAACCCACTTTGGTAAATATCTCTCTATGATCTGATCAGTATTCCTAATCAACCATCTAGTATATCAATAGTATGTGAGATGAGCATGGTCATCATCCCATGCCTCACATCCTAGGTATGGTCTCCAAATAAAATGTGTCATATCATCAAAGATGGCTCGCCAATATTGTAATCGTCTTGGCTACCTATAATGTAAGTAATCATGATATCTATAAGAGTAGGGATCATCAACATCCCTGTCATCAATCCCAACAAGTCATGTGATCATGATCCTCTCCCATACCTAAACATGTAGTAAGCTGACACCTATAGAAATGTTGGTCCCTCCTCGGTAGAAAACCTGGTGCATGTCATGATATAGGTGTGCAAGTACATAGGGTCCCCAGGTATATCGGGTGCCATTTATCATGTTATCAATGCGTATCCCCCATCCAACTGGAAATTGTCGAGACCATCTATCAAGCGTTAGTGGCCCTATGATCAAACTAGCTAAAATAATGGTCAACTCATGTACCTCCCCACATAGGGAATCAAATCAATCTATCAATCATCACTCATGAAGCATCCTATCCATGCACATGACTCCTCGATTGACATCATACTCAATGAGCTCCCTATGAATAGGAATCCTTAGGATGTGCCAACATCCTCTAATGTAATAGTACACTCACATGTTGGCAAGTGGAAGGTTGTAGTATCAGATTTCCATCTCTCTAATAAAGCTATCATCATCACTCTATGGGCATGAATCTCTATTATGTAAGTGATATGATCAAGACCAACCACTGTAAGGACCTGAATCTCAAAGTCCTAAATATGTGATACTTGACCTAGTAATTGAGGTCTTTTCTCTCGTGTGTATAGTGGATGAAGGGTATCCTGCAAGCATCAAACCCACAACGTCAAATTGCTAAAATTTTGATTAAAAAATGTCACCTCTACTATAAAATTGAGAAAACACATCGCTTTCTATAAATGTGAGTTTATTTTTGTGTAAATGCATCATTTTATGCAATCACAAGCCTGCTATAGTTATAAACATGTTGCATTATAGAAAACATGATAAAACCCTAAAATCTAGCACATGTGGTTGCATTTTGCAAATGCAACTATAAAACATGTTGCATTAAAGCAAAGGTGATGGCTTTATACAAACACATCACCCTTAGGAAAATGTGAGTATCCTTAAACCAAAAATACGGTAAGTTGTTGAACTAGCTTCATGTGATGCAATGCTCCTAGAACTCATGCCATAGTGAATGATCATCTATAGCTATAAATCAATAAAGAGCTAGAATTTGAGAAGGTTGAGAGTGAAAATGAGGAGCCTTTGAACCTTAATTACCTATACAATCCCTCAAAAACCTAGGGTTTTTCTTGTTGCAACCCTTCTAAGGTATCTTATGAGCATCTTGATTCATGTTGATAGTTATATGTGATCCCTAGGGCCTTTTTATATCCTCTTCTTATATGAGCTGGTCCTAAACTCTTATCGCGAGCCCAACCCAAAATTTTATTTTTTTTGGCCAATCTCTTGAGGGGGAAACCTAGCATCCTATCATCCTTCAAAAAATCATTGGGGCACAGTGGGGCATCATAAAAAAATTAAAATTTTACTTCAGTAGCACAAGTCTTTGAAACAACGTAACAAGTACATTGTGTCAAAGAGGGGAAAAATTTAGACATGCAAAATTGTCTAACTCGTATCACACATCGTTAATCTTACATTTTTTCATATTAATCATCAATCACTACATTCACATCATTTTCATCACTTGCATCACTAATTCCCCTTTTAACATCATTTTCCATCATTTCACCTTATTTACTCTATTAATTAATTAATTTTGAATTATTCAATTAATTCTTCCTATTTCATTAATTTTCCTTTGATCTCCCCTAATTGGATAATTTTAATTATTTAATTAGCCATTAAATTTATTTTTTCTCTTAAAGTCCTATGATTAAATAATCTTGAATTATTTAATTATTTAATTTCCATCCCTTTCACTTGAAATATTCCTTTAGCTATGTGCAAGAAATTTATAGAAGAGATATAGAAAGAGTTTGAGATGTCTATGTTTGGGGAGATGAATTTCTTCCTTGGGATACAAATCAATTAGACAGAGAAAGGTATATTCATTTCACAATCAAAGTATGTCAAGGAAATATTGAAGAAGTTTGGAATAGAGTATTCTAAACCAGTATGTACTCCTATGGTTACTAGTTGCAAGCTAAGTAAGAATGACGAATCTCCTAAGTTTGATCAAAGCAAGTATAGATCAATGATTGGAGGACTAATATATCTAACTGCTACTAGAACGGATATCATGCATGCAATTTTTCTTGTGGCTAGATTTAGAGAAGATCCCAGAGAGTCACATGTTGAAGCAATGAAGTGGATATTCAAATACTTGAAGGGCACTCTAGAACATGGTTTGTGGTATCCAAAGGATATTGATTTCTCTCTGAGTGCTTATACAGATGTTGATTGGGAAAGTTGTATAGATGACAAGAGAAGGACAAGTGGTGGTTCATTCTTTCTTGGATGTAGATTGGTATATTGGCTAAGCAAGAAGCAAGACTTAATGCCTTTATCTATTGTAGAGGCAAAATACCTTGTAGCAGCATCTTACTAAAATGATGAAAAATAGGAGGGTTCCTAGGGTTTCCCAAAATGGAAAAGTGGATCCAAAGAGTGAAAAGGGGTCCTATCTTTCCTCAATTCATTATGAAATGATATCCACACAATAAAATTACAATCAACCTCAAGGCGAATCAAGTCAAAGTGTGAATCTACAAATTTCCCTTTATTGCAAGGATGTGGTCTAGGCCAAACAACACTTTGGTAAGAAAGATTAAAGAAAGAAAATCAACTCCAAAATGCAATCTACAAAGTGTATCTAATATATTTAGCATAAAACTAAAGGAACCAATAGATTATTTTGAAAAATTGAGAGTAATAAATGTTGTGCACCTTTCAAAATTTATTGTTTCTACAAGCTGAATAGGGACTCATTCACCCTAGGGTGAATGGGTCCTGACAGACCTTTTTGGAAAACTCTGAATCTAAGATTGAAGCTTGTGACCTATAATTCTTCCCTGTAATTTGATACCTCCACTCCTGGATCCGGATCTAAGAAAAATTTGCAAAAAAGAATTTGTTGTTTGTTGGTGGATAGGGGTTTGCCTTAGTCAAACCCCAAGTTTGGTAATTAAACCTTGATGAAGAACATATATCTAAAACATGAAATGTGTGTGCAATCCTAACCTTAAGTGTGTCTAAGATTAAGATTAATAATGCACAGAAACCCTACTCAAGTGTGTTAGAATAGGATCCCTAAATGAACATACATAATGATGAAGACCTACTTTAGGAGATCTCAAATCACCTTAATAAGTCATAAATCTAATTATACCTTCCTTAGGCTAAAAGTAGAATGAAAATAGAAGATGTAATCACCTAGGAAACAAGCCATTAGGCTTGGTTGAATGCCTTGTGATCTACCAAAACCTAGAATCCATCATGATCCTTTATAGGCATTTATCATCACTTCTTTGGAAATGCTTGATCTTGATATCAAAATGAGGTTGAAGACCTACGAAAACAATTCAAATTCTGCTCCAAGACTTCACTTTTGAATACTTCTCCTTGCTCTTGAATATGAATGCTTGATCTCAGATGAATTTATTTTGTCTAGCTTTCTTCTTCTCTAGTGTAAAATGAATGTGAGACTTAGTTTTTTATGCTTCCTATCTAATTTTCCAAGTATCAGATCTCGAAATTTGACATGTGAAATTTGAATTGGAGAGATTAAAATTCCACCAAAACCATATCAAAAGTTGAGTCCAAGGCACTTAATGAGGACCCATTCGCCCATGGGTGAATGGGTCCTGGCCTAAAACTTCAAGACTCCTTATTAAATGTCGGGGCATTAATTTGATCCATAACATTTATTCAATGTGGGTTTTGGTTTTGGGAATTAAATAAAATTAAGTAAAATAGGCCTTAGGATACATGATAAAGGGGTATTAGGGGCCTATTAATAGGATTTTTATAATGCATTAATGAAAAGGTCACCAAAATAGGTCCAAATAAGTGTGAATTATACTTTCTCCTAGGAAGGGGTACAATTTTCTACACTACATTTAACCCCCACTTCAGTGGCCATATGACACTTTGTGCACATACAAGATAAAGGAACTCTAACATACTTTATAGAAAGGATACTCATATGGATTCATTAAGGAGAATGAAGCCCCCACTATAGTTATCTGCAAAACCACATGTTAGGAACTGCATCCTACAAAAAAAAATTGTTAGTCACTCAAAAATCCTCTTATCAAACTTCTACAGAGAATCAAATTTGAGGGTAGATGTATGCCCCCTAATTCTACTTGATTTATGGAGGTGGAATCAAGGTAGCCACAAAACCACATCAAGTTACTTAAGTCTTATCATAGGGCATTTCCAAGTACCACACCACATAGTGATAGACTGTTGATGAGATTGAGAGAAGAATTACGAATCCAACGCAACAGGTGACATCGAAAAAGGACTTCTCTATCCCCCAATATGTTGATTTTAATGAAATATAACTAAAGTAAAATATGCAAATTTTTAATTAAACTAGGTATATATGAATAAAAATGACTTTTTTTCTCATTTTGACATTTACCTTCTTTGCAGTTTACCTTGGTGTAGAGTGATCCAGGATGTCGAGCTAATGAACCTATAGGCCTCCCAAACTTGATGTTGTCTATGATGAGGTGACATGATGCACGATCCGACTTATGGTGAGTGGATTCTCTATTTCTTTGTCTTCATTTTCATACATTTACAATACTGTTTTATGTATTTTTAGAATGTTTAGAACCTTGGAAAAGATAGTCATAAAGCATCCATCTTTGTTGCAAAGCGCCCATTATTGGCACACAGTGTCCAAAATTATCTAAATTTTCCAAGACCCCATCCAAAAATGGCACATGTGTCCATAGTTCCACTGTCTTCTCTTAATGAAGAAACATAGGTCATCAAGATGTTGTGAGAATTTGAGAGGGTTGTGGATGCATTATTAACACCTAGAAAAATCATCTTTCTTGAGCATATGGGAGAACCAAGTCCATATAGATATTACAAGAATTAGAGGGTCATTTGGATGCATCCAATTCACTTGATAAGTACTACATCTTATCCACCTTTTGACATGTGGGGAAGTTGGGGTCATGTGGACAATAAAATTTCTATATGATTAGGCTTTGTGATGAAATGAGGGGCATTGGAAAATTGTGTGAACAAATGGGGCATCGAGATATGTGGAGATTTGAGTGGAATTAGGATGGATCCAACATCAAGGGAAAGTTCCTCTTTAGGTGACATTGTGGGAAATGAAGTGCCAATGAGAATGCAAGAAGTTGAAGAGAGTGAGGAAATTCCTCAGGTTTGATAAGGATTAAAACTTCTACAAACTCAATATGCATTAGTGGCTGATAAAAGAATAAATTCCAAAGGGACTTACAAGGGTTCAAAGGGTATCTAGATGGTACTAGAATTTCCACAAAGCATGGATGTAGGCCAAAACTCCACAACTTCATAACTTGCTCTATTTTATTGGATCTTCCCCAAAATTGAAATGTGGATACCCTTTTGGATTTTCTTCAAGGTGAAGTCATCATTTGACCTTGAACACATGAAAATTATTCAAAATTTTATCATCAAATTTGGCAAGAAAAAGAAAGGAAGAAAACCAAACATAATAACGAAATATTATTTTTGGTGACATGGGATTACTTATGGATTTGGATGCTCATGCATTATACATGTCAAGTAAGAATTTTTTGATCATAGCTCAAAAAATGGAGTTGTTTAGGACTACCCTTCCAATTTTTACCCAACTTGCAATGAACTCCACCATTGATCAATTATATTAAAAAATTTCTTCCTTTGCTTCTTCAAACATTTGGATGGGATACAAACTGTCCTCCTCTAGCTAGTTGGTTCCTCACTCCTCTTCCCTCTCATGGACCTATGTCCACCACTTTCCAACCTCCTCATCTTACCACTCTAATTTCTTCTCCTTCTTTTCTTTGTGGGATTTAACCCACCATAGTCTGACCTCGTCCTCTAAACATTGCTCCACTCAACACTCCTCCTTAACTCACCAATCCAAAATTCTCTCCTCCTCGTGGGATTCAAGCTATAAAATTTTTACCTCCTCCACAAAAAGGTTCTTGTAACTTCCTCTAAACTCTCCATCTCATCTACACACACCTCTTCTTCAATATCATTTTCTACAACACCCTTTATCTACTCCCTTTGTTTCACATTGCTCCAAAAAAACTGTCTCTATGCTCTACTGCTTTATAATTTCTAGCATCTTTATGTCCTCCAAAGGACATTCAACATATTTTACAACATTTTTATGTTTCTTCTCATCTCCCTCTATTACAATACCACTCTCAACTACAAATTCTTTCTTCTCTTCTTCCATGCCTTCAACAAGATGTGTTGTTGCAATTTCACCTTATTCTACAACATTTTCCTCTTCTTCTCCACACACAAGTTCATCACCAACCAAACCCATTTCCTCTTCTTTCCTATTCTCTATCGCTACTTGGATATCCCTTGAACCATTCAATATCCTCTTCATCTCTTCAATGATATCCTTGTACATTCTTTCTCTCCTAACAAGGAATAAAATACCTATTGGATTTCCTATAGCCAACCTCATGCTCTTTCTCTTCACCATCTTCAACCATACATAATCTATAACTTTTGCAACCTACACACACACTTTCAGAATATGCATGCCCTCTTCCATACCTACAAAATAAACCCTCATACAAAACCTATCCCCTTTACCAAAAAAATATTTTGGAATATGCATCCTCCACCCATTATATCTTAGTGGAGGAAGTCCACACCTTCTATCCATAGTGATCTTTGATGGAGGAAATCCAACACAATCTCACAACTACATGAATCCTATAACAAACTCTCATAATATCAACTCTCTCACACACACCTATCCTCTACCTAGAAGGAACCTTGGAAGATGTGCCTCTTTTCTTCCTTTACCTAATTCTACCATGGAGGAAACCGTAACACCTTCTACCCAACTTCAATCCTCGTTGGAGGATAGCCAATGTAACCTCATCTCTCAAACTCTCTCAACACACTCATCTCAACACACCTCCCAACAATAAACTCGATCTAATACCATTTCTGATGTAATCATGACTAGGGGTCTTACCATATCACCTAATCATACATCCAAATACAAACATTTCACTAAATACCACATTCACAAAATAACCCAAAACACTTTATTCATGTGTAGGAATACATTCTGTTACAATGTGCCTTAAAACTTCACAAATACCAACCCAACAAGATTTTTCTACATTTTTCTAAAAAATTTAACCCTAACCCTCTTAACACTATGGAGGCTTCTTCATAAGCCTCTTTTAAAAGAGATTAGAATCCATATTTATATCATATGATATGGAGTAAGGTTGGCCACCCCATGTACATGATGGGACACATGGTAGATATTCATTGGTCCTTAAGACTTGTGCACAAGTCATTATAATCACATATTTGTAATTTTCCAATATTTTAGGAATGCTTGTGAAAATTCAAGGGGGAAGTGGATATATCCACTTAGCACATAAAGTTTTTCTATTCTTCTCTTTATTTAGAAACATAGGTCATTAGGATTTTGTGATAATCTAAGGGTGTTCCATACTCATTATTGACACCTAGAAAACTCATCTTTCTTGACCATGTGAGAGAACCGAGTCCATCTATACATTGTAGGAATTCAAGGGTCGTCAAGATGCATACGAATTACTTGATAATTTCACCATCATCTTAGCTACCTTCAAACATGTGAGGGAGTTGGAGCCCACATGGAGATGCAATTTTCACAATAGTAGGCTTTGTGGGGAAATGAAGGGCATAAAAAATTATAGGAACATAAGGGACATTAGGTTCTATGGAAATTGAAGTGATATCAAGATGGATTCAATATCAAGGGAAGTTCTACTTTTTGTGACCTTGCATAAAATTAAGTTCCAACAAGAATGTGGGAAGTTGAAGGGTGTTGTGCACTTTGCACACATGCCTCGCTTGAATTGGGGACCCCCTCTTTCATTTCACTTTGTTGGGTCGATCCACACTCATTTTTATTTTTTCCTTCACTTTTGGGGCCTAAAGATCAAAATGTCTTCAAAATTTAGAAATCTCCATGATTCCTTAGTCATTCGCCAAAGTCTCATCAAATTTTGGGGGAATTGCAGAAATTTCCTTATGGGTTTCCATCATGCAGAAGCCACTTTCATCTTTGCTATTTGTAGAAGTATGACTGTGGGTTGCCATCGGCAGAATGTCATTACCTCAACATTTCCAGATATGGCATCTACATTTGTAGTTCCCACATGGCATCAACATCACTACCATCCACCTTTCAATTTTTTGCACAGAATTAGCCTCACCAACATCTGCTTGTCATTTTTCCGCATTGGAGACATGCACATTTAAAAAAAAACTTGCATTAATGGTTGGCATTTATGATGGTGATGTCTATAAATAAAGGGTCAAGTGGATTCATTTTTCACCCTTTTCATTTAAAGTATTGGAGATTTTTGTCGCGTTGTTTCCAAATTGAGTAATTAAAGATTAGCACGACCCTCTCACCTTCCATTTGTATAGGCATTAGGCCAGGTTCACTACAATTATTACTTTTGTGCTTTTTTTGAATTTTCCATGAGTAGTATGCTTTTGAATCTATGGTTTTGATGTAATAACTATTGGACTATTAAATTCACAAATAGGGTTTTGAGTAAGTCCGCTAGCACCATCGTGAAACTCTTTGATCAACCTTCAAGAGGGCTATGTAAGCCGATAAAACCCTGTTACTGCTTAAATCTGAAGTACCAACAAATCCACAAATAGCCAAAACCCTATAACTCCAAAGAAATCCTAAGCATTTTAAAAAAATGCGAAGACGCATTTGCAGGATGCCATTCATGAAATGTCATCTCATTGGCACCCATTCCTTCAACTCCCATGGGAACCCTAGTAGGGTCATTAAACTATCAAACTTGAAAATTTTCCAAGCATAAGAACCCTTGCAAGAATTCACATGTGGAAGGCCATTAATCACGAACCATATTTAATGGCATCAATCACCTCAGCATCTACACTAGCGTTCCTCACAAGCGGTAATGTTAAACCTCTAAAATGGCCAAGTGTCAATCTCTATGCAAAAAGTCATTTGCGGGAGGCCGACCTTGGTAGGACATTTTAATGGCATAGATTTTAAGGGATTCCACAACCTTCACACCCACATTATCAAACCTTGTGTCCTACAGGGCCTACCAAAAATCATCCTAAAATGGCATCCTCAATGTGTGACTCACTTAAGAATCGATGGGTTCAGGGTTTAATTCAATTTTCTAAGTAAAACCCATTTGCGAGTATTCATCTGTGTGATGCCATCTGTGGGTTGCCATGATTTCCAAGCCATCTCAATGGCATAACTTCAAATGGCACCCAAGTTGATGGCATCCACACAGGCATTTCTCACAAGTCCCCTAAAAGAGGCGTAAATAACATAGGCTTTCATTTGAACACTCTTACATATGCCTTTTTAATTTTAAGCGAGACTATTAAGTGTTGACCCCCCTTTTGCATACTTTTGGTTGCAAGATGTTGTCAGTGGAAATCCATTGACCCTGAGCCATTTTTATGAAAAAAATTAACTAGCTTCCCGATCAATGGCTTTCGCACTATCTTTCACCACAAACCATCAAATGGGGTATAGGGGATGTAGGCTTTGGCTTTAATACTTTTGCATCCACCCTTTGAGTCTGAAATGAAAATGCTAAGTATTTTATCCCTTGCGGGAATCTCCCTGTGGAATGCCATCTGCAGGTTGCCACAATTTACTCGTCATTCTAAATGGCTTAAATTTAAACAACATCTGAGTGCACGAGTTCCACATACCTTCTTTCTACATCATCCAAACAAGCTCTTGAACCAGGAAAATTAACTTCTCACATACCAAACTAACCTTTGATGAGTTCAACTTAAAAAACAACATATGTCAAAGTGAATGCAGGTTTCCATTATAGGATGTTGCTTGCAGGTCACCATGACCTCCAAGATGTTTTCAATGGCTTAACATCTAATGGCATCCAGTCACTTGGAATTCACATGCCCACTTTTTACACTACCCAAAACGATGAAATTTCAAAGAGTGATGACTCAACATAGCTTCAATTTTTTTTCCCACGTGCTAAATTGCCTCACTCCAAAGTTTGCTAGAGTCCCAAACCAATGTGGGGATTGTGATCTGGGAAGCCACTTGCGGGATGTTATCACTCGCAAGCCATTCCTTCCAACTTAAACCTTAACAAAATCTGCACTAACGGCTTCCACATCTAGATTTTCCACAAAACTCAAAATGGCTAATTCAACAAGTGTAATGACCTTGAACATTTTTAACATACAATTCCCATGTGATTGAATGAACCTACATCAAAGTAACTTAACCTTTCTCCAATGTAGAGAGATGGCCATAGGATGCCATCTGCAGAATGCCTTTGCACCGACGCCATTGTCGATGGCTTCCGCAAGGTGGAAACTTGCATGGCCTAGCCCAAAACACTGCAAAACCAGCAAAAGGTCATGAAATGTTAGAAATGAATGAATTTAATGATTCCTTTTGGATATAGATGCATTTAACAATGTTTTATCATGATCCAACTAGCATTTTCCTCCTCCTTAATTCACCAGGACATTTATTACACATTCTTTGTGCATAATTTATGGAACAAGCTGAAAAGGCTGACAAGGCTAAGAAGACTACCAAGGCTACGAAGAGAAAGAAAGAGAAAGCCAAAATGAAGTATGAATTTCACATATTTGAATGCACTTCAAGGATCGTGTCACACTAGGACAAGGTGATGGACACTGATCTAGTTCAAATTAACATTGATGAATTCTGATAGCATGCCTTGGTCATCCCAAATACTAAAGAAGCATGGATATTAAAGAAAAGCATAATTACAAAGGTAGCAAACTTCCCCTAGACTTCATCAGTTTGAAACTTATCTTCGGATGTAGAGAGTTCTATCACCAACCAACTAGAAGAATAGTGATCGTTGATGGGAGAGTCTTGGTTGATCTTACTCCTATGTCAATCTTGTTTATAAGATGGAAGACATTGAGAAAGGGTATGCACAAAATGTATGAGATCAGAACCCCTCTGCATGTAAGAAAACAATAAACCAAGTTTGGATACTTGATCGTCATTCGAGTGTAGGTAAGTTGCCCCAAAAGCTCTATCGGAGTGACTTCCTAGAAGAATTCAATGATCTTGTAACACTTCTAAGCAGGGTGATGGAACTCCCAACCTCCTCTATCTTCGAAGAATGGATGTGGTATTTCATAGAAGAGATCCTAAGAGGAGATACAAAGTTCCATTGGGCCAAAATGATAAGTGACAATCTTCATAATCAATTTGTTTTAGTAAAGAAAACTAAGGAGTTTTATATGACTTCTTATATCGTGTATCTCTTGGAAGTAAATTTTCCTAATAAATGGTTGGATATGTTGGTGATCTTGGAACCAAGAAAGGGAAAAGCATTGTTTATGACTGTTACCCTCAACTGCAATACAAGAACTATAAAAAGAACTATAGGTAGGTAAATGATGCTTTCATTATGCACATTCTATGGACACTACCAAATGATTAGAGAAAAAGATTATCTCACTGTGTAAAGGCATTGATCAAGAACTTCAGGTACTCATTCATCTAGTTCCCAAAATTTACTTATGTAAGAGTTGAAGGATTTTCAGGATTCCCGTATCATTTTCCCAGGTATCTAAGTGACAGGATAATCTTGTTGGAACTTACATGATAATTGCTAACCTCCCATTTGTTGCTACAATCCAAACATCACGTAGGAGTCCCCTATCCCATTCTTTTCGGTCAAGGAATGTATTCATGTCCTATAGCCCTCTATGCAAAATATTCAGAGAAAGAAATTGCAGAGTATGATTGTGTATTACACACTGAATGAGGTGATATGGACCCATGGGGAAAACTGAGAACATAGGTTGGATGACAATACATTCACAAGGTAAATATCAAAGACTTCTAGGCCAATTGTGATGATGATCATGAGGTCTGAAGGTGCCTCTATATGAGGATGACAACCAAATTTATAAATTCTATTGACTTATTTCCTATTCCGAGGATGATAACATTGTTGATAAAAAAGCATATAATGTTGTGGCCAAGGTACCTCTATCAATGATAGATTGGGCTAAACCAGAAGTTACAAATTTGGACACAATCATGCACCTAATAGTACAACAAATGAAAATATGGTTAGATGACTAGGTAGCTTAGTTAGATCAACAAGACGTTGAGATCACATATGGGGAATTGGAAGATGATATTGAGAGTGAAATAGAAAGTGGAGTTGAAGCTAGTTCTTTGGGGGAAGCCCAAAAATCCCTACCTATCACTTGATCAACAAATGAAAATATGGTTAAACATTGTTGATAAAAAAGCATATAATGTTATGGCCAAGGTACCTTTGTCAATGATAGATTGGGCTAAACCAGAAGTTACAAATTTGGACACAATCATGCGCCTGATAGTACAATAGACGAAAATATGGTTAGATGACCAGGTAGCTCAGTTAGATTAACAAGGTGTTGATATCACATATGGGGAATTGGAAGATGAGATTGAGAGTGAAACAAAAAGTGGAGTTGAAGCTGGTTCTTCAGGGGAAGCCCCAAAATCCCTGCCTATCACTCGATCACAAAAAAGAAAGGAGATGGCTGAAAGGCAGCCAAAACAATAGGTATACTCTAGGAAGATAGTAGAGGGGAAGAGGCCACCAAAGATATCAAAGAAGACAAGGATCTTCATTACTGAAATTCCTACAATACCAGAGGAGTCCTCTCCACCCAAAGGGGAAGATTGGCCACAATCACCTCCACCACCTACTGCACTACTTCCATCCGCTATTGTTGCACCAAATTCTTTCACTCTAACTTCGCTTCTCGTGTCATCCCCACCCATTGTGGATATTTCAGTCCACCTCACCACTACTTCCTTGACTGCCTCCATGGTCATGGTTGACTCTTCCTCATTGACCTCATCTCCCCTATCTTCTTCTTTTCTCCCACATTCACAACCTACTTTCTCCTCTTTTCCACCTTCTATCTCCACCATCCCTTTAGCACCTATCACATTGCACGAGTCTTTTGTTTCTTATTTACAAAACATGCCTCGCTAATTTTCAGATACTATATTGACTCCCAAGGCTAAGCTTTTCATGACCCAACTAGCTGCCTCATTACCTACCCCTCCACCTACTGAGCCACCTAATATGGAAGCTATTATGCAAATATGTGAAGAGATGGAAAGGAGAAATGAAGGGTACCTAAGAAAATCAGCTAGAGCAACTAAGGAGGTTACAGAATATGATTGCGATAACTATTATGAACACCTTTATGAGGGTTTGAAAATTGTTGATTTAGATGAAGTAGCCTCAGAGGATCAAGGGAAGCACACACCCAAGGATGGGGATTTGAGTGGGTTCAACGAACACTATAATGTGGAAACATCTAATAATGAAGAAGACAATCAAAAGGTTAGCCCCAGTTAAGGAGAATAACAAAAGGATAAGTAGAATGAAGAAGGGCTCAAAGAAATGGGCCAAGATAAGGATCAACATGATGAAGAGATTCATGTGGAGAAAGAAGAAAATATTGAAAAGAATGATGAACTTCAAGAAATAGGCCATGAGGGCCGACATGAAGAAGAAATGAACTTGGAAAAGGATGAGGGAGAAAAGACTAATGATGAAAGGGACATTTAATTTCCTCAAGAAACAAAAGTTGAGCATTACAGGGATAAGGAAGCAGCACAAGAAGAAGAAAATCTTGAACAAAGGATCATGAGGAAGATGATGGAGATGAATCCTTAGATAAAGAAAAGATCCATGTTACCTGTTATTCACCTACGACCTCAATCAGGTAGGGAAATCTATGTCTCAGGTGTTCATGAAGGCCAAATGGAGACATTTGCATCAAGGGTTAGATCATACATCTGATGCTATTTCATAGTGGGGTCTATTAGGAAGCCTTGCCTTAGTTAGATTTTGCATAAAACTCATCAAAGAAGAAAGTCGAAAAGACCCTCCTGACCTCTTGCCAACTAGTAGTGTGTTCTACTTGGTTTTATACACCCGTCACTAGGACATTTGGGTTGACATGAGTCTTCATGTGTCTCTCCGCTCGGAGGGAGGTCATGCTGATAGTTTTTCACAAAGGTGGCATCGGGGGGAATGAGTTGTTTCCGGATGATGTCTCTCCAACTGCACGAGGTCTCGGTGAATGGAGGTGTCTTCAGGGAGAAGTTTTCTCGACTAGCAAAATTCACGCTGAAATTTGTTCGTAGGGCCAGCATTGGGGAGAAGGGTTCACATTCATCGAGAGGTCTCGACGAAAAGAAATGTCATCGTGAAAAAAGGTGGGCCTCATTGTAACGTCTCAGCGACCCAAGAAAGTCTCTCCGAAGGGGATTGCCTTCAGCATAACATCTGGCCGACCCGAGGAGGTCTTGCCGACATGGAGTGGTGGTCTTAGTGAGAGGTCTCGGTGAAAGGTTTGGGTTCGCTGTAATATCTTGGCGAACAGGCTAGGTCTCACTGAAGGATTTAGGTTCGGCGAGAGGTCTTGCCAACACAGGAGGGTCTCAGCGACAGGGGCTAGCGAAGAGGAAGTCTCACCGATGGGGTGGACTCTTTCCAAAGTGAAGCAACGTCAGTGAAATGCTTTGAGCTTGGCACAAGGTCTTGTCGACTGTGATAGGTCTCGCCAAAATGAAAGGGATTCCCTTCGGCGAGATGTCTCGCCGACTGAGTGATGTCTGCTCGACAAGAAAGTAGTCTCTCGCTGAAACAAGGTAGCTTCAGTATGATTTCTTGCCGACCCGATGGGGGTCTGGCTGAATGAAGTGAGCTCGAGGAGAGAAAGGGAGCTCGCTATGAGGTCTTGTCGAGAGAATTGCATCTCGCTGATAGTGAGCTGGATACGGTGGGACTCATTGTTGAGAGGAGGAGTTCGACAGGAAGTCTCGCAGACAATGGGGAGTCTTTCCTATAGCGATCAACTTGCCATCGAAAAGGATATCAGTAGGACTCTTAGCATTCGCTATGACATCCTACCGACTGAAGATCTCTTGCTAACCTGATTAGTCTCTAACGATAGTCTGGGCGATGATGAGGGTGAGATCGGTATGACTTTTGCATTCGATATAGGGTCTTTTCGACTGTCGCGTGTCATGCTGATGGCTGCTACGAGGTGTACTCGCATCAGGGAGACACAATTAGTGTCTCACCAACATGCGATTCTAATGAAGTGACTTTTGACCATCTGGGAATCTACGTGGCATGAGTTCAACCAATCTAAAGGAACTAAAGGTGAACCATTAGTCGTTTGACTGTTTTTGACTCCCCCTGTGAATGAGACCAATAGAGCATGAATGACATAGAATTTTCCTGAGACCAAAGGCGATGGAGCAGCTTAGAGATCAATGGTGTCGAGATCTAAATGAAAAAGTTTGAAGTTGTTTGCAAGGGAAGTCAACCTACAGAAAGGTCTTGAGCAGGAAGGAGGCTGAAAGAAAGAGAAGGTGTCAGTCTCAGGGACAACTGTGAGGTCTGCTGGCAAGAGGAAGATCGATATTAATGGTAACATTGAAGGGGTATTCAAGGAAGCTCTTCAAGATATTTTGAGAGTGGACATGGAGGCCAGAGGTTGACACATTAAATGTGTTGCAAAAGATCTTTGGGGGCCATTCCTGGAGTGACTCTTCACCAACATGAACAACAGGACGCGACATTAACTTCATTTTTAAAAAATATCTAAGGGCAGATCTTTTCTAAAGGCCGATATTTTGTAAACCCTAAAAATAAGGGGGCGATGCTTTTAGTTCTGGTATATATGGCATTTTTTGCCTTTTTTGTAGTTAGTTCTTACCTAGTGCTTTTCTGCTTTTGTAACTTGTGGAGTTCTTTGCAGAAGAGAGGCTTTCTTTTGTAACTCATGACAGGCATGTATATTAGTGTTCACCATTGAAATCAATGAGTACAAGCGATTTACCTTTTCAATCCCTCTATTAAATTGTGTGCATTCGTATAATTGATGAAACTACGTGTGAAATTGTATGATTCCTTGTGGTTATGTCTTATTTCAGCACCTTTCCATAGAGAAAATATGTATTTGGCAGGTTGTGAAATGTGTTATAATGTAGTACTCTCTAGTTGTGAAGTTGTTTCTTCCTTCTAGGAGTGTAGCCATATGAACCTTTTCCTGAAATGTTTATGCAGAAAACATATGTGATTGAGTTGTGTTCAACTAATATTTTTGTCATTGACTAAATTGTGTGTGTAAACTGTGTTATATGTACTCTTAGTAAATTTTGGTGCATCACCATAGAGATAGTGTTTTCATTAGTTTTAATATATTATCCTTCTCCCCTTTTCATTTACAAAATCAGTAGTTAGGTGACACCATAGGAAGCCAGCCTTCTCTAGAGGTTGACCTCTGTTTACAAGAAACCCACATCTTTAGAGGTCTTCCCATGTTACACTGAGGTGTTGAACACCAGGTTGAATAGGGTGCAATTTCAGGTGATAACAGTTTTTGGCACGCCCAGTGGGACAGAGTGAAAAGTAAATTCCTAGGCCTTGTTGTTTTGATGTGTTGACAGTGAGCTAATAGCCTTTTAGAGGTCATTTTTAAGCATATATGGCAACTCTGTGTGGAGGAAAGGATCAATGTGTTTGTTTATATGAGAAAAATAGGAACCAAAAGTTCAAAAGTTGTAGAGTTTTTGCATTTATCTCCTCCAAGAAGAAAAGGGAGAACTCTCAGAAGGACTATTCCTTCTCCTAGAGTTCAGTCGACACCACCTGGTGTTAGTAACAAGGCACTATTTTCATACGAAAGGAGAAGAAGAAGGGACCTTCTAGCTAGGCGTTTAGCATCTCCTACTCTTAGAACAGAAATTTTTGCCTCCTCATTAGGGGTTTTCAATTGTTCAACAAACAGTATTTCTGCTACGGAAAATACTTCTCAACCAACTTTAAGTTCTGCTTCAGCAAGCATACCAACGCATTCTAGCTCAATGGTAGCACCAAGAGCCTTTACTTTCATACCGTTCAACCAGGGTAGTCCCCTTAATCTAGCACAACATGATGATATTACATTAGCAACGTTAAAAGGGTTACCAGAGTTTACGGGAGGACAAGTAACGCCTTTTGAGCATATCAAAGATGTGGCAACATTGTGCAATGTGCATCATGTGACACAAGAAAATGTAGTTGTAAGATTGTTGGTTGCATCTTTCAAGAAGGCGGCATTGGAATGGTTTAGAAGCTTGTCGGTGGGTTCTATAAGAACATGGGATGAGCTTGGTGATGAATTTACCAATTTTTTTGAGGAAAAATCTGATCACCTATCCTTGGTAGAGCAGTTAACAACCATCAAAAGAGCCCCACAACAAAAAATGGCAGACTTCAATATCCGATTTCAAAAGACTTGGAACATAATACTTGCTACAGTAAGGCCTTCTGATGATTATGCATTTTTATACTATTTGAAAAGTTTAAATAGTGATATCTCAGTCATGATACAGTCCATGGGGGGTATTTCTTTACCTCAAGCTTATAGTATAGCTATTAAGGCAAAAAATAACCTCATTCAAGCAGGCAAGTTAGCACCTAGGCCACCTATGCCCTACTTCCCAGAAATTCAATCAAATATGCCATTGCAGATACCATCTTTAGCCCCCCTACCTATTGTTCTAGCATTACCCATTACTGTGAGTCAGGGAGTGTCATTTTTAGGATCATCAAGTGAGTTGCAAGAGATTATGTCTAGTCAGCAGAAGATAGAAAGTATTTTATAGACTATAGGAAATGAGTTGATCAGCATGAAGAAACAGTATCAAGGGGCAAGGCCGAATTTCCAACAGCAGAACCAACAGCAAGGTCAAAATGCAAATCAGTCTTATCAAAATCAAGGATATCAGTATCAGCAAAATAGGCAACCCTATCAAGCTGGTTATCAGAGGAAAAATGTTAATCAAATACCATTTCAATCTTATAATCCAGCTCCTCTTAATACTGTAAATCCAATGAAAGATGTGGTTCCAACCCAGAATAACTTTGTGATAGAAAATGAATGGTGTTATGCATGTAACCAAGCACATAACCCAACCTTATGCTCAAATGGGGTAGTTAATCAAGCATTTATGGTCCAAAATGTTGTCATTCCACAACTAGATGCACCTGCTAATATGCCTGAATAACAATTGGATATGCATTCTAATCAGACTGCATTCTTAAATTGGCAAAGGGAAGAGTTTTGTGGTGTGAATGTTGATTCTGCAATTGCAGCCAATACACGAGCTAAGAAAAGAGCTCTGGAGATGGAGCAATCAACTGATAAGAACAAGGGGCCTGCAACTGTGGAAGCACCATCCACACCTATTCTAAATGTACCCAAAAAAACTACTATCTTACCAATCAATGAGCAGCCTCACAAGGATAAGGATCTGACTGCTGCTAAAGTATATCAGAAGGTACCTTCAACTGTACCTTACAATATTGTGGACATTATGAATAAAAATGAATGTGAATATGACTATGTGGGATTCCTTAAGCATTCCTGGACAGGCTGATTTACTTAAAAAGGCATTATTTGAAGGTATAAATCCTGAACAAATTGTTGTTGATTCCCAAAAGGTCATAATGGCTAATGATGATCAAGGGAAAGTTGCTAATCCCAGTAGTGAAGGGAAATCTACAATTCAAGGTAAGAATTTGAGACCTCCTCCGTTCTATGTTTCATTGATTATTGGAAAAAATTTAGTGCACAATTGTATGGTAGATAGTGGTGCTACCTGTTCTGTGATGCCCAAGCAAGTAGCTGATCAGTTAGGTTTAAAGTATGAACCTTTAGAGAAAGGAGTAGTCCAATTGGATGGCTCATCTATTAATACAGTGGGTTTTATCAAAGATGCTAGCTTAATTCTGCATGCTTGCCCTAATTTTTCAATTTTCCAAGACATTTATGTGGCAGATTTGCCTTCGTATTTTGGGTTATGTTTGTTAAGAGAGTTTATGGCTAAAATAGGGGGATACCTTTCTCCTGACTGGTCTAACATGTTGTTCCATACTAGATATGGAACTAAAGTGACCATTAAGTCTGAGTTACTTGCAAAAGATAATATAGAACCTTATATACCTAGTGCAATAAATGCCAATTGCATAATTTTTGAACAAGAAGAGCATGTTGTTGTCTTTGATCCTCGCATTGTTTTCAATGATATTCCTGATGTAATTTTAGATGAGTGGGCAGTAGGCCAAACTTCTAGTGTTGAAAGTGACTTGGTGTCGGATGTTGGTATGGGTAACTACATGTTTCAAGAAGCTGATATAGTGATGCCTAACTTGGTCAAGAGGCCAGTGAATGGTTGTGACCAGCAAGACAAAGTTTGGGAAATGTATTTTGATGGCTCAAGGAGTAGACATGGCGCTGGTGGGGGTGCATTATTGGTTTCCCCAAGAGCTGAAAGATATTATGCAGCCTTTAGGTTTGCATTTTCATGCACTAATAATATAGCAGAATATGAAGGTCTCATTCAAGGGCTAGAATGGGCAAGGAAACATGGAATTAATTGTCTAAAGGTGCATGGGGATAGTGAATTGGTATTAAATTAGGTTAGAAGCCTGAATGATGTTAAAAATGATGTTCTTAAATTGTATAAGCACAGGGTTTGGGGCCTCATTGAGGATTTTGAGGCTTTCAATATCATTTCAATTCCAAGAAAATAGAATTAGTATGCTGACAGATTAGCAATTGTGGGAGCTCAGTTTGACATTCCAAACAGTGCAAGAAAGGAGTGTAATCAGCAGCACATCATTGCTATTATCAGGCCTTCAGTGCCCAACAACAATGTTAACTGGCAGGTTTTTGAGAGTGATGAGAAAATTCTGCAATTTTTGCTTGAAGAGGACGTGTTTACAACATCAAATTAGGATAAAATCAAACAACAGTATGGAGACCAGGTACTACAATTAAAGTACAACAAGTTTCCTAAGGGTTTGGTTACCTTAGAAAGTATTTTCAACTCTGATGATCAGGCTAAAAGTAATAAAGCCAATTTACTGGCTCAACAAGATCATTATGAGGACTTAGAAATTGCACCCAAGAGAAGCCTCAAGATAGGGAAAATAAACACTGCTGCTGAAAAGCAGTCTTTTCAGCAATTATTCCAAGAATTCATTGACATATTCGCTTGGGAATATGGAGATTTGAAGGGATTTGATCCACGTCTTGCATGGCATACAATAGAATTGGAGCCAATGGCCAAACCTATAAGGCAGAAACAGAGGCCAGCCAATCCCAAACTAGAGCCATTAATGCAGAAAGAAGTTTTCAGACTTGTAGAAAGTGGGATTATTTTTACCATCAAGCATACTAGCTAGGTTGCCAATCTAGTTCCCGTCAGGAAGAAAGACGGGGAGCTTAGATTATGTGTAGACTTCAGAGATTTGAACAAATCTTCATTAAAGGATAGGCACCCTCTTCCGTCTATGGAGTAGATTCTTCAATGTGTGTCAGGTTTTGAACGCTTTTCTTTGCTAGATGGATATTCTGGTTATAACCAGATTTTGGTAAGGGAGGAAGATCAATTTAAAACTGCATTCACCACAAAGTGGGGCACAATGGCGTATAGGAAAATGCCATTTGGTTTGTCTAACACTGGGGCAACCTTCCAAAAGGCTATGGACATGGCCTTTAGCAACTTAATGTATAAGTTTGTCTTAGTATATCTTGATGGCATCACTGTCTGTTCCAAGAAGATAGCGGATCACATTGACCATTTGAGGAAGATTTTTGAACGTTGCCGGGAGTTTGGTATATCATTGAACCCCAAGAAATGTGTTTTCTCTGTTCATGAAGGAAAGCTTCTTGGGTATGTAGTATCTACAAAGGGAATCATGGTCGATCCCAAGAGAGTGGTAGCAATCTTAGAGTTGCTTTTACCTCCACATAAGAAAGGACTTTAGAGTTTCATTGGTTTTATTAATTTTGTCAGAAGATTTCTTCCTGATATAGCAACCTTATTAAAGCCCCTTACAGCTATGTTAAAAAAGAATGCAAAGTTCAGATGGACCCAAGAAGCAAGGGACAATTTTCAAAAGATTAAGGAGGCGTTAGCTTCAGCCCCAACATTAGTTAACCCAGATTTCAGCAAGGATTTTACCTTGTATGCTTTTGGTAGTCTTGATGTAATTTCTGCAATCTTGGTACAGAAAAATGCGGAAGGGTTGGAACAGCCCATTGCCTTTTTCAGTAAGGGTCTGGAAGACTATGAGCAAAAGTATACCTTCGTAGAAAAACATGTGTTGGCTATTGTGAAAAGTTTGAAGAAATTTAGACATCTATTGTCTCATAACAAAATTCATCTTCAAGTGGCACATTCTAGTGTGAAATATTTTTTGCTCAATAAAGATCTGAATGAAAAGTGGGTTGGATGGATCACAAGAGTTATGGAGTATGATGTGGATATTCAGGTCACTAAATTGGTGAGGGGAAAAGGTTTATGCCAACAGCTGGCTAATGAAGACGTTTCAACAAAAGAGGATGAACGAGATTTAGTCTTGGTTAATGTTGGGATGACAAACAATGAAGCTACCAGCTAGTTGCAAGAGATGTCACATTTTTTGAGAACTGGGGCATGTCCACCTAATCTGAACATAACGAAGAGGAGGTACTACCGAATTCATTCTATTCCTTTTGTCTTGATTGATGATGTGTTGTACAAAAAAGATCACAGTGGAGTACTGCTTAGGTGTGTTGATAATGATCAAGTGGATCAAATATTATATGAGTTCCATGATGGACCTTCTAGAGGTCACTATGCTGCAAGGACAACAACATATAAGATTTTAAGAGCAGGCTATTATTGGCCTGACTTGTTTAAGAATGCACATACGTATGTCAGAAGATGTTCCAAATGTGCCTTGTTTTTCAGGAAAAGAAAGACTTGCTGCTTTTCCATTACAACCTATTCAAATAGAGTAGCCATTTATGAAGTAGGGAATTGACTTCATAGGGGAAATTAACCCACTCAAGTGCAAGCCATCGGTGGATTATCACAGCAACGGATTACTTTACACAATGGACAAAAGCTTTGCCTCTGAAGGAAGCTAATGAAACAGCAATGTTGAATTTTTATGAAGACATGGTTTGCAGATTTGGAGTCCCAGATTCTATAATTTCTGACAATTCCCTGGCATTTTTTGGTTTGAAAGTGGCTAATTGGGCATTGAGGAATGGCATATACTTGAATACAAGCTCCAACTATTATCCTCAAGGAAATGGACTTGTAGAGTCCACTAATAAAAATATGATTAACATTATCAAAAGGACGCTTCAAAGCAATCAGAAGGATTGGCATGCCAAGCTAAAGACTGCTCTTTGGGTAGATAGAATTACCCCTAAGAAGGTGATTGGGAACTCACCTTACATGTTGGTGTACGGTAAAGAGGCAAAATTACCTATCTCTACTGAGTTGCCCGCCTTGGATGTTGCCAGCCAGCTAGTCCTATTTGAGCATACTGACCCACTTTCCATAAGATATACTCAGCTGATGGAGCTAGAAGAAACTATAAACAAGGCTATGAAGAATATGGAACACCAGCAAATCCTGACTAAGAGAACATTTGATATGAAAACTAGATCAATAAATTTCATGGTGGGAGATCTTATGTTGAAATGGGATGTTCTAAAAAGCAAGATGGGCCATCACACTAAGTTTGACAACATGTGGATGGGCCCATTTATCATCAAAGACTCCAAAGAACACAATGCTTACCAACTAGCCACGACTGAAGGTGAAGCGCTTCCTATCCCAGTCAATGGGATACACCTCAAGCCTTGTTTTGAGGTTTGATAAGTTTCTCCATGTACATATTAGGATAGGTTTTATGTTTTCAATAAGTGCTTCTGCACTTTGGTTTAATTGTTGTTTCATTCCCTAAGTGTTGTTCCAGCACAGTAAATAGTTTCTTTTAGTTTCTCTTGTTTCATCGGTTCTAGCGACTTGTTATGTTCTATAAATCTCAAGTGAGTTGCAACCATTGGCAACTGCTTTTGATTTTTTCTGAGTTTTCCTAATGACTCCATGCCCAATGGAAAAGTATTGGCTATTTTTTTTCCATGTTTAGCAGGCAAACATCCAACAAAGGTCACCAAAAATGTTACCTGTTTTTCATCTACAACCTCAATCAGGAAGGGAAATCTATGTCTCAGGTGTTCATGAAGGCCAAATGGAGACATTTGCATGAAGATTTAGATCATACATCTGATGCTATTTCACATGGGGGTCTATTAGGAAGCCTCACCTCAATTAGATTTGGCATAAAACTCATCAGAGAAGAAATTCAGCAAGACCCTCCCGACCTCTTGCTGACTGGTAGTGCGTTCTACTTGGTTTTATACACCAGTCGCTAGGACATTCGAGTCGCCATGAGTCTTCATGTGTCTCTCCGCTCGGAGGGAGGTCATGCCGATAGTTTTTCACAAAGGTGGCATCAGGGGGAATGAGTTTTTTTTGAGATGATGTCTCTCTGACTGCACGAGGTCTCGGTGAATGGAGATGTCTTCAAGGAGAAGTCTTCCCGACCAGCGAAAGTCACACAGAAAGTTGTTCACAGGGCTGGTGTCGGGGAGAAGGGTTCACATTCACCGAGAGGTCTCGACGAAAAGAAATGTCATCATGAAGAAAGGTGGGCTTCACTATAACATCTCAATGACCCAAGGAAGTCTCGCCGAAGGGGATTGCCTTCAGCATAAGGTCTGACCGACCTAGGGAGGTCTTTCTGACATGGAGTGGTGGTCCCAGTGAGAGGTCTTGACGAAAGGTTTGGGTTCAACGTAATGTCTTGGCGAATAGGTTGGGTCTCACCAAAGGATTTAGGTTCGGCGAGAGGTCTCACCGACACTGGAGGGTCTCGACGACAGGGGCTAGTGAAGAGGAAGTCTCACCAATGGGGTGGACTCTTTCCAAAGTGAAGCAACATCGGCGAAATGTTTTGAGCTCGACACAAGGTCTTGTCGACTGTGATAGGTCTTGTCGATTGTGATGCTTTTAGTTCTGGTATATATGGCATTTTTTCCTTTTTTGTAGTTAGTTCTTACCTAGTGCTTTTCTGCTTTTGTAACTTGTGGAGTTCTTTACAGAAGAGAGGCTTTATTTTGTAACTCATGACAAGCATGTATATCAGTGTTCACCATTGAAATCAATGAGTACAAGCGATTTACCTTTTCAATCCCTCTATTAAATTGTGTGCATTCATATAATTGATGAAACTGCTTGTGAAATTGTATGATTCCTTGTGGTTATGTCTTATTTCAGCACCTTTCTGTAGAGAAAATATGTATTTGGCATGTTGTGAAATGTGTTATAATGTAATACTCTCTAGTTGTGAAGTAGTTTCTTCCTTCTAGGAGTAGTCATATGAACCTTTTCCTGAAATTTTTATCCAGAAAACATATGTGATTGAGTTGTGTTCAACTAAGCTTTTTGTCATTGACTAAATTGCGTGTGTAAACTGTGTTATATGTACTCTTAGTAAATTTTGGTGCATCATCGTAGAGATAGTGTTTTCATTAGTTTTAATATATTATCCTTCTCCCCTTTTCATTTACAAAATCAGTAGTTAGGTGACACCATAGGAAGCCGGCCTTCTTCAGAGGTTGACCTCTATTTACAAGAAACCCACATCTTTAGAGGTCTTCCCATGTTACACTGAGGTGTTGAACATCAGGTTCAACAGGGTGCAATTTCAAGTGATAACAATCCCCTCATGGTTAGAGCAACAATTAAAGAATAAGGCCCCATTACTACAAGATCCAAAGGCTCGCTTAGAAGCTATTTTAGCACGTGCCAAAGTCAAGCCTTAGGAAGGGAAAAAGCCAAGGTTCAAGTCCTACATCACCATAGACATGTCAGGATCTCACATACTATGGGTGGAAACTCTCATGCCCAACAAGGATGTGGATACTATCTAGGCTAAGGATTATCAAATCACATCTATCAACCTTGGCCCCACCTAAGCGTAGAAAATAGTGTAATTTCAGGGGTTGGTTACCAACATATTGAATTAAATGGATAAAAACCAAGCCACTAAGGTGGAGTTGAATGCACATGTGGTAGAACTAACCGCCTTCATACAACAATGGGCTACATCTTGGGAAGATGTCCTAGTAGAATCACTAACACCTATTATATTGTCAAGTGATGAAATCAATAAAATGGAAAGAATGAGAACATGGACCAAGTCCACTTCAGATTCGTTCAAGAGGGTCATAGACATGGGTAACAATGCCACCCATTATTTGGTTGAAATGCATAATAATTTCCTAGTTTTAAAGAGCACAATTGAAAAGGAGATTGAAGAGTGCACAAATTTCCCTATCTATGCTATGACATTCCCAAAGCTGCATTGCATTCAAAAATTATTAGCAGAAGTACTAGAGTAGGAATTGGGTCTCCCCAAATATCAGTACCACATGCCTGAGGCCTAGCTTTTTGCTTTCAATTTTAGGAGAGAAATCCTTGATAAAGCTCTGCTAAGCCTACACGCTATTAATGCAAAAGTCATTGAGTATCTGTTTAAATGTGATGACGTTCTAGAGATGCTAATTGAAGCAAACATGCTCACTCAAAAATTAGATTGTGGAACTATAAAGTAGGCATTCCAAAATAAAATGCAGGGAGCAATCATAGACAATCTTCCAAGGAGTTCTTTGGACTTTATAGCTTGAGTTTTCACCCATGTTGAACTAGTGATTAAGAGAAGAAGCTACTGTGTGGGGCAGCATGAGGATTTTATGGATGAATTCAAATTGATTGAATTCAAGATTGACAAGTCGTACTTCCCATCCAACTCCATGCTTATAGGAGTTGTGAAGAAATTTATCTAGTATGCTATTATACAAAAGGAAGATAGAAATAATTTAATAGAACATAATTTTTTATAGTTTCCAACTAGAAGACAAAATAGGCTATAGAATAGAATAAGCTAAAAGATAAAATAGCTACCTTGAAATGAGATTTGAGCTCCCTTTTTGATATTTCCTAATATAAAATAGGCTAAAGGACATTGTACATTTTTGGGTTCACATGTGAACCAATTTTATATTAGGAAATATTGTATTTACATTGGATGTAAAACAAGCCTGGCAATTGATTTGGGTTTTAAAAACCTATAAATAGGGGCATCCTCTCATTTGAAAAGAGAGAGATGAGTTGTTGTAAAATACATTTTGAAGCAATATAGAAGAAATCATTGAAGTTGGGTGATTTCTTTGTGTTTCTCTCAATGTGTGCATGATTCAACCTCCTCATTTTATGTTAGTCTAGTTTATTTATAGTTCAACTTTATTTCCAACTTGTTAGTTAATGAAAATTTTTAATGGTGGTTGTGTGTTATGGTATTTGATGCACTCCTAGCTCATGCTTTTGGTGGTTTATTGATGATAAGTCACTGTGTAAAGCTAGTCTAAGCTTATTCATTTACTGCACTCAAGTTCAGCTATGTATGCTCATGCTTAATGTATTAATGCCACAGTCTGAAAATTTTGTAGGTAACCCTATAAAATTGCACTAGTTTTGTGACACTATAGAACATTCTTGGTTAAAAAAAATCTAGTTTTGGGGAGTCTATCTACTATAATACTTTCCATTGTTATTGATATTCTCAGTTTTTCATATTTTTAATAACTCTCTAAACCCTTATATCTTTTGTTCTTTCTTTAAATATGAGTTAAGTTTAGGATTCTAGCATCATAATAATGTTATATCTGATGAACAAAGTAATTTTTAGACTATTGTTCTAATTTTGCTGCTATAGTATACCAGTTTCCTAAAACTTCACTACAAACCTATAAGTTTCAACTTTGCAAAACCATAAAGCCCCTTGTGATTACTAGAAAATCACACATCAAACCTAAGTTCTTATGCATTGTCAAGACCTGACACTCGAGAGACCTTGGGGTATTTTCTGAAACTTTTTTGTAGATAATTACCTTTCAAGAGAGATAGGATACTTGTATTATGTTTGTGTTGTTGCAGTGCTAAAACACCCATCAACAAAGGGGAACCAAATAAGGCCTTCTTGAGAAAAGAGGTCCCTCAAGTCTAATAAGGGTCAAATTTTTCATAAACTCAATCTACATTAGTGACTGATAAAAGAATGAAGTCCAAAGGGACTTGTGAGTGTTGAGATGGGGTCTAGATAGGACCAAAAGTTCTACAACATGTCCAAATGTAGGTCAAAACTCTACTTCATAACTTGCCCCATTTTATCAAATCTTCCCCAATATTAAAATGTGGACACCCTTTTGGATTTTCTTCAAGGTAAAATCATCAATTGGCCTTGAACACGTAGAAATTATTCAAAATTTGATCCTCAATTATTGCAAGAAAAAAACAAGGAAGATAACCAAACATAACAAGGAAATATTATTTTTGGCAACACAAGATTGCTTGTGGACCGAGATGCTCCTACATCATATTTTGTGAAGTTTGATTCTTCTTTATTGTTTATTTAAGTCAACCCTAGATATAAAGGAGATAATTTTTTATGAAATTGATATTCTATGGCAGAAGTATGTCTTTTCAATTTTGATCTAAGCCCTTACCTCTTGTATAAAGAGAAGGTTTTTTAAAATAATATGGAAATACTTATGAATTATGTGGTGGATTTGGCGAATCTCATGGTTACCAATAATCTAAGATTTTAATGCTCTTTTTTGCATCTCTTGAGTGACTAACCTAGGTATATTATATCTTTTATTAGTTCTTTATTATGATATTATTAAATATGATTTGATTATTGGAACATTTTCATCTCCTAATTGGCTCATATTGAGTTGATGTGGTTGTAACATAATTGTAGGAAATTTTTAATGCTAGTAAAAATGGGAGTAAATTAGGGCTTGAACCCTTCTAAAAATTAAGTATCATGAGATATGAAACAAAAATAAGTAGATAGTATTTAAACCAACTAGCTTGGACGTGGTAAAAAATACATAGCAAATGAATGAAACTACAAAATAGAAAATATTCACTATCAACCAAATGTAGCAAGCATCTAGCTACTTACCAATCCTTGGATAATAAATTAACCTTGTCTTCAAAGTGACATCCATGGGTTCAAATAGTTGAGTGCTTGGGATTCTTGCATTGGCCATAGTTTTGGCTCTAGTTCATTTTGTAGGAACCTCCTAAGAAGTTTATCCTTTTGTTTTATGTAGTTCTTCCTAGAGGAGGTAAAGGTTGGTGGAAATATTTATTATAGTTACTCTACTCATGGAAAAGATGTTGGAGAGGTTCTTCTTGATTTCCTCTTGATTCTCCTACATTTTATGGAATCTACAATCAAGGTTTTCCTAATTATTGAAGGAGGTGACAAATATTTGACTTCAACCCATATTTTCTCATCCACCAATTTTATTTTTGAGATATTGACTTGATTAAACATATTTTTCCAATATATTACAATCTTAGGTTAAAGGGATGTAGATGTGCAAGAAACTATTTCATCATATTGTTGTGGAGGTAGATATTTTCTTTGATGTCTTTCTAATTTTTGAAACCCAAATATTTATGGAAATCAATAGTGTGTGGAGTAGTAGGAAGGCTAGGTAGTTGGGTAGATTCATCACTTAGAACTTTATATTGGGTAGCTAATTACTCTTTCTTCGGTCTATATCTTTGATGATTTGTTGCATGAGGCTTGCTAGAGGGGTTAGAGCTGAGGATATGAGGGGTTTAAGGGAAACAATAAAAAAATGGATTTATATTTATTACAATTGTGGGTAGAGGGATCAATGGTGTCAACCTTAGGGGGTGGCTGGGAGTATTGATATATTAACCACTAGGTTTTAATAGTTTTGAATTGTGCAAGAAGCTTTAGATGTTGACAAGAATTTTTTTTGGGTAGGAACCTTTTTGAAATAAGGGAAGAGGATTATCCCTCAACTTTGGGGGGATTAGGGTTAGGTCTATAATTACAGGGATAAAATTAGACACTACAATTTTAGCTAGTTGATATCTACAAAAATAGTAGATGAACCCTTGATAGAGTGAGGGATAATTTTTTTCAAAAGTACAATGTGCACTAATTGTTCAAGAGAACTATAAAGGAAGAAATGAAACATAATATTTTTTTTGTGCCTAATATGATTTAACTTGGGAAATAGATAGGATTAGAAATGTTTGTACACTAATTGTAGGGTGTTATGTATGCCTTATCTTATTTTATTTATCTTAGTTAAATTATGTAGCTTCAACTATTATCTTGTGTATTTGTAGTTATATTGTATTGAGTGCACATGAACAATTACCCCAAAGATTATTAATTTGGATATGATTAGTCAGGATAAATATGTTATGCTTTATAATGTCGTAAAATTGCACCCCTTGAAATTTCACTTACATTCTTGTATCCACTTTAGTGTCCACTCCCTTAGCACTTGTGTAGGCTCATTTTAGCCCCTAGATCAACCTTTTCCCCTCTTAGGATACTCAAGAACCCTTTTCAATAGTTACCTTCGTGAGTCAACTTTGTGTTGAACCTTATGCTTTTCCCATTCTTATTATTTTGTAGCATGATGTTTCTAGACACTAGCACACCACGTGGATTTTCATGTGTCGCGCTAGATTCCTATGACATTTTGATGTTCAAATAATAATTTTTGAGTGCCTTGTTACCTGTCATCTACTTTTTTCAATGGTAACATCCTGGGATGCCTTGTAATAGCCCGGGAACCTTCTTTTCCCTCCTATTCTCTCTTTAAATGCTATCTTTTGAATTCATTTGGGCTTCTTCTTGGCTTCTCTCTTGGACATTATTTCTCTCTTTTCTCACTCTCTCAAGCTTGCATAGCTCTCTAGAGCTTGCTACAACAACACTATCTAAAGCTCTCACAACAGTCTTGGCTCTCCCAGCTCTATCTCTCTCCTTGGCTTCCTCAAGCCTTGTAGGTGATATCAATCTTACACCTTGTATCTTTGAGCATCTTAGGATTTCTCACATCCCCTATCTATCACATATCTATTTCGTGATACGGGTTCTCCTCATTGAGTGGGGTTTTCTTTTATCACTCTTGTGTTCATTTCAATTTTGCTTCTTATATCTCTCTATTTATTTGACTTTTCATGGAGGTGGGAACACCGAAACGGGGTTTGACTAAGGCAAGCCCCTAAACAGCCCCAATATTTTTCCCTAGATCTTATGTGTTTAGGTGTTGAAGATATCTACTTGTTGGAGGCTTCATCACTTGGGTTGTTGTAAGCATTTTCTTTCTTCCCTTTAGCTTTAAATCATTTACATTTTACTTATTTACTTTACTTTATTTCAGCTTTACTATTCTTTGTTACTTTCTCGCATTATGAGAGTCCTTAGTAGTCAAAGTACGTAGAAGTAGTCACTTTATGGTTTTCTATGATATTCTTAATTTTTAGCCCATACGAGATGTCAACGCACCTCTAGGAATCTAGTGTGCCATGTTGGCATCTGTATGTTGCACTTCCGTCCTTGGCTGAAAACTTGTTAGTGTGTTCGAAAGACATATGTGACCCACTCATTCTGATCCTAAAACTCTCATTTTGTTCCTTGAGTTAGTCTGAGGTAGTTTAGGGAAGTTTGTTCCCTAGGACTCTCTTGAGAATAAAGAGAATCATGAGCAGTGAATCCCCTTCTCTACATGCTTGAACACATTGCCTCATTTGATTGTAGTGTCAAGACGAGCCTTTTTTAACAACCTTTAACCTTGACTTAGATTAGTGCCAATTATAGATGTTTGTATATTTTTTAGTCCATAAAGTGTGTGATTTGTTTGCATGAGTTTATTTAGATTTATTTTATTTGTATTTAACTGATTTCTAAATTACTTGTAAGAGTTTATAAAATATTTTTATGGTTGAGTCAAAAGAGTTTATAAATTTTTAATACACCTTAGTAAAAAGGTTTTATACAATTTAATTATTATATGATAAAACCAATTTGTTATTATCAAATGGTTATGTAAAATAAATTATTTAAAATGAAAATGCATTATCAAGAAGCTATTTAAATATATTTTAAAAAATGTTAATTAGTCTAAATAGTTATTTGAAGGAAATATATGAAGTAAAATATCTATTGCAATCATGCATTTGGAAATAGCTAGTTTGGATATGAATGGATTGAAAAGTCACTAAAGGTTTTAGATATTTTTGGTTTTAAAAGGAAAAATGAAATTCTTTTGCAAACATGCTCATTTTGACTTTTAGCTTGTCTATCTTATCTCTCCTTAATTTAGTGAGATCTTTGATTATATTTAATATTTAATTCATGAGCATTTCTTGTGGATTGGAAAATCTTGGATTGAATCTTTGAAGAGTTGGAAAATATTGCTTCTATGGTGCTCAAGAAAGATTATCTCCTTTTTTCTTGATGGTTTTCTTGGTGGAAATGTATTCTCCTCTTTGATTATATGATTAAATTTAATTACATAATTTTCCATACACCACACTAGATGGTTAGCATATGACTTTCATTTCATAGGTTTTGATTTGAAAAATAAGTTATAGAATAACCTGTGTGTTTCTTATTTTGGATGTTTTCATTTTTAAAAAATTTAAAAGAGCACCAAACTTTGGTCATTTCTTTTGAAAATATATATGATACAAAGTGTGACCTCCTTAAAATATTATTGAAATGGTATTTTTTATTGGAAATTTCATATTTTGAAAATTGTACGATTCTTGAATTTGTGAAAATGGTAAGTTTATAATTTAGAATATGTAAAAAAAAATATTTTTTAGGGTGAAATGTCTACTTGTGATTATGATTTCCCTTGTTTTGGATACAATTGTCATGGTTTTTTATTTCATTTTTCACATCATGATCTTATGATTATTTTTAAACCTTTCTATGTTAGGATGAGCACTAGAATTAAGAGTAGAGTGGACCCTATCATCATTTGAGTTGGAATTAAAGCCAAGTGAGGATCTTGAATGGAGTACAATATAAAAATAAAATAAAATAGGTATCAAACAAAAATAAAACATAACAAGAGTTGTGCTCTAGCTAGAGTCCCTACCTAGAGCAAATTTGGGTGTATTGAAATAGAATTGAGTAAGAGAATGAAGAATAGGATTTTGATTCCATCGTCATTAGAAGTAATAGCATTAAAAGAATATGTTGATTGCATCTAGGAACACAAATTTTGTTATTTAACCATTTAAAGATCAAATCAGCCTAAAGGGCAGTAGCCCAAGATTAAAATGAAGCAAGATTGATGAAGCTCGAGGGCAGTAACCCAAGGGTAAAATGATTACAATAAATAGTATGGAAATAGGACTGGAAAGGGTGAGGAAAGCACCAGAGGAGATTCAAAACTCTTACAAAGTTCCTTTAATAGATATACTTTGATCAAATAAAGAAAAACTCAGCTTCTCACATCATTCTTCCATTCATAAATTCATTTCAAAGCAAGTTTTGAGGTGGAAAATGTTCTCATTTTGTCATTCAATCCTCCAAAATGAAAACTATTTTCCACGCATTTGTATGTATGTTCCTTTACCAATATGAATGCAATACTTTCCCGTGTATATAACATTGCAAGAAAATGATGTTATGACATCAATAATACCAATTTATCTGATCAGAATCTTCAATAGAATGAATTAGGAGAAGGAACCTTATACATAAAAAGGTATATATTGCTTTCTCACTACACCTAGAGCAGACATACTAATTTTCACAAGGGAATTATGCCAGAGATCTCAATAGTAAAGGGAACTTCCTAACATTTGTAATGATGAGAAATTGTCTAGAGCAATGTTCTACCATCCTTCAAAACTTAAAAGAGATAACAACAGTAAAAAGATCCTAATATTTGTAATGATGAGAAATTGTCCAGAGTAGTGTTCTACCATTCTTCAAAACTTAAAAGAGATTGCAATAGTACAAATATAAGTGAGAAATTGTCTAGAGCATTGTTGTACCCTTTTTCAAAACTTAAAAGAGATAGAAATAGTACAAAGATAAGTGATAAACACAAATAGAACTATCTATCTATTCATTGAAGTATATCTTAGATCAGGTGCAGACAATGTCTAAATGCCAATATAAAATAAAAAGTCAGATTGTCCAAAAATTGCATCTTCAAATCAGCTTCTCATTCCTTTGCAAAATTTACATAGAAATATGTAAAATTCTTCACCACAGTTGCATGAAATAAGTTCTTTGTTATATAATAAAATGCTAAGGACTATAGGAGAAATTAACTATCAATTAGTCATTATGTGTGAACATGGAAAGTAGTTTGGTCAAATATTACAGTAGATGTGATCATATATCTGGGCAAGAAAGCATTAGAAAATATCCTTTTTTGCTCTTTCACCTCTTGACATAGCTAAGTTAGACTCAATTCCCACTGAGAAAAGTGCACATCACAACTTGCTTCAGTCTTCATCCTTTGAAATGCAGTCTCTGAATCTTTAGCCTTTATGATCAAGAAGAGCTTTCCAACTTGTGGTTGTGTTCATAGTATTTTCTCAATCATCACTGCAAATATCCATATTTAGATTTATTTGTGTGGACATGTAAAATTGACTTAACACATATCACAAATTCAGAATGTCTCAAAACGACCCTGAAACAACTCGGAACAACTTTGAATCAACTCAGAACGTCTCATAACGACCCTAAAATGACTCGGAACAACTCTAAATTAACTCGGAACGTCTCATAACGACCCTGAAACGACTCAGAACAACTCTAAATCAAATTAGAACATCTTGGAACAACCCTGAAATGACTCAAAACAACTCTGAATCAACTCAGAATGTCTCAAAATGACCCTAAAACAACTCAGAACAACTATGAATCAAATCAGAACGTCTCAGAATGACCTTGAAATGACTTAGAACAACTCTGAATCAACTTGAAACGACCCCGAAATGACTCAGAACAACTTTGAATCAACTCAGAATGTCTCGGACCAACCTTGAAATGACTTGGAACAACTCTGAATCATCTTTGAAACATCTCAGATCATCTCGCGACATCTCACAATGCATCAAATGACATCAAACGACATCCAAAACCCTAATTCTACTATTAATCGAATGATACAACGTTATTTGATTAATTCACATTTCATCATTTTGATTAATTAAACAAATTACATTTATTTAATAAAGTCTTATTTCATCCTGATTAGTCAAACAACACTAATTATTTGATTACGTCATTAACTCACCTTATTCCTCAAAATTAATTGAATTATTAAATCATAATAATTTAATTATCACACTTCCCTCCAAAATTTGAATAATTAAATCAAACTATTCAAACTTTTCAAATTAGCAAAAATCAAAATCAAAATCAAATTGGAATTAATTAATTAATATCCCTCACCCACATTTTGATTGAGGAAATCATGGATTGCTAACTAAGCAATCTATTTTCCTAACAAAGCAATCTAATTTTTCTAACTCAACCATCTAATTCCTAACTCAACCCTAACTGATCAATCAATTGCTAACTAAGCAATCAAAATTATAACTAGCCAATCTATTCTTCAATCACCCTAATTGTGCAATCAACTTTGCACAATCTCCTCATGTCTAAATCCTCTCAACTCATTTTGACTGTTGATCTGGATATTCTCCAATGCGATCTTGATCGTCGATTCAAAATTGCTTTTTCTATATAACAAGACTTTCTCTTCACAAATTATGATTAGAATTTCAACTTACCTTATGCAACTAAGTGTTGTCAAGATCACCATTGAGAGAGCTTCATCATTTATGCAAGAACAAGCATCAATCATCAAGATTTTGTGTACAAGCAATGGAGGCTTTGTAGTGATACGAACAATCCAACATCATGCAAATACACTCCAACATGGAATGGTAATATCTTCTTGTGTTATTTGAATTGGTTTGAATATCTTAGGATCTTACTTTCATTCAAATAGCTTAGATTTGCACATTTCATGAGTGATGGAATAGGATAGATTAAGTGTTTTGAATTAGATTAGTTTCTTATTTCAATCTTGCATTTGATCTTGTTTTTCGCATATTTCTTGATGGATTCCTTCCCCCTCACACATTTTGGCATGCCCGGTGAGACCTAGGTCCTCCTCACTAACATTTTTATGGGCTAAGTTGCAAGTTATAGGGTTTTGGGAGCTTTCAGAGATATTTCACAGATTGCCCAGCAAAAGCTCGCTTTTTCCTGGCAAAAATTTTGAGATTTTTCCACAAAGATCAATGCCTTTTCCATGGGAATGGCACCTTTTCTCTAAGATCAGGCTTTTGCTTAAAAAGCATGCTTTTTCTTTTTTTCTGAGTTTGCACCTGTATGGAAAATCTGAGTTTTTGCCAGAAATTCTGAGCTTTTGCAAATTTGTTTTTCTGAGCTTTTGAATTTTTTTATGAGCATTTGCTCTAGAAGACTAGTGCACGGATCTTGCACTATTGTAATGAACCTCCTTGCTAATTTTTTCTTGTTTTGCAGGAACTAATGGGTTTTATGCAGGATTTGAAACACATTAAATTATTTTATGCAGGGAAGACGATCGATCCAAGTTGTTTTTAGATCCACAAGCATTTTTTTATCAACTTCGGAACTTTCTTTTGGTGCATTAAAATTAACAACTCTCACATATTGATTTTGGTGCTATCTAAAATGAACAAATTTGAAGCTTTCTAAAGTAAGAACTTTCTTTTGGTGCTCTAAAATGAATAACAACAACTCTCACACTTGATTTGGTGTTGTTAAAATAAACCATTTGAAGCTTTCTAAATTATGAATTATCTTTTGGTCCTCAAAAAAATAACATAAAACACTTCGATTTTGGGCTCTAAAATTGAGCACATTTCATGCTTTCATAATTAGGAACCTTTAAAATTGGTGCATAAAAAGAGAAAAACATTTTTCACTTTGTTGATGCACAAACGATTTATATTTGTTGACCATTAATGACTAGGCTTGATTTTCTTAGAAACACTTCAACTTTGGGGATTAAAATAAACAAAATGTTTTTGTTACTTTCACACCATTGCTATCTTAATTGCTTGATGTCCTAAACATTTCAATTGGTGCAAAGATAAAAAAGAACATTTCATTTTTACTCTCATATTCTCGGGGATAACATTGCTCGAGGTGTTTAAAATGAATCAATTTGCAATGAATTGTCTTCTATGCATGCATTGATTGGCAAGCTAAAGTGTTTTTTCTTCTCCCCTTGCACCATTTTTGCGATCTTGGGTGAGCGAAGAACATTTTTGAGCTACGCATTTATTTTAAAGTTTTACCTTCTTAGAGGGCATGCCTATTGAGACACATCCCGCGCTGGAGAACTCATAGGCAACCCAAGCGGTACTTTCGTTCTGGACCGCTATAAAAATATTTTGTGAGTGTGAGAAAATTTCATCACTCGTCAAGTGTGGATGTCCTATACCAACGTATTCTTCCTCAGTATCCTTGTGATGCATAAAAACCCGAAAGGGATGGAAGGTTCTTAATTGAACAAAACACCGCATGTGTAGGTGCCCAAAAATAATATCCCCAAAACATGACTAAGAGCCAATTGTTTTAGAAGCCACCCTATCTATCCAAAACATTCTCTGAAAGTGGTGCATCAGAATTTACTTCCAAGAAGTTACTTGTCAAGTCTGAATACAGGCCTGTGCCATAAGTCGCATGTAAAATCATCTCTTCAGAGCATGAGGTAGGCCCACCTAAGAGGATGGTTTCTCTCCACTAGGGTTGTAATTTTTTTTTAATGTTAAAATTATCCAATTACATTCAAAAACAATTGTGACATCAAATTTTGTGTTTGATTTAAAGAAAAACAACACATCAAAACAAACATTGAACAAGATGGTCAAATCACAAACCCTTTGAGTTAGTGTATAATTGTGAAAAAATCCTTATGGTTGCACTCCTTGAAAAGATTTATCCTTAAAGGTTTCTGAACATTTTGGTTTTATTTTAAAGTTGCATTAATCAAAGTAAACACTTTGGTAACTATGGCTTGGGTGTTGTGATTTCAGAACTTGAGCTATAGATATTCAGGTCATAGAAATTACATGCTTGTGAGTCAGTCCAGTGCTATTATATCACTTGCCATATTCAAGAACACAAAGGAAACAAACACAAAGAGGTTAAAAATTTCATTCCAACTCACAATATTTTTTATAAACACTTAGGGGAAAACAAACTGAAGTTGCTTATAAACTCATTACTTGAACAAGACACTTGGAAAATTAGATTGGTCACAAAAGTCTCACACCCATTATTCACATACTACTTATTTGAAATCAAAATCCAACAAAACATTAGGATCATTCCTCCACTCAAAAAGTATATGATATCAACAGTTACTTGGAACTCATAGATAGTTCAAGTATCTTTCCCACAACATATCCTCTAGATCAAGAAGTGGAATATCGACCTTAGTTCTTCAACATTTTGATTTTTGAAAAGTAGCTACATTCCAAAACAACACTCAAACTTTAGGGTTTTTGAGTTTCATAACAAACCACCCCATACCACCACACCTTATGACCATTTGGCGACCTATAACTCTCGTTCAACAACCAGGCCTTGTAGCACCTATTATTCAACCTAGCCTTACACACATTGAAAGTGCCCAAACCTACATCATCAGCAGTTTGAGAACGTTCATTTTTGAGAAAAATGAAACACCCCATCGATTTCTCACTGCATCCATCATCTTAAATGAAGAGGAAGAAAAGGAAAACATAGCAGTTGGAAGACCCATATAACTACCTCTCACCTAGCAATAGGTATTGAATAACCTTATGACAGGGTATTTAATACCATAAACCACCTCACAACACCAACATACCTTATGACCATTTGGAGACCCACAACTCTTGTTCAACAACCATGGCAAGCCGCACGAATCTTTTAGCCAGGTAACACACATTTTGAAGGTACCCAAACTAACATCATCAACAATTTGAGAACATTTATTTTTGAGGAAAATGAAACACCCCACCAATTTCTCACTGCATCCATCATCTTAGATGAAGAAGAAGAGAAAGCAGGCATAGTAGTTGAGAGACCCATATTACCACCCCTCGCTTGGCAATAAATATCCTTATTCATCCATGATTTCATGCAGAGTTAGGATCCCCAAAGTAAAGACTACAGGTTTTTATTCTCGACTTAGGCATCTTAAACCAAAAGATCTCAGGAAATATCTTGCAACACTACACAAAAATAGAAACAAAATGGTGGAAAAATTTTATAGACATGCTTCTAGGAATGATCCATATTTGTACATGTTCTTTTTTGGTCAAAACCCAGGTCTTTTCCACAATACTGAACTTCTCTAGAGAGGAAAACCGAATTCACATACCTAAATCTACCCTTTTATTTAGGTCAATGTTGGATTTAAAAACTTTAGAGGTCTAGCACCATTTTTCCTACCTTGAGATCCAAATTGTTTATGACAACCACAAGGTCACAACACAGAAAGAAAATGGAAGCAAACAAAACCAACACTAACATCCCACCAACCAATGCCATAACCGAAGAAAGTAGCCCTTGGGGCTATAGGCCAAATGATCTTGAAACACCACAAAAGAGGCCTATGTATAGAAATACCTTCAATGAAGAGGAACTAAATTGCAAACAGAAGGAGGTAATTGAACAAAATAACCAAGACCCAAACAAAGTGGTCATAGAGGAGGTAGACACAAAGGAAGAAATAAATGAGGATGAATTGTTCGAACATTCCAACAACCCCAAGGTTCTTAAACTAATGGACAAGTTGTTGAGAAAGGATCCAACCTCCTACTTCTTCAAGTTAGCACAAAGTGGTACTAAATTACCGGTGGATTTCAACGTAGAAGCTCTCAAAGATGCCAACCTTATTCCCTTAAGGGATAACTCTATTGTAAGACAGATAACTAAACCTCTAGAGATTCCAAACATGTTGCCTATGTTCTCACAAAATGATGGTCAACCCAAAAAGAACCCCTTATTTAGAAGACCAACTCAGGTGGAACAAGCAACAATAGCACAACTGTGTCAAGGAGGATCATCACAGTATGAACCACCAAACAACACTCCTCCTCCTAGATAGTATATACCTCAGAATACCTCAAACATGGACCCATCTCAAAAAATTTAATGCCTTCAACAGGGTGGAACACAAGGTCCCCCTCTGAATAATCAGTACCACCAACAAGGTGGACCATATGGTCCCCTTCTGAACCAGCAACACCAACCGCAAGGTGTGCAACAAAGTTCCCTTCCTCAGTCAACTCATCAATAAGGTGTCCCAATAACACATCAACAAGGAAATATTTAGTTTATTCATGCCCAACAGCAAGATGTGCCATAGAGTGCCCTTCCTCAGCCATCCTACCAACAAGGTGTCCCAATAATGCATCAATAGGGTAACCTTTAGTTTAGTCCTACCCAACAGCAAGGTGTGCCATAGAGTGCCCTTCCTCAACCATCCTACCAACAAGGTGTCCCAATAATACATCAACAGGGTAACCTTCAATTTAGTCCTACCCAGTAGCAAGGTGTGCCACAGAGTGCCCTTCCTCAACCATCCTACCAACAAGGTGTCCCAATAACGCATCAATAGGGTAACCTTCAGTTTAGTCCTACCTAGCAGCAAGGTGTGCCACAGAGCACCCTTCCTCAGTCTTCCTACCAACAAGGTGTCCCAATAACGCATCAACAGGGTAACCTTCATTTATTCCTTCCCAATAGCAAGGTGTGCCTCAAAGCACCCTTCCTCAGTCGTCCTACCAACAAGGTGTCCCAATAATGCATCAACAGGGTATCCTTCAATACACTTCATCTCAGCAACAAGGAGCTAACCCTCCTTACATACATCAAGGACCTAACTCAGTATATGACCAAAATGGTCACCAAGGTCTCATACCTTCACAATATCCAATATACAACCCAAACATGGTGAGATAGCAAGGCTATTATACACATAACTCACAAACAAACATGACAAAAATAGACATGGAAATGAAGCTAGAAGTAGTCACCCAACAAGTAGCAAGCATGCAAGCTGGAAAACAAAATAAAACCTACACTATCCAAGAGATATACCCATTCTCGTTCAATCAATCTGTCACTACAATACCCTTTCCAAAGAATTTTGAAATACCAAGGTTTGACAAAAAATATAAAGGAATAGGGGATCCAGTAGAGCATATACGGGATTGCTCAGAATCATGCATGGAAGTACAACACAATGACTCATACCTCATGAGACTATTTCCACGTAGCCTTATGGGCCATGCTATGGAATGGTCCACCCATTTGACACCAGTAGTCAAAAACTTTGATGAATTCTCTAACAAATTCATTAGTCACTTCTCCTTCAATATTGAACAAGACGTCACCATTACAAGCTTGTCTACAATCCAACAGAATCAAGGAGAATCTTTTCTCTCCTACCTACAGCGATGGAGACACAAGGCTAGTAGATGTAAATGGCCCATTCCCGATAAGGAATTGGTAGACATATTCATTACCAACGTCTTACTTGAGATCAATTATTAGCTCACAATGTTATGTCTAGTAGACTTTGAAGAAACCATTGACAAGGGATTGAATATCGAAAGATCCCTCATTGCAAGAGGTGCTCTTAAAATAAATAACTCAAAATACAGTCCATTTTTTTCAAATGAGAAACCTAAAGTCTGGGCTAAAAAAAAAAAAGTCACAAATGATGGAGTGGTCAATGCTAGAACACTATGGTCATCACATAACACAATTCAAAACAAACCACAGGTAGCACAGAAAAGCTATGTTCTAAACAATGCACAAAATAGCCAAAATACCTATCCCAAGAACAATCAAGTTATGAACCCACAAATGAATCAGGGAGGACAACAGAGGCAGTACGATCAACCAAGAAGGAAATTCATAGTTCTAGGTGAGTCATTAGAAATAGTCATGCGCAAACTAGTGCAACAAAACCTCCTCCAAACTAATGATCGCCAAACTATGAGGAACCTAGTTTCAAAACACCATGGTATAACAAGAAGGATTTGAGTGAATTCCACATGATCAAAGGACACACCAAAAACAATTGCATGAGACTCAAGCACCTTATCCAAGGTTTAATAGACAAAGGCAAGGTAGATGTTGAACATCGTCCTGGGAATAAGGACTTGCAAATTTACACAAACCCAATCCTGAACCATGCCAAAGGGAATGACAAAGGAAAGAAACAAGAGTACCATAACGCCAATTACACATATGGGGACACATTTTTAGGAACCATCTCACAAGTTGATGATAATAGGGAAAACGTAGTGACTCTACAAGGAGGAGACAATAACTGTAACGTAACCACCCGCCGAGGAAGAGTTACAATTCAAGGAGCACCACCCAAACCTAGAATCAAGTCACCCAGTGACTACAGTATTTTGAAACAATTAAAGAACACACCTACCTTAATCTCAATTTTAGAGTTGTTAAAACTATCACTTGCCCATAGGGAAATACTTGAAAAGGCATTGGAAACAATAGTCCCTGATGACCTCAACCCTAGTCAGTTCCAAGCTATGGTTGGTAAAATCACACAAAGTAATCACCTAATCTTTTCTGAGAAAGATCTACCCCAAAGAACATTCCATAACCAAGCCCTCTACATAGAGGTTGGTATTCATAAAACCATGGTCAAACAAGTACTGATAGATAATGGTGCAGGTTTAAACATTTGTACCTTAAAATTTGTCAAACAGCTGGGTTATTCTGGCAATGTGATTGACAAAGGAAAAATTATCACAATAAGGGCTTACGATGATCTAGAAAGAAATTCTGAAGGAACAGTTAGGTTACCAGTACAGATAGGGCCAACCCTAACAGAAACCACTTGTCAAGTATTGGATCTTGAGCTTCCATAAAACCTCCTACTGGGATGACCTTGGATCCATGCCTACAAGCAATCCCTTCCACTTTTCATCAATGCCTAAAATTCCCCCATGAAGGAAAAGAGGTAACACTATATGTCGATCCCGAGCCTTTTCATTTTCATGCCAAGTTAGAGGAGAAATACAATAAAATCCATTGTGTGCCTAGCAATGACATATTATTCCACTCCTTTTCTTATGTTGACCCTTCAGCACTTCCATCCACCTCAACCAAGAACACCTCAAGTGACCAACCAACAATGGAAGCCAAGATTCAGGTACTTGACAAGGGTAATGGGAATTACCTTTTCAATCAAGCATTTTGTATCAACATGCTTCCACCAACACCCAGAGTATATGGAGTTCCAAAAGAGATCAAGATAATACAAATGATTGCCAAGCCCACTATTTTCACTAGGTGGGGAGATATGCAAGATGAAATATTTGAGGACTTTTTATCTATGATCTACAAGGAGGACAAAGAAGAACCAGAAAAGCCAGAACCTAATTTTGACCCTACTACTAGAGGTTATCAATTAGTTAAATAGATGGTATATAATGGAAAAGGTGGCCTAGGGCTACATGAACAAGGCTAGTCAGAGCCTATTATATTAGAACAAAGGAAGAAGAATATGGGGCTAGGTTATGAACCAAAGGACGTGGTTATTCCAAAAATTGGATGAACCTCTTGGAAGAAGCGAGAAACTTTTGATAGCATCAAGGCACTGGATACCTATCATACCTTAGACAACAATTTACTACCGTTGAAGACTTAGTTGATAACTTTAGCATTGATAGGTTCCCTCTCCAACATATTCAAACCATTCCCAACATCTACTACAATTCTGGTACAGACTCTAACGAATACCAGTGGGATTCCCCTTCCTTCGTCACTGGATATGATTCTCCCACTTCTAGCAATGATGACTTGGACACTCAGTGGGAAAAAGACACCCGAGCCATACGGACCCTTTCATCCACTTCCATAGGCTTTGCAGATCAATATGATAGCATCCCACTCCAGTACATGCAACTCATAGATTGGGATTAGCAACATGCACCTGTTCTGGATCAATTCTAGAATGATGAGGTAATTGCGGAGTTCATGGGACTTTGAATGGACATACCAGTAGGAGACCACAAGGCAGGATTCATCATGGAACTGGAATAGGAAGCATACTTTGATGGAGAGATTGAATCTTTTAATCGCAAAAATGAAAGAAATAACATAAAATTACGGTCCCATAGAGAAAACCACCTAGTGGCTCTATCGGATCCTAAAAAGAGAAAAATAAAGGACACATCAAAAGGTGAAAACCTCTCAAAGGCACCCAAGGATGGAAGATTCAATCTCCCCATATTAGAATATCAGGAAAGATCAACACTGCTAGTAGAAGGAGTGGAACCCATAAATGTTGGCATAGTAGAAGACCCCAAGATAACCTACCATGCTGCATCACTAGACCCAAAAGAAAAGGAAAATTTCACAGCTTTCATCAACGCCCGAAAGATAAATTTTGCATGGACCTATGCTGACATGCCTCGACTAGATCCAACATTAGTGGTACATCATCTAGCTATAATGCTTGAAGCAAAGCCTATCAAGCAAAAACTCAGAAAAAAGCATCCACATATAGCATTATTGGTAAAAGTAGAGCTAAAGAAACTACTAGATGTGGGTTTCATTAGACACATCGATTATCCACAATGGATATTGAATCTAGTACCAGTGTCCAAACCTACTAGGGGCATAAGGATATGTACAGACTTTAGAGACTTAAACAAATCCTATCCAAAGGATGACTTTCCATTGTTGAGTATCAACATGATTGTAGATCTAACAAAAAGGCACGAGATGTTATCCTTAATGGATGGTTTCTCTGGATACAACCAGATAAAGATCTCTCCAGATGACCAACACAAAACAACATTTACTTGTGCTTGGGGAACATTTTGTTGAAATGTAATACCCTTTGGTCTAAAGAATGCAAGAGTGAAATATCAAAGAGCAGTGACGACAATATTTCATGACATGCTACACAGAATCATGGAGGGCTATGTGGATGACATTCTAGCAAAATCAATCAAAAGAGCAGACCATTTGATAAACCAAGGTATTTGATCATCTTGAACAGTACAACCTGAGACTCAATCCTAAGAAATGTGTATTCGGGGTAACATTTGGAAAGTTGTTAGGGTGCATAGTATCAAGAAGAGGGATTGAAGTAGATCCGGCTAAAGTAAAAGTAATAATGGAAATACCTCTGCCAAAGACACTAAAATAGTTAAGGAGCCTACAAGGGAAACTGGAATCCATCAGGCGATTTATCGCATAATTGGTGGACAAGTGTCCCTTTCACTCATCTCCTAATAAGGACATCACCTTCAAGTGGGATGGGAGATGTGATCAAGCATTCCAACAAGTCAAGGAGTACCTACTTACTCCTCCTCTACTCATGCCGCCTATCCTAGAAAAGGAAATGATACTTTACGTATCTACCACACAGGCAACACTGGGAGCTCTCTTGGCCCAATTAGATGATAACAATAAAGAAAGGGTTGTCTATTATATCAGCAGAACACTGGTGGGCTATGAACTAAACTGCTTGCCCATTGAAAGAGTGTGTCTCTCAGTCATGTTTGCAACACAAATGCTGAGACACTACATCCTAAACAAAAAGGTCAAGCTGATTTTTAAAATAGACCCACTCAAATACTTACTAGCAAAGGCAGCCCTAACAGGCCGAATAGCCAAATGGGTAATGATCCTAAGTGAGTTTGATATAGAATATGTAGATAGGAGAGCTATCAAAGGATAGGTTATAGCACACCAATTGGCTGAAGCACCCTTAGATGATCATAAACCTCTCATAGTGGATTTTCCAGATGAGAGTATTTTGATGATAGAGCAAATAGACCAAGGGACTCTATACTTTGACGAGTCCCATACTCAACATGGATCTAGAGCTGGTATTTTATTTCTCACTCCACAAGGAGATAGTATACCCAAGGCCTACAGGATTGCATTCCCATGCACGAACAACATCTCATAATATGAAGCTCTTATCACAAGGTTAAAAATGGCTATTGAATGGAGAATAAAAGAGCTATAGGTCTTTGGAGACTCTTGGTTAGTGATTAGATAAGTGAACAATGAGCACTAGACAAAGGATGAAAAATTATTGCCATATAAAAGGATGGTGGATAGCTTCAAGGAATAATTTGTCAGTATAGCCTTTGAGAAAATCCATATAATCAATAACAAAGTTGTCAATGCAATGGCAACAATAGGCTAACTGCTTGATATTCCATAGAACGTGCCTAAGTATGAGTTCCTCGTGGAACAATTGTTGGTACTAGCATTCGACATCCCAGAATTAGAATTGGTATGTGTTGTTGTTGGTCCTAATTCCCCATGGTACCAAGATACTTTTGACTACATCCAACATGGTACCATACCCATTGACTTAACGACCACTCAAAAGAAAACCTTTACCTATAGAACTTCCCATTTTACCATCTTAGGAGATACCCTATACCGTCGCAGTCTAGATGGTATGTTACTTTGATGCCTTGATGCAGAAGAAGCACAAATAGCCTTACAAGAGATTCACGAAGGTATTTGTGGATCCCACTCTGGCGGACTTAACCTAGTCCAAAAACTACTTAGAACTAGATACTACTAGCCCTCCATGGAACAGGAATGCATACAACATTCTAGAAAGTGTCGATAATGTCAGCAGCATAGTGACCTTGTTCATGCACCAGCACAGGAATTGAGACCTATAACCACACCATGGCCTTTCTCGCAATGGGGATTAGACTTGGTAGGCAAGATATCACTCGCTTCATCCAATGGGAAAAAAATCATTATCACAGCAACAAAGTGCTTCACTAAATGGATAGAGGCAATTCCATTGACCTATATCATCGAGAAACAAATATCGAAATTCATTTTGAATTATCTCATCTATAGGTATGGAATTCCCCAAACAATAATAATAGATAATGGAACCCCATTCAAAAATCAGGATGTCCAAGAGCTTTGTTCCCAATTTTATATCCATCATCGCTTTTACACGCGCTATTACCCCCAAGGAAACAATCAGGCTGAGGCATCTAACAAAACCATACTGAAAATACTCAAAAAGACTATTAATGAAGTCGGTTGTGATTGGAATTTGCAGCTAAACCTATCCTTATGGGCCTACCGAACTAGCATTCGCACACCTACTAGTGCCACACCATTTTCCTTGGTCTATGGATCATAGGTCGTATTACCCATTGAGGTTGAAATCCCTTGATTGCAAGTTTCATTAAAAAACATGGTCAACAATGAAGTATACAGGGTATCCAGGCTTAATGAATTAGAACTCCTAGATGAAAAAAGTTTGAGTGCGTTAAACCATCTACAAGTTTATTAGAATCAGCTCAAGCAAAACTATGAAAAAAGGATCAAGAACAAGAACTTTCAAGTTGGTGAATTAGTCCTCAAAGATAATCAAAAAGTACAACTCAATCTAGATGGAAAAGGAAAATTTGAACCCAATTGGTTAGGCTCATTTGTCATCACAGTTAGCTATGGCTCTGGGGCATATCAGTTAGCTACTCCTGAAGGAGAACCTTTAGTTGAACTGCTGAACAACTGCCACCTCAAGAATTTCTACACATGAAGCATGTCAGAATACCCCAGGAAAAAGGGTAAAAATCCAAAAAAAAAAGAAAAAGGATTAAAAAAAATCAAAAAGAAAGAAAAATAGTAAAGAGAATAAAACATTCTCTGAGTGAAAACAACTTTGTGGTGCTCTTAGAATAGGTACCATAGTGAAAACTTGGAAAATAGGCGCTATGCTTGAATAAACTTGCATCATTATCTATCTATACTATCCATGACATCCACCCATTTCATTTCATAATTAAAGCAGGGTATCCAACCATGGCTTGTCACTGATTAAGGAAAGTCGTCTTGTCCACAACTGGGGGTAGTTTAAAAAAGCTAGTCATGGGTTAGATCTTTGAGCGTCCTATCATAATCATGAAAACAACAAAAGAACAAAAACAATGGAAAACAACAAAAATTCAAAAACATTCAAAAGATACAAAAGCCAAAAACATACAAAATAACAAAAAGGACAAAAACATCAAAAACAAAACATCGTAGGGTTATTCCTTCACTCAAATAGTCTAAGATATCAACAGTTGCTTGAACCCTACAGCTAGTTCAAGTAATCTTTTCTGCAACATATCCTCTAGACACAAAAGTGGAATATCAATCCAGATTATCAACGTTGTATACCCAAAAAAAAATTATGCTTTAAGTCAAACGGTTGAACTACATGGTCTCTACATGTACAACGTAGGAAAGGATCATTAGCCCCCGAGACCCTAGGTCAGTCCCCTTAGGTTTCCAACATGCTTTATTTCAACTTAATCACAAAACACAAAATCCAAAAATAGTCAAAACATACAAAAGATCCAAAAAAGAAAAATAGTCAAAAGATATAAAAGCCAAAAACATTCACAAAACAAAAAAGGTCAAAAACAAAAAAAACCAAGCGAAATACGAGCCTCTGCATGTACAACGTAGGCAAGGCTTATCTTTGATGAACCCCCAAGGCCCTAGGTTAGTCCCCAGAAAATGTCAAAAACAACATCATAAAACTTAGAAAAATCAAAAAGACCCATGTTCGCCATCACAATTCGCAATAAAAAATCACCCATAATAAACAAGTCATCACACTCACCCTTTGACAAAACAAACAAACAAACAAAGCAAGCATCAACAGTTGGAACCTTCAAGCAAACAATCACAAAACTTTGATTATAAACAACCGAAAATAAGGCCAAAGTATCAACTACTTATCTTTTTGACAAGTCCAAACAACATCCTGAGATATGTCTTAATGGATCTGTTCCTACGATAGACATGATCAACAACGGATAATAGCTCCACCCCAAACAGATATGGCAAGTGATATTGCAACTTTGTATTTTATCTTTTTTATAGTCTTATTTTTGTGATTTACATTATTGACTCATTCCCAGGATCTCTCGAGGATGTCCATAAGGATTTAGAGAAGAAGGAATGGGGGAAATTAAGCATCATTTCGATTTGTTGTTTGTGGATATTTTTGTTATATTACCATGGTGAATACTTGCTTTTTTGTGTGTGTGGAAAATGTTTTTGAGAATTTTGTGTAGCAGTGACATGTTAGGTTCTTAAGACCTCTTGTGTTACTAGTCTGACATGTTTTAAAGTTTCTCACCCATACACTCTAATAGGGTTTCCGTATGTCTAGTATGAGCAAGAATACTCCTTGTTTGTAGAGTCAAAGTCCACGCAATAGATAAAAAGTCACCTTGGCCATTAATACCCTGGTGCATTGTATATGTTTGCTACATCAAATACGATTGTTCAAACTGCAAAGCCTCCAAAAAAAGCAAAAGCAACATCATCAACTACTAACAGCATCACATTTCTATCTATCATCAAATATTTCTTCTAACATCTATCCTGTATCCATAATGTCGTTAATACATATCATGATGATAATAAACCAATAAAAACATCATGTTTAATGTATGGGGCATACATCCATCATATATCAACACCACATAAACATCATATATCATGGCGATATATTGATCATCCATAATAAAACATCATATGATACAAAGTATGATCCATCCATCCATATAATATGCATAAATCATCATACATCATCATCCAAGAAGCATAAAATGAGAATGAATCAGAGAAGGTATATCTCATTTATATCATCATCAAAAAGGAGAGTACATCATCATAAGTGTGATAGGATATATATATGAGGCCTCGATTGGGCCAATGAATATATATACAAAAAATCATGTCTGCAATATGTCTCTGAACAACAACATAATAAAGATCAAGTACACTGCCCAACAAAAAGGAAAACACTCTATAGACCAGGCTGTGGACCACCATTTGGATCTAGCTGTCTAACAGGATGACCACCTACAATCATTTTAACTCATGATATTAGTTTTCACTCTGAACATGTAAAGCAACACAAAACGACACAAAAATGATGAAAAACAAGACTTAGGGTTGCAAATAGGCAAAAACAAGCACATGCAAGGGTTTTTGAGAAAATGCTCAAAAAACACCAAGCAAAAGTGAGCTTTTCAAGAAAAGGCGAGGAAACAAGGGTATGGAAATAAGTCAAAGGTGAGGATCTATGTCAAAGGTGAGCTTTCATGACTTGAAATAGTCAAAAGCGATCTTTCTAATCAAAGGCGAGCCTTTAGGTCAAATGCTCAAAAACAAAAGTGAAGATCCTAAGCAAAGGCGTGGAAATAAGTTAAAGGCATGGATTCTCAACATGCAAAGGTGTGAAAACCGAGGAAAATTCTCAGAAATCATAAAACTTCACTATTGATCAGGGCATTTTTTATCCTATCTTCAAATGACCATTTCTTGGTCATACAGAAGTATTTTGCAATACTTTTTTTAAAAAATGGGGTAGAATTTCACAATCTTTGCAATGGTGTAGATAATTTTCAGTTTTTCTGCAGCTAAATTTTCCATTGGAGTCATGAGCCTGACCTCAAAACTCAAAATTTTCAGTCAACCTCTCGAAGGGGCAGCATAGAGTCTTACCAATTATTCCACAAAACATTGGGGTTCAAAACACTTGATCTTAAAAATAGAATCTTTGAAACAAAGCAACTAGTACTTTGTATCAAAGAGGGGCAAATTATAGACATGTAAAATTGACTTAACACTTATCACAAATTCAGAATGTCTCGAAACGACCCCGAAACAACTCGGAACAACTCTGAATCAACTCGGAATGTCTCGGAACAACCCTGAAATGACTCAGAACAACTCTGAATCAACTCAAAACGTCTCGAAATGATTCTGAAATGACTCGAAACAACTCTGAATCAACTCAGAATGTCTTGGAACGACCTCGAAATGACTCGGAACAACTCTAAATCAACTCATAACATTTCAGAATTACCCCAAAATGACTCAAAACAACTCTGAATCAACTTGGAAAGTCTTGGAACGACTCGGAACAACTCTAAATCAACTTGGAATGTCTCGGAACGACCCCGAAACAAATAAGAACAACTTAGAACAACTCTAAATCATATCTAAAACATCTTGGATCATCTCACGACATCTCACAATGCATCAAACGACATCCAAAACCCTAATTCTACTATTAATCGAATGATACAACGTTATTTGATTAATTCACATTTCATCATTTCGACTAATTAAACAAATTACATTTATTTAATAAAGTCATAATTTTATCTTATTTCATCCTGATTAGTCAAACAACACTAATTATTTGATTACATCACTAATTCACCTTATTCCTCAAAATTAATTGAATTATTAAATCATAATAATTTAATTATCACACTTCCCTCCAAAATTTGAATAATTAAATCAAACTATTCAAACTTTTCAAATTAGCAAAAATCAAAATCAAAATCAAATTGGAATTAATTAATTAATATCCCTCACCCACTTTTTGATTAAGGAAATCATGGATTGCTAACTAAGCAATCTATTTTGCTAACAAAGTAACCTAATTTTGCTAACTCAACCATCTAATTCCTAACTCAACCCTAACTGATCAATTAATTGCTAACTAAGCAATCAAAATTCTAACTAGCCAATCTATTCTCCAATCACCCTAATTGTGCAATCATCTTTGCACAATCTCCTCATGTTTAAATCCTTTCAACTCATTTTGACCGTTGATCTGGATATTCTCCAATGCAATCTTGACCGTCGATTCAAAATTATTTTTTCTATATAACAAGCCTTTCTCTTCACAAATTATTATCAAAATTTCAACTTACCTTATGCAACAAAGTGTTGTCAAGATCACCATTGAGAGAGCTTCATCATTTCTTCAAGAACAAGCATCAATCATCAATCTTTTGTGTACAAGCAATGGAGGTTTTGCAATGATACTATGAGGCCCAACCCCATCTATAAATTGTGACACCTTGATAAGTTCAGTTATTCTTTATTGGTGAATAATTTGATGATTTAACATGATTCTTGTTTAATATTTTGATTTTCTTATGAACTAGTTTAAATGATTAATTTGATAAAATCTCTTTAGTAAATAAAAATGGGCAAATTATTAAGAATGAATGTGAGCAGATAATATTTAGATTCTTGAACAAGTATCATATGAATAATACACTTAGATTGATATAAGCTAAAGGATTTTGTGTACCTAACATTGGTTTAAATCTCGCTAATAAGTTTCATATTACTTGGAAAATGATAATAGTTAGGAACAAATGAGGACTTTGAAGTTTAGGAAGAAGTTTCCAGAAGGATCACTAGCCAAGCATCATCGAGGTATTTATTATATTTCTAACCTAACATGTATATGGAAAAATACATGTGAGAGTAATGTCAAGGGTAAAAGGGAGAACCATCAAGACCCAAGTTAAATATTTATCTTTTGAAGTTTTAAATTTTGACCCTATGACTTAGGAGGTAGTTAAGGTTTTGTGTAAGCTTAAAATATGTTTAGGGTTTTAATGATTGGTAATTTAGTGTAAGCATGTTTTGTGGAGCCTTATTAAATTAAGTCAAGTGATTAAGGGTGTAAGTATAATTAGGGTTTTGAAATCCTTAGTTAGGTCTTGAATTTCGAATTAGTCTTTAAAGTGGTCATTTTAGAGTGTTGTTTGGTCAATTTTATTGATATTAGTGCAAAAATAGACCCCTAGGGCCTATACCTATGAAAGGGGGACCTTTTTTACATGTGACTTTGTCCTTGGGGCATGATATGACCCTTCAAAAATCCACTTGAAAGAGTGACAAATTTAAGTCTTTGAGAGTTGGGATAAGTGACTTGTCACTCTCCCATTACACTCTCCAAAGTTCATTAATGAATTTCACATATGTGAAGCCACCTTGTAAGGGATGTTGGGTAGAGTGTCATTGTACATTCTGCATCTCCCCAAAAATCTCACACATGTGTGAGAAATTGTGGGAATATGTGTTGAAAGATCGAATGAGTGAGTGACAAGTGTCTCTCTCTCATCCAAGAGAATTCAAATTGAATTTCTATATACTTGGATGGAAAGAGGAAATGGATGTTACCCACTTCTCCTTTTGGAGAATTATTGCCTTTCGATTGAGAATTTGGGGAAAATAATAGAAAGAAAGTTAGAAGGGAGCAAGGAGCTCTTACATGCAAAGGAGGTGATCAAGGAACAAAATTGTGGAGATAAGTTATTTCCCTCATTGTAATAAAAATTTCTCGAGTAGGAAATTTTTTGTTGTGTTATTTTGTTATGGCTTTCAAAACAAGTTAGGGAAGAGACCAAGTTTTGTGTATGAAAATATAGAGTGTGTTTGGTGAATGGGTATATGGAAAATCATAGATAAACTATTCTTGTTAGTCTTCCTACCAAGATATTTGGTAGTATTTTGTTTCTTGGTCGAGGGTATGGCTAGAGCCCATGTGGCTTCATAATGCCATTAAGGTAGGGTGGTGAGCAAGCCTCATTCTTTTGTGTTTTATTCATTGTATTCATATTTATTGTTGCAATATTGAGGACAAGTGTCTTATTGTGAGATGAAAGATTATAAAGAACAAGGTTTATTTAAAGAGCAAGTTTGCCTCATTGGAATGTAAATCATTTATGTCATAGATATCAATGTATCATTGTATGTTTTTAAAAAAAATGCATTTTACATCTTGCTACCAAATATAAAGAAATATAAGTATGGAATAAAACAAGCTTTGTTCATTGTATATCTAAATATTTGTTGTAATGCGAAAGGTTCAAATAAAAGGGTTTGTAATTGTTGAGCTAAAATAGAGAAAGTCTTTTTCATTATCATGTTGACCATTTCATTTCTAAGTATTATTGTAGTATTGAAAATTTTGTGACTTGCTAAAATGGAGGAAAGGGTTACTTTATGAACTTGTACCAAAAGAGTTGTTGAAACAAAAATAGGCTTTCATTTGTTGATTGTGTGCTACTTAACATGTATCTCTTTAAAGGAAGAGACTTCCTTGGATTATAATGAAGAGTAAAATTATTGTTTATTTTATTTTATTTTACTAGAGAAATAAATTTCTTTATTATGACAAATAAATAGAAAGGAATTATACTTTGGTAGTGTAATAAAGCTTAAGAAAATCACACCTGGCTTTGGTTTATAGTGTTGTTGTCCATGATTTGTAATCTTTGATTTTTTTAATAATAATTTTTATTTTATTTTTAATGATAAAGCTTCTCTTTCAATTAAAAAAAAGAAAAGAAAAGAAAATCACAGCTAGAAGTTAAAGAAAATCACAGCTAGAAGTTTTCCTTTAACTTTTATTTAAAAGAAAAAATGCCAAAAGTTCTAAATGCATGAAGGAATAAAGCATATAGGTATATATATTTTCTTTCCATATAAAATTGTGATTTTTGTATCTATTGAATTAAAAATATGTTTTACAAAGATTATATAATATATATTTTATGGATATAATATATATATAGTTGTATATATAAAATATATTGATGTCTTTATTTTATAAACAATAAATATACAACATATATTTCATATAAAAAAATGTATATTAAATAATATAAATAAATTTAAAAACATAAAAATATAATTAAAAAAATAAATAAATAAATAAATATATTAAAATAAATAGCACCAGGGCAGGGGTTCAAAACCCACTGTTGACCCCATGCTGGAGAAGCCATGCCAGCCAGCCAAAGGCACCCCCAAATTTAGATTCAATAATTTTTGTGCAATCCAAAAATCTACACTCTCACTGAGGTTTGTGTGTGATCTAAAATCTGTAACTTTATTATTTTAATTACTGATAAATGAATTCATGTATACAAACAACAAATATGCACCTCTATGAATAAATAGGAATAAAGGATTTGAAACGTAGGAGATACATTTACATAGTAAACAGGAAAATAAAATTTATGAAAACAAGAAAACATGCACCCTTAAATTTGTATGTTATCATTTATTTATTCTACCTCTGTACTATTAATGCTACAAGTTATTATTATTATTTTTCTGTTCCAAATTCTTTGCGACAGAATAAATCAAAACAAATATGATATCACTGTCATACATATTATGTATAATAAATGAAATAAAATAAAAGAAAAAAAAAATGCAGCCGCTGAGAGAGGATTTCGATTTACACCTGTAGGTCATAAATTTATAAATAACCTAGATTAAAATCTGCCTCTCGTATGAATTGAATACCGAATAATCCTCTATAAACAGGTAAGTAATGTAACAACATAGATTCATAAAGTTTGCAGCCTTATGCCTTGAGGTGGATTTATTTTATAAAAAAAGAAACTATTGTGGTATCTCCAATGCCTCCTCATTGCTCAACAAGGTTTTTTCCTTGCCCCCTTTCCTACAACAAAACAAATACCAACCCACACGCCTCCTTCACCGCCATGCTTTTCCTTCTATAGCAAGGGAAGAAAATGATGCAAATGAAAGAAAAATAGGGTTTGGGGGGTCTTAGCCCAACATTAGGGCAAGTGATGTGATGTAATAATTATAAATGACTATTGTTAATGTCAAAACAATAAAATATAATATCCAATCAATTCCAGAGAAAATATGAAAGTTGTCATGACTAAATTATTTTAGATAATTGTGTATTCATCTTGTGTATTAGCATTACTGTTATAAGAATTATTATCTAGTGCAATACCCAGCCGAGTCTTGTTTGTGTGAAAGAAATATATATATATATATATATATATATATATATATATATTAAAACCATTATTTTAATATTGATATAAGTGTTAGGAACATCACTATTGATCCTATTAACAAATAAAATTTTAATAGTTTTAATATTAAAAATTATATTAAAGATTTAACATTTATATCAGAAGATTTGAAGTTGATATTATATTTAATATTACTATCAATAGATTTAAAATTCATATTAATATTAATGTTGATGGATTTAACATTAATAATTTATCATTAAAAATAACATAATTAATATCAATATTATTATTTATTGAGTTTAATATTAATATTAGGATTACTAAGAAATGTCAGCAAGTGATTTATATTCATTAACTGAATTCAGGTAATGAGTATAATGTAATTTGCTAACGTAATTATGATTTGCATTAATGTTGATCTAAATGTGATGTTATTATACAACCTATATCTAGAAAACGCAATGTGAGTTACTCATAATGATGTCTCATCCCTCAAATAAAAATAAATAAATAAATAAAAATTGCTTCAATAAAATTAATAATGTGATAGAGACCGGCTAAAGGGGTTAAGGTTATTATTTAGCTATTTATGAATTAAATTTAAATAACATAGGAAAATTAAAATAAAAGGGATCCTCTTCTCGAGACCTAGAGAATATCTCCAATCGAAATTTTAGTTCAACCTAACTTAAGGTGTATCAAAATTAGAAAAAATTGTTAATGTTTGTTTCTATAAAAATAAAGTTTAAGAGTGTATAACTGTTGAATGTAAAATCAAACTTCTAAAACAAGGATATTTTATGAACATCGCCCTCCCGAGGACCCAAAATATTGTTGGATCCTTATCTAACCAAATGGAACCTTGGGAATTGTGGAGTTAAGGATGGGATGACCTTCAGGTTAAAAAATTTGGTCCCACAAGTGTCACTTTAATCAAACCAAGGTTCATGTTAACCTAGTTGATGTTAAGAGGAGTCAATATGGCATGGTTGTAAGTAAGACCTAATGGGGATCATTTAACCATTTGACAAGCTAACTTCCACACTTGAGTTAATATGTGCATGCACACAAAGATACCACTCACTTCACATTTAATGGAACACTTCAAACCACATTTATAGATAAGCACTTGATTAATGATGCATTTAAAAAAAAAATTATGTGAATTTTATTGTCAAAAATTGGGGCATGACAGATATGAACAATCCAACATCATGCAAATACACTCCAACATGGGATGCTAATCTCTTCTTGTGTTATTTGAATTGGTTTGAATATCTTAGGATCTTACTTTCATTCAAATAGCTTAGATTTGCACATTTCATGAGTGATGGAATATGATAGATTAAGTGTTTTAAATTAGATTAGTTTATTAGATTTGCACATTTCATGAGTGATGGAATAGGATAGATTAAGTGTTTTGAATTAGATTAGTTTATGATTTCAATCTTGCATTTGATCTTGTTTTTCACATATTTCCTGATGGATTCCTTCCCCCTCACACAATTTGAAATAAAACACATTCTTTAACATCAAAAATAAAGACAACAATCTCAATGGAAATTGTGGCATCACTAGCTAGGGCCAATTAAAGCCAGAATTCACATATCAAAAACAAAAAGACAGTTGGCAACAATGTCTTACACCATAAATTGCTTGACTTTATCCCTTGTATAGTGATTAGTAACTTGCCCCATAAACATTAATTTTAAATCCAAAGATGGATGCTTTTGATATGTACATAAACCCCATAAATGACACACTCACAATATAACATAATTATTTACCCTAGGAAACCTTTTGCGGAAAAAATCCTAGCAAAAACAACACTCATTACTGTATTAAATCAACAGTTCACAATACAATAAGGCATTTCTCAACAAAAATCTCAATGGAAATTGTGGCATCACTAGCTAGGGCCAATTAAAGCCAGAATTCACATATCAAAAACAAAAAGACAGTTGGCAACAATGTCTTACACCATAAATTGCTTGAATTTATCCCTTGTATAGTGGTTAGTAACTTGCCCCATAAACATTAATTTTAAGTCCAAAGATGGATGCTTTTGATATGTACATAAACCCCATAAATGACACACTCACAATATAACATAATTATTTACCCTAGGAAACCTTTTGCGGAAAAAATCCTAGCAAAAACAACACTCATTACTGTATTAAATCAACAGTTCACAATACAATAAGGCATTTCTCAACAAAAATATCAATGGAAATTGTGGCATCACTAGCTAGGGCCAATTAAAGCCAGAATTCACATATCAAAAACAAAAAGATAGTTGGCAACAATGTCTTACACCATAAATTGCTTGACTTTATCCCTTGTATAGTGATTAGTAACTTGCCCCATAAACATTAATTTTAAGTCCAAAGATGGATGCTTTTGATATGTACATAAACCCCATAAATGACACACTCACAATATAACATAATTATTTACCCTAGGAAACCTTTTGCGGAAAAAATCCTAGCAAAAACAACACTCATTACTGTATTAAATCAACATTTCACAATACAATAAGGCATTTCTCAACAAAAATCTCAATGGAAATTGTGGCATCACTAGCTAGGGCCAATTAAAGCCAGAATTCACATATCAAAAACAAAAAGATAGTTGGCAACAATGTCTTACACCATAAATTGCTTGACTTTATCCCTTGTATAGTGATTAGTAACTTGCCCCATAAACATTAATTTTAAGTCCAAAGATGGATGCTTTTGATATGTACATAAACCCCATAAATGACACACTCACAATATAACATAATTATTTACCCTAGGAAACCTTTTGTGGAAAAAATCCTAGCAAAAACAACACTCATTACTGTATTAAATCAACAGTTCACAATACAATAAGGCATTTCTCATTTGTGCTTAACCCTAATCCATGTACTAGTATTTATAGGAAAATCACTATAAGAAACAACAAAAAACATTACAAAACAACAAGTATAAACCATAGGCCAAGAAACTTCCTAATTAGCCCAAAAAATCCTCCCAAACATGCATGACCCTTCATATCCCCTAGCAGAGAAGTAGCCCTCAGTCCCATTAGGTATGGTAGGGTGTAGAAGATGCAAAGTATACAAAACATATTCAACAAATTTGTTCTTATTCCTTCCTTCTATATATAGGGTTAAGAACACAAAATATAGGGATTCATCTACAACTATTAAGTTTTAGTTCAATTTTATCAAGAAGGTTTGATGAAAATACATCGATGTACGATAAGAAAAAATTCATAAAGCTTTCAGCACTAGTCTAAATGCAACTGACCAAGTATGAAGAACTTCCCTCCAAATTGACCTGCACTTGCCTCACTAAAAGCCATAAAAATTTCAAATAACATGATCCAGGTGGATCCAGGAAACTTGAAAATTTCAGTCTCAGCATCTCACGAAACTAGCTTCATCGCATAGAGATCATTCACACGGTCCTGATGCAATTCGAACGGGCTCAAAAGGAGTCTATATGCAGAAGTTATTCAAAAAGGTCCAGTCAAACAGGTGAATCAAGGGGCTAGAAAAAAGGTGAAAATTTGATTATCTCAAAAATGGTCAAAAACAACATCATGTCGAAGAGCTCATCGCCATGATTCTGACACCATTCATTTTGCGTCAAATGGAGTCCATATGAGTGAGATATCGCTGGTCAAAGTTTGCAAAAGGAAGGTTGACTAGTCAAAATGATGATGTCAGCATGACATTAGCATGCTGACGTGGCATGATGATGTGGCAGATGATGACGTGGACCAACCAAGTGATCACACGACAGGATGTTGAGGTGGCAAGCATAGGTGGCACGAACCAACCACATTATGACACGTGTCAATCTATAAGCAAATAATATTTTACCACGTGGCCCAGTGGTTGGGTGCCACGTGGCACTGCTGGAATATACTTTGTTGCTGGTTGTTTTCAAAATTTGTTGGGGAGAGTCGAACCTATGACCTCCACTCTCTTGCTTTTAATCTCCACCACTAAACCATCCTTGATTTTTGGGATGTGATAGGCGTCAATTCTTATTTAATGAGCATTCAAGCCGAAATTAAAGGGGAGGTGGTTTTAACCTCCAACCTCCCCTCTCCCAACAAAACATTTTGCCAGCACACCAAGTGCATATTGTTGAGAATATTTTGGCCGGAATTTCTTTTAACTAACTTTTAAAGCCGAATCTCTTCTAAAGTAAGGATTAACCCTCCTAATTAAAAACAAATTAAATCCCTTAAGATTTTAGTCCAATTTGGAAACTATTAAAAGGGCTAAAATAATAATAAGTTTGAACAATATTGTATGATTTGCAAGGATTATCAAAAGGTTTTTATGGGATTTTTAGGATTTTAAAGGGATTGTGAAGATTTTTCTATGTAAATATAAATGGGAGATATGCAATATTTAAAAAATCATATGGTTTTAGGCCAAAATTGGGCAAAACTTTTGTATAAAAGGGGGATATTTTTGGCTTGAGAATAAAGCAAGTTCAGTTTGGAGAAATAATTCTTTGGAGGAGAATATTGTAAGCACGAAGGCCTTTTGAGTTTCTTCAAGTGTTGAGAGGATATTATGATAAATTTTATGCAGGTTTTAGAGCTTGGATATTGTAACAAGGCATTTCTATTGCTTGGCAACATTAATAAAGCGGTCCTACTTGATAAGCGGGACCGGAGACGTAGTCCTGATTGGACGAACTCTGTTATCAACTGGTGTTATCTCCTCTTCTATCTTATTCTTCTATCTTCTATCTATCATTCTCTTTATTTCTTTTCATTTTTCAATTCTCTATTTGAGTTCTAATTACAACATTTCAGTAATTAGGTATATAAATGCGAACTTATTTTGTAATTTCAACAATTAAACAACATAGTCATGCAATTCTATTGTGATTGGGGAAAAACTGTAATTAGGATTAATTTGCAAGTTATTTTGTAAACCTCTAATTACAGATCATAACAAGAAACTAACTTCCTACTCTGATAACATTGCTCAAAACAATAGTGTGTCTTAACTCAGAAAAGAAAAATAAGTATAAGAAACAGCTTGAGGAAATACCTTCCCACAAACTTATTCTAAAAAACAACCCAAAATCCTTCTACGTAATTTTGTCTCACACTTTCCAATCTGCTAAAATAGAAACCACTTTCTATTTTCTTGGTTAAGAAATTCACTTTGGAATAAGTTACTTCCCTTAACTACCTAAAGTGAAATATACAGATTACATTATACTCTACTGAAATAGTAAGTTGATTGTTCTTTTCTCGGCTAGGAAATTTGCTTTGGAAAAACCTAATTCCCTTAATTTACCTAAAGGTGAAATAGTAATTACTACATACTACATATTACATTTTAGAAACCAACTGCAGTGTAGAACCCAAAATATGATAATTCAGTGATGGAAGTAAGATCACATAATGACAAACAAAAATTTGAAAAGTAAATATAGTGGAAAGCTAAATTACCAATGAGTCAGACCAAACCCTATTTTTATCTCCAAGTACTCAATGATATTGGCTCTCAAAAATCCTGTGATTAGAGCCTTTAAATATCTTGTTAAGCCACTTCATGATTTGAGACTTCTTCTGCACATAACCAGGCACATGATCTGCATACATTGGTGAGAAGATGAGTTAATGACTCCATAAGGCTAATGAAGAGAAGCTTACAAAAATTAATAAATTCTCATTTAAACTCATATAACATATGTAACTAGAAAATGAATGGCTATAAAGGGTTTAAATTGAAGATTAAGTTGACTATGTAAGGCTAATTAAGAGAAGCAAAAAAAATTACTAAAGCCTTATTTCAAGTCATAAAACATATATAACTAGAAAATGAATGGCTATAAAGGGTTTGGATTTAAGAGCAAGTTGAATATTGTATTATATGCTAGCTCATGAAACCATGTTGACTAACTATTCCTTTCAACATAGCCATGTGTGCAAACAAAATAAGTTTGGTATCTATATTCAGCTTTCCATTATTTCAATGAAGATCTATAAATGATGAATTAAATTTGTAACGAAACAAAAGTAATGCATAAGTATAAAATATAAGTGACGAGTAATAAAATTATGTCACAGAGAAAGTTATTTCAAGTGTATTTTGGTGTCATGAAAGAAAGATGACACTATATCACAAAGTTCTTTGATGTTTGTGGTAGAAACAAACAAAATCTAGAACATATTTTTGAACCTTTTAAGGGAAAAAAAATCATTAGGATGGCAATTTGTTTATGTGAAAATATATGCTAATATGGTCAGTTTATCAAAAGAATGTAGTAGATACTAAATAAAGGTACAACCAATACTCTCAAACTTGTTAAAATTTTAAAAAATAGTGAAGATAGGTAAACCCTGATGAGGATTAAGGTGGGCTCAAAATTTTATGTTGTTTCTCATGTCTCCTTTTTAGAATTTTGTATTTAACTTGATCCACTGAATAATTTGAAAGTGATTTATGTTTGTTAATAAGTTCTAGAATATCCACTTGATCTTGATCTTTATGAGCAAAATAAAGAGGTACTACAATGGAGGCAGGACCACTTGCCATAATGATGACCTGGGAAAAAAATTTGTTGGGATCTGGTCACCTTGAGGCTGGGAGATCCCAATGGTCCAAGGATGACACCATCCGTTCAAACAACACATTTCCAATAGTTTTCACCTCTATGCACCCAGCAACAGAGTTTTCCCTACCAAAGAGGGTGTCAATTCAAAGGATTCACTATGGCATACCACATAGCAAACAAAATTAACCAAATAGAAAATTTCGTGAATGTTTTAAAAGATACTCCTAAACTAACAACCAAAGAAAACCATATGAGCTTGGGAGTTAGAATGAAATTGATAATGTTAATCCCTAAGATTATATTTCTTCTTCAATTTATCTATGTTAACTACCCCAGTTTGTTCTTTTGGTTGAGAACCAATATCCACACGTGCAAAGTTAAGAGTTCTCTTCTCACCAATTCTCAGAATCTTTACAGTGTTGCAAGTCATTTGAATAAAAAATAGGGGTTGTAGGTTCTTTGCTAAAAATCCCAATTTGGTATTTTGTAGGTTCCACATCCACTAGTATGATATTATGAGTTCCTTTCTCACCAATTCTAAGTGTCTTCATATTGTAGCAATTCTATAAAAAATGTATGGTTGAATATGTACAAAAATTATGAGTTCCATTTTACCAGCAGAGGTCACAATGAACGCAGATTAATAGAAACACAAACATTAATTTAACAATTTGAGAAATATATCCAGAAATCAATGATAATGCAATAACTAGGACGTTCATGTATGACAAAATCTAGGTTTCAATCTTGTAGACAAGTTGTTCACCAAAATCCCGCTAAGGGATAGCTTACGTCATATATCTAGTCCCTACGTGAAACTGTAATCCAAATACTCTTCAACTCAAATGAAAAATCTAGTTGAGAAATGTGACAAAACCTAGTAGACACCCATTTAAAGAACACCTACACCCAAGCCATTCAACATATAGATCAAACTAAATGAAAAGTGAAACAAATTCAAGGTGATGAAATACCTTTCACTTGGAGGAACCAAATTTGTTTCTGGCAGTTGAGGCCATACTTGTGACAGGGTGACATCTTTGTGTGCATTTGGAAGTAGCTAGAGGAGCATGCCACCTGTACTACATTGTTGTACAAGTCAAGGAACTTGGAAGCAATATCTCTTCCCACAAAGTGACAACATACATAAAAATGGTCAGCTCCTTGAGACCGGTTCCAAAACCTAAAACTCTCACTAATGTTCTTAGAGTAATCTGCCACAAACTGAGCAATAGTTGCCTCAGAAAACACCCTACAATCATTCCTAAGAGAGTTGAGGGAAAATGGCAGGAAAAAGAAGTGGGTCTCCCCTGGATTGGAAATAAGAAAAGGACTCCTAAGAAGGTTGACCTTGAACATGTGTTCATTGAAATAGTTTCCCAATTTTCGATCATATGGGTTTGGGTGTGGGAGAAAAAATCCTGCAAAGGTGGAGTTGTTATTGTAGATGTTAGGATAAACATAAATCTTGAAGCTACTTAGCATTTGCTGGAAGTCTGCTTTGAATAGACCCCAATTGTGGTATGGCCCCTCTAGTTTTGAAATTATTTGACTCATTTCAGCTAAATAGAAATTTGTGTCAATCAATCAATATGCTTCCCAAGGATCTGAATTTCATTGTATAATTGAGCACCCAATAATATAGCTACACCCAAATCCCCCCATGACCCATTAACTACACAGATCTAGCTTTACAAAGTCAATAATTACATAGACCAATTTCATATTGCACACAATTTAGTAAAACAGTAAATTGTTATCTCTTATCAAATGGCTTTTTAAAAGAAGAAAAGAAAAAAGTGGGCATCTATGAAACTTGTAAAGAGATGCTCTTGATGATGAATGTTCCACTCTCACAAAGTTGTATCAAAGAATAAGAGCTCCAAATTGGGAACCCATATTCTATGTATATATGTTATAAGAATGTTGTGAAAACAGTGTATATATGGTGTCAAGACATTGCACAGTAAATCTTGAACTTTAAAATTTAGACACAGAAATTTATTTATGACAAGTCCTAGAATATACATTTATCTTTTATTTGGCTTGTATCTAGTCGTTTGTCATGTATTTTGTTTGAATAAGACTTCTATATGATAGATAATGGCCATATTGACCATGAAGAATGCCACCTAGACCTGATTGCCTTGTAGCTTCATTGCAGAAACAAGCCACATGAACCACCTTGTGGTGCTTGCGGAAATTTGAATCAAGAAAAAGCATTTCTATTGCATATATTTGAAACAAACCACTTCTTTGAATCTTTAGTGCCTGAGAGATGAATACATACTGCTTTTTTTATTGCTTGTAAGAGAAAATATATTATTTTCTTTACTTATTCAAATTAAAAATACTGCTCTTTTATTACTTGTAAGAGAAAATATATTATTTTCTTTACTTATTCAGATTAAAAAATAGAGAGCACACAAACACAATGAGTTTGATGTTCACTGTTGACTGTTATAAAACCCATTAAAATTCATTTTTATTCATTTAGTAAAATTGAAAAACATAGAAGACTACCAAAGTGTTGAAATGACTTTGTTCCCTAAGGCCAAAGCAGCCTGGTTTACAGTATCTGGTTGTCAAGGAGTGTATTAATATTTATGAAACTAACACAAATAAAGTCACAAGAAAGCACTACATTGAGATATTTTTCCTTCCAAGGGCTTCTTAAAGTAAATAAATGCACCTTTGTACTCAAAGTGAAATCCAAGCAATCAAACATTATCAAGAATCAATTAGCAACTCACTTTTTTTGGCTAGCAAAAATTAAGAAGATAAAGCCACTTGTCCTAGATCCAAAGAAAAATATATAGGTGAAACAATTCTTTTGAATCTACAGTGTACACCTCCCTTTATTGGGCTGCAATAAGAATTCAATATTAGATCAATAATTCTAGGAAAGCAAAACAATTATCATTCAACAATATAGAATACTTTCTCTTTAAAGTGAATCTACACCAAATATTCCATGATGTCAGATCTCTATGGAAATCAACTGTTGCAATTAGCAACTCTATCACAGGTGTTGAAGGGCTAGAAGGAGGGAAAACAACAAGAAATTCCAATAGTCTATTACATAGTTCCACATTGTATACACCAACAATTGTGTTTGGGAGATCAATACAACTAAAAAAAATCATGAAAGAACACAAATTTTTGCTAGCACATTTGTATTTCAAGTGTTGCAATCAATGTTGTACAACTAAAGGAGCATGCTCTTCCACACAGAAGCAGTATATAAATTAGAAGGTACACTTGTTTTAACCTGGATGAATACCTTGGAAGATGTGCACTTCATCTCTAGTGTGCATGCAAAGTTCCTTCATTTTTAGGTAAGTTGTAGATAAAGTTAAGGAATCCATTAAAAATACATCATTGTTCCATATAGAACAAAGATTTTAAAATAAAAGCATGTCAAACATACTTGTAAAATGACTTCAACTCTCAAAACTACTACAGCTTAGCTAGCCACAGGTGGCCAAATACAATGTAAATGAGAGAAATTCATTCAACATATGTCCAACAAGCTTCCCCCATTTTTCAATGATAATAAATGCATGTAGGGATACATTAATGGCAGTTAATTTGCCACCTTTTTAAAATACTATGAACTTGCTTACTCATAATGCCATGTCACTCAACATTACCATTCCATGATGTCCATGCCATGTCAACAATCCTACTATACCAATATTATTTTCCATGTCAGCCATTGTCAATACCACCTCAAATACCATATATGCCAAGTCACATTCTATAACTACCATGCTATTTTTGAACACTATATGAAAGGGCTTCAAAGTGGGAATGTTGTATGAGAGGGTAAACCTTAGAATATATCATGGGCTTCAAAATCAAAGCCTTGTGCATTAGATTTTTCACCATATGCTTGACAAGCATAAGCTTGTAACGTTTGTATTTGTTATTTCCATAGACAAGAGTATGGGAAATATGCAGAACTCTGCTTCAAGACTTTTGGTGACAGGGTGAAAAATTGGATGACTTTCAATGAATCACATGATATTGTTGCTCTTGGTTATGAAAATGGAATAGCAGCGCCTCGAAGATGCTATGTCCCATTTGGAAGTTGTGTAGGAAATTCTTCTACAAAACCCTACATTGTTGACCATTTTGAGGCTAAGTCTAATTATAAAAAAAGAATGAAGATTGTTGTTCATAAGAGAAGCACATACCTCACAGATTCTTGGTTATTTTTAGAGAGGACAAAATAATTGTAAACCTTCAGCAGTATGTCTATTGGTCATATTTACAGGTGGATCAGTACCAAAATGCATAAGGAGATGGCTATGTAATCTCTGAGATTAACTCAAAGACCTAACCCACATCTCTGAGGATTTCCATGTTTGGTGATCATGCTTGGCACATTTTTCCTAAACAAATACTTAGATCATCAACACAAGCCGAAAGGGGATTTGTACCAATAAAAAACATGGTTTGTGGGCTATTTTCTTTACTAAAAAAGGCTAAATATGCTTAGGGTTAACATACCCTAGACCAAAAAAATTTGGTAGAGTTGCTAAAAGCCACCTGGTATTAAACTCGCACATTGGGTAAAAAATGAGAAGTATATGGGCTAAGAATACTATGAGAGGTCATTGTCGGGTGCTCTAATCCAGCTCTGCCCACAATAAAAATATTTCCCCAGTATCAAAGGTTGCTAGCATTGTACCAAGCAGCAGCTTGGTTTCTACTGCACACATTGAGTACACTCCTCCACCTCACTTTCACAGTAGTATTCCTTACGAGGAAAAAAAATCAGCCACTAGCTTCACAACTTAGCACTATCACATATTTACTTCCAAGCACCTCAAAACAAAACACCCAAGAAGATAATCCTTCTCTCGCTCATTGTAGATCAGAATAATCTTTTATGAAAAGAAAGGAAATGTGGCTACATACCTGAACAAACCCAAAAGTGCTTGTCGGTCTCATGCCCCTTTGACAAGACTATCAACCTGACATATAAATAGAGTACACATTTACTGGTACTAACCAATTCAATTACACAACACAAAATTATAGCCCAAACATTGCTATACAAAAATCAAGCACTAAGTGGAATAGCAGTCAATGGCAAAAAATTGAAGAAATCACAAGCATGCTTTCCCTGTTGAACATCCTCTCCAACTGCATGCTCACCAAGAGAGACTTTCCATTTCCAAGGTTTCCTCTATCTGATAGCTTGCATTGTCATTCCATGTTTTGTTGGTAGTTGAGGAAGAAATTGATGAATTCCCACACCTGTTTCAATGCATACTTGTCACGTCTTTCATCATGTAGACCACGTGCCTACAAGCAATCAACAACAAAGAACTTGTAAATCTTCTTAATATTTTCCTCGCCTTCTTTCCTATTAAAACAAATTTTTCTTAAGATTTTTCAAGAAAATGAAACCTCATGAGAATACGGAATATCCAATGGAAAGTCAAATAAACCGATAATTTTTAAACAACAAAAATATTTGAAAAAACAAACCTTGGCATATAAGTATATATTTTTCTCCCTTCATTTTTGATTCGCTGCAACAAAGATTTTTAAATGGAAAATCAAAAAACCCTGGGCAAAAAAATGGCAGCCAATCAAAAATTTGAGAAAAACATCTAAAAATTATAGTTTAATAAAATAAAGCTATAGACCATAGGATAAACCAAAAAATCCTTCCTTGACGCTATTTTCAATAAGCATTAATACTAAAATTCAGCTCACCAAAAACATTAGTCTCCACCTAAAAGGCAGGGACTAATAAAGACATTACCCATTTAAATAGCAAACATCCTTAAAAGGGTTCATGTATGATAATAAAGGATATCACTACAATCTATTTATGATTGGTTAAATATCATTACGAAGCTCCATAAAAATGTGGGCACACTTCTCAACACCATATAAAATGGAAAAATATCATGATGATACTCTTACTCCTATGTCTAGTAGCCCTTTCTATTGACTATTGGGTCATTGTATCTAATGTATGTGCACTATTGGCTTTTATCACCAATTACTTATGAATTATTGGTCTTTATCACTAATCTATTTGTGCACTATTGGTTACTATCACCAATATCCTTATGTGCTATTGGTTTTTATCACCATTTTATTTGTGTACTATCGGTTGTTAAATTAATTTCCTTGTGTAATATTGGTTGAAAACATCACCAATTTATTTTTGCACTATTGTTTTTATCACCAATTTACTTATGTACTAGTAGTTGTTATTACAATTCTCTTTGTACACTATTAATGGTTAATACCATTTGCAATGTATGTGATAGTTTGATATCATTTTTTAATGTGTATTCTTATTGGATATATTGCGTAAGTATTGGATTGTATCAACCCCATTTTATTTTATGGGATTTTGTAGGTTCTTTATTCATCTCCTAGTTTAAAGGGGTGGGCCTTAGGGTTCCACTATTGAATACAACTATACTAAGAGGGGGTGAATTAGTATATAATTAAACTTTTAACTTTTAAAAATATATCAATTAACATCCAAGCATCATTGAGAACATTAGAGACAACAATAAAACCAATCATACAAAGTAACACCAAATTTATGTGGAAACCATAAAGGGAAAAGCTTCTTGGATCTACTGCCCAAATCCAACCTCACAATAAGATTCAAATATTACAATTGATTTTGTAGGAACCAACCCACTAGAGACACCAATCCCCAAAACAACTTGATAGGAACCAACCTAAGAGAGACACCAATCTCATAGACTGAGCACAAACTCAAGAACAAGAGGCACCAACCTCAAAATACACTCAAATGAATAGAATAAAACTCATAGACCTTCCTCTATACAAACCACTTACAAAATGGATTTTCACATTTCTTTCTTAAATGTTTGGAAAACTCCACATTCACCCTCTTCTCTTCTTCACCCAAACTACCTCTATTTTGAAAGATAAGACATGAAATTCTCAAAAAGATCATATAATCATGTATAGAAAAATTTGTACTATCACCACAATCAACAATTTGAACCAATTCTCTTAAATATCAATCTAGGACTGTATAATATACTTAAATATCATCCCAAACTAAAAATTAGATCCATTGGTGAAGGATAAGTTGGCCTATCAAAAATATTTCATATCGCTACCTTGTCGGCCTATGCAAAGCAAAAATTTGAACTAGGAACTAGTCATGACTCATTTGAATATGGAGTGTTGATCTTCCTTTTTCATGGGAAATCGAATGGTGTAAGTTCAATTCAAGATACCTCTAGAAAATAAATATTCCACAACCAATAAGAGTACAAATACCACGTTGAAAATTAGCTAACGTCATCCTAGACACACATCACCATTTTGCAGACTCACAATAATCATTGAAAAATCTTGGACACATGTCGGTATTTTGTGCCTCCACATGAACTTCTCTCTTCCTCCTCTCTTCTCACAGACTCATGGAAAATTACATGCTTCATTATTCTATTCTTTTGCATGACCTTATCACTTCCTTATCTCCCTTCATGCAAACTCAAAGAATATCACCATATCATTATTTTGTGCTTCTGCATGACCTTATTGCTTCCTTCTCTCTTCATGTGCACTCATAGAATACTACCAAACATAATCATTTTGTGTTTCTACATGACCTTATCACTTCCTTCCCTCTCTTCACATGAACTCACGAAAGATCGAAACGTGTCATTATTTATGCTTCTACATGACCTTATCACTTCCTTCTCTCTCTTTGTGTGGACTCATGGAAGACTACCATATTTTGCTATTCCATGCTTCCGAACAACCAAAAATGAGGCTTTCCTTTAATCTTGCACATAAGAAAGCATGTGACACCTATCCTACCAACGCCATCCATTTCTCTACTAAAGTATTAACTTTAGACTTAGACAGAATATTTGAAATCAAAGTGATAAGCGATGTCGATAAACCATTGATGTCGAAAGGCTTAAATAATAACTTAAGAAACCAAAAAAATAATAGCCAGTCAACAAAGAATTAGAAGATAAAGTGCACGACTGAGAAAAACACTTAGGGTTTAGGAGAAATAGGGATAAAACCCTAAAAGAGCATGAAGCCCTAACACTGATGCAGTCCAAAGAGAATCAAACTACCATAACTCCATACATAAGTTCTCCCAAGACATGAATAGACCAAAATAAGTAAGAATCACTTATAATGCAAAACTTTGGCATCAATGACAACAATTTTCAACAATATCCCCCTTTGTCATTGATGATAACAATGAATTCATGAATTCTCTTCCCCATTCTTGTAACTCTCCCTATTCAGATTTCCAAATCTTCATATCACTCTCCCCATTTGACATCAATGGAAAAGGATTATGACAATATCATAGTACTCCCCTTTGTTCAACAATACTAGCAATAATTCTTTGCAACATTCCCCCTAAGGGAAGTACTCTAGGGTAGAGTAAAAAAGTACTCCCCTTGAACTTGTGCTTCATCTGATTGTTCACTGAAAGGAAGGAGTTGTTACTCCTAGCTTCTATCTAAGATACTCAAAAGTCTCCTTGGGAAGATGTTTTGTAAAGATATATGCAATATAATCTTGAGTGACCACACATTCTAATTTTACCTCTTGATCTGCAACCTTTTCTCTCAAAAAATGATGTTTTATTGAAATTTTCTTTGTCCTTGAATGCATCACTAGATTCTTTGAAATGTTATATCACAGAAAATGGAGATATATTTATTATACTCAATTTTTATATCCTTGAATGTTTGTTTCATCCAAATATATTGAGTACAACATAATGTTAGAATAATGTATTATGCTTCTGCTATAGACAGAGATACTGAATCTTGTTTCTTGCTTAGCCATGACATAATTTTTTCTCTAAGAAATAATATTCCATAGTAGTAATCTTTATGTCATCAACACTTCCTACCTAATCAACATTTGTGTAAGCTACTAGAGTAAAATCATCACCTTTGGGATACCACAAACCATAGTTAATGGTGCTCTTCAAGTACCTAAATTTTTTGTTTACTACCTTTACATGTGTTTCTTTAGGTGTTTCTTGAAATCTTGCTACCATACACATTGCTTGCATAATATTAGGTTTGGATGCAGTTAAATACAATAAGCTTCCAATAATTTACTATACAAAGTCTGATTTGCTTCAAGTGACTCATCATCCTTGCTTAGATTACATCCTATCACCATTGGTGTATTAACTAGATTACATTGTTCTATCTTGAAACTTTTCAACATACCCTTGACATACTTGGTTTGTGATATGAAAATTCCCTTATCTGACTAAGAAATTTGCAAACCAATAAAAAGGGATAATTCACTAAGCATAGACATCTTAAATTCATTTTTCATTTCTTTTGCAAACTCCTTGCACATCTTGTCATTACTAACACCAAAAATAATATCATCAATATAGACAAAAATAGTCAATTGATACTCACCTTCTTTCTTGATGTAAAGATTGCTATATGCAATCCCTCTTTTGAATCCTTGATATTGTAGATACTTTTCCAATCTAGAATACCAAGCCCTAAGGGCCTATTTGAGTCATGTTATCAATAGTTTTGCACCCTGTTGAATACAATACTCAACAAACTACTAAAACATGGAAACCTCTTTCAGATGTGGGTGATCTGCACGAAAGAGGAATCTCCAGAGTGAGTTGGTTCTCCGAATGATAAGTCCTATTCTAAAACTCCAAGGGAAAAGGGATAAAAGATGAACTGAAAATAAATCTAAATCTAACTGATGATTGACTAAAACCTCTGACAGAAAATGAAACCTGCCACTCACAACAATTCCTTCACTACAATAATTCCTACAATCTCACCAATACATGATCTCATCATTAATTCATATGAAGATTCAGAACTTCGAATACAACATATAACCTGAAAACATGAAACCTTGTGCAGAAAACTCATAAAGGCAGGACATTAAGGTTTCAAATTTGAATACACAAAACATCAAACTGTTGTTACTAGTCTTGAGACAAGAAAATGGAAAGAAATCTGTTGTATTATTAGAATGAAAGAGTGTCAATCTGTCAAAACTGAGCACAATGTTCACAAGCTCAAAAAATGCATAAGAGCAAGAACTCTGATCTAAACTACTCTGGGAGAAGAAGAGAAAGAGACCAAGTCTATCAAAACATAGCTCTCAAGAAACCCTAATCTGAGCTCAGAAAAATCTCTAGCAAAAAAGGCTTCAAACTGTCTCAAAGACTGCTTTAAAGTAGGAAAAAGCATAATGCTTGCATGATCACACTGTCAAGCCTCTAAAAATAGGCTAATCTTGCTTTAAAATCTCAAAAAACACCTTATCTCTCCAAGATAAGTCTGAAATCCGACCAAGAGGAAAAGTCAATAAAAAATCTGCTAAAAATAGCAAGAAAACATAAAGCAATTTATAGAATATCGCTTTATGATTCTACTTTACAAGATGCAAATTTGCACAATTTGTCTATTTTTTGCAATTAAAGATTGAAAATCTTTTGCAAAAAAGAAAAACTCCTTATTCCTCCATTACAACATCTCAATTTTCCCAAAAAATCAATAAAACATTACACATCATATCTCTTCTCTCCTTATCAAAATTCCCATTGATTTCTCCAAAATCAATTAAATCATAAACCCAAGGAAATAACGATTAAAAGCTATCCCTAGGTCATAAAATATTCAACACCCATATTTTTCCTAAGGCACAAAATATAAGTCTTAAAGACTTCATATCAGACTAGGCATATAGATTTCGGCCTCCCTCTAATATTAAACTTTAGACTTTGAAAGAATCACAATATAAATCCACCCTAATCCGAAATAACCCACATGCTTATTGACCAACATGAATATCCTAAACAATTATAGTGTTGGGTCGAATTAGGGTATGAGCAAAAGAAGTCAAACCCTAATTATTTCATTTTGCACTCATTACTTGGAAAAATCGAGCTCTGCCTGAGGGAGCACACCACCAAGCATGGCTAGGGTTTCAGCTAGAAACTTCTATTTGAGCCTTCAATCGAGCTTTCCTCTTTTTGATTTTGTTCACACTCAGCTTGCACAGCTCATAGTAAATGTTATTGATTGTTTTTCTTTTCATTCCTTGAGCTTCTGATGAAAATGAAGGCCTCACAGGCCACGACCATGGAATGATTATCTGATGCCTTTTGTTCTATTTTCTGTGCTTTGCTTCTGATGTTTTTGGCTCCTTCTACTCACTGGCTGACATACATGAGCTCGAACTGGGTTGTCCTCTGGATTCTGCAACACTCAAATGTCATGGGTAAGTGAATGCTTCATTCTCCATGTACTTTGCTCTTGAAAATGTCCATTAAAGCCACGGTTGTACATGTCTTTTGATCTTTTCATGTCTCTGTAATGCTTTCAATTCATCACTACATCCAACCACCATATATAAGCTCGACCCATGATTTGAAGGCTCTGTGAGAGCTCGACTGAGGATTATAAGTTCTTTCATAGGCACTGATGATAGGACTTTGCCTCTATTTGTTATTTCTTTTTAAGCAAGGCTCACAAATGTAAGAAAAATAAGCCAGGCCACGGCCACTCATGCAACAAAATGGGTTTATGTCATTTTCCTGTGCTCGACCCAAGGAATTATATTACATAGCCTATACTTCTGTGACAAAAACTTGATGTGTGCATTCGCTGTGTTGAAGAAATCATAATTATTCCTATATATTCTGTTGGAGACTAACGTAGTCCATTGTGATATGAACAAATCTGAATTTTTATAAAACCTCCATACATACATTCCATTTCCTCTAGTGGTTTTCCTATAATACCCTCACATGGTTATATGATATTATGAATAAAAACCATTTGATGCTTCTCTATATTAGCTGCTTAGCATTACTGGATCTCTTTTCATCAGATCTATTATGAACCAAAGAATTATTTCTCTGTACTTTAAATAAAGATGAATCATATTTTTGTGTATAGGCTACATCAGCAACTTTCCTTTTACACAGGAACTTCTAGAAATTGCACAGCTAGCATCATGGGAAAAACCTCTATTCTTCTGCCAGTGTTGCATGACTTGATCATTCCCATTCTAATACCCCTACTTAACAACCCTTTTCCGTGACTGGCACTCTCTTTTATCATGCTTGAAACCATTTTCTTCCATTCTTTTTTCATTGTGACCCTAAAAAAAAACTCTTATCCCTTTTACATTGTGTACCTCCTAATACTTGGTCATAATCTATCTATGCTTGTCTATCTGATAATTGTCAATTATTCTTTTGAGAAGTATACTTTGAATGATAGAATAATTGAATGCAAGAATAAGTCTGTAAATCAGTGTATTTGACTGTATTCCTTTTCTAAACAGTGATGTATTAAACTTACCTTAGAGAAACATTGTACTCAGCCAAAATGAAGCTAGTTGTCTTTGTTGTATTGATCCCTGCAATCCTTCATTTTGATGGAAAATTGGGACTTCTTCATGTGCCTTCATTAAGTAAAAACCATTTCATGCACAGTTCCCTTCTTGAATGAAAAAAATGAAACCTATCTCACACTTCCTTTGTTAAACAGTGCTCCTCGTTGAACAGTGTTTCTTTATGATCAGGCATAATGAGACTAAATGATAACAAAAACTCCATGATGATATTGTGATTCCAATTGAGCTCACTGCTTAATTAGTTCAGAAGTATTTATTCCTTCTAGTATGATCATAGGAATCCCTTGATTTAATTTTGTAGGTTGCTGGTCCATCTCGCTACTTATGCATTTCACAATCATGTACTTTCTTTGATCATATTTCCCAATTACTTTACTGATCTTATCACCTTGCTCCGATGGAACTCTATATCTCTTTTATCGAATAATGCCTTTTGTAACTAGGCATTATGTATGTCTGTTAACTCTCAGAAATAGGAAACAGTTGTAGCATAAGATAGAACCAGATACATTACTCAGTTGAAACAATGAGCCAATATAAACTAACGGTCCATCTGTAGCTTTTAGAGAACACCTTCTACTTGTTATGAGTGGACGGTTAGTTTGATGGTTTGAAAGATGAACTCTGTTTTACTTTTTCAGTTGTATATTTACTTTCTCGATGAACATGATGATGCAATCTCTTATCAGCCCACTTGTAATGAGTAGGGCAGCATACCGAGCTCTACCCTTGTGGGAGCCCATTTTCCTCCACATGCTTGTTCTTCGAATAATGTTCAACTTCATGATTTTACCTATACCTATACAAGGAAACAAACAATGTTAGCATAAAAAATAGAACATGATGATCATGATATTGTTATCTCTCCTTCAGCTCATTTCCTTCATATTGCACTTGATTGGATTGATTGTTTCAATGCATGGTTAATAGTAGGTTGTACTATCGTGGGTGCCTCATAGAGGTTTCATCATAATCAGAGCCACTGACACCCCCTCTTTTCTCTTACAGGTCGACGAAATACGAGAAGAAAAAGGTGCACCATCGTCGTCAACCATCGGCCAAAACAAGCAATGATGATTATGTTGTTCTCTTATGTGATTTCTTTTCTGCACCTTCAGTAGTATAGTGTGCTATTAGTGATTCATTTTGACAGTCACATCCACGGCTTGTGTGGATATATGATTTCAATTCTTGCTTTTCATTTGAAAAGAAAATGCATTTAAATGCAATGTTGTAATATCTGATTCTTGAAATCAATTGAAGCCTTGTAAAATATGAGTTTTTATGAAATAAGAGAAAGCATCTGGAATGCTATTTTGCTCATTTGTCCAAATTTGTATTTTTTCCATTTCTAGAGCATCTAAATGGCATTCTGGAAACTCCATTTCTTCTTTAACATGTATAACTATTACTCAATGAATAATGATCAAACAGCATTTGAACCTAAGTGCAATTCCACCTCATGATGTGATAACATTCAACCAGCTCCTCCAATTGAGCTAAGGCGAAAATTGGTAACATTTTGGTGATTTCCGCTATATGCTTTCCTGCTAAGCATAGATTAGTGGCCTTTAAACAATTCATTGGGTGTGGAGTCAATTCTGCCCCTTCTTGAACCTCAAGAACTTGAATAGAAACACTCCAAACAACAGCAAGAAAATAAAACAAAACTTGAAAGAAAACTAACAGGCCTTGATGGCCAACATAACAAATTCACAACAGCGCTTAGAGAAAGCAAACTATTGAAACTAAATGTGCGGAACACACTTATTGACGATACTATTCTACCCTACACTAACCAATGGAAAAGGTACTCAAACAAAACCATGTACGGGTTTTGAAAAATAACTGCCTCTCCTAGTCAACTGAAGATACTTTGCCTACTCACAAATTTGCACTAAGAGGTGGAAAATAAGGATGCTTCTCACCCATTGGTGCATTGCAACTTGTAAATAACAATCAAAGGCACAGATCATGTGAATCTAAGCCAACATACCTCTAGTTTTCCCAGAATGAATAAGTGGGATTTTTTTCCCCTCAACTGCCACCTCATCCTTAGGTGCAATGGAAATCCTTTGGATCTTGCCAACAACCCTGGCTAGATGTCTAATGGGGTAGCCTCTCAAAAGGGTGAAACCAGAACTTGCCCCTCTGGTTCCTTGCTGGTTCCCTACTACTTCAATCTCATCTTTCTGATGAGGATCATTTGAAAATAGATCACCCAACCTTGCGCAAAACTCATCAATTATATTAGCATACAACTTCTCGTGGGTCCCATCATTATCTTTAGTATGCATAATAGGCCTTGAGGTGTCCTCCTGACTACTTTCTTGAAAACTTGTAAATACATCAAGGCCATTACCTTGTACAATAGTGTCATGCTTATGCGCAGCTTGATCTCGTTCTATTTGAACTATTGCATCATGCTTATCGGGATTTTGACATTCGATAGCCATGCTCTCCCCAACTCAAGTTTGGACAGCCCTTGTTGTCTCCTCAAACTGCTGCCCCACGCCATATCCCTCCAAAGATGAGTGTTTGGTATCTAAATTTGAAAAAAAATCCTCAATATCATCCCAAAATGTGTTGTCCTCCCTCTCACTTTTAGTTTTTTGTGGAAGAGAACTATTTTCTTCATCACTGCAACTCTTCTAAGGTATTGAAACATCAGAACTTTGAACTTCCTTCTGTTGCTCTAGAGCTGGTACGGATGTAATATGAGGGGTGCTTACTTCGTTATCCATAAAGAATGGTAATCTATTGAACAAATCAAGCAAGACTTGAGAACTGTCACTTGTTCTTTGATCTAGAATATGTTGTTCTTCAAACAGGGCCTCCTCTACCTCCTGTAGCAATGGCTCATGATGCTTTGGGTCTTTTTTAATGTTGTCCCAACTGGAGACTTCAAAATGACCATCAATATTTTGCTGCTCCAATTAACCAATCTTCTCCATACATGCGGCATTCTTTGGTTTCGCTGAAAAAATGGAGCAATCAGCAAAAACTTCCTGCTTGGTATGTTGTTGATCCTCTGAAAAGTTGTCTCCATCCTCCACAAAACAAGGCAACTCATTAGTGAAAACATGAAAGGACTCATCAGTAGAAGACTTCTCTCGTTCAATATTTTGTTGTTCTAACCGATATTCCTCCATAGCTATATGCAGTAAATTTATTCTTGTAGCTTCTTCCTTCATGGTGAATATTGAGTCATTTTCTGAGTCAATAGGTCTGTCCTCAATAGTGACAGGACAATCAGAATTATCTGGCTGCGAAACTTGTGGGATTTTTGGAGTTTCCTGGAGGAAAGGAGGTTGTTTCCTAATTGACTGGTCACGAATGTTGACAAGTTGACTGTAGTCATTTCCCTTGACTTGCAAGGGATGGTGGTTTTGAAAACTTGAGATTTCAAGATTAGGAGGTTGATTTGGGGAGCTAAAAGCACTATTTTGCCTAAAACTTGGGATTTTGACTTTCGATATGATAGGAGGCTCATTTTTCATAAAACTTGGAAATTTGAATTTATGAACCTCTTCTTGAATAGGATGTTCAGAACTGACAGGAGTTGTTTGGGCTTCCAACCTTTGACACTAAGCAAGCAGAAGTTTTGTCTGCGCGACTGCCTCTCTCTCTAAATCCTCCTCAAATTGTGCTCTTTGGGTCTGCAGATCCTGATCATGAAGATAGGCTTGATAAGCCAACTCTTCTTGGTGTTGGTTGTACTCATAATGCCTCTTGATCTCCGCGAGCTGATTCATGTAATCAAGCAGCGTGCTTTTTATACTTGCCATCTCCTCTTGTTGATCTATTTGACTCATTTTCCTTTCATAGTTCAGCCTTATTTCTCTGAAACTCAAGTCTTTGATCTCTTGGGACTGATTTTTAACATAGGAGGGTTGAGATGAATAATGAGCAGGGGTGGGTGGGTGGCACTATACTGCGCATGTTGGTTTTGAAAAGCCATGGAACTGGAATCAGTAGCATGATTATGCGAATGTGGCTGATATGGAGACGGGTAAGCAGTATCTTCATGATATGATAGGTGATATGATGCATGCCCATGAAATATTGACATATTTATTCATCTAAAGGCTAAAAATGAGCAAAAACTTAGAATCTCTAACAGCATACCAACACTTGATCGTTTTGAAACCAGAAAAGGCTTCTCGGAGTCACCATGGTGTTTGATGACTATGCCTCCAAAGGCTGATAATTTTGAAGGGAACACTGGACCCTTTAGTATGTGTTATTTTGTGCATTGTTCACACTGGATCTGCTTGAAAATCAGAGAACGAAGTCGCCAGGTATATTGAAAAAGGGCCTCCAAAAGGCTGAATAACTTGCTGCATACACCAAACAGCAACCTTAAAGGATTAAAACTTCTCTGAAATTGATTTTTCAGAGTCCCACCGGGCGTGCCAAAAACTGTTTCAGTAGTTTGTTGAATACTGCATTCAATAGGGTGCAAAACTATTGATAAAAAGTCCATACAATTCCTTTTTTAATTTTCATACATAATCCTCATTCTCAAATAACTGAAATCCTTCAAGTTGCTCAATATATACTTCCTCTTCAAGATTTCCATTTAGAAATTCTAACTTGACATCCATCTAATATACCTTGAAATTCTTATAGAATGAGTATGCCAAGAACTTCCTAATTGCTTCCAATCTAGCCATAAGAGACATATTTTCTTCAAAATTAATACCTTCTACCTGAGCATATCCTTTGCAAAATAATATTTCCTTTTTTTTCATTACTTTCCCATCTTCATTCAATTTGTTTCTAGATACCCATTTGGTGCCAATTACATTCTTATCCTTAAGTCTTGGAAGAAGCTCCCAAGTTTCATTTTTTTATATATGATTTAATTATTCTATTACATTAATCTATTTCTCATCTTTTCTAGCCTCTTCAAAAATCTTAGGCTCAATCATAGATAACAAAAAAATAACATGTTCATTCATTCTTGCTAATCTTCTCCTATTCATAACTCCATCATTCTTGTCTCCAAGAATCTAATTTTTAGAATGATTTTTCTGAACGTACCTAGCTAGACCTTTTGTATTTTCATACTCTTCTTTTATATTTCCATCTCCTTCATCTATATTGACTAATTGTTCAAAGTGTTGATTACTTTTAACTGATGGTAAATGATGTAGATCCTCAACAATTTTAACATTTATACTCACCATAATTATATGTGCAGTCTTGTGTTGTATCATTTGTATGCTTTTCTCCTTGATGAATAGCCAAGAAAGATACCTTCATCTAATCTAGAATCAAATTTTCCCAAATTTTATTCATCCCTTCTATGTAGCATTTACTTCCAAATGTTTTGAAATGCTTGAAAAATGCAGGTTTTCCATACCATAGCTCATATGGTGTCTTACAATTGTTAACTCTCATTAGTCCTCTATTAAGGATATGTACAACAATATGAACTAATTCTCTCTAGTATAAATTATACAACTTGGATTCATTCATCATTTTTCTATCTATGTACCTTGGAATTTTACCCTATTTTAATATGCAAAATAACTAAAAATGCAAATGATAAAACACTAAGAACACTTCAAATATTAGCCTAAAGAGTGATAAAACAAGGAAAATAGATGAAATAGAATGCAAATCGATTATACCTTCCTTGTTGTTGAAGACTCCTTGGTTGGCCCTTGATTTAGATGAATTTGTGTGCTCCTTGGATGGATTTTGATGTAGCTAGATGCAAGATTGAATATGCAAGATGATCAAAGTGGATGGCTAAATGATAGCAAATGCTTGAGAATGCAAATTGGCAGCATAAGGTTGCTCAAAATGAAAAGTGTTAAAAATGCCCTTAAGGAGGGGGTATTTATAGGAGAATTTGAATTCTCTAGAGAATTCAACGGTTGAGATTCATCCAACAAGGTCAAGATGAAGGCCTATGGTGGGTTGAGAACTCACAAGCCCTCACATCTTGACATGTGGATGGTGAAGTGGCTAAGAGGAGATGAGGTGGAGGAAGGACAAGTACCTTCCAAGTACATTGGGAGATGGGAAGAATCTTGGGTGAATAAAAGTGAATTTTAAATTCACAATGATTGGAAGAATCTAGTGGATAAGACAATGTTCCCAAAAGGTGGGAGTTTGTCACATGTGACTTGATGTGACAAGTCAAAGATTCTAGAAGATGCATGGGAAAAGGGATTCTTGGAGGAATAAAAAGGAATTAAAAATTCCTTAGGGGATGGAGAGAGTTGACCAAGGTACTGATTAAGATTAATTAATCAGTAATTAGAAGATAAATGAGGATTAGAAGCCAACTTGCAAAAGTTGGAGGATGTGACACATCCTAATTAAGGATTAGGCATGTGCACATCCCTAATGAAGAAATTAGGAGATGGATTAGGATTAGATGAAAATGACATGTGAGGAATTAAATAAATGTATTATTTATTTAATTTATTTGATGAAAGGAGGATTAAAGAAAATAAAGTATTTAATTATTAATTAAATACCTTAGGGATTTGGCAGAATTAAGGGTATTCATTAAATAATAGTAATATTACTTAATTAACTTGGATAAGAGGATGTTTAGATGAAAAGTGATAAATTTGGATAAATTAAGTGTCCAAATTTGGATGTCTACACTATCCATCTCCTAAACTATTCTATTCTTTCTTTCTACTACATTTTGTTGAGGAATTCTAGCAGCAAAATATTGTCTTCTAATTCCATGTTCTTCATAAAAGTCTTCAAACTCATTAAAGGTAAACTCACCACCTCTATCAAACCAAATACATTTGATATTTAAACCCATTTCATTTTCAACCATATATTTTCAATTTACTGAAGGCTTCATTTTTTTCTCTCAAGAAAGACACTGAAGTCATTCTAGTAAAATCATCAATGAATAACACAAAATAACTTTCTCCATGTAGGGCTTGTGTTTTTATTGGTCCACATAGGTTTGTACGAATCAAATCCAATTTTTTTTTAGTAGATTTCTCCTTTTTCTTGAATCTTACTCTTGTTTGTTTCCCTATTTTACATTCTTTACAAAATATGCTTACAAGATTAGTAATTTTTGGCATATCTCTCACAGCATGCTTGGAATAGATATTCACAAGGTTATCAAATTTGATATGCCCATTCTTGTATTTCATAGCCAAATTTCATTTGATTGTCCCAAAAGACAACTTCTTTCTTTGACTTTTAGTAAGATTATACAAATTACCTTCAAACCTACTTGCTTTTGCAACAAGTTTTCCATTTTTCCTAATTTCACATCCTTGAGCATGGAATGTGAGATTGTATCCTTTGTCACACATCTGACTTACACTCAAAATATTATGTTTTAGTCCTTCAACATATAGAACAAATCATCTATCCTAGATCTTTCGTCAATGCTTAGAGATCCTTCAACACTGCTTAGTAGTATTATCACCAAATTTGATTGAACCACCATTCCAGATTTTCAAGCTGATGAATTTGATTTTATCTCCAATCATGTGACTAGAGAATCCACTATCAATCACCCATGGATTTTCTTGAGCATGAAATTAAGTTTAAACAATCATTGATTTCTCAATCTTCTTATTTTTATTCTTTAATTTCATTTTTTAGGTTCTTCCTTTTGATTAATAGAAATATCCACATTCTCTTTCTTTTCCTATCTAGGAGTCTTTTGAAAGAAACTTTTATAAAACTTTCCTTGTGCTCAAAATTGTTACACTTGTAACATAATGATATTGAAATCAATTAAAGGTACAAAATAATTCTTGCTCAAAAAGTTATTTCTTCTTATAGGAAAATTTCTACAGTCTATTGCCTTATGACCCAAATGATTGCAAGTAAAGAAGTAACCAAAGAAAGAGTAATTTGTGCTAGTTATGAAGATTTACTTGCATGAGTTCAACCTTTAAATATTCTCTTCAGATTGGTGACTTTGGTAAATACATCTTCCTTTTTATCTTCATTCTCCTTGTATTGATAAACCTTTGAACTATCAAAGGCATTCTCATTAGATTTATTTTTTAATTATATTTTGACCTTCACCAAATCCAATACCAATCTTGATGAAAGATGGCCTTTGGTAGCTTAGGATCTCATCTAGAATTTTTGTTCTCTTTTCATAGTTCCAATTTTTGTCCAATCAACACTTAGATTTTTCAGAATCCTTTCTCAAGGATACAATTTTTGTCTCGACCCTTTCATAGTCCATCTCTTTTTCCTTTAATTTTTATAACAAGACATCTTATATCCTCCTTTCCTCCTCTATCTAAATTTTTAGATCAATAATCATCTTTTCAGATTCTTCAAGTTTCCCTTTTAGACTATGATTTTCTTTCCTTTTTTCTTTTAGATAAATTAATATAGAGATGATTTCTCCCTCTAGATCTACTTCACATTCTTATTCATCAGGATCAGGTACATCTTCACCATCTCCTTCATGATTTTCTTCATATTCCAAAACTTCCATTTCCATGAATAACATTTATTCTCTTTCTTCTTAAGAAGCACATTGATCCCTTTCCTCAGATGAGTTATTATCCTCTTTTGAAAAGAGGTCCTTCATGTGCTTATGAAAGTTCTTTTTATTTTTGTATTGATCATTTTTATTATCTCCAAAAGGACACTTAGAGGAAAAGTGACCTACTTTAACCCAATTGAAACATTTGAAAGGTAACTTACCTTTATACTTTCTAGAGTATTTCTTCAACTTCCTAACAAATTTAGCTTCCTCATCTTTGGAATCATTGCATGGATCAGATTCTTTATTCTTCTCTTTTTTGGATGCTTTGAAAGAAACTTCTCTCTTTGATGATTCTTTGTTTACATTCCTCATTTCATAGATAGTGAGAGATCCAAACAGATCATCCATAGAAAGCTTATTCAAATCTCTAGCTTCTTAAATAGTAGACACTTTTGCATCATACCTTAGGGAGAGAGATCTGAGTACCTTCTTGACAATTTTGGTTCTTTCAATTCTTCACCTAGTCCTTTGATAACACTAAAAATTTCATCCACTCGAAGAAAATAATCAACAATATTATCCTCTTCTTTCATCTTCATATTTTAAAATATTCTTTTGTGAGTTTGTAGCTTGGATTTCTTGATCTTATCATCACCTTCATAGATGCTATGAAGTTTTTTCTAGATGTTCTTAGCATACTTTTGGTGCGTTACTTTGAGAAATTAAAAATTTGTTAGTCCACTTAAAATAACATTCTTATCTTTATCATTATACTCACATGATTTCTTGTCAACCCAATTTGATGGAGGAGTTGCAAGAGCAGTATAACCATCCCCAACAGATTTCCAAACATCAAATCCTAATGAGGTTAGGTATGCTTCCATCCTTATATTATAGAAGGCATAATTTGTGCCATCAAATTGTGGTTCCTTGTTTTAGTGTGATCCATTATGACCACCCATATGTTAAACCAATTGTTGAAAACAAGTATACTAAGAGGGGGGTGAATCAATATATCATTAAAATTTTGACTTCAAACAGTATATCAATTGAAATGAGGAGAAATGGATGAGATTTTTTTACCCAAAATGGAATGATGATCTAGGACACCCTCACTTTTCCATAATTTCATTAGAAAGAAAGATCTCTCAAGGATCTAGGATTGACTTTCAACCTTGAGGTGAGTCAATTTTATTAGGGGGATTTGTTGTTTCCTTATGATAGAAAATGAAAAATGATTGATTGGTTGTTTTGGGAGATAAAATTAAATGCCTTAATAAACCCAATTATATGACTTAAAACTTGAATTACAAATTATTATGATAGAAGGAATGGAAACATTAACTTTCAAGCAGATCTGAGAAGGGAAAAATGTTTTGCACTTGGTCTGAAAACTAGGTTTTACACTCTAAGTAGGACTCATTTTCCCAGGGTGAATGGGTCCTTGTGTCCTTTTCTAAAACTTCAAAAGTTGAATTTGGTGTCCTATATCTGCACTTTCTTCCTATACCTATAAATCTAGGCTTTTGGATCTGAACCTATGGCAAATATGCAAAATAAAATGTTGTTTTATGTAGATAGGGATTTTCCTTGGTCAAACCCCAATTTTGGTAATTAAAACTTGATGAAATGATGTAAACATGATAAATGACAGTGTGTGTAAGCCCTAACCTTAAGTGCATCTAAGGTTGTTATGATCTAATATGCAAAGAAACCCTACTCAAGTGCATTAGAGCATGATTCCTATATGACAATGATAAATGATAAAGATTCAATTGGGGAGAAGTCCATACACCCCAATAAATCTGAAATATGATAATACCTTGCTTTAGGTAACTTGATAGAATGAAGCTTGAAGATTGGATCACCAGAAAACAAGTCATTAGGTTAAGGAAAATGGCCAAATACATCTCCCAAACCTAGAATCCATCATGATCCACCATAGGCATCAACCTTCAATCATGAACAATGCTTGATCAAATCTTTGACAAAATGAGCTTGAAGACCTTTAAATACAACAAATTTTTTCTCCAAGACTTCAAATTTTCTTGCTTTAATTCTTTTCTCCTTGCTCTTCAAAAGTTCTATTTTATTGCTTGTCCAAAATCTAGCTTGAAATGATGGAAAGACTAGACTTTATAGGCTTCTTCTCTAATTTATCAAATATTAGATCTTGATAGCTGACATTTAAAACTTGAATCTATGACATTAAATACTACCAAAAATATATTTAAATTTTTATTTTCGATCTTAAAGGGGACCCATTTTCCCAAGGGTGAATGGGTCTTGGCCTAAAAATCCAGGATCAATATGTTTCAAGGTCTTTAATTAATTAAATGCATTTATTCAATGCATGTTGCAATGTTAGAAAATGATAAAAATAGGCTTTGGGATGTATAATAAAGGGAATTAGGGGCCTATTTATGAAGGGTAAAAATGCATAAATGCAAGGTCACTAAAATAGGTCCAAATTAAGTGTAAAATTGTACTATCAGCTAGAAAGGAGTACAATTTTCTACACCACATCAATTAAAATTCAAGCATCATTGAGAAAATTAGTGACAAAAATTAAAGCAATCACACAAAGTAACACCAAATTTACGTGGAAACCCTAAAGGAAAAAAACATGGTGAGAAGAGCTACTTGGATCTACTACCCAAATCTAGCCTCATAATAAGATTCAAATATTACAATTGATTTTGTAGGCACCAACCCACTATAAATACCAATTCCCAAAATAACTTGAGATGCCAATCTAAGAGAAACCAATCTCACAGACTGAGCACCAACTCAAAAAACAAGAGGCACAACCCTCATGTGATTACAAGAGGCACCAACCTCATAATGCACTAAAATAAATAAAATAAAACTTACAAACCTTTCTCTATCCAAACCACTTACAAAATTGATAAAGGGTACTCCCCTTACAATTTGAAACTAACAACAACAATAGAGAATTGCACAAATAAAATGCAAGAAGGAAGCAAATATTTTCTATTATCACTGAAATGAAAAATAAAATTACATTACAACTAACATCACATGGGCTTTCTGATTACATAAATTTGCAAATTAGAGCCACAATATGCTCTTCTCTCATTTTGTAACCCCCATTTGTATCCTTTATCTAGAATGTGTAACCACCTTAGAATCTTCTGTAAAGTGTAACTGCCAGAAGAAGAAATTTTGAAATTTTATTTTTTTGGTCATGCAACTTTGTGAGGTCATAACTTTCAATCCAACCATCACATTTTCAATTATAATACCTTTCTAGAAATCTCTTGAGGAGAATCTTGGCCTTAAAATGGTATCATAGGGTACATTGTTATTTTCAACCACTTTTTGGGCCCATCCAGAGCCTCTAGGTGCTTCAAAATTAACTTCAAACATTTTTAAAAAGATTTTTGAAAATTGAAATTTTAATATCTCTCTAATGATAAAGATATTGAAGTGATTTCTTCACCATTGGCTTCAATTTACCATCTTGAAGGTCTGTGCAAGATTTTGTTCGCATACATGCATAAATATAGACTTACTAAAAATAGTAACTTGCCAAATTTAGCCCTTATTGAATAGAAACAACATTTTTTTTGGTTGGTACAATATTACTCTTACACCCTAGATGCTCCTGCATCAAAAATGGATTTACACATTTCTTGCTTAGATGTTTGGACAATTCCACATCCACCCTCCTCTCTATTTCACCCAAACTACCTCTATTCTAAAAGATAAGACATGAAATGCTCAAACAAATCACATAATCATGTACAAACACTGTTTTGTATTGTCACTCGCATAATCAAAAATTCAAAAAAAAATTCTTAAATATCAATATGGGATTGTAGAGGGTAAAATTACATAGTTGTGTCACACTTTTGGCCAACTTATTAGCACAAGTGAATTTAAGTATTTATAGCTTATCGTCAAACGTGTGATCTAGTAAGATTTATTCTATCTAAGTTAGATATGTCCATAAATTTTCCAACTAATATTATTGGCTAAATGCATATGTAGCACCACTTTGAGGCTAATTTACCAAAAAAAAAATATTTGAAAAACTTGATGTTTCAACAACTCCTACACATGTAAATAACATTTTTTTAAAAATATAAAAATACCCTTTATGGATCAAAATATAAAAATACCCTTTTGTAGATCCATGAGTGTAGTTTTCAAAATATATATATATATATATATTAATAGTTAATTACTATTTATATTTTATTTTTTATTTTTATTAAAAGTAGGTTATTAGAAAAAATATTAGGTTGATTACCATATCAATAAAAAATACTAAAAATTATTAAAAAGAAAAAGAAAAATATTGTTGAAAGAATGAAGAAGGTTGTCATTATTGAGTTGTCATTGATGTCAACATTATATGATGAATTTCAGCATTGCTCCAGTGATGGAAGAATATGATTGATCTGGAGATGAAGGACTTGGTGTAGATCATTGTGGTGATTCCTGACATGCTTTTTGATGATTGTAGAAGAGAAATTTGCAAGAGGGTTTGATCCACACATATAAACAACTAAGTATTTTTGCTAGGTGTTTACACCAGCAGATTGAGTACACTCAACCCTCGAATAATTTGGTCTACATTCATTCACCCTTATAAATTAATTTTATGGTTCCAATATGTTGTTTATGGTTGTCAGTGGTATCTTCATGCAAAATTTCACTTGGTTTGGATAAGTGGTTTGTAAGTTACAAGTAACAAAAGATCAACATATAAGGTTTAAATATTTTTTTGTGTAATGGCTATGACTTATCCAGTCCACACTCTTCTATAGATTAAGGTTAGACCTTGCGATTTTGGGAAAATGTTAACAGGTTTCAAAGCATTGTGTTTTCTAGATGACATGACATTTTGAGGTCCATGTTTCCTATAATGATGAACAATTGGAGTATTTTGCTTTTAGGTCCTATGCCTAGCCAACCAAATGTATGTAAAGGGTTGTGGAGATTAAATATGTGATATTGATGTAAGAGGGATATACTATAGGTCCATGCCAACCTATATTATGCTTTGCATGTGTTGCTTCTGGTGTGAAGACATTTTGATTTGAATTAGGCACCAACAAGGCACATTTTATATGTTTTAGGGCTACATCTAATTCAGCGTAATTAATATTTGCAGTGAGTTTTATATATATACAAGGTTTTTTTGAGATTGTAGTTATCAATTTTTAAAGGTGTACATGATTCAAATACAAGTAGTGATGCAAAAATATGTAGAGCTGAGTGAATAAGTTGTGAAAGTTGAGAAGAGTTGTGCGAATGTAAATCAGAGCAGAGATTTGTAATCTAAGTTAGATGAAGTGTATTAGGTCAATGCTTTGAGCTTCAAAGGAACTGAATCCTGCATATGGTAGATGAATTTTATATTAGTTCAAATCTTGGCTATGTAGCCATAAAATCTCTTCTTTCTCTCTTTCTTTTCTCGGTGAGTAGGGAGTTCACTTGGATAGTGAGTCCACCTACAATGAACACTTTTGTAAATATGCTATGACCAATTATAATATATTGTGAGCTAATCCTCACCGTTGTTTTTCCCATTTTGGGTTTTCCACGTAAAATTTTTGGCAATCATGTGTTATGTGATGTTGTGGATGTTTTCATGCTTTCATTCCTTATAACAGTTAAATATGCTTTGGTAATTGGATGGCTAATGTTTTAATGGTTTAATAGAACACTGATTCCACCCCTCCTCTTAGTATTACAAGTGTTCAACAAAAATATGATGCACTAGATAAAAGAATCTATATCAAGATGGTATAATTTTTTTCTATTTTAGATAAATAGTTAATATGAAAGTTGAGGTCAAATGGAAACAATTGTGTTTTAATAAACACACATTTTAATATTTAATTAAAAATATTTATTTACCAAAATTAGAAAAAATATATATATATCCATGCACTAAAGTTTCAAGTTATAAATACACAAAAAAATGAAGGAAAAAATTACTATATAAAGATTGATGTCTATGTAACTTCATTTTCAACATTTATTAACAACTAAATTATAGTGTAAATTTATAAAAAAACTATATTCAAATATTTTTTAAAAAAATTCAAAAAAATATACTAAAAAATACACATTTTATTAGTTTACATCATTTCAAAATTCAATACTTATATGCCACTTTTTAATGATTCAAGTTTAAAAATTTGATTCATGTTGATTGTTTCCTTTATAAAAGTGTGACACAACTTTGTACTTTTACCCTAGAATATATTGTAATGTCAGCCTAAACCAAAAATTAGATTCGTTGGTGAAGGAGAAGTTGACCTATGAAAATATTTCATATTGCTACCATATCGGCCTGTGTAGAGAAAACATTTGAACTAGGAACTAGCCATAGACATGTTTGAATCTGGAGCATTAATCTTCCTTTTTAACAAGAAAATTGGATTTTGTAAGTTCCAATCAAGATACCTCTAATAAATGAATATTTTGCAACCAATAAAAGTGTAGATACCACATTGAAAATTCTTTCAACTAACGCCATCTTGGAAACGCATCACAATTTTGTAGACTCGCAAAAATCATTAAAAATCTTGGACACATGTCGACATTTCGTGTTTCCACATGACCTTCTCTCTTCCTTCTATCTCTTCTCATGGACTTGCGAAAAAATTCCACGTGTCATCATTTCATGCTTTCACACAACCTTATCACTTCCTTCTCTCTCTTCTTGTGGACTCGCAGAAGACTATCATGTGTCAGCATTTTGTGCTTCTGCATGATCTTATCGCTTCCTTCTCTCTTTTCATGAACTCATGGAAGGCCACCATGTTTTATCATTTTTTACTTCCATGGAACCTTATCACTTCCTTCTCTCTCTTTTTGCAGACTTGTAGAAGACCACCACGTGTCATCATTTTGTGCTTCCACACAACCTTATCGCTTTCTTCTCTCTTCGCATAGACTCATGGAAGACCACCATGTGTCACCATTATGTGCTTCCACGTGACTAGAAATAAGGCCCACCTTTAATCTTATGGATAAGTGGAAATGTGACACCTTTCCCATCAATATCCATTATTACACTAAAGTATTAACTTTAGACTTAGGCATAAATGTTTCAAAATCGAGAAAAGCAGTAAGTAGGGTCGATAAACTAATGACATTGAAATGCTTAAATTGTAACTTAAGAAAACAGAAACAATGATGAATTAGAAGATAAAGTGCATGGCTAAGAAAGAAACTTAGGGCTTAGAATAATTAGGGCTAAAACCCTAGTAGACCATGAAACCCTAACACTGATGTAGTCCAAAGAGAATCAAACTACCATAAATCCATACAGAAACTCTCCTAGGCCATGAACAAACATGAACAAACCAAAACAAGTAAGAATCACTTATAATGTAGAACTTTGGCATCAATGACAGTAGTTTTCCCATTTGAAATCAATGACAACAATTTGTAACACCCACATGGTTGGGTGATGTTAGGCTAGATGGATCAACAATGATGCTTTTGGGAGAATGCATAGTTCTCTTGATTATTGTGATATTATAAACCTTCATTAATGTATTATAGAGAAATGTATAATTTAGAACATTAGTTCGTATTACATTAGAGCCATGAACTAAATTTGTAAACATCTGTAAACTATTTAATTTTTGGATGGTATTACCATATTTATTATTTCATTATTATCAATTGGATTAATATGGTATTGAATTTTGAAATGGAATCTATGTTGAGCTAAGTCTTGATTCTTAAACATAAACATATGGTAATTTTCAAGTTGGAATGAGCTCATAATTTACCTTTGTATATATAATTTCTATTAGTGTATTGTTCTTTTGTGTTATTTATTTTTTATGTTATATGCTACATTAAGTGATTTGACAATATATTGGCATGTATACACTATGATATTTGGCATCAAACTTTATGACAATGTTTTGCACGACCATCACAATGTTCCACTTGTGCTCTTTGGATACTTATGATGTAATTTTACATGTTTTATAATTATTTGTGATATTTTATATTTATATTAATGTATGTTATCAATGAGATTTTGGTATTTGTATATGTTATCTGACTATGCATTATGGGATGCATACATTATGATTATATATGTTTGGATTTTTATAGTATTTTAACTTCATTGTTTTCACCATATTATTATATGTGATGTTGATTATTATATTTGGTTTAAAATGGTGGATTTTTATTTATTTCTATATCTTCATATTTGGGTCACAATAGTCATAGATGATTTCTAGTTAGATTTGATGAATTTCTATTATTTATTTTAGATATTATAGCACATTAGGTGTAATATGCTATGCTTTAATTGTTCCTATATGATGCAAGTACACCTAATTTTTTACTTGAGTGTGCAAGTACATATTTTTTCTAATGGTGGTTTATTAGAGATGTTTGAATTGGATAAATATTTTTTCTTAATCTTCATGTCTCTCGATTTGATTTGTGAGATGATTATTGTGAATCCATAAAAAAAATATCCAAAAAGTGGTAATTTCATGTGTTGTGTTTAAACATATAAAGTAAGGGGTTATTTTTGTGAGATCATTTGATCTTAATGCATTTTAATTTATTTTAAAATGTGTGTTTGTCATGTTTGCATAATATTTAATATATTTTAATTTAGAAGATAATTAATTGTGGCTTGTTGAAAAGGGCCTACTTTATAGTTTTATTGCTTATGAATAAATTTATAATGAGTTTAATTACACAAGATAAATTAAAATGAGATGATTTATATTTGGGAAATAAAATATGTCACTAGTTAAAATTTAATTTAATTATAAAGTTTCATGGAAAAATATTGACTATAAATTATTTGCATTATAATAGTTTTATGAAAATATTTTCTTGGGAAAATATCTTATAAAAAATAATTTGTTGAAAAAATTGTTTTGAAAAGGAATGCATTAAAAATTTAAAAAGGGGGGGAAATGATAAAGGGGTTTAGGGAATTATGGGAACAAAGGAAAAAGGTGAAGCATTTTTTGAAATAATTATCTTTATTTTGGAAAACCCTCTCTTATTTTCCTTTAAAAATTATTCTCATATTTAAAAAATAAGTATTGAAGACTTGCTTGAACTTGGATTGGAATTCCTTGGGAATTGAAGAAGACTGCTTATAATGTGCATACTTCAAAATAGACTCTCCTCCATTGTTATAATCTCTAAATTGAAAGGTATTTTTCTTATCTAGTTATACTTTTGAAATGAAATTTCCTCATTTTCATGCCCATAATAGGTGGATGCATATGGCTTCCATTTCCTAGGAATTGCTAAAAGATTGAGTTTAATTTTTTTATAAAAAGGGGTAAAAAATTATTCAAACCAATAACAAACCAACACAATCATAGCCGAAACAAAGACAAAAGGGACCTTCCAGGATCGTCTAACAAACCCGAGCCAAAGATCCCCAAGAACCCACCAACAAGGGAGCAACAACTACTTTCAATGAACTTCAATATCCTCTTGAATCAATGACTTTAATTTTTGGATGCAAACCCTAAGAAGATGATCCCAATCATCAACTTTCTAATTATCCTTGTACTCAAAGTATCATTTAGAAAAACAATCTGTAACATTGTTCCACTCCCTTGGGATATGGAAAAAGTGCACCAAATCAAGAGAGACACATAATGAATTTGTTGGAAAACTGAAGCCAACTACCAATTATGTTTGTTCAACCAATTAACCAAAAACTAAGAGTTTGACTCACAAATCACCCTCCACCATCCAAATGCACAAAAATTTTCCAAGGCTATAAGGATAGAAAGAGCCTTCATAAGATTATTGGTTTGGTGACCCTAATAAATGGAAAAAGGGAAAAGGATAGTCCTAGAACTATCCCTCCCCACTCCCCCAACTCTAGCAGCTCCAAGATTTCCCCTAGAGGACCCATCAGTGTTAATCTTCAGGATGCCCTTCGAAGGAAGAGTCCATCTACCCTCCCTCCATATTTTCCTGTTGGGAGGTTGTCTCCCTCTCATAGGTTCCACCTTTGTCCCAATTCTATCCATACCCAATCACCTCCTCCCTAGTATCAAGAGGAGTAACCACCGCACATTTGGCAGGAATAGTCTCCTTTAGCATACCAATAATCCTTTGTCAAACCTAGAGAGCTTCCAACCTCTTGTCTTGAAAGATCCTATGATTCCTCTCCAACCAAATCTGTTAGAGAATGCATGAAGGCCCAATAGCCCAAGCTACCTAGAGAAAAAATGTTTTAGATAGCGCCCTCCCTAAAGTCCTCCAAAATTAAATCAGATTCAAAGCATGAACACAGGTCTATCTCCAAAATCCACACCATAAATGTTAGATATATCTAGAGAAAGTACATTGAAAAATAGATCTGAAGAGGATTCCTCATAGCTACCACATAGGAAACACATAGAGGGACCTTGAAAGCCTCTCTTCCTAAGTTTATCCCAAATGAGGCACATGTTATGGGCAACCAAACAAATAAAAAAGTAACATTTTGGTCAAGAAATTTTTTTCCACACATACTTCCACCAAGGAACTTCAACACCTCCATTACTCCTATCCAATTCCTGGTAACCAACTACCACCAAGTAAACTCCCTTGAGATCACAACCCCAAGCTAGGATATCATCCCTCTACAAAGAGCTACAAACTCTTCTTGCTAAAATTTGAGACAAATCTTTGTGATCCTCCTCAAAGCCCTCTAAGGGCCACAAATGATAATATTTCCACTTAAAAACCTCAATATGACCCACAGTCTTAGCAATTTTGAAGTCACACACCTTAGAACAACCGGCCTCCTAGAAGCAATGATAAAGATCTGTAGATGAGGATACCTTGCCACAATTGGAGAGTAACCATCCCAAGAATCATGCCAAAAGAGAGCATTAGAGTCCTTATTACAAATCGAGAATAACCCTTGTTTAATCAAGCTGGCTCATCTCTTAAGAGTATCCCAAACCATAGACCCCTCACCTACCAAGGAAAATCAAGGCACATATCTTCTTGCTATGCACCACAAATATTTGGAGGAAAGGATCTTAGCCCAAACTTGGTCTTGATTAGTGCACCATCTCTAGTAAATCTTGGCATCTAATGCTTGACTAGTAATAGTAGCCTGTTGCAACCCTAAGACCCCAAACTGAATTAGCCTATAGATCAAATCCCACTTTACTGTACTCCACTTCTAAGACTCTAAGTTTCCAGCCCACAAGAATTATCAAGAGCATCAAGTTCCTTAATGAAACCTATCGAGGCCATCTACACCATACTCTAGTAAATAGGAAGTGCTTGAATCATAAATTTTAGTAACATTACCCTTCCAGCAAAGGATAACCACCTGCAAGTCCAATGATTGACAAGACTATGAAACTTGTCCACAACATTCTACCAAGTACCTCTTGGTAATGGACCAACAAAGAGATGAACTCTTAAATACACAAAAGGAAGAAGCCCAATCTAGAACCTAAGAATGGGAGAAATATGGGATTGAATGAGAGGAGTGTTGAAAAAGAAAATGGAAGACTTCTCCTCATTAATCTGCTAACTAGAAGTAGTAAGATAAATATACAAAGCATTCCTAAAGTTACTTGATTTTCTAATCTTGGAAACATCTAGAAGTGCAGTATAATCCACAGATTGTAAATGATATTGAGGAGGCAAGCCTTCCCCCAACCCCACCCTTGAATAAGCCCTTGCGAACAATGGACTTTCAGAAGTCTACCCATCCCTTCAACCATAATAATGAATAAATATGAAGATAAGAGCTCACCTTGACAAATTCCTAATGAGGCACCAAACATAGAAATGGGCACACCATTAATCAACACAAAATAAGAATTTGACATAACACAACTCATCACCCAATTGATCCAATCCTCCACAAAACCAAAAGAACTAAGAAATTTACAAAGGAAAGACCATTTCACACAATCATAAGCTTTGGACATGTCCAATTTGATGAGCATAGACTTCTCCTTGGATACTCCCATGGAATGAATAACCTCAACAGTAATAACCACTCCATCCTAAATATGTCTACCATTCACAAAACCCCTTTGCTCATCCAAAATAATTTTGGTCAACCAAGGTTACAATCTCTCTGCCATCAACTTGGGATGGAGAATCGGCATTACTAGACAAGGGAGTGAATGAAGGAATTTTTTTCTCAACAATAAAGTATTCTGGATGGTCCATATCTCCCCCCACCCACCCCTGGGATTTCAGCTCGTCGAAATATGAGAACAAGGATAGAAGCTCATCACCTCACTTATGGTTACCAATCTTGAGATGGGGTGGGGGATGGAACCCAAGGACCGAGAAGGATGGAATCCAATCTCAGAGATAACAAGGGAGTTGAACAAGGTGGCAATGAATCCAGGTAACCGGGGGTGCTTAACTAAACAATCCAATAGGGAAGGGAAGAATCTAATCTAGGGGTGGTCATCCTTAACCAACCGGGGGTAGAACCAGTTGAACATTAGAACAAGTTAAGAATGGAATGACCCAGCCAGTTGTTAGCAAGAAAGAATCAATGGAGTACTATCCAACTACACTTTCTCTCGAATGCAACTAATTTCTCTTGATGGAATTACCCTGCACCATTGAAATATGATTCCCTGGGGGTGGAGCTTAGCAGGAAAGAACTACATGCTCTAGTTCAACCTGGGGGTGAAGCATCTACCTCAACAGGCCCTTGACCAACTTTGTAGGTTCCCATGCACTGAGGATAGTCATCAACGATGGCCCGACATCTTGCTAAACTTCTTTGTTTGGCCTTCCGTCAACTTGTTACTTAATGTTGGTTCCTGCTAATTGAACCAATAGAAAATTTCTTTCCTCCCACTTAATAACTTAACCCTCCACACTATATCTCCACCCCACCCAAAAAGTAAGGGGCATGCTAGAATAATCAATAGGATTAGATGTTATTAAAGGCTAAAATGATTGGATGCCGAAGAAGAGGGTTGGGGAGTTAGCTGGTGGGGGGCAATAGTATTACCTGAACTAAACACCCCCACTCTCACACTTCAATCTAGGAGCCCAAGCCTCCGTGTAATAAATGAGGGAGGGGAACCAGGAGGACAAGGAGAAATGTACTAATTTCAACTAGTTTCTTTTCATCGGTCGGTAGGGGCCTCACTCCTTTAGGTAGTAGGGGATAAGGATGGAAGGAAACTTGAATTGGATGGAAGGTGACTCGTTAATTAGGTCACCCAGTGGTGGGGGTTTGGAATGGGAGGTAGTAACAACATCGAACTACTTTCTCATTGAACTATGTACGGTAGGTAGGAACTTTAGAATGACCACCTGAGGTTATAGATTGTACCATCCAGAAACTTACAACCTGAGGGCTAGAACTGGGTGGGGGGAATTATAGAAAATTAGTTCTTGAAGCAGAGTAGCTAACTCCTTGATGAGTTCCATCCAGAGGGTGAAGTAGTTGATGGAGGAAGGTCCAAAAAAAATAGAAGATAGCCTCAAATTGAGCTAAAGTAGTTAGTTTCTCGGTTGAATTTGTCAAATGGGAGGTATCGCCTTCCCCATCCTTCTCGCCTACAGGGGTGCCACCCTCCCTTCACCCCCTCTTAACCATCTTCCACCCACCCATGGTTTAGGATGGAACTTTGTAGACTTTCCTTATAAGGGTTCCTATCTATAGTTGATGTAGGAAGGAAGAAAGTAAGGTTACTCCTAGGAAGGGAGTTAAGGACAAGTGTTAAGGAGATGATCTTATAGACCACATTACAAAGAATAGTTGGCCTAAAGTGATATAAAGAATTAGCCCCTTCCCTCTTAGGAATAAGATCCAAAAAGGTAGAGTTCATAGATTTCAACATCTATTTGCTATTATGTGACTCTTGAACAACCTCCAATAAAACCAATTTAATAATATCCCAAAACTCCTAAAAAAATTCAATTGGAAAACTATCTAGGCCAAGCGGCTTACCTTTCTTCACCATGAACATTAATTCTTCAAGCTCTCCTATTGAGCCCCTCATTAGCTTCAACAGGAACAATAAAATGAATACACTCCAAAATACTATTCATATCCAACATCTCCTCACTAGAATACTCTAAGAATAGAGAAGAATAGTATCAAATAACCTCATACGAAATATCTTAAAAATTAGTTATTTGTTCACCTCAAGAAGATACAATAGACAATATTGAATTCCCATGCCCTATAGCTTTGAAAAAAATATAAAATAAATTTGTATTCCTATCCCCCTCCTATAGCCACTCAATCCTAGACTTTTGTTTCCAAAAAATTATTCCCATAGCTCCCATTCCAACAACTCTTTCATAGCTTCCATTTCCTCTCTAAGGGAATCCTAAGTAATCCCATGATCCTTACTTTTCCTCATGATGGCATCAAGGTGATCCTAAGCAATCGATTTCTCCTTAAAAATATTCCCAAAATACTACCTATTCCACTTATTTGGTTGAGATTTCACAAATTGAAGCCTCTTGACAAAGGTGTACATAGTTGTACCATGTATAGGCATGCCCTTATACCACCACTCTTTGATAGTGTCTTGAAAATTCAGTTCACATAGCCACATTAGCTATAATTTGAATGAGGGGTTCTTAGCTAAATCCCTCCCATAAGAAAAAAAATTAATAGGCCAGTTATTTGAACCCCTCTAGTCAAGAATTTTTGAACTAGTGATCCAGCTATTGCCAATCTAGAAATTGGAGACTAAGAATCTATCCAATCTCTCTGAAATAGAATCCTCCCCACATCTCCTATTACTCTAGGTAAATAATCCATTTGTTGGATTTATATCAACCAAATCCAGTAAGGCTATATTATCTCTAAAATCCAAAGAATAAGGATGAAGTCTAGCCACCCCTCCCGTCTTTCAAATTGAGGATATAATTAAAATCTCCTACCACAATTCAAGGGAATAAAGGAGCAAGAGATGGCATATACCTAATATGATCCCAAAGGCGATCCTTACCAGCCAAATTAGTCAAAGCATTGACATTGGAAAGAAGAAAAACTTCCCCAAAGTCAAAACCTGAGGCAACCATGGACAAGGAATGTCCACCTGAAATCCACCAGAGAGGAGAAATATTTGTGGATCCCAAAGATAAAAAACACCTCCTACACTACCCTATGATCCAATGCATTGGCATTGACCCTGCCCCCAAAGCTTGGGCACAACTTTGACCATTCCTTCCAATTATAACTTGGACTCTTGAATAAACATAATTTTAGGAGAATGTAATTTAATTAATTATCAAACAACCTTTCATCTAGGTATGATGTTCAAACCCCTTGCATTCCAAGAAAGCACAATCATTTCTGGGAATTAGAGAAATGGGAGTCAAGGTTTTGAATGATCTTGACTCCACAAAATTCTTTCCCATTACTTTAATCTTGTCTTGATCTTTTTTCCTCCCCAACTTGGAGCTCTTCTCCAACCCCCCTTTTTGAAATTATTTTTTTGAAGACCCAATGAAGGTAAAGACTTGATACCTTTTCCAGGCTCCTGAACCCCCAACTCTAGTTATGGATCAAGTATAACCAAGGAAGTACCTTGACCCACTTCAATTGTAACAAGAGGAGTCAACAGAATAGGAGAATGTTGATCAGTGTCCATATGTGCCTTGGATCCCACCTCCAACAAACTACTAAAAATGCCTCCTTTTTTGGGAACCAAGGGCTCCATTTCTAGAGGAGCTAAATATGGAAAGGTCCCATCCAAATTTACTTCTTGTTGCTCAACATTCTCCAAAGCCTCAAACCAGTTAAAAGACATACCATCCTGCCTATCTTTTAGAGTTCTTTCTAACCTCTACCCTTATTTCACGACTTCACTGGGATAAAACCCTCCTTATCCATTTATCTTCTAACACAAGACCTTTCCCCTTATCCTTTGATGGATCTAAGTGAGGAGAAACCTTAGTTGAAGCTCCACTAGAAAAAATTCCTGAAGAGTTAAATTTGGGGCATCTCCTCTGCAAATGACCATATTTATGGCAAATATGAGACCAAAATTGAAGAGACTTGTAATCAAGTTGTTGAATCCATGAAGTGGATCCAACCTAAATTTCCATCGAGTCTAGTAATGGGTTGTTTAAGTCAATCTCAACATAAATTTGAGCAAGGGAGATAACCTTCTTATTAAGTTTCTATTGCGATAGACCAACTGGTTTACCCAATAGGAGAGAAATCACGTGTAGAATATCATTTCTCTAGAACTCAAGTGGGAGCTAGGAAATTCGCACCTAGGCCAAAAATATTGATGGAAGCTCCTTCAACAGATTAAATCCAATGTGACAGGGTTTAATAAACAACCCTACTTGATTATAAAAGTAGGTAAATCCTTCAAAAGCCTTATTTCTATTTGCCAAGAAGGAAAACACCAACACAAAATAGTTATTTTTTGTTTGCATCACCTCCATATCCCCCTCTAGATTCCAAGTTTGATGAACCCATGACTCTAGAAATAAGAGGGAGACAAAGATCCCCATAAACTTATAGATCAAGGCATGATTACCTAAATAGTCCACATCCTTGGCAACAGAGTTTTCCTGGATAACCAACATTGAGTGGGTCAAGCTCTTTACTAAGCAACCATTCACTTTCGATGCCTTTAGAGCCACTCACCTGCGATGGTCCAACCCCCTGCAAGGTATTGCTTAAGAAATTTAAAGCTTTAACATGCTCAAATGATGGAGGATTAACCCCCTACACAACCCAGAAAATGGAATTTTACCAACCATTCTCGAAGTTGCCATTAATGCCATTCACCACTAGACATAGCCCAAGGGAAAAAAAAGAGAAAAAAAAGGGAGAACCCCACACCAACACCTTCACAACCAACTACAAATCCTCAAGCAAGTGAACCCCACAACTGCAATCCATCCCACAAACACCCACACAAGAAGCCTCCACATGTGCCCAACACCCACATACAAAAGAAAAAGACCAGAACCACACCCTCCAGTAGTAGAAAGACCCCACCAACAAACTTAGCACTCAACAAAATGACCCCCATAGCACACAAAAATCCTCCACATGCCATGACTAGCATGAGTTGCACAAGCATAGACCAACATCCCCAACTCCTTCCTTCATTCCAACCAAAAATAAATATTGAGTTTAATTGAGCATTGAATGGATTTTATTTTTGTTGTAGTTTCACTTTATTTTAAAATATGCAAAAATGAGCCAAAGTAATGAGATATTTTTTCCAAAATATTTATGTTATTTGAAAAGCATGTACTTGTGCGTTTTATACATCTAGGGGTATGTTAGATTTTTTTGGATTTTTTGTATGTTGAAAGTTATAAATTGAAGGTTTCCTCAAATCCATTAATGGTGGATTTGTATTTTTTCATGGTTTTGAAACCTTTAAAAAAAATTGAATTCCTTCCATTTTTAGCACATTTATTTTGTGGGATATGAAGTTTTCCTATTTATTTGTGATTGTGGCATTGGACTAAGTGTCATGACATTTTTCTTTGATTTTCATGTCATGACAAAATTATATTTTTGAGCATATTAAGCACTTAGGATTAATGTATAACTAGTAAAATAGAATTGGCCTCTCATTGCATTTTAGAATTTGAAAAGGAACTTGTGGACCCTAGTAATATTTTAATGTAGCTTGAATAAATAAATTTAATGGGGATTAAATGAAATACACACATAAGAAAGATAAATCTTCACCAAGAATAAAATACCTTAGATGATTCGTGACTTAGAATAAGAGGACATTTCACAACTCATTGAGCTTGAGGAATGCCATTGTATGTCTCTATCATGGATAGGAGGACCACTCAATAACCTACATGACTATTGTGCTAAAGTATTTACATTCCTTGTTTTAAATTTATACCCCCCTCCTAATTATTCATTAGATTTTGTATTTGATGTTTCTTGAGACACCTCATATGTGCATTGATGGCATGAAGAAACCCCATGTGTATATGTTGTTTGGATTTCTTCCATTGCATTAATGGTGTAAAAACCTCTAATGCATGTAAGATTATGTTTGATATCATTTGCATGAGTTCATTCGCATGTGTGTATCCATAAATCACCCTTATTATGTTCTTTGTGATTACTACCTAAAAAAATGTCTCCTCATATGAAGGGGTGGGCCTATGGGATCTATATGGTTGGATAGTGACGAATTATTATTAGGAACTGGTGTATCCTTTGGAGGAGCTCACAGTTGTGTGAAATGGAACATATTATTATAGTGTTATCATGTGTCACTTTTATGAAATTGAAGAAAATATATAATTTGTGGCGTTGGAGTCTTCATATGTAAATTTGTAATTATTATTTTGATCTCATTTTAGTTGGATTGTATTCCACCCATGTAAGTGGTGATGAATCCATCTTTTCTTTTGGCATGTCTTGACATTGGTGTTGAATGTGCATAATATTTTATATCACTGTTATCATATTTTAGGATGTAGAGGAAAAGTGATTAGAGAATCCTATTTTCATATGTTTGTAGGATGAACATGAAAACTAGTATGCATGAATTTATTCTTTATATAATTGATGTAATTAGAAAATATTTTGGTGGTTAATAATTGTATCCTATAGGGTGGTTATACCCTAGGTTGCTTAATCTCCTTGTTGTATATGTGAATCTAGGTGTGCACATGTTAGATGTTTGTGGTCCTAGAGATCCAATGATTCTTGTGAATGTTCCACTTGTCTTACTTAGGATTTGGGTATTGTCTTATGTTTTTGTGGGATGTCAAATAGTCTTGTGTGATTTAGAGTCATTTCTTGTATTAGGATGACTTGTTTAGATAGTGTTGTGTGTATCTTAGTGTTTCTTGCACCTCTCTATCTCTCTTGGTGCATGATACTTTTATCCATATTATAGAAGCTATGTGATCTTGTTAGGTGTGTTGTTTGTGAGCTATTACAAGTTGGTAATCTTTTGGTTTGTCTCTTAAAACTTGTTTAACTAATTATGGGTTCATACCTATCATAGGACTAAGATTTGAAGAAACCTATAATTTTTTTAGGTTCTTGAGTAGTCAATGTTGGAAAATAATTCTAGGAATACAACACACTTTTAGTACTACAACATAAAAATGTTGTAGTCCTCCAAGTATGTTGAAGTCCTCTAGCCATGTTATTGTCCAATTGCACATTGTTGTCTTATTTCATTAGATAATAGAAACTTCCTTAAAAAATTAGAGTAAAATTCCTCAATGAAAGTTGTTCCCCTTGGTCTACTATATCTTCCTATAGTATCACTTTATCAAAATATGTTGTAATTTACAAGTTACTCTCTCTTTTGTGTTGGGATTTTTGTATTAATATGAAATCAAATAGTTAGCAATTTGATTGGTTGAGGCTTTGCACATCCCAATGTACCTAAATCTTGTGAAAGTATTCCTATGTGTTTGAATGTCATTTTATGTCAACTTAGAATGGGGATGAAGTGGGTGTCAGTCTCATCCTACTGCCTACTCCATGTGTTTGTTAGAGAATAATTTCAAAGACTAGTATTTGATTATCACTGTGGAGAAGACTCCATCTTCTTGGATGATCATCACAATGACTTATCCCATACTTTTTAAATTATTTTGTTTGTGTCACCATGATTGGTTCATTAATGACAATATCTTGTATGTTGTTATGTTATGAAACAACACCTTGTGCATGATGAAGTATGCAATACAACATGTAAATGTTATAGTTGCAACACATCCATTAATGTTTGGGGAGAAATCTTAGGGAATTACATTATATATAATATCATTAATGGCTCTTTGATTGATATTATAATGATTATTAGATGTTATGCATTAGACCCTATTGATAGGAGTTAATATAAAATTTGGGTATGCTCATAGTGTTAGATGCACATGACAATTGAGAGGGGGGAAAATTAGTTGTATACTTTAAAATATTCAATCCCTCAATATCTTTTCAAATCCTTATCAACCATTAAACCATTAACATGCATTAACATAATGTAAAAATGTAAAGCGGTAATATAAACACATCAAACACATAACAACACCAGATTCATGTGGAAAACCCAAGAAGGGGAAAACCATAGTGAGGATTAGCTCACTAATATATGAATTACAACACCAAATACAATAAGGATCACTGCCCAAAAAATGAAGAAAGGATCACTTTCAGTGGCTTATTGCCAAAGGACTCACTGTATAGAAGAAAGAAGAATAGAAGAAGGTGTAGATCATTACCAAATATGAACTGCTAGAAATGCTTCTCTCTTATGCCGAAGGTACAGTTCCACTAAAGCACAAACAACTCATTCAACATACTGAAATGTAGAAACCTTATGCTCACTACATTTGGAAGTCATAGGAATTAAATATCACACTCATATCACCACACTTGATCACTTTCACATCACACACTTCATACTTGATTCACACAACAATTCTTCTTGCATTTATACCCTCTATGACCTACAAAAATCTCAATTAGGTTGACCTTGAGGAAACGTATGCACCTCAACCGTGCAACATCAAATAGGTTAGAACCAAACACTTTCATCATAAAAATAAGTGAAGGCATACCATTCCACTACTTATCTAGGAACCAAATATACACCAAAATTCTTCTCAACACTTCCTCAAACAACAATTATCCTCCATAATTAGTGCTATCACACTAGGTCAACCAAACCTAAACTAACACTAACAAGAAACCACAAGCATTCCTTTGCAAGTTCGTAAACATCTCACAGACCACACAAAAACATTCCAAAACATTTTAGAATATTGTAAATCATTAGAATATTCACCAAAACTACTACAACCACCTAAAACTCAAGAACACCTTCATTTTGTGTAACCAGACATACTGGCATAGACATCCAACACACCAGACAACTTTGTGGAACAACTTAGCACTTGAAACTTCAAGGGAAGGTAGATACAAATGATATAAGCATGTCACCATATCTGCAACACCAAAACCTTCAGTGCGAAGAAATGCAAATAAATCTCATCTCTCTCAGACACCTTGTTTCACCAAACATACATATTGTCAAACACGTCTTCCACTACAATACGATTTGGAACCCGAAACTCTGGATATGACACCTTTGGAAACCTCTTATAATCACAACCAAACCACATGAGAATCTCTTCAACCATGAAGAAATATGGAGAAAAATAATGAACACCACTTTGTCACATTCAACTCTCTCTTATTCAAATTTTCTAAAAATTACTTGGATACCAAGTGAACCAACTGCATCAACAACACTTACTTATCATATACATGAATGAAAACACCACAACATCAAAAATATCTCTCAACACAAGTTAGGCCAACAACCTTTGTAACTATACTAAAGTAGGACATTAATGATAATACCAACATTGTGTTGACATCAATACCAACAACATTCCAACACTCTCTTCATACAAAGGGTTGCCATCAATGACAACACCTAATAGCTCACAAACAACTCAAGCTTCCAACATCCCAAAACTTCCAACAATCTCCCTTTGTCATTTATGGTAACACCTACATTCTAAAAAACCATCAACAAAAAAAGTAACACAACATTAAGTAGTACTCCCCCTGATAGGAATGACTCTTACTCTTCATCTTCTCTCTTCAAAAAATTCTTCTCCTACAACACCTGCATTCTAGATCACTCTCCTCCTTTGCTCCTAAAACAATACTCTTCCCCATATACAAGTTTTTCAACATGTTTTTCAGATTATTTCTCCCCCTTTGACATCAATGAAAAGGGGTCATATCATCATTTGCTCCCCCCCTTTGAAAAATATAAAGGGAAAAACTAATATCTCTCCACTGCTCTTTACACATATGCACCTCCCTTTGACAACATTCCAAAGTGCAAGACCATTAAAAAAATTTCTTTCTGTCCTTTGCACTTTCTTTTTCTATACTTTTTCTTCACACTCTTTGTACACTCTCCCTCTTAGGGGTACACAATATGCTCTATCTAACTGCACCAACCAACAACCACTACTACCTACTCCCCTTGATAGGTAGCCTTCAACATCAGTCCAAGACCAAGAAATATATCTTGAAATGCTTCCCAGAAAAATGCACACAATTATGCATATAGTTGGAAGGAGGGGAAATGACCCCTAACTTCTCCCAAAGATATGAAAAAGTATCCTTTGGAAGAGCCTTTGTGAAAATATATGCAACCTAATTCTTAGTAGGCACATATTCCAACTTCACCTCATTCTCTGCAACTTTCGCTCTCAAGAAGTGATACTAGATTGAGATATGTTTTGTTCTTGAATGCATTATTGAATTATTTAAAATATTGATTGCACTTTTATTATCACATAAGATAGGAATAGGTTCATCATATGAAAATTTTATATCCTTCAATATTTTTTTCATCCATAATACATGTGTACAATATGATGTTGTTGTAATATATTTTTCCTCTATAGTAGATGACACTAAATCCTACTTCTTACTTAGCCATGAAAAAAACCTACTTCCAAGAAAGAAAGCACCACCACTTGTAATTTTCTTGTCATCTACACATCCAGCCCAACCTGTATCTGTGTATGCACTCAAAGAGAATTTAGTATCCTTGGGATACCACAAGCCATAGTTTGGAGTGCCCTTCAAGTGTCTGAATATCCTCTTTACTATTGCAACATGAGATTCTCTAGGATCTTCTTGAAATCTAGCCACAAGACAAAATGAAAGCATGATATCTGGTCTAGTAGTAGTTAGGTATAACATTCCACCAATCATTGATCTATACTTGCTCTAATCTATCATAGGGGATTCATCATTCTTCCTCAACTTACAACTAGTAACCGTAAGAGTACCTACCAGTTTAGAATCATCCATTCCAAACTTCTTTAACATTTCCTTAACATACTTTGAATTTGATATGAATATACCTTTCTTTGATTGACTAATATGTAGTCCAATGAAGAAATTTATTTCCCCACACATTGACATCTCAAATTATTTTTGCATCTCTTCTACAAACTTCTTGCACATATCTTCATTTCCTCCAAATATTATGTCATCAACATACACTACCAAAATTAGGATTTGTTCTTCTTAAACTTTGAAATACATATTTCTATTTGCAGTACCTTTTATGAATCCTTGTTATAGCAAGTACTTATCTTGCATTTCAAGCTCTAGGAGCTTGCTTCAATACATACAATGGTTTCTTCAAATTGTAGACCATATTAGCATCTTTTGACAACTAAAAACCTTTTGTTTGTTCAATGTACACCTCTTCTTCTAATTCACCATTCAAGAATGTAGACTTCACATCCATCTAATAAAATTTGAAATATTTGTATCCTACAAAAGCTAAAAATATCCTAATAGCTTCTATTTTTGCAACCAGATCAAAAGTTTCCTCAAAATAAATACCTTCAACCTGTGAGTAACCCTTACACACAAGTCTAGCCTTGTTCCTGGCAACTTTTCCATCTTCATTTAGCTTGTTCTGGAACACCCACTGAATACCAATCACATTCTTGTTTTTCAGTCTTAGGATCAATTCCCAAGTCAAATTCTTCTCTATCTATTCGAACTATTTTTTCATTTCTTTGATCCAATTCTCATCTTTGCATAACTCAATCACTATTTTTGGTTCCATCTCAAAAAGTAAATAGAAATTTACTTGTTATTTTTTCATAGCAGCTTTTCTCCTTGTCAGCACACCTTTTCTTTTATCCCTAATAATCTGATCTTTAGAATGATTCTTTTGCACATACTTAGGAGTCTTAGTATTCTTTTCTGAATCTTCTTCCTCTTTAATTGTCAACTCTTTTCCTTTATCTTCAACCTTTTCTTCTTCATTGCAAGGGGATTCATCAAATTCATATCCTTCTATTAGCACTAAACTTTGATGTGGTTCTTCATCCACTTTGACACTTTTACTTTCAACAATATTCTTTAACCTCTTATTGTAGCACCTATAGGCCTTGCTTCTTGTAGAGTATCCAAGGAAGATTACTTCATCAAATCTTACATCAAAATTTTCTAAGTTTTCTTCATCTCTTATGATATAACACTTGCTTCCAAATATTTTGAAATATTTCACAGTAGGAGGTTTACCATACAATAACTCATAGGGATTCTTTGAACTATTCACTCTTTCTCAACCTTTGTTAAGAATGTAGTCTGTAGTATGAATTGATTCTCTCCAATAGACATCTGAAAGATTGGCTTCCTTTATCATTGTCCTAGCTGATTCTTGATCTATTCTATTTTTCCATTCCACAACTTCATTTTGTTGAGGAGTTCTAAGGGCTGATAAATTCCTCTTTATTACATGATCACAAAAATTATTAAACTCATTTGAAGTAAACTCACCACCTTTGTTAGATCTCAAACATTTGATTCTCAACCATAGCCTTAGATTCTTTAAACTTATCTACGGCTTCTGATTTTTCTTTGAGAAATGTCATCTAAGCCATTCTAGAATAATCATCAATCAATGACATGAAATACCTATCACCACATGAGCTTCTAATTATGGTAGGTCCACATAGATCTATATGCATTAACTCCAAAGGACCTATGGTATAATATTCCTTTGTCTTGAACCTCTTCTTTGTTTTCTTTCCCACTTGAAATTCTTTGCAGATTGTATTGATAGGCTTCATAATCTTTGGCATATCTCTCACAGCACTAGTAGAATTTATCTTTACTAAGCTATCAAAATTGATGTGACCCATTCTTCTATTCCATAGACAACTTTCATTAGTTTTATACATAAAACACTTTGCACCACTATCTTTTAGTTGATAGACATTACCTTCTATCCTTGTTCTAGAAATAGCTAGAGTACCAGAGCTTCATTTTTTTATTTCACAACTACCATTATGAAACACAAGATTATATCCTCTGCTACACATTTTTCCTACACTTAGAAGATAATGCCAAAGACCCTTGACATAAAGAACATCATTTGTTTTATGATTTCCATCAAAACCAATTGAACCTTTTACACAAATCTTAGCAAATGTATCATCATACTTTTCAAGCTTAACAAAATTACTCTTATCACCTATCAAATGATTTGAGCATCCACTATCAATGATCCAGTAATTATTCTCTTCTCTAACATGAAAAGAAGTCAACATAGTTCCTTCAAAGTTATGACCTATTTTTGGAGCACTTTCCTTCACACATCTTTCAAGATTAATAGAATTAGTTCCAACATTTAAAGCCATGAACAAGAATTCATCACTTCCTTCATCTGGATAATCTAATTCTTTATCATCAGATACACCATTTTCCTTTTCAACATAATAAATCTTCTTGAAATTTTTTCTTTTGATCCTTTTGTTTGCCATTAGTAACTTTGATTGGACATTTAAAAGCATAATGACATATATTTCCACAATTAAAAAATTTGAAAGGTAGCTTACCTCTATATTTTCTAGTTCCCTTTTTAAATCTCCTCACAAAATTTGCTTCCACCTCATCAAGATCATCCAGATCTAATTCATCATCTTTCTCTACTTTGCAAAATTTAAAGGTAGTTTCTTTGTTTGAAGAATCTTGACCAAATTCTCTCATTTCAAAAGAAGTTAAAGCACCAAACATCTGATCTCTATAATAATTATCCAAATTCTAAGCTTTAGAAATAGTTCTTAATACCTTCTTCACAGCTTCACTTTCATCTAGCTTTCCACAAAGACCATTGATGGTATTGAAAACTTCATCAACTCTGAGTATGTAGGCAATAATATCTTCATCTTCAGACATCATTAAGATTTTAAATTTGGCTTTGTAGTTTTTCATCTTCGCTTGTTTGTCCTTTTCATCTCCTTCATAGATACCTTCTAGCTTTGTCCAGATCTCTTTAGCATACTTTAGACTTATCGCCTTTCCAAGTTCAAAATGTGAAAGACTACTCAGGATTACATTCCTTGCTTTGCCATTATTTTCATAATCCTTGATCTCATCATCACCTTCTAGACCATTTGCAAACATAGTATAAACTTTTTCAATAGACTTCCAATCACCAAATCTAAGAGAAACCATAAAAGACTCCATCCTAGATTTCCAGTAGGTAAAATTTGTTCCATCGAACAAAGGAGCTTTGACACCCTTCCTGTGCGCCATCTGGATCTACCCCAAGTGGTTAAGATTATTCCTAGGAACCACAACTCTGATATCAATTGTTAGATGCATAGGAAAATTGAGAGGGTGGGTAAATTAGTTATATAATTTAAAACATGCAATCCCACAATATCTTTTCAAACCCTTAACATGCATTAACAAAATGTAAACATGTGTAAAGTAGTAATGCAAACACATCAAACACATAAGAACACCAGATTTATGTGGAAAACCTAAGAAGGGAAAAACCATTGTGAGGATTAGCTCACTAATATATTAATTGTAAAACTGAATACAATAAGGCTCACTACCAAGGGCTCATTACCTAGAAAATAAAAAAGGCTCACTGCCAAAGGACTCACTATCTAGAAGAAAGAAGAATAGAAGAATGGGTGGCTTACTGCCAAATATGAACTAATAGAAATGCATCTCTCTTATGCCAAAGGTACAGTTCCACTAAAGCATAAACAACTCATTCAACAAATTGAAATGCAGACACCTTCGGCTCACTGCATCTGGAAGTTATAGGAATTAAAGATCTCACTTAGATCACCATAGTTGATCACTTTCACATCATTCACATCACACACTTCATACTTGATTCACACAACAATTCTTCTTATATTTATACCCTCCACGACCTAAAATAATCTCAATTAGATTGTCCTTAAGGAAACGTATGCACCTCAACTGTGCAACATCAAATAGGTCGCCAGCAAACACTCCATCGTGAAAAGAAGTGAAGACCACACCACTACTTAGCTGGGACCCAAATCTACACCAACACGCTTCTCAACACTTCCTCAAACAAAAATATCCTATGCCACTAGTACTAGCACACTAGGTCGGCCAAACCTACACTAACACTAAGAAGCGACCACAAGCATGCCTCTCTAGGTACAGAAACATCTCACAAACAACACAACAACATTCCAAAACATCTTAGAATATTCCACATCATCAAAATATTTGCCACAACCACTAGTAGAATTTAGAAAATAAATGACTACGTGACTAAAACTTTTAGTCACAACAACTAAAGATGACTAAATTCTACTCATTTTTTGCAACACAACTACAAATGACTAAATAAATGACTAATTTGATTATCATAAGTGACTAATTTGATCATCGGGTAAAATACACAGCTAAATAATTAGTCACACAAATAAAAATTAGACAATATCATATTAAAGTGGATAATTAAAAAAATATTTCGAATTGAGGGAGTGGGTTGTATTATAATATATTATAGTATAATACATTATAATATGATATTATATAATATAATATATATAATATGTATTCTAATATATATATTATATAATATATATTATTATATAATATTATATTATTATTATATAATATATATAATATGTAGTGCCCCTCCAGTCGTTACTACTATGGGTTTAGATTTGTATATGCTGTTAGATAGTACCTTTACTATGATAGGCCCTAATATTTGTTATTGTCTTATTACCACTGGCTTTAGAGCGATGTGGATGTTATACTGTGATGAGATGATGCACTATATGGATGTTGTGTTTCATGTTATGTTTTTAATTAGCATAGTTGTTAATATTGATATATGTTTATCTGTTGATTAATGATGCTTTACTTTCGTCAGTCTTGATGTGACTGTATACGTGAAGGGGACGGGATTACATCACTCGCATGCGAGCGCTCTATGATTCTATGATTTCTCTTCATGATTAATGAGCCAAGTCTTTGGCACATTTTGATCATACTTTTATAAATACTTTGTTGTTTTTATTATGCTAAAACAAACATTCAATCTGTTTATGGGATAGGATATAGACCTTTTTATGACTTAAATATGATGAGTATATTGTGATAAGAAGTCCCATGATTATTACCTTTAATGTTTTATTAGTCTAATAAATACTTTATGGCTTTTGTGATCATAAACCTTCCTACAGCCTCCACTACCAAAACTTCCTGCAACCATATCTAAAACAATGTTTGCCTTAGTTTAATACTTAATGAATAAATAAAGTAATGGATTGTCTTAAAAGATGAACGTGTTGAGCTAACCTTCTTCCTCAGGAAAAGATGGCGAGATATTTTGCAGGTACCGCGATTGAAGGAAGGGAATTCAATTTCCACTTGAAGAATTGAAGACCAAATCCATAAAGACTGGTTCAACAGCAAAGGATGAGGAGACAGTTTCAACTCATCTGCCATGCAGGGAGAGTGTCCCAGAAATCTAGGCCAGGCATCTTGGTGGTGCATGAATCCAAGATGATGGCGCTTTAAGACTGCTAAACCAATTTGACTTAGTTCTTCATTGTCATTCACCTCTTTACTTAAATTGGTTAAATGTAATAAATGCCTCCCATTTTATAAGGGAAGGTTGGTTAGTAGTTAGGATCAATTTTCAATAAATAGCCCATTCTCCTTTAGAGAAGGGGCTAGAAAAAATCACTACTGTAACACACTTTTAGTTTTAGAAATTTATCCAAGAGATTGTGCCATATACTTGTTTGCATTGAATCAATAAAGCTTATGAAGTTTTTCACTGAATTTGTTGTCTGCTTTTGACACTACCTAATGGGGTCCACTTAAGGAACTGTCCATACTTTTATTCTGCAAGTTAGAATAGCTGTATTTCCCTTCATAGAAGTTAATGTGACTGTTCCTGCAGCTGGCAGAAACACAAAGCTATCAACTGTTCCTATAGCCACAAGGAGCATAATAGGTTATCTTTCGAGTTTTTCATTTTTAAGCAAAGTTAAACAGTAAAGTTGTTTCCAGTATAAGGAATTTTAGGAATCGTGTATGTATGGAAAGGGTGATTAGTGCATATCTTGTGCTATCCCATTTCAAGTTTACGTCCCTGGGTTGATAATTAAATAAGGTTCTTTAGTAGGTCATGACTATAAGTTGTGATGTTCAATCCCTGAGTAGAGGAATTCATGTTCCTAGTTATTGAGTTGATTAAAGAACACTACATTTTTGGCACCATTGACAGGGATGGTGTCAAACTAAGAACCTATTACAGGCATGCTAGTAAAGAGTTTAAGATTTCATTTAGTTTAGAATTCTGCATTCTAGCATCTCCATAGTTAGTTTACTTTTGTTGTATGCATCAAGAAGAGACCAATTTGGAAGATTCCTTCCTAGGAGCATAGATATTGAAGAGATTGAACCGAACCTATTCCAAGATGACCCATATCTAGATGTTGGCCAAGACTTAGTTACTTAATCTTCTTCCTCTGAACTAAGCTTTAACCTATCCGAAGGAACAGAATCAAATAATCCACTTGCTCTTGTAGTTTATCAACCAGGAGCTAATCCAAGAATACAACCAAGAATGGCAAATCCTATTTTTCCATTTCCAATCCCTGACCTACATGACAATAATATCCTCAAGAACATCCTTGCCTCCTTACTGCCAAAGTTCTATGGACTTATTACTAAGGACCCTCATACCTTCTTGTTTGAATTTGAAATCCTTTGTAGAAGCTATGACTATACAACCTTAGCACACAAGCTGAAATTGTTTCCCTCTACTCTAAAAGAGGCAGCCTTGAGATGGTTCATGGGATAGGGAAGTAATGTAGCTAACACTTGGGATCAAATGAAGACTTTTTTCTTGAGTGAATATAAAGAGTATTGTAGAGGAAATGATCTGAGAGGAGATGACATCTTTAAAATATCACAAAAGGAGGATGAAACCTTGGAGGATTATGTGTCAAGATTCTTGTTTAGTGTGCAAAGAATACTCATCATGAGATGAATGAGGAATCTCAAAAACTTCTCTTCTTAAGGGGAGTCAATGATACTTGCATGGAGGCCCTTGACCTCATGGCAAGAGGTGATGTCACCCAAAGTGATTGGGATGATATCAAGAAAATATGTCTCAATTACTCCACAGCAGCTGTAAAGAAGGGAAGGGGGTTTAGACCCTCTTCTATAAAAGGAAATGGCTTTGGACTATATCTAAAGGGGATATTACCAATCTCTTGTCCGACTTCAAGCAGGATATCATCAATGATGTAGCTACTCAATTGGATACTGTGCAAGCTAGAAGGAAGAAAGAGGAAGCTGAGGCAATGTTAGCTAAATATTGCCCCCACTGCTGACAAAGAAAGAAAGACTGATGATGCAAAGTAGTGGCCAATTTGGAGGTACAACATCTCCCTAGTGAGTTCAAAACCATTGAAGGAGAGGAGGAAGTGTTCTTTGTTGCTCAGCGTAGGCCATGGGCCCCAAGACAAGGTATGCCTCAAGACCCTTTGAAAAAATTTGGTTCATATAATAGTCAATGGCAAAACCAGTACCCTCCAAACTATGGGCCATACTCCCAACCTCAGTGGAATAACCCTTGGCCAAATGCCCAGAAAAACTGTTGGCAATCCTCACAAGGGAATTGGCAATCACCACAGCAAAATCAGTGGCAGCCTCCGCAAGGGAATTGGAAGCAGTATAACCAATGGAGAGGAGGCCAGCAATGGTCAAATCCACCCACTGGTTTCCTGCAACAACTGCAGTAGCAATCCATTATGCCACCTCCTACAACTAATCAAGGTCAGAATCCAAAGCCAACCCAACTACCTACTTAGGCAGTATCCAATCCAAATAACCAGCAATCGCAACAGCAACAGCAAGTCTATTTTGTTGATCCTAATCATCAACCTGCCTATGATCTTAACTTGAATAATATCAATTTACGTTCAGGAACTGTGCTTCCCACACCATCTCCTCCCATAATCTTAGAATTGCCATCTGAGGAGACAGACCAAGAAGAAGATACCAATGACCAAGCCCAACCAAATGAGCCAGTTCAGATCCCATCATTACCTAAGGTATCTGATAAAGTGTCCCCTCCTTTTCCACAAAGGTTGGTAGGTGAAAATGTAAAAAAACAAGAGGAACCTACCTTTGACATCCTTGACCAGCTAAAGCATATATGTGTGAAAATTCCCTTGTTCCGAGCAATCAAAGAAGTACCTATATATAGCAAGGCCATCAAGGAGGCATGTTTGAAGAAACCGGGGAGGAAAAAGAAAGACCATCAAACTATCCATGTCATAGGCAAACTCTCTGACTTAATGCTAGGGAAGCTTAGCATCCCAAAATATTTAGATCCAGGAAGCCCTGTTGTGGAGATCAATATTAATGGGTTGCAAATTAAGAATGCTTTAGTAGATCTTGGTGCAGCTATCAATGTCATGACAAAGGATCTGATTGTAAAACTTAATATTTCAGACCTAAGGGCTACACCTACAATATTACAGCTTGTTGATAGCTCAACTATCAAACCTGATGGGGTAGTTGAAGACCTGGTAGTCACCTTGGATTCTAGGAGTACCCTGCTGACTTTATGGTCTTATCTCCAAAGGCATCATTGGGGGGATACCATGTCATACTAGGAAGGCCTTGGTTGGCTATTGTTGATGCTTACATTGGTTGTAGGTTGGGTAACATGACAATATCTGATGGGTATAGCACAAAGAAGCTTACCCTCTATTCTCCAGCCCTGCCCCAACTTGAGTCTGGAGAGGTTGTTTGGCCAGATTTGGGAGAAGAGGAGGAAGTGAACTCCGTGGCCAATTTAATGATGATTACCAAAGAGCCTTTCATTGCACAACAAGAAGAAGAAGGTATACTGTCCAATATCCTGCTGAATAACTATGGTACCGAATACTTTCATTGTGAAAAAAAATCCATGTTCCTTGCAGACCATTCTTCCTTCACCTACATCAGCCCATTATCCTGCAACAACTGACTACTTACACACCTTGCTACCCCACGAGGTAGAAATTCCATTTCTGCTTGAAGTATCTATGGTAGATTTAACCTCCCAAGTTGAGGTAGCTGTAGGAAAAACCTTGAGCATCAATAAAAACCTCACCAGTGAGCAACACGAATCTATGGTCAAAATGCTTACCAGACATAAGTCAGCTTTTGCTTGGGAATATGGTGACATGAAGGGTTTAGACCCAAAACTCTTTACACATCACATATACATTAACAGTGAGTTCAGACCTATCAGGCAGCCTCAAAGAAGAATCAATCCAGCTTTGAGGGAAATTGTTAAAGAAGAATTACAGAAAATGTTAACAGCTAGCTTTATCTACCCAATCTCGGATAGTCAGTGGGTTTCCCCATTGGTTATTGTTCCTAAGAAAGGAGGAAAATGGCGAGTATGTGTAGATTACAGAGAGCTCAACTTGGCAACAAAGAAAGATTACTTTCCTCTTCCATTCATTGATCAAGTTTTAGATAATTTAGCTGGGAAAAAGTATTTCTCATTCTTAGATGGATTCAATGGGTACAATCAAATCAAGATTGCTCTTGAGGATCAAGAAAAGACTACTTTTACATGCCCTTGGGGAACATTTTCCTATTCAGTTTTTCCTTTTGGTCTCTGTAATGCACCTGCAACTTTCCAGAGGGCAGTCATAAGTATCTTCTCAGACATCTCATATGATTGCATGGAAATTATACATGGATGACTTTACTGTTTATGGTACAACATTTGAGGAAGATCAAGCCAACTTGAAGAAATTACTACAGAGATGTGAAGATCACAACCTATCATTGAATAGTCAAAAGTGCTTCATGATGATGCAGGAGGGAATAGTGCTTGGTCACTATATTTTGCTATAGGAATATAGGTTGATCCTGCTAAGATTGAGGTAATCTCTAATCTACCCTTTCCTGCCAAGCAGAAAGAAGTAAGGAGATTTCTAGGCCATTTTGGATACTACAGAAGATTCATCAAGGACTTCAGCCAAATAGCAGGCCCCTTATACAGTCTATTGAAGAAAGATGCAGATTTTTCTTGGACAGAGGAATGTGAAAAAGCATTCCTTGATTTAAAAGTCGCCCTTACACAGGCACCTATTCTGAAAGGACCTGATTGGTCACTTCCATTTCATATTCATACTAATGCATCAGATTATTCCATTGGAATTGTGTTAGGGCAGAAGGGTGATTCAACAGAACATGCACTCTACTACATAAGCAAAAATCTACAAGGGGCTGAATTAAACTACACTATTACAGAAAAATAAATGTTGGAAATCATCTATGCCCTCAATAAATTCAGGCATTACATCACCGGTTATCAGATATTTTTCCACACTGATCATGCAGCAATCTGGTATCTCATGAACAAAAGCTCAATAGTCGGGAGACTGGCAAGATGGTTATTGTTGATGTAGGAATTTGACATTACAATTGTGGACAAGCTAGGTAAAGCCAATGTGGTTGCTGATTTCCTTTCTAGAATTCAAAGGCAAGATGACTCTACACTTATTGAAGACTCCTTTCCTGATGAGCACATGTTTGCAATCAAGGTTATTCACCCATGGTATGCCGATATAGAAAATTATCTGGCCGCAGGAAGAACTCCTCCTCAATTCTTCCCTAAGGAAAAGAGATTATTGGTAGAGAAAAGCTTTAACTTTTCTTGGATTGTAGATTGCATATTTTATATAGGGTCAGATCAAGCTATGAGGAGATGTGTACAAGAGGAGGACACTCATGATATACTGCATGCAAGTCATGATGAGCCATGTGGTGGACATTTTTCTGCCAAAAGAACAACAATGAAAATTTTAAATGTTGGCTACTATTGGCCAACTCTGCATAGAGATGCAGCCAAATATACCAGGAGATGTGACAGATGCCAAAGGATGGGAAGACCAACTCGATCTGATGAGATGCCTCTATTTCTACAAGTTGTCGTTACACCCTTCAACAAATGGGGGCTGCATTTTGTAGGACCAATTGATCCACCTTCCAATGGTAAGTCCTACATCCTTGTATGCACAAATTATGTGACAAAATGGGTAGAGGCTAAACCTATGAAACATGTTAGGGATAGTAAAGTAGCTGAATTCCTCTATGAGGAAATATTCACCAGTTTGGTGTCCCTAGGGAAATAGTGACAAATCAAGGAGCACAATTCACCTCTACACTTATCACAGCCTTAGTAAATGAATACAATATACGACACAGGGAATCAACTCCTTATCATCCCTAGGCCAATGGCTAGGTTGAGGTCACCAATAGGGACATAGAGGCCATTTTGACTAAAACTGTAGATTTGCATAGGAAGGACTGGGCCACAAGGTTACCAGAAGCTATATGGGCCTACCGTACTACCTGGAAGACTGCTACAGGATATACACCTTTTGAAATGGTGTATGGTAAAATAGTTGTGATGCCAATAGAATTCGAACATAAGACTCTAAGAACAGCATTAGAGATGGACATGGATTTAACAAATGCACAAAAGGACAGAGTCATGCAGCTCAATGCTTTGGATGAGCTCCGAAAGAATGTCCTGCAGCACATTGAGATGATACAAAATCAGAGAATAAGGTGGCATGATAAATACATTAAGGAAAAGAAATTCAAAGCAGGAAATTGGGCTCTACTTTATGACTCACGATATAAGAATAGTCCAAGAAAACTACAAAGTAGATGGTTGGGTCCATATGAGATAGAGGAGGTATTCACCAATGGTGTTGTTCAATTAAGGACCATTGATGAGGTCTGATTCAAGCTACTATTCAATGGGCATCACCTAAAGCCCTATTCTAAACCCATTGACAATGAAACATTTCTGAGACAGTTCAGAATTGAGCAGGCTAGCAGTGATCCTGCAACCACAGGAATTGAGCCTAGGCTCAAATTCCCGGGCCATGCATAAAAGTGTATACCAAATCATAATAAAGGGGTTATCTAATAAGATCCCCATTCTATTCATTCACTTCATCCACAATTTGTACTCACTCTCTCTCTTCCACATCATCCACCTGTCATTTTCCATATCATCCACGTTTCTCTGTGTCACGTATTGCAATGAAGAAGGAGGCCACATCAGATAATTATGATGATTCTCTCTAGGTACGCTCCACTTCACTTTAAGATTGCTTCAGTTACTTTATTTATTGCATTTAATTTAGTATTAATTAGCGCAAATAATTTCCTATATGGTTGCCATTTCCTTCGGCTCATTCGCACGATTGAGCACATTTTTCTATGATATTACTTTGTCGCGTCCTTATTATCACCACCATAAGCTTGTCCCATCAGTTGTCAAGAACCCTCAATAATCAAACAGTCTTTCCTTCCTGCAATAATGAACCTAAATGTATTTTGATTATCCATGATTACTCTCTCGCTAAAAATATTGCATGATCACATTGTTTTCCCTATTTTTCTGTCACTTTTGAAAAGAGGTTGAAAATTTTCGATTGAGGGGAGGGGCAAAGTGTTGTAGAATTGCAGAAGGGTTCATTAATAGGGTTACAGGAAGTTCAGTTGGAAAAGCTAGGTGAGCATTGCTTAACGCAATTAATTATAGAAAACCAAGGGAATGGGAGGTCAGCCGATTCAGCATGAGCCTACATATCATAGCATCCTATTGTAGGATGTGTTGCATGTGCCACTATTCAAACAATATGGGTGGCTCAATTACTTCCTGAAGCTCGGAACTTTTAATACAGGCATTACAAAGGAATGGCATGTTTTCAAGAACTTCAGCAACAGCAAATTGCTTCTGCACTTGAAATTGAGAGACTACAAAGGGTAATCCAAAATAAGAATCTGGAAATTGCTAACTTGAATGACACTCTCAACCAGTTGGTAGAGCTGGTTCCACAACTGATGCAATATTGTGCACCTTCACCTGTCTACACAATGTATCTCAAGGAGCTGTATTTGAACTTCCAACTAATTAGAGTCTGGAAAGGTAAGAATCCTTCTTTGGATACCTCTCAGGAATTTTATGAAGCATACAGGGATTCATCTCTGCACATCAGGAACCTCCTGTGTGAATTTTATCTGCACAATTTGGTTGTATCCCAAGATAAGGATTGGAATCCCTTATGTTATGTCTGTGATATTCATATCAGCGCTCTAATCTCTTGGATCACCAATGAAATAAGCAGAGGAGAACAATTTGATAGCCATATGCATGATGAAGTAAATATGCCATTGTCTGTAAGAAATGAATCTAGAAATGGAATGGGTATTTACTTTGATTGGAAGAAATTGTGGAGAGATGAAAGAGCCAAGCCACTAATTGAGCCTCTAAGACAAGAGGTATTTTCTCAATACTCCCAAATTATAAATAGTGATTTTAATGATGCAACCCTGCACATTCAGAATAGATGGGAGCATCTTTCATTTCAATTAAAGAAAGAAAAACCACATACTCCCAGTACCTTGTATGCAACAACCAGAAGGGCAGAGAGGTACATAAGGAATATCAGAACAAAGAAGGAGAATTGGTTGCCCTTGGTTATGCAGCTGCTTATTCTCCTATGGCCATTATTGGTTATTCAAGGGGATAACAGCACTTATAACAGAAGTTCTGAAGATAATAGATGGCAAAGGCTGGAGGCAATGCGAGCTCACTTCTAGAGTTTCTAGAATGGTGAATGTGGACAAAAACTGAGTGTAGATCTGAGAGAGTTTTCTAGAAGAAGGAATGCTAGACTTGCTAAAGGTTCCAACAAGTAGTTGGTTGAGGGGAGTGATGAGCCAAGTCTTTGGCACATTTTGATCATACTTTCATAAATACTTTGTTATTTTTATCATGCTAAAACAAACATTCAATCTGTTTATGGGATAGGATATAGACCTTTTTATGACTTAAATATGATGAGTATATTGTGATAAGAAGTCTCATGATTATTACCTTTAATGTTTTATTAGTCTGATAAATACTTTATGGCTTTTGTGATCATAAACCTTCCTGCAACCTCCACTACCAAAACTTCCTGCAGCCATATCTGAAAAAATGTTTGCCTTAGTTTAATACTTAATGAATGAATAAAGTAATGGATTGTCTTAAAGGATGAACGTGTTGAGCTAACCTTCTTCCTTAGGAAAAGATGGTGAGATATTTTGTAGGTACCACGATTGAAGGAAGGGAATTCAATTTCCACTTGAAGAATTGAAGACAAAATCCATAAATACTGGTTCAACAACAAAGGATGAGGAGACAATTTCAACTCATCCGCCATGTAGGGAGAGTGTTCCAGAAATCTAGGCCAGGCGTCTTGGTGGTGCATGAATCCAGGATGATGGCGCTTTAAGACTACTAAACCAATTTGACTTAGTTCTTCATTGTCATTCACCTCTTTACTTAAGTTGGTTAAATATAATAAATGCCTCCCATTTTATAAGTGAAGGTTGGTTAGTAGTTAGGATCAGTTTTCAATAAATAGCCCATTCTCCTTTAGAGAAAGGGCTGGAAAAAATCACTACTATAACACACTTTCAATTTTAGAAATTTAGCCAAGAGATTGTGCCATATACTTGTTTGCATTGAATCAATAAAGCTTATGAATTTTTTCACCAAATCTGTTGTCTGCTTTTGGCACTACCTAAGGGGGCCCACTTAGGGAGCTGTCCATACTTTTATTTTGCAAGTTAGAATAGCTGCATTTCCCTTCATAGAAGTTAATGTGACTGTTCCTGCAGCTAGCAGAAACACAGAGTTGTCAACTGTTCCTGCAGCCACTAGCAGCATAATAGGTTATCTTTCAAGTTTTTCATTTCCAAGCAAAGTTAAACAGTAAAGTTGTTTTCAGTACTTAAATTCCAGTATAAGGAATTTTAGGAATCATGTATGTCTGGAAAGGGTGATTAGTGCATATCTTGTGCTATCCCATTTCAAGTTTACATCCCTAGGTTGATAATTAAATAAGGTTCTTTAGTAGGTCATGACTGCCAGTTGTGATGTTCAATCCCTGAGTAGAGGAATTCATGTTCCTAGTTATTGAGTTGATTAAAGAACACTACAACGATGTGTGGATGTTATGTTTTATTCATGTATGACATTCATTTTGATTATAGGATTGTAGGTACATGACATCGTCTCCACCTAGTTTCACAGGTTTGAGCGTGTCCATAATCCAACGGTATTGTGAATTGGGAGATAGTAACAGAGTTCCTTGTCAAACCACAACCCTGTCATAGTGTGTCGTCAGTTTGTGTCTGGTATGTTGTTGAGTCATGTCGTCTTTGATGTTTTGATCATTTATTATCGGTGGGAATTAATGTTTAAGTGGTGGAAATGATTATTTATGTATTTTAGATTAAACGGTTAAAAGCTTTTAATTTAATTTATTTGGTAAAGTAATTTAATCTTTGTGATTAAATTTATTTATTAAGTAAATAATTTAATTAAATAAATTTAGTGGTTGAGAAAATAAATTAATCAATTAAGTTTATTAAGTAAATAGTTTAATTGTATTTGTAAAGTGCATAAAGTAAATGAATTAAATTTATTTTGAAATTTAAATTTTTTTTTAAAGTATTAAAAAGTAAAAATATTTGGTAAATGCATAAGGAAATATCTCTAGCGGTTGAAAAAGATATTTTTAATGTTGACTAAGTGTTGAGGAAATGAAGGGAGATATTTATTTTTTGAAAAATAAAATATCTTGGAAAATTTTATGAAACGATATAGATATTTTTTGAAAATCTGGTTGTTAATAAGGGAGATATTCATTTTTGAAAAGAAGGAAAATATCTTGGATTTTGAGGTTGCTAAAAATAGAGGAAGGTTTTTCTCTGAATTTCATACATCTTTGGTCTGGAAGTGAATATTTTGAAAGGAAATCTGGAGTTTTGGATTTGGCAAGGAAGCACAACATCAAATTAATTTTCTTTAGACTTCAGAACACAAGTTCTTTAATTGCTTTATTTTTTTAGAAGCTTTGATTTTAATTTTGAAGAGATTGTAAATCTTGTTGGGAATTCTTGAAAATCTTTGTAGAAAAATGGAGAAAACCATAGTAGGGCAAGAAATTTAACAATAGGAAAAAAAAATTGAAAGAGAAATAAAAGAAAATTTTGAAACCTATGTGTTTGGAGTTGGAATTTTCCTTTACAATTTAGAAATTGAAATTAAAAGAAATTGTGCTTGAAAATGATTTTGTTGTGTAGTTATTTCTATAGAAAATTTGTCCAGTTTGGCTGTGAAATGGAAATTTAGATATGTATATATATATATATATTCTGAGAATATATATATATACATATATTATTTATGTATATATTTTTAGTGGCATTCTCAAAAAAAATTTGTAAAAAAAATTGATTTGGGGCAAAACCCTGTGTTCACCGTACATGGAAACAGGGGAATTTTTATTTTTTTTTATATTTAAATAAAAATTAAGGTAGGCTAGGGAGCTACCCCATAGCCACCCCATGGGGAGGCATTGTGGAGGCAGTGTCATTGCCTTCACAGGCAACTACGTTGCCACCACAGTCACCCCACAGGGGGAGGTTGTGTGGGAGCCACCCCCAGTAGGGTGGACCCTGCGTCCCCTGCTTTGGGGGCTGTGTGGCCCTTTTTTTTTTGGTTTGTTTTTTATTAATTTTATTTTTAGTTTTTATAATATATATATATATATATCATTTATAATATGTATAATATATATTATATAAATATATATGTGTATATATATTTATATAAATATATGATTTTTTTTATAATTTTAATAAAATATATGTGTATATGTATTTTATATATTTTATGTATTATTTTTAATATAATATATATATATATTATATATATATATGTATATTTTATTTGCATAGTTAATTAGTAAATGTTTGAGTTATATTTAAATGATTTAGAATTTAAATTGTTTTTATAAATATATATTTAAATATGTATATATATATATATATATAGTTGTATATACGTTGAGTATATAATTTTATATATATATGTTTAATATATATATTTATGGTTAAATATAATGATTTTAAGATTATTTTATTAGATGCGAATATTGATTTTATAATAAAATGATTTTATTTTAAAAAAATGATTTTGATTATTTTGTGTAATTAAGGAAAATGGATAATGTGCATATGGTTAAATGAATGAATATTTAAATATGAGAAATGGATATTAAATGTAAATAGAAACACATTTTTATTTAAATGAATATTAATTAATAGAGATACATGTCTATGTCCAAGTAGCTATTTATAATGAAATGATTTCAATGGGGAAATGGGATTTTGATATTTATATATTATTGGGAAACCGAAGTAAACCTTTAGATTTAAATTTATTATTGCTTGTCAAATGCATAAGTAGTTACTTAATAAGAGAATGATTTTAAGGGAAATGGTTATTCGTTTTAGATGGAAGGAAATTTTTAAGAAAGCGATTTTTATTTATATTTCTTATTGGTCGCAAACAAACTTATGATAAGATTAGTTATGTTCATGTGATGTATTGAGGAATTATAGAGTTAAACAATTAGTTGTGATTTGTTCTTATCCTATGAATGAAATTTGTCTTGAATTAGAAATAATTGAGCAAGGTATTGTTTTGATTGTTCGTATGCAATATGTAATTTCCTTATTTGGATTTAGAATATCCTAATATTAGATTTTATCTTTTGCTTGGAATTGTTCTTTTTAAGTTGTGTTTTCTCCTATTCTAGTTGTTAGGAAAATTGAGTTGTTTGTTTATGTAAGACTTCCATATATGTTTCTTGGAGATGGGGATTGTAACTTATGTTGATTTAGCCTTGAAATTTTACTTGGGTAGTGCATGTGGTATTTTATCAAGTATGGTCACCTGGTTCTATGAATAGGTTGTGTTGTACATTGTTGTTAAGTTAGTTTTTGTAATTGGTTATGTGCACCTGGTTTACCCTATATTAGTGGAATTGATCCCTTAATTTGTTAATAGGGGAGTGGCTTTTCATGAGGGCCTACACATAAAGTGGTGTTAGGGTAACTCATGCAGAGTTAGTCTAATTAGTGAAAATTAAATAAATATGTTAGGAAAAAGGGTAGTTTAAACACTTAACTTATTTAATGCTTCGTTCATGGACTCAAGGGCTAGTAAAGACTTGGGATGAGACGAGAAGGCTTGGAATGGTATGATCGATATCTTGTTTTTTTGGAAAGATAATCGATTCCGCATTGGATTGCATGTTGGGGCCGGGTATCATAAGAGGTCACCAGGGTAAGCCAAGATGGGGGCCGGAGCCTAGGAAGATACGCCAGGGTAACCCATGCAACTCTATGATGAAACTCCTCCTATGACAACCGTGAGTCAGTTTGTTGTATTGTGCAATTGATCATTGTTATCTAGAAGCATTGTAACCATTTTGTAATTTCGTACTTGTGTAGTTTATTATTGTTTTTGCCTATGTCTAGAGGTTGTAGGTTTTTCCTAGGAAGCTCTTTTACTATCTCCTAGCACATGGTTTGGTCCTTCGGGTACCATACGGTTGGGTGGAACGTGCACCTTACACCGTTGGGTCCCCAGTTCTTGTTTGTGATGACGAGTACTTCATGATTGGAAAGCTCGTGTGTACCAGTGAATTTGTATTTCTATCATGTTCTCTCTTGTATATGTTGGATACCTTGTAATTTGTAATTGTATCACTCCTTAATTATATTCGAGGAGAATCTTTGTAATTTATAATTGTAACTCTTTTGTATTAACTATCTCATTTGGAAATGAGTGATGTAATTGAATATTGAATGGATGTAATGTATGAATGGATCGTTATTGTACTTTACATTTTATGTGATGTATTTTAATGTTAATGGATGTATGATCTTTAATTCTTGAGTTTTAAATTTAAGTTATGTTTAGTAACTTTTGTTAGTAATGGGGTTTGTATGTAAGCATCATCACGTACCTTAGAGAATGTTTGTGTAAATGTAGTTTACTTTACTTGTTTAATTACACTTAAAAAAAAAAAATTGTTCGCTTTCGTTATGTTTGTAACATTCTCTAGGGTTTCTAGGTGGGTGTTACACATGGTATCAGAGCCCAAGTTTAAACACTGGGTGCTCTGGGATAATGTGGAACCCATTAAGTTGTTAGTTGCATAGGATTTAAGTTTGCATACCTTGTCTAATGTTGTGGTGTGTATCTGTACAGGATCATGCCACCTAGGCGAAGTCATGGTAGAGATCGTGGCTGTGTAGGCAGTTGAGGAGGTAATCGGCAGGATACACCTCCTATTGTTCCCCATGCCTTAGATCGTGAGGGGAAAAAGGCTTCTCAATATGTACCTGAGGTGGGTAATCAGTATCAGGATCCACCAGGGATTGGGGATGCTCTGTTGCGTCATTTTTTAGAGGAGACTCTAGCTCATCTGGGTCTGAGGCAGGATAGAGATCATGATGTTAAGGGTGTGCAACAACAACCTTCGCAATCAAGGAAACAAATTTTTTAGTCCCAACATGATAGAAGTTGGAAACAGAAGAAGAGAGATCAGAGTAGGATACGATCTCATCGTGATCATTACGATCAACTTGCACAGAGTTCGTAGTTGGTGTTTAATGGAGGTGGTTTTCCACGACCTAGTGTATCTCCAGGTGTTTGGAGATTCTATTCTTGTTCGTGATGATGAGTACTTCATGATTGGAAAGCTCGTGTGTATCAGTGAATTTGTATTTCTATCATGTTCTCTTTTGTATCTGTTGGATACCTTGTAATTTGTAATTGTATCACTCCTCAATTGTATTCGAGGAGAATCTTTGTAATTTATAATTGTAACTCTTTTGTATTAACTATCTCATTTGGAAATGAGTGATGTAATTGAATATTGAATGGATGCAATGTATGAATGGGTTGTTATTGTACTTTACATTTTATGTGATGTATTTTAATGTTAATGGATGTATGATCTTTAATTCTTGAGTTTTAAATTTAAGTTATGTTTAGTAACTTTTGTTAGTAATGGGGTTTGTATGTAAGCATCGTCACGTACCTTAGAGAATGTTTCTGTAAATGTACTTTACTTTACTTGTTTAATTACACTTTTAAAAAAAAAAGTGTTCGCTTTCGTTATGTTTGTAACATTCTCTAGGGTTTCGAGGCGGGTGTTACATAATATATATTATATAATATATTATTATTATTATATAATATATATTATAATACTTGAAGAAAAAAATGGTGGGCCCGACAATATTCATCCTACTAAAAGATTTCAAAATGGATTTCAATCCCCAACTTATTATTATAATAATATTATAATATCTTCTAGATTTTGCAAGGACAACATGATTGGAATATGTCTTTAAATTCAGATGAAAAGGTCTTTGCTAAATTTGTTGCTAGTTTTTGTTGAAGGATTTATGAACTAGATAAAATTAAGCTCCTTCCATTTACGGGGCTGCTTTTTAATGATTTCAGTTAACAATTTAATTTGTGTGGATGCCGCATATGGTACAAAGCTGGCATTGCTTTCTCATGTTATTGGTATAATGATGGCATTATATTCTCATGTTATCTGGATAACTAGCAGCCGGTTTAAAAATTTTAGACCTTCTTATCCTTGCAAAGTCTCGTTATCAAGAAAGTTTTTTCCATAACGAGCATGTTAAACTTGGTTATAAAGCTATCACCGAATTGTTTTATTATCACTATTCATTACTCCAGTTTGCAGATTACAGTTGAATTTTTGGATAGTTATGAGCTAATGGAGCTAATAGAGTTTCGAGTCAGAAATTACAGGGTGCATATCAGTCAAGCCGTGGGAAGAATCTTTCTCTACCTGCATGGAGAAGTACTAATTGCAAAGAGTATTCAAAGTAAAATGTAAGTCTGTGTTAAATTGCATCAAATTCATTATAGGCGAAGATGTATTGCACACAAAATTGCAAAGGATCATTTTTCCAGCTAATTTACTGTCCATTTTCTTATCAAAAATTATGGATCTAGTTCAAAATTTTAATGTTTTAAAGAATATAGCTAATAAGTTTGTTATTAGTCTATATTTGGAGGATGAAGCTTTACTCCACAATGTTTAGCAATATGATTTCACCAAGGGTGATGGCTTGGTGGGAGGTTTATTCCCAAGGCATCTTATCTATTACAAAAAGAGGTATGCAGATATTTTTCAAGGCATGTTGTTATCAACAATGCATGATACTTTTGCTCATTTGTATCAAGCTCTTAACAAGTATAGATCTGCAATCTCCATGGAAGAGATAGATAACTTTAAGAGAAAGAATCATGCAATATCCTTCTTGAGGAACCATACTTGTATTCATGATCTGCAATTATCAGCTGCAAAAGGAAAATTTTGTTATCGTTATGTCCCTCATATAAACAAAACAGTTCCATCATATGATTATGATCTTAAACAAAAGAAAGCGGTGAATGAAGAAATTTTGGTAAATGGCCCTCGAAGAGCAGGAAACAATTCTGCTTCATTTTAATCATGTCTTCATTTCTCTGGTTGTTTAGCAATTATAATTTTGTAATGCTTTGTAATGGATTGAAACCGTCAAGCTTCCAGATGGGTCATTTTTTCCAAAATTATAAAGGGTTTTGTCCATGTAATGGGGGTTTGCCAAAATTGTGAAGGGCTTTGTCCATGTAATGGGGTATGTAATGGGGTTCTCATTGTAAAGGTTTTTTAAAGGGTTTTCATAGTCAAAGGGTGTTGTTTCAGTATTTTGGCCTTGTTTGAGCAAAAAAAAATTAACAATGTAATAGCCATATTTTGGTTGTCATGGTAAAATAGTTGAATTGTAAAATGTCAATCAATGGTCTTACTCAAGCTATAACTAGGGGTTTTCTTCCTAGTTCTTTCCCACCAGTATGCTCACTTGAACCAGGGATTTTGTGTAACTTATATTTTAATATTAATATATTTATAGTGGCTTGCCACTTTTGCATAAAATATATATATATATATATATATATATATATAATATTATAATATTAAATATATTACATATATTATAATATTATTTTATTATATAATATAAAATACATTAGAATATAAATATAAAAAATTTAATTACGCTAAGAGGCGTAACCTACAGTGATAGCATGGGTGGAGTGTGACCGTGTTAAAAGAAAATGTTAACTTAAACAAATTAAGAGCTGACAACTAAAGATTTTTTCATTAAATATGATATCTTTTCGAACCGTCATAACTTTTTGAACTAATATACATAGCAAGTAAAAAAAAATGAATGTGTTGATTCAAAAATAAATTATTGCCACAGATACAAAGTGGTGCAAATAAGTGCGAATAAATACAAAAGTGGTGCCAATATATACTACGAGTGTAAAAAAGGTAAGTCATTTTTACAGGAATTAAAAACATACAATGATAAAACTAAACCTGTTAAGCCTAATTTGTTTCTTCAATCTTTATTTAATGAATTTATTAAACATAAATTAATGTTTCACATGCAGTAGTAAATTATTTAATTTTGATATGATATGGTTAAGTTTTATAATGTGATAAATTAAGGTAAATTCTCTGTATGCAACATTAAGGTAAATTAAGGTAAATTCAATGTGAAAAAGGTAAATTTATAATGTGAACTCATTAAATTAGTATCATATCATATAATGTGAACTCATAAAATTTATAATGTGAATTCAATAAATTAATCGATAAATTTAAAAACTGAACTCATAAAATTAAGTAAATTTTAATAAAGTTTCTTTAATCTTTTTAATAAATTTACACTTTTTCTTATATATAAGAATAAAATTTCATATATAAGAGTTATATATATTTGTAATTTACTTTAAATTATTTTGAATCAAATTTATATGTTTTTAATAAATTTACTCTTTTTCTTATATAAGAATCAAATTTCATATATAAGAGTTATAAATATTTGTAGTTTATTTTTTAAATAAATTGAATTTCTTTGTTTGTAAAAGTTTGAAGTATTATTTTGTTATTTTAATCAAACTTAATAGTTATTTTCTAATCTACATTTGAATTTCTTATAATGTTATGTATGAAAGTTTGTAAAATTTTAATTAAGTAAATATTTTTCTTATAAGGTTGTTTGAGAGTTGAATAGTTAGAGGAGTAAAAAATTAAAATTAAAAGTGAATATTACTATGATATGGTACATGTAGAAAATAAACAAATATCACTACTTTAAAAATAATAATGGCCAAGGTAATATGTATTTATGTTTTTTTAACAATGTCTTTTTATATTGTATTTGGTTGATAAAATTATTTATATACCTATGAACCATTAAATTACATCATTAAGTGTCTTTATGAATTCTTAACAATTTTATAGATTTAATATTTTTTATTAAAATTTGTAGGATGCCTTGTCGTCTAAGGACAAGTTTTCAAAATGAAGAGCAATGAAGAGAGCATCAAAGAGAATATGCTCAAAATTATATGAGACAACAACGTGAACAAATGGCTAATGCACAAAGAGAGGAAGTAAGGAGTTTAACAACTGAAGAGCAACAAAGAGAACAAAGGAGAGAATATGCTCGAAACTATATGGGACAATGACGTGAACAAATGACTGATGTAAAAAGACAAGAAGAAAGGATTCGTCGAAACCAAAATCATAGAGAAAGAAGTGTCAAACATAGGGAAGATATGACAATGGAAGAGATTGAAGCATAAATGAGACAACATGCAGATAGAATGATAACACATTGTTCACAAATTCAAAGAGTTGTGCATCTAATCAATTGACTGAGATAGAAACACAAAAAATATAAGTGTGCAATCATTAATCAGTTGAGGTTAGTTCTGAAAGGGTGAATTTTGTTAGAATAGATCATGTGCTACAAACACCAAATGATAGAGTTCAAAATGTGATAAATGTTGATAATAGAAGAGATCAAGAAGTAGTTAATAATAATACAACTACTAAGATTGATTTGAAAAGTCTACAAATGATATTTCGACATGGACTAGATAAAATTTCTACACCAAGTACGTGTTATATTTGTGAAGAGAGTTATCCCGCAATGAAGGTTGTACGGGTACCTGAGGGCCCTATTTGCAATCGATCTCGACAAGAGAGGAATGAACATCGATTTTCAGCATTAAACAATATGGATCCTAGTCCACAACCATTAGAACTTGCAAATTTAATGCAAATAGAGGAAATGTTGATAGCACGTGTCAACCCAATACTTCAAGTAACACATGCAACTAGAGGGCAATACAAATATAAAGGACATACCATAAGTTTTCCACAAGAAGTGAGAGAAACAGCTAAAATTTTACCACATCGAATAAAATATTTACCAGTCATTATTGTTCAAAAAAAGGATCAGCGTGGAACAACTTATAATTTTACAGTTAATAGAGAGAGGGCATATAGAGCACTTAAATATAAAATAGAACATGATAGGTTCTATAAAGATGTTCAAATTGATGAAAATGCACTTAGTGAACTTACATGCAATTCAGATCAAAACATTTTTGACCAACTAAATTTTATTTATATAGAGTTTGATTTAAATGCAAATGAGTATGTATTTGTGGGTCCAATATTGGAGATAGATGAAGGAAACATTATTAATCACACTACATCAATGGCCTCTAAACCACCAAATGCTTGAAGAGAGATGGAACTAATTCATGCATGGGTAAATAACCCTAATGTAAATCCTGGATCACTAATTGATTGGCCAGGAATTGGACCATCTCCAGTGAATGAGTATGTTACTGAAGGATTACTTGATATGGCTTTTCCAACACTATTTCTAAATGGACAATGTGATTGGATAGAACCACAAATGAGGAGAGTTCATTTGCATGAGTTTGTTAAGAATTTATTCAGATATAGAGATCATTGTTTTGGAAGACACCCATGATTTAGATATTACATGATGAATATGATTATGCGACATCGTGCACAAAACTCATCAGCAATGTTTGTCAAAAAGAGATTGCAAGGTATGCTAATCATAATCAATGAGTTAAGAGATCATATGGAAAATGTCCCTCATTCACATCTAGCCTACTATCTTATGCGTTTTGGTACAACGCTAAGGGGTACAAGGTCTTATTGGGAAAAATGTCAAGCTGAATTAACTGATCTATTGCATCAAATTGGAACACCAACAGTTTTCTTTGCTTTGAGTGCAGTAGATATGTATTGGCCAAATTTACATGCATTAATGTCAGGGACACATCCAACTAACCCACAAGAAGCACAGAAATGGCAACGACAAAATATTATTTACTACCCACATATTGTGGCACATTACATGCACCTACGATATACAATATTTTGCAAGGAAATACTACAAAAGGGAATGAAGGTAAAAGATTATTGGTCAAGATACGAATGGCAGCATAGAGGATCACCACATGTGCATGGATTCATATGGTTAGATGGAGCACCTAACATAGACAACCTTAATTGGAGAAATGCTGATGAAATAAAAAATGTTCAAAAATATTTTGATTTTATTGTTCATGCATGGAATCCACAAGGAGACCCACATAAACGAAACATACAGGTATGATATTAATTATCAATTATATATTCTTTTTACAATATATGATACTTAAAATTTTGTATTTCAATTAATAAAATATGCTATATCATGAATGATATGTCCTACAAAATTTTAGACAACATCCATGCCTTTGAAATACACAACAACTAAGCCAAATAGACTTGTACATGACTATGAAGAGTTGCTCAATTGTGTTGAACGCCATACAATGTGTAAAGAGAGTGCTTTCCTTCAAAAAAAAGAGGAAGAATGGTTTTTAGGTAAGATATTTATACTTTCATATATTTTGTATCAATAGATAACTAAAATGTTTATATAAGCTAACAATTTACTATTTGTTTGTAGGTACAATGTACCATGGCCATTACATCTAGATGGATCAAAATTATTTGAAGATCCAACCATAAGAGATAAAGTATATGAACCTGTAAGAAATGATGATCGAGTGAACACACATAATCATAATATACTTCAATTATGGAGAGCAAATGTAGATTGGCAACCAATTCTTTCAAGACATGTTGTAATAAATTATATTGCAAAGTATGCAACAAAAGCATAAAAGAGTTCAGAAACTTATCATCAAATCTTAATGTGACTTTCAAATATTGAAAACCCAAATGAAGTAGCATCAAATTCGTACAGGACACTTCTAACAAAAACCCTCATTGAGAGAGACATTGGAGCACAAGAAACATGTCATATGTTATTGGAGTTGTCATTGGTAGAATTTAGTAGAGTATTTGTTACATTAAATGTTTCAAGAGAGGTGTTCAAGCCAATGCTAAAAAATGAAGACAATGATGATGATGGCCATCTAAAACATTTCATTGAAGGATACATGGACAGACCATATGCAATGGAAAGTATCACAATTATAGATGTAGCTAGATCTTGGACATATAATCCCAAAAGAAAAAGAGATAACAAATGAGAACCAAGGACTATGGCAGCTATTGTAAGAGTGTCTCCAAGATTTACCACCATACCTACACGTCAATCAGAAAAGTGGGTTGATTTTTGTTGGTCAAAGTTATTGTTGTACAAGCCATTTAGTAATATACAAAGGGATGTTGGACTTGATGATAATACAATTATGACAAATTGGGACTCACCTAATTATGATCCATGGCATTTAGAACGAATAATTATTTCAAATGAAACTAAAAATCATAATGATTCTGAAGATGAGGATAATTTATCAAATGATCATAATATAATTGAACATGAGTGGGAGATCATATTAAGATTACATCGTGGACAGATTATGGATGCAACAGAAATAGATATGTTAGGAAGAAGAGATATTGATAGACAAACTCCATGGAGTGTTGAATATCAAGGAGAAGATTACACAAATAATTCAATTAATTTTATCAACACTATGAAATAAAATGTCTTACTGATACCTGATGATATGTTGTCAACTATATCATATGGAACATTAGGTGCTAAGAAAAAAAAAGCACTTGATATTATTATGTCACATTATAATCAACTGGAATAGGTAAATCTTATTTGATTAATGCAATTCGTCAAGCTCTTTATGATGTATCACTGCTAGAACGTTCTCCCTTATTATTACTAGCACCAACGGGAGTTGCAGCCTTTAGCATTGGTGCATCAACAATTCATTCAACTTTAAGAATACCTATTGCAGATTTTGTTGAATTAGAAGGAACAAGGCTCACAAGTCTTCAAGAAGAAAATCAACATATAAAATACATATTAATTGATGAAATGAGTTTTATTGGACAAAATTTGTTACAAAATATTGATTCAAGACTACACCAGGCTTATCCTAAAAAATCAAACATGGGTTTTGGTGGAAGATCAATCATTTTGGTGGGGGATTTGGGACGACTACCTCCTGTAAGTGACAAACCACCTTATGATAGTAATGTACGTGCAAAACTATTATGGGAAGAGTTTAAGATAGTTGTTACTTTGGATAAGGTGTTCAGATAAGAAGGTGAAAGTGAAGACCAAAAAATATTTTGCCAATTATTCACAAATATTAGCGATGCACATCCAACCATAGATGATTGGAAATTACTCATGAAAAGAACAGATTCTTCATTACATCCAAAAATTAAGGAGGATTTTGATAATAATATTCATCTATTTGCAACAAATGATAATGTACATAGCCATAACAGAAAAAATTTGCATTCATTAAGAAGACTGGTAGCCTGTAGCATTACAACCAAAGAAGGTAGCGCTAATCTAGCAGAAGGTCAAAATGATGAATTGGATGTTGAATTATTAATTTCAAAGGATGCAAGGGTCATGTTAACATCTAATTTATGGATACAAGCAGTTCTTGTGAATGGAGCTTTAAGATACATCAAAAATATCATATACAAACTTGGATGTGGCCCACCAAATCCACCTACATATGTTATGGTTGAATTTGATAATTACTCTGGAATTCCTTTTGAAGATGCATCTCCAAATTTAATTCCAAATTCACCAATACAAAGGGGCTGCACACATCAATTTCCCCTATGATTGGCTTGGGCACTAATGATCCACAAATCACAAGGATTAACTCTTTCCAAGGCAACAATTGATATAGGACTAAGAGAAAGGGCAGGTTAACATTTGTTGCTATATCACATGTTAAGTCTTTGGATGGAATTAGAATTTCACCACCATTTACATATGATTGTTATGAAAAAATGAAGACAGGAAAGCAACTCGCCAAAAGAAAAGCAGAGGAAGAAAGACAAAAATCTTTGGAAACATAACATTTTTATGTGATGTATATATTTTTCAAGTGAACTCTTCTATTAATATTGATATTAAATTTTTGGTATAAAAGATTAATTGTCTCATTCATTATGAATTCCTATTGTACACATCTCTTTATGCATTTGAATAAATATGATATGAATCATGATTTGTAAAATATTATAATTCTTTATTTAAAACAAAATATGTGATAAATTATTATTTTACATTGCGCATTGCAGATGCTACTAGCTTAGATATCTTATATACATCTATCTAAAATACACTAAGAGATATCAATCTCGAGGCGCCTATCTATTCTCAATAACAATTTAGAATAGATGCCTTGAGACTTATATCTCTCGGCATATTTTAGATAGATGTATATAAGATATCTAAGCTAGTTTTATATAATATATATAACAAGTTCATTAAAAAATCCATTGCACCGCTAACCTGCATGTGCGTGAAGGAGATAAAGCAGGTAAGTAGGCAAAGTGAAAAATATTAATGTTCCTGCATTACTGCAAGCAACAGGAAGTGGATGCGCGAGTATGTAGGGTGAGGGAATGGAGAGTAAAAAAGAAAAAATAATAAAGTGCAGTATTGATTTTTAATTTTTAATTTATATTATATTGTAATATAATATAATATTATTATATTATATAATATTATTATATTATATTATATTATATTTATATTATATTATATTATAATATATTTAATATTATATAATAATATAATATAATATTATATAATAATATTATATTATATAATAATATTATATTATATTATAATATAATATTATAATATATTTAATAATATTTATTGAAAGTTGTAGATTTATGATCTAAAAATTATTCCCACATTACCGTAGAGCAAAGGAAGTGGGTGTGCAGGTATGCAGGGTGAGGGAATGGAGAATAAAAAAGAAAAAATAATAAAGTGCAATATTGATTTTTATTTTTATATTTATATTATATTATAATATAGTATTATAGTACTATATTATATAATATTATATTATATTATATTATATTATATTATATAATATTATATTATATAATATTATAATATTATATTATATTATATTATATTATATTATATTATATTATATTATTATTTAATATTATATAATAATATAATATTATAATATATTTAATAATATGCATTGAAAGCAGGAGATTTATGATCTAAAAAATTATTCCCACATTACAGCAGAGCAACAGGAAGTGGGTGCGTGGGTATGCGGGGTGAGGGAATGGAGAGTAAAAAATAATAATAATAAAGTGCAGTATTGATTTTTAATTTTATATTTATATTATATTATAATATAATATAATATTATTATATTATATTATATTATATTATAATATAATATAATATTATTATATTATATTATATTATAATATATTTAATATTATAAAATAATATAATATTATAATATATTTAATAATATTTATTGAAAGCGGGAGATTTATGATCTAAAAATTATATATTTTTTATTCCATTTTGAAAAATTTGTTTTAGCAGGAAAAAATGAAAAACCTATCCTCCCCTAATTTCCTTTTGATAAACACTCTCTAAAATCCCTAGTCGAAACCCTATTTTCAGTTGCAGCTCGCCGAATGAAGAAGTGAAAAGTGAATACCAGATAGGAAGAGTTTGGAGGAGCCGAAACTACTAGTGACAAGGAAAGCTCCAAAAAATGGAGCCAAAGCCAGTAGTAGCAAGGAAAGCAACAATGTCAAGCCGAAGTCGAGTTTTGAATGGATTGTAGTATAACCTAGAATATTCTAGGCATATATGTAGTGAAAGGGTTTGAGGACCAACTCGGATTCAACGCCAAGTTGTCATACGCGTTGGGTTAGATGGGACTCAAGGGTCAAGAAACCACATGGCTTTGAGACATTTTGTCAAACAGTCTACTTGCCTTCATATTATGCATGCATGTTTACTAGGGCAGTTTCAGCTACAATAATTTGATAAAGATTTCTTCAGATCTATTTAAAAGTTCTGAAACATTTCAAGCCTTTCGTTTTGTGCATTTTCTGCAATGATTTAATTCTATTAAATGGGATTTCTTTGAAGTGGTTGTCAAACATTTAGCGTGCCTTATTTCCTTTGCTTTCAATGGATTTTTTAACCTATACTTCACCTTTTGCATGTAACTTCATTTAAGCAATTACAATTGCAGCATCAGTCAAAATTTATCTTTTCTTTGTGCTTTGATGCATCTTTACACCCTTGTGCATCAAAGGCCAAGGTGCATGGAAGGAACGACAAGTATGTTGATTTTATCTTCACAAGCATCTTACTCGGTTGTCCCATTCTCAGAGTTGGAAGTCAAGGAATGGACTTAGGAATAGTTTGCAAGCCGCTCCCCTAAGAAGGAGTGTGCACCAAGTTGCACCAGAAATGGTTTAAATTTTTTTTTAAATTTTGTATGCAGGGGATTTGAGAGCGAATATTTTTGGTTAGGCTTACAATTTTTTCTACAAAACAATTGTGACTAGCAAACTTCCCTTACAGTTTCTAAAAAAATATTCAAGAGGCTTTGTAAGGACATATTTGTTTATATTTTTGCAAATATTGTGATCTCTTTCCTATATTTCATCATTGAAATAAATTGTTAAAGAAGTACCATCCATTTTTAGTGTATTTCATCATTTTCTCCATTATGTTGTTTTCCAAGGGTGGTCATGGTAGAGGAAGAAGTTGTAGAAAGCTAGCATTACAATATATGAACATGCCTGCTCTATGATGCTTGGAATTTTAACAAAGTTCATTAGATTTTTGTAAATCTCAGTTTTCACTGAGTTTTTTATAAATCTCGGTTGTCACTGAGTTTTTTGTAAATCTCAGTTGTCACTGAGTTTTTATAAATCTCAGTTATCACTGAGACATTGAATGTAAGAGTTTTTGATTTGCCAATGAGACTTAATGAAGTAAATTTTTAGAGTGTTTTTTTCTCCACTCATAAATATTTTGTTGTGGCTCCTCTTGTTGTGTCTGATCAATCATATTTTTTCAAGCATTTTAGTCTTCATTTCATGGTGCTTCTCTAAACATTTGAATATCTATGATACTTGAAATTTGTATGCATAAATTTGTGAGAACTAATTAAGTTAGATTTGATTTGTAAATGACAACCAAATAAATGACTATCATGACTAAAATAAATGACTACAATGACTAAATAAATTACTACAATGACCATGACTAAATAAAAAACTACCATGAATAAATAAGCAACTATCATGACTAAATAAATGACTACCATGACTAAATAAATGATCATTTAACAACAAAAGATGACTAAATTAACAACTAAATATACCACCAAATTGATCAACCAAAACAACCAATAAATGACTAAAAATGGTTTAGTCATGAATTTGGTCGTGTTATAAATGACTGGCAATAAACTACTAATGGTCACATGACCAGACTACTGATCACATGACTAATTTTTAGTAGTTTTTTTAGTCATTTATTTTTGTTTTTGTACTAGTAAACTATTTCAACCACTTGAAACTCAAGAATACTTTCATTATGTGCAACTAGACATACTGGCACAAACATCCAACACACAAGACAACTTTGTAGAACAACTCAACACCTGAAACTTCAAGGGAAGGTAGATACAAATGATATAAACATGCTACCAAATGTACAACACCAGAAACTTCACTATAGAGAAATGCAAAGCAATCTCATCTCTCCCAGACACCTTGTTTCACCAAATAGACATATTGTCAAACACATCTTCCACTGCAGTATGATCTAGAACCTGAAACTTTGGATATGATACCTTTGGACACCTCTGATCATCACATCCAAACCACATGAGCATCTCTTCAACCATGAAGAAATGCAGAGTAAAACACTGAACACCACTCTGTCACACTGAACTCTCTCTTATTCAAATTTTCTCAAAATCACTTGGAAACCAAGTTAACCAACTGCATCAGCAACACTTACTTATCACATATATCAATGATAATATTAATTATAACACCACAACATCAACAATCTCTCTCAACACAAGTTATGCCAACAACCCCTGCAACTATATTGAAGTAGGACATTAATGATAACACCAACATTTTTTTGACATCAATACCAACAACTCTAGGCTCATCATCAATAACAACAACATTCCAACACTCTCTTCATACAACAGGTTGACATCAATGACAACACCCAATAGCTCACAAACAATTCAAGCTTCCAACATCTTCAAACTTAACACATATCACATGAGAAGGAAAAACAAATGTTTGTTCATGGATAGTATATTTTTTTGGTTAAATAAATTATGTTTTTGGGGTTTCAAACATGATAAATTAAAAATTAAGCACTTAGTAAATTGTTGGTTCAAAATATTTATAACAACATTTAAATTGATGAGGTTGCACCTAGGTTAGTGTCATATGGCCAAAGGATTTTTTATGCTTAATCATTATCTTTTCTTGGGTCTTGTGACTATTTTTTAAAGGGGTGTAGGTTAGTATTAAATGTTATTTATGGTGTTAGACATCTTTAGGACCTTGTAGATACCTTTCAAAATAAATTTTTGAAGAAACCTATAATGCATTTATAAACTTGTACACTATCCATAATCACTCATTTCTCAAAGGGGGGATTTACACGAGCACTAGGAAAATCCTAGGAGAGCATGGTAAATTTTTTGTGATAATTAAGGTGATTCCTAACCAACAAGCACCTTCCATTTTTTTTGGAAAAGCATTCTAAGTGAAACTTGCTTCATAATGTTTACTTATCCACCTATCATCATCTTGGTTTGGAGATGTATGAGGTCTCATACAAGTTATTCAATATTTTTATGTTGAATTTTGTGATCTTGAGTGAGAATGACTAGTCAAATTATTGTCTAGGAATGATCTTGTATCTCCTAGTTATTCTACCTCCCAAGAGTTGAAACTTAAGTTTGGATTTCATTTTTACATCTTATGGGAAGTGTGAGTGTATGTTGATTTGTATCATAGGATGCGATAATGCTTATATTTTCTTGGACTAGGAAATATCGGTCATTCTCTTCCTTTCCTTATTCATTTGTGAGAGATGGAGTTTGTGGTCTAGTACTCAATCACCACAATTGGAGATTACTCTATCCTCTTGTATGGTCATTGTGTTGAGGTTGTCACATGACAAATTTTAATCCTTTTGGTGTGCTCATGATATGTATATTAACACCATGATTGATGAGTGTCATTGCAATGTGTTCAAACAACTCTCACATACATCTAGGTGTGCAAATTGTGGTACTCTATCACAATTACATCACAAAAAAATATCTATCCATTCTTTGACTTAATTATAGGTAATTTTTTTGGAGCATTACAATAATATTTTTTGCTTGCATTTGTAGTGATATGAAACTTATAGCAAGAGCAATGTTTTGATTTGTAAGTTAGAGTGGAAATTTAATCTTTAGGAAGAAAATAATTTTCCTTTAGATAAATTATCATTTTCATTTGCAAAGTTTGTATAAGCGAAAAATTTAGATGTTTTCAAAAACTCGCAACTTTCTTTGACAACAAAAGTTTGCTACATATAGTAGGTGGTGAACACATCATCAACTACAATAATAGTTGTAAATTATGATGGTCATAGAGTTCTCCATGGTGAATGACTTCATTTTTCTAGTTGTAGATTTCTTCACAGTGAATAGTTGTCCATTGTGGCAATTACATAACCTACCTTGATAAAAAAAAAATATTTGTAAAGGCATCTTTGAGCTTGCTACCTATGAAAAATGATGAACCATCATGGAGATCTACATACTTTAGCTCCCAACATGACATCTTTTATTTTTATTTTATTATGTTTCTTTGATGCATGTGTTAACTTTAATCATGGAAAAGATATAGATGTTTAAGTGTCTCTATAACAATTATTGTTCTATATTTACTTGTGCGAAGAATCTAAGAGGAAACATAAGCTTGGTATAGTTTAGTGGATATCTAAATGCTTTTACTAAGAACCATTATTTTATATCTTTTAATGTTTGAAATTATGTATTGGAAATGGTCAAAAAATAACCTCTCTCTATCTCTCCCTTCTCACCTAGTGTGTTTTGGGAAAATAATCTATGTTTGTAAGAGGAAATTAGAAAGTTTTTTCTTTCTTATTGATCTATTTAAAATATTAATGAATTTAATGTATAAATGTAATTGTTTTCCCTTATATTCTCTATTCCCTATCTTTATCTATGGATATATTGTTGGAATAATGAAAAAAATTTCATTAATGCAATTGTTGGCAACATGAGCATGAAGGATAGGCACAAGGTATACTATAGTGTTGTCATTGATGTCAGCATTGCATCTTGGTGTGAATAATTTGGTGCAAATCATTTTGGTTTGTGCTAACACACTTTGTGATGTTTGTGGAAGACAATTTTGCAAGATGGTTTGATCCAGTAAAGTTGATTATGATGAAAAATTGACTGTTTTTACCAGTGTTTTTGGGTATAGAGCATTCAATTTTTGGGTCCCAATTGGTCCACAAATGCACATTTCACTATGTGCTTCTAGTATTTTTTTTGGTTGATAGAAGCATCCAACTCCAAAATTTCATCTGATTTTGATGTCTGGTTTGAAAGTTATGGATAACATAAGTTTTGTCTAGAAAATTACAGTTATTTCCTATACAATGCATATGAGTAGGAAAGTCTACACTTCTCCGTAGATAGGATTTTGGCTTTGTAGTTTTAAGGAGATGTTGACAGATGTCAATAGAGTATGAATTCCATTTGGCATGATGTTTTGAGGTACATGTGTCTGAATATGGGTATACAGTTGAATTTTTGTATTAGGTCTTCTAAGATAATGACCTAATAAATGTGAAGGAATACAAAGATTAAATAAGAATTGTGGAGCTATGTGGGGGATATTATATGTCCATTCCAACCTATTTTAAATTATTTTAAGCATTGAATCTTTGTGTGAGGTGCATGTGGAAGGATTTGAGCCAACAGGGTATATATTGTATTGTTATCAATAGTTTTGCACCTTGCTAAATACAATATTCAGCAAACTACTGAAACATGGAACCTCTTTTAGATGTGGGTGATCTACACGAAAGAGGAATCTCCAGAGTGAGCTGGTTCTCCGAATGATAAGTCCTATTCTAAAACTCCAAGGGAAAAGGGATAAAAGATGAACTAAAAATAAATCTGAATCTAACTGATGATTGAATAAAACCTCTAACAGAAAATGAAACCTGCCACTCACAACAATTCCTTCACTACAATGATTCCTACAATCTCACCAATACATGATCTAATCATTAATTCATATGAAGATTTAGAACTTTGAATACAACATATAACCTGAAAACATGAAACCTTGTGCGAAAAACTCATAAAGGCAGGACATTAAGGTTTCAAATTTGAATACACAAAACATCAAACTGTTGTTACCAGTCTTGAGACAAGAAAATGGAAAGAACTATGTTGTATTATTAGAACTGAAAGAGTTTCAATCTGTCAAAACTGAGTACAATGTTCACAAGCTCAAAAAATGCATAAGAGCAGGAACTCTAATCTGAAATACTCTGAGAGAAGAAGAGAAAGAGACCAAGTCTATCAAAACATAGCTCTCAAGAAACCCTAATCCAAGCTCAGAAAAATCTCTAGCAAAAAAGGCTTCAAACTATCTCAAAGACTACTTTAAAGCAAGAAAAAGCACAATGCTTTCATGATCACACTGTCAAGCCTCTAAAAATAGGCTAATCTTGCTTTAAAAGCTCAAAAAACACCTTATCTCTCCAAGATAAGTCTGAAATCCGACCAAGAGGAAAATTCAATAAAAGATCTGCTAAAAATAGCAAGAAAACATAAAGTAATTTATAGAATATCACTTTATGATTCTGCTTTACAAGATGCGGATTTGCACAATTTGTCTATTTTTTGCAATTAAAGATTGAAAATATTTTGAAAAAAAGAAAAACTTCTAATTCCTCCATTACAACATCTCGATTTTCCCAAAAAATCAATAAAACATTACACATCATATCTCTTCTCTCCTTATCAAAATTCCCACTGATTTCTCCAAAATCAATTAAATCATAAACCCTAAGGAAATAATGATTAAAAGCTATCCCTAGGTCATAACATATTCAACACCCATATTTTTCCTAAGGCACAAAATATAAGTCTTAAAGACTTAATATCAACCTAGGCATATAGATTTCAGCCTCCCTCTAATGTTAAACTTTAGACTTTGAAAGAATCACAATACAAAGCCACCCTAATCTGAAATAACCCACATGCTTATTGACCAACATGAATATCCTAAACAATTATAGTGTTGGGTCGAATTAGGGTATGAGCAAAAGAAGTCAAACCCTAATTATTTCATTTTGCACTCATTACTTGGAAAAATCGAGCTATGCCTGAGGGAGCACGCCGCCAAGCATGGCTAGGGTTTCAGCTAGAAACTTCTATTCGAGCCTTCAATCGAGCTTTCCTCTTTCCAATTTTGTTCACACTCAACTTGCACAGATCGTAGTAAGTGTTATTGATTGTTTTTCTTTTCATTCCTTGAGCTTCTGACGAAAATGAAGGCCTCACAAGCCACGGCCATGGAATGATTATCTAATGCTTTCTGTTCTATTTTATGTGCTTTGCTTCTGATGTTTTTGGCTCCTTCTACTCACTGGCCGACATACATGAGCTCAAACTGGGTTGTCCTCTGGATTTTGCAACACTCGAATGTCGTGGGTAAGTGAATGCTTCATTCTCCATGTACTTTTCTCTTGAAAATGTCCATTAAAGCCATGGTTGTACATGTCTTTTGATCTTTTCATGTCTCTGTAATGCTTTCAATTCATTACTACATCCAGCCACCATATATAAGCTCGACCCATGATTTGAAGGCTCTGTGAGAGCTTGACTGAGGATTATAAGTTCTTCCATAGGCACCGATGATAGGACTTTGCCTCTATTTCTTATTTCTTTTTAAGAAAGGCTCACAAATGTAAGAAAAATATGCCAAGCTGTGGCCACTCATGCAATAAAATGGGTTTATGTCATTTTCCTGTGCTCGACCCAAGGAATTATATTACATAGCCTATACTTCTAGGACAAAAACTTGATGTGTGCATTCGTTGTGTTGAAGAAATAATACTTATTCTTGTATTTTTTGTTGGAGACTAACATAGTCCACTGTGATATGAACAAATCTGAATTTTTATAAAACCTCCATACAGACATTCCATTTCCTCTAGTGGTTTTCCTATAAGACCCTCACATGGGTATATGATATTATGAATAAAAAACATTCGATGCTTCTCTATATTAGCTGCTTAGCATTACTCGATCTCTTTTCATTAGATCTATTATGAACCAAAAAATTATTTCTCTGTACTTTAAATAAAGATGAATCATATTTTTGTGTATAGGTTGCATCAGCAACTTTCCTTTTACACAGGAACTTCTAGAAATCGCACGGCTAGCATCATGGGAAAAACCTCTATTCTTCTTCCAGTGTTGCATGACTTGATCATTCCCATTCTAATACCCCTGCTTAACAACCCTTTTCTATGACTGGCACTCTCTTTTATCATGCTTGAAACCATTTTCTTCCATTCTGTTTTCATTGTGACCCTAAAAAAAAACTCTTATCCCTTTTACATTGTGTACCTCCTGATACTTGGTCATAATCTATCTATGCTTGTCTGTCTGATAATTGTCAATTATTCTTTTGAGAGGTATACTTTGAATGATATAATAATTGAATGCAAGAATAAGTCTGTAAATCAATGTATTTGACTATTTTCCTTTTCTAAACAATGATGTATTAAACTTACCTTAGAGCAACATTGTACTCATCCAAAATAAAGTTGGTTGTCTTTGTTGTATTGATCCCTGCAATCCTTCATTTTGATGGAAAATTGGGACTTCTTCATGTGCCTTCATTAAGTAAAAACTATTTCATGCATAGTTCCCTTCTTGAATGAAAAAATTGAAACCTATCTCACACTTCCTTTGTTAAATAGTGCTCCTCGTTGAACAGTGTTTCTTTATGATCAGGCATCATGAGACTAAATGATAAAAAAAACTCCATGATGATATTGTGATTCCAATTGAGCTCATTGCTTGATCAGTTCAGAAGTATTTATTCCTTCTAGTATGATCATAGGAATCCCTTGATTTAATTTTGTAGGTTGTTGGTCCATCTCGCTACTTATGCATTTCACAATCATGTACTTTCTTTGATCAGATTTCCCAGTTACTTTACCGATCTTGTCACCTTGCTCTGATGAAACTCTATATCTCTTTTATCGAATAGTGCCTTTTGTAACCAGGCATTATGTATGCCTATTAACTCTCAGAAATAGGAAACAGTTGTAGCATAACATAGAACCAGATACATTGTTTCCTATAGCAACAGAACATGACTACACAGCGATATTGTGATGAATGTACTCAGTTGAAACAATGAGCCAATCTAAACTAATGGTCCATTTGTAGCTTTCAGAGAACACCTTATGCTTGTTATGAGTGGACGGTTAGTTTGATGGCTTGAAAGATGAACTCTGTTTTACTTTTTCAGTTGTATATTTACTTTCTCGATGAACATGATGATGTAATCTCTTATCAGCCCACTTGTAATGAGTAGGGCAGGATGCCGAACTCTACCCTTGTGGGAGCCCATTTTCCTCCACATGCTTGGTCTTTGAATAATGTTTAGCTCCGTGATTTTACCTATACCTGTACAATGAAATAAACAATGTTAGCATAAAAAATAGAACATGATCATGATATTGTTATCTCTCCTTCAGCTCATTTCTTTCGTACTGCACTTGATTGGATTGATTGTTTCAATGCATGGATAATAGTAGGTTATACTATTTTGGGTGCCTCATATAGGTTTCATCATAATCGGAGCCACTGACACCCCCTCTTTTCTCTTAAAAGGTTGATGGAATACGAGAAGACAAAGGTGCACCATCGTCGTCAACCATCGGCCAAAACAGGCAATGATGATTATGCTATTCTCTTATGTGATTTCTTTTCCGCTCCTTTAGTAGTATAGTGTGCTATTAGTGATTCATTTTGACATTCACATCCATGGCTTGTGTGGATATCTAATTTCAATTCTTTCTTTTCATTTGAAAAGAAAATGCATTTAAATGCAATGTTGTAATATCTGATTCTTGAAATCAAATGAAGCCTTGTAAAAAAATATGAGTTTTTATGAAATAAGAGAAAGCATCTTGAATGCTATTTTTCTCATTTGTCCAAATCTATATTTTTTCCATTTCTGGAACATCTGAATGGCATTCTGGAAACTCTATTTCTTCTTTAACATGTATAACTATTACTCAATGAATAATGATAAAACAACATTTGAACCTAAGTGCAATTCCACCTCATGATGTGATAACATTCAGCCAGCTACTCCAATTGAGCTAAGGAAAAAATTGGTAACATGTATATTTTGTATGTTACATCTAATTAGGCCGACTTAATTGATGTTATGCTTGAAGTGGATATATATGCTAGATCATTTTTGGTGTTGTAAGAAATAAGAGACATGTAAGTAATACAAATGATGTGAATATTATCAAAGCAATGCAAATTTAAGTTATGAATGTTGAGTTGAAGATTAAAGTGATGTGAATACAAAGGAAATCAGAGTGTTAGATCATAATCAAATGAAGTGTGTAAAATCAATTTATTGAGGTTCATTGGAACTCTAATTCATGCATATGATAGATGCAATTGTAACAGTTCAATCTAGGCTATGAGCCACATTCTCTCTTCTATCTTTTTCTCTCAATGGGAAGTGATTCCACCTACAGTGAGCACTTCTATAAATATATTGTAATTGGTTATAATTGTAGATATGTAAAATCAACCTAACACCTATCACACACCCTAAATAACATCGAAACATTCCCAAAGTGTCTCGAAACATATCATAACATTCTCGAAACATCTCAAAACATTCCCAAAACATCTCAGAACATTCCCAAAACATCTTGGAATCATCCTAAAACATCTTGAAACATCTCAGAACATTCTTGGAACATCTTGGAATCATCCTGAAACATCTTGAAACATCTTAGAACATTCCTGGAACATCTTGGAATCATCCTAAAACATCTCGAAACATCTTAGAACATTCTCAGAACATCTCAGAATCATCCTGAATAATCTTGAAATGTCTCAGAACATCTCAAAATCATCCTGAATCATCTCAGAACATCTTAGAACATCCCAAAATCATCTTAGAACATCTTGGAACATTCCCATAACATTGCACAATATTGACATCATTATCGTCAAACAACACTGTGTTTCACATCAATAGTATCCAAAACCCTAATTCTACTATTAATTAAATAAAATGACATTATTTAATTACTTCAATTTTTCATCATTTTGACCAATTAAATAATTTACATTTATTTGATAAAGTCCTAATCTAATATTATTTCATCTTGATTAATTAGATATGCCAATTATTTAATTACGTCACTAAATCACCTTATTCCCCTAAGTTAATTGAATTATTAAATCATAATAATTTAATTATGACACTTTCCCTCAAAATTTTGAATAAATGAATCAAACTATTCAAATCATGTATCAAAAATAAAATCAAACTAATGCAACTTTGTTTGCAAAAGTCAACCTTGATTTGTACGTTTAACTCCAAAAAAGGATTAATTAATTAAATCAATTAATTAATATTCCTCACCCACTTTCTGATTGAGAAAATTATGCTTGTTGACTGAGCAATCTAATTTGTTGACTAATCAATCTATTTCCTAACTAAACCATTAATTCTTGACTAATCAATCTAAATCCTAACTGATCAATCTAAATCCTGACTGATCAATCTAATCCCTGACTAGCCAATCTATTCTTCAATCACACAAATTATGCAATCAAATTTGCACAATCTTCTCATGTCTAAATCCTCTCAACACCTTTTGACCGTTGATCTTGATCCAACATTGTTGAATCCTAATCATCGAGTCAAAATCTCATTTTCTATATAACAAACCTCTTTCCTCAGAAAAAAGGATCAGAGAATCAACATACCTTATGCAACAAAGTATTGTCAAGATCAGCATTGATAGAGCTCATAATTCCCTTATTCAACCAACATCAAGCATAATTCATCAAAGCTTTGCACACGAACTATGAAGGCTTCACAATGATAAGAATAATCCAACATCAGGTGAATACACTCCAATACAAGATGGTAACAATGTGCTTTTTGTTTACATTCAATTCAGTAATCATAGATTTCTTAATGTGTATTCAAACATCTTAGTTTTATTTTGTATTTGTAGGATTAGATCTTAGATTAATGTGTTTTATCTTAGCTTAGATTCTTGTTTCAAGCACATTTTTCTTGTTTAAACATCTATGATTCCCCCCCTCACACATTTTTGCATGCCCAGTGGGACCCTTGTCCCCTACACTAACGTATGAGCTATATTTGAAGTTTTCGATCTCGGAATCACATTTGAAAAATATTTCATGCAATTTCCAGAAACATCTCACAATTCCCTGTCAAGAAAACCACACATTTTCTCTAAAAATTGCGCATCTGACATGGGAACTCTGCTTTTGCAAAAAGATCTACGCATCTGCTTTGAAAAGCTTTCATTTGATTCTAACAGGGGTAGCATCTGCTCTGAGAATTAAGCATTTGATTCTGATAGGGGTACTTTTGCAAAAATTCCTAAGCATTTGCTCTGACAGACCAGTGCACGAAATTTGTGCTCTTGCAATGGATATTTTTGCTAACATGGGTCTATTTTTTAATGTGTAATAGGTACTAATGGATTTGTATGCAAGATTTGAAAAAAATTAACTCATTTTTTTATAGGGAAGATGATCGGTCGAAGGATTCCAAATCCACAAACATCTTTTGATTAACTTAGGAATGTTTAATTTTGATGCTCTAAAAAGAACAAGACAAATGCACACTTTGTTTTGGTGTTCTTAAAATTGAACAATTTTCAATCTTTCTTAAGTTAGGAATGTTTGATTTTGGTGCTCTAAAAAGAACAATACAAATGCACACTTTGTTTTAGAGTTCTTAAAATTGAACAATTTTCAAGCTTTCTTAAGTTAGGAATGTTTAATTTTGGTGCTCTAAAGAGAACAAGACAAACGCACACTTTGTTTTGGTATTCTTAAAATTGAACAATTTGCAAGCTTTCTCAAGTTAGGAATGTTTGATTTTGGTGCTCTAAAAAGAACAAGACAAATGCACACTTTATTTTTGTGTTCTTAAAATTGAACAATTTTCAAGCTTTCTTAAATTAGGAATTTTTAATTTTGGTGCTCTAAAAAGAACAAGAAAAATGCACACTTTGTTTTGGTGTTCTTAAAATTGAACAATTTTCAAGCTTTCTAAAGTTAGGAATGTTTAATTTTGGTGCATAAAAAGAACGCAAAATGATTTCCATTTTGTTGACACACACCTGTTTTACTTTTGTTGACCAAGTTAGAACTAGGACTAATTTCTTAGAAACACTCATATTTGGGCATTAAAAATGAACAAATCTTTCTTTCTATCTTGCACCATTGCTATCTTAAATGACTGATATCCTGAATACTTAATATTGGTGCAAATAAAAAAAAATTGTCATGCTTTATTCACACATTTTTGGGGATAACACCGTTTGAGGTGTTTAAAAAGAATCAATTTTCTATGAAGTTTTTTTGTGTACTCTTTGATTGGTAAGCTAAAGTGTTTTTTTCTTCTCCCCTCGTACCCTTTTGGCAATCTTAGGTGAGTGAAAAATATTTTTTGAGATTCGCATTTAATTTTTCAAATTTCACCTTAAAGAGGGGGCTTACTTTGAAAAACATCCCATGCTGGAGAACTCATTGCAAGGTCTTGAAGCACGTTTACTAGCGGGCTATATCAAAGGTTGTGAAATTGTAAGAAAGTAGCTTCAAGTTATGCTGACAATAGACTGCACCTAATCCCACACCTTAAGTGGAACAAGAATGGTTAAAGAGCCTTAAGTGGCCAACAGGTGAGTGTCAGATTTCCACATTCACAATTATGAATAAGAGACAATTGTTTTAGAAGCTACCCTATTATCCAAAAACATTATTTGAAGTGGTGCATCAAAATTTACTTCTGAGAAGTTACTTGCCAAGTACTACTACAGGCCCACACCAGAAGTTACTTGACAAGTCCTAGGAAACCTTAACCTCAATAGATGAATAGACACATGCAATATAACCATCGCAAACATGCAACCAAACATTGCTTTCCATCTAATCATCAATCGGCTCCCACTGAGACATTCTACACAGGTCACCGAGTTAGCCATCATCATATCGAGGAGGCCACCTTCAAAGTCCTACCGATGAAGCACTATCCTAGCGACAAGTGAGTTCACCACTACATCATTTCATCAGTGAGACAAGCTTCAGTGTCTCGTCAAAGACACAACTTCTCATCGATGAGGATCCAATGCTACACATCAGGCTATCATTGTGACATCTTACATACTCCCACTGACAATTTCATCTCCCACTGACAAGTCTTTACTGCCATTCAAGTCACTGCTCCATCGGACTCACCAAGACTTCGGTTACCGGGTGTCGAAGAGATATCAAAAAATATCACACTGAACTCACATTGTCACATAGACAAGCATTCAATTCACCAACCATTCAATCATCAAAGTGCAGAAGAGACACTTGACCATCTCTCCTCAAGCACCTAATGTCATATCAACAAGGTCTTGTAGCTCATTGTACCATTGGTTCGTCAAAGAGACATGCATATCGAAGAGACTTTCACCAAAGTCTCGGTGACACCCTGAAGTCACACTGACACTGAGTCCCTAACTTCCACCTACATGTCAAAGAGACATTTCACAATGTATCAGCAATACCACTGAGTCACACCAACATTCACCAAGCACATGGCCCCACATCCCATCTATCCTCCATGTCATCACCACCTATCATCCTTCAATCACAATCCACCATCCTTATCGGGTCCCATGTGGTCCCCACATCCATCGGTATCCAAGTTGTCATATCGTTGGAAAACCAAACTTCAAAACCTCATATCAGAGGTTGTGAAGTTCCAAGAATCTGTGACTTGCCGATAAAGGGATCTCCTTCTCACCGAAAACCCAAACTTTTGAACCTCATGTCAGAGGTTACGAAGTTCACAAAACCCGCAACACACTGACAACAAAGGAAGTGGCCTTCGCTTCAAAGTTTCTAAGTGAGGAGGTTGTGAAACTTTAGAACCCCACAACTTCAGTTATAAAAACTTGAAAAACAATGACTTAACTCAGGGCGATGAAGGAGGAAAACACAACTACTCCAGGGAGTCGATCAAGCCAATAAATTTGAGTCATATTTCTCAACATTCTCCCACTTGACAAAGAACTTACTAGCTCCTTCCAAAGAACACTCAAGAATCTTAAACAATGCTCTTGTGCTCCAACCAAGATACCTACAACAACATCCAATATGTCCACCAACTCAGGCAACAATTCTAGCCATCCACCATAGGAAAAAAGGAACGAGCCAAGGCATATATGCACCAATCTTAAGAACACAAGCATCAAATCAAACAAGCAACAAAACAATTCAACACTGCCACCAGTCCACTATGATCACATGCTATACAAAATAAATATCAACTTCAAAGCCCTCAACATGAACATAACTGTGAAGTCATCCTCTAGAAACAAGATAGAACATCAACTAGAATGGCAACCAAAAAACTTACTACTCCCATCCAACTGATCAACCCGTGTGACTGAAAAATAGCACACACAACAAGTGTTAATCCATCCAATCACACATACCTCCAAGGTATCCACATCAGAAAACTCATGCCACTTACATAGCCAACCCATCCACAACAAAAACAAGCTCCAAGTTCCAACCAGTCGAAGAAGACCAAACACATCCAGGAACTCCCACTACATGGGTAATGAATCTGAAAAGATCAAGGCATAACGAGTCTACCAACAACATCACATAGAGAGTGTAAAAATGTATTTTCAAGGAACTATCCACAATGATATGCACAACCTATACAACCCTCACCACAAGTCTCCATAACCAAGACCTAATAGAGCACATCTACACATCATATACCTATTGAAAATCCTTCTACATACACCTCTAAATGCCAATTGTGTCAGCTTATTCTCCATGTATCCATGAGCACCTACAACTAATCATCTCATGCTAAACTTCAAATGCATCACTGCACTATCATGAATTTCTCAAGCATATGACCAATGCACCCAATACACAAAGAAACACTAGACCATTGTCAAAGGTCCAGAAATTTGAAACAGGAACCTATCATGAAATCATGATCTACCATCCCCCTAAGGAGATCCCATGCTCTGAGTGAACATATCATGGTCTCAAGAACAATGCATCATTCCAAAACTCTAGTGTGCAATCAAGAGTATACCATGACATGAAACACAACAACCTCTAAACCAACATCACCTATCAAGCACCACCAACACCTAAACCAAAGACTGCAAGAATCCTCCATGGTTATGAGATGTTGCACATCTTCAAATAGTGTCCATGCAAATGCAAAATAACCCTTCTACATCAAGAGGATCTAAGAGCTCCTCCTAGTAACATTTGCAACACTAGAGAAGACCATTCACTACCAAGTGATGTATCCATAGTCATTGCTAAAGCTCCCACTGAACCATGACACCCGAGATCTCCAAGAATCATGACCGAAGATATGTTAAACTAAAAATTCTTCAAGTCCACATAGCAACATGTCCATCTGACAACAATACCAAGGAGCCCAAGATCTTCAAACCAAGCAGAAAAAACCATCATTATCAAAATCTTACACATAGTAGTGTATCCAAGCTATCCATGAAATCATGATACACATGCTACAAGTCCCCTTAATTGACTATTTAGGTACTCAACACCATTCATCCTCTCATCTCAAAACAACCACACCAATGCATGAGTGACCAAAGACAAGTCCAACTAACAAGTCTGCACCAACACTGAATCAACCTCGTGGATATAGATAGTCCACTTTTGAGTTATCTCACTGCAGCCAATGGGTAGCTAATCCACCAACCACATAACTCAAAGATCAATCACAAAAAAGGGCAAACTCATCATCGCACTAGAAACAAGACTGATATCTCAAAGAGAATAACCACATAGACAACATGAATCAAACACCAAATCAAGTCCAAATCCAATTTTCCAATCATGTCCACAATGAGCACCATAGTCTAGGAAACCACCAAGCAATAACACAGGAAATGTTGAGTGACTGAACACGTACCAACACTCCCATGCATAGAAGACATCACACCTCCTCAAACCATGCCGAACTGCAACTATCTCATCTAATCACACCCCAAAATTGAAGGTCTATAAAAAATATCTTAACAACAGCTCGACATCACCACAAGTTTTGCTTGATTGTGTAAAACCTGCAAAACCATAGAGCCATGCAAGTACAAATCATCCTTAAAAGGAAATAGCAGTTTAGGAACTCTAGGCCTATTTCAAGACAACTCCAAAACCACCAACACTCACATGCATTCAAGAGAGACGGGCTATTTCAGAAGCTTCCAGATCATCCAATGATCAACTCCATAGCCTACATGCAATCAAGGTACCAAAAGACTATGCCTTCCAATACCAGGAAAAGCACCTAGCATAAGCACATTACTCCATGACTAAATAACAACCCAAACTTCTCCATATCATCAAGGAGCCTCTCACACAAACACCCAATATGAAAGCTTCGTTGCAACACAACCATAGAGAAAAATATTCCACCCCATGCATCAGGGTTATACCATTGCCAACCTCATATCGCAACATTCTAGTATGACCAGTTCCAGTTTCTCCATCTTCACCATCTTCCATATTGTGTGTTGTCTCATGAAATTGAATCAAAAGAGCATGAACTTCCACTCACCAAAGGATCAATACATCAGTTGATTCCTCTAGATTTCCTCAAGCCTGACAGACTAAGAAATCTTCATAGAAGGAATACCTATAACCAACAACACACTAGGAAGAAACACATCCCAGAGGAAGGCTCTAATACCACTTGTTGGGAAATATCATTCATCTCAAAAAGAAACATCCAAGATCAGTAGTGCCTTCAATAATTTAATTTCTTCAAATTGCCTCAAAGACACAACTATTATGCCATAAAGTGGAAACAAGCATAGTTGATTTCCCACATTAACCCTTCTAAGAAAATAACATGCAAAATTAACCAAATTCAACACTATAAATGGACACACAGTTTACATGGGGAAAACCCTTACAGGTAAAAAACCCTACACTCCAAAAGCCTAGATCGTCATTGTATTATTCGAAAACAAAATAGTTACAAATACAATTATAGGCTCTAAGCCTTTATAGGAGATTTACTTATTGTTCCATCTAAATAGAATCTAGTAGCATAACCATGTTCTATTTCCCTCTGTGAGAGACATCTCATTCATCTACACAGCCTCACAAATCGACCACCTGCCTTTCGGCCTCCATGTCACATAGTTGCTCAGACTTCACCTCTTGCGAGATTGATCTCTCTCTCTCGGCTACCCATCCTCTCGACCAATCCAAAAACCTAGTAACCTCAGCCTACCTGGCTACACCCACAATGGCATTCATGTTCTGCTCTTAATCATCCCAAGAAACCCTAACCTCAATAGATGAACAACCACGAGTAGTATAACCATCACAGACATGCAACTAATCACTACTTTCCAGTTAATCATCAATCGAGTCCCACTGAGACATTCTACACAGGTCACTAAGTAAGCCATTGTCATATCAAGAAGACCACCTTTGAAGTCCTACTGATGAAGCACTATCCCAGTGACAAATGAGTTCACCACATCATTCCATTGTTCTATTAGTGAGACAAGCTTTAGTGTCTCGCCAAAGACACAACTTCTCACTGATAAAGATCCAATGCTACACATCAGGCTGTCATTGTGACATCTTATAGACTCCCACTAATGATGTCATCTCTCACCAACAAGTCTTTAACGCCATGCAAGTCATTGCTCCATCGGACTCACCAAGACTTCAGTTACCGGGTGTCAAAGAGACATCAGACAATCTCACACCAAAATCGCATCGTCACATCAACAAGCATCCAGTTTTCCAACCATTCAGTCATCAGAGTGTCGAAGAGACACTTGACCATCTCTCCTCGAGTACCCGATGTCACATCGACAAGGTCTTGTAGCTCACTATACCACTGGTTCATTAAAGAGACATGCATGTTGAAGAGACTTTCACCAAATTCTTAGCCACACCTTGAAACACCAACACCAAGTCCCTAACTTCCACCTGCATGTCAAAGAGACATCTCACAATGTCTCGGCGATACCACAAAGTCACATCGACATTCATTGAGCACATGGGCCCACATGCCATCTATCCTCCACATCATTGCCACCTGTCGGCCTTCAATCACAATCCACCATCCTTATCGGGTCCCAAGTTGTCCCCACATCCATCAGCATCCAAGTCACTATATCGCTGGAAAACCGAACTTCAAAACCTCATATCGGAGGTTTTGAAGTTCCAAGAATCTGTGACTCACCGATAAAGGGATCACCCTGTCATTGAAAACCTAAACTTTTGAACCTCATGTCAGAGGTTGTGAAGTTCACAAAACCAACGACATGCCGACAACAAAGGAAGTAGCCTTCACTTCAAATTCACTAAGCCGGGAGGTTATGAGACTTTAGAACCCCATGACTTCAATTATAAAAACTTGAAAAATAATGATTTAACTCAGGACAATGAAGGAGGAAAACACAACTACTTGAGGAAATCGATCAAGCCAGTAAATTTGAGTCACATTTCACAGCACAAAACAAAACTCAAACCTTAGGGTCTTGAGCTTCATAGCAACCATCTCAAAACACCATTACACCTTATGACCATCGGGCGACCAACTGCTCCTATTCAACAACCAGGCCTTGTAGCACCAATCCTTCAACCTAGTCTCACGCATATTGAAGGTGAACAAACTAACATCATAAGCATTTTAAGAACCTTCATATTTGAGAAAAATGAAACACCCCACTAGTTTCTCACTGCATCAATCATCTTAGATGAAGAGGAAGAGAAAGTAGACATAGCAACTAGAAGGCTCGTGTTACCACCACCCGCGTGGCAATACATATCCTCTTCATGATCTCACACAAAGTCAGGATCCCTAAAGTAAGGTCTATAGGTCATCATTTCAGACTTAGGCATCTTAGTCCAAACTATCTCAAGAAACACCTTTGGGAACTTCATGAAAGTAGAACTAGGTTGGTATACAACTTCTACAAACGTGCTTCGAGGCACAATCCAAACTTGTATTCCTTCTATTACTATCAGAATCCAGGTCTTTTCCAACGTTTCCAATTTCTCACATAATCATGATCTTGAACTCCCCTAAATGATCTATCACACAATCAAAATCCATAGGGGAATATCTGCATCTCACCATTGTAGACGTAGGTATCATAATTCCAAGTTTGGTTGGAAGTGGGCCTTAATACTTTATCGCAATCTCAACCTCTTGCTAAGAAACTTTTATGCTCGATCTAGGAGGAATGAACAAAATTCACATACCCACATCTATTCTCTCATTTAGGAAAACATTGAGTCTTTAGGATTTGAGTCAACTAGAGAGTTCAAACATTTATGGAACTCTCCCACAGGGGACCCAAGTTGTTTATGAGAACTACAAGATCACAACATAGGAAGAAAATGGAAGCAAGCAAGAACAACACTAGCATCCCACCAAAAAATAACATGAATGATGAAAGTATCCCATGGGGATATAGGCCAAGTGACCTTGAAACACCCTAGAAGAGACTTGTGTATAGAGACACCTTCAATGAGGAAGAATTAAACCACAAATAGAAGGAGGTGATAGAACAAAACAACCAAGACCCAAATAGAGTGGTTGTAGAGGAGGTAGATAAAAAGGAAGAGATAAATGAGGAGGAACTGTTTGAACATTCTAACAACCCCAAGGTTCTCAAACTAACGGACAAGTTGTTGAGAAAGGATCCAAACTCCTATTTCTTCAAGTTAGTGCAAAGTGGTGCTAAATTACCAGTGGACTTTAATAACGTAGAGGCTCTCAAGGATCCTAATCTTATTCCATTAGGGGATAACTCAATTGTGAGACAAATAAAGAACCCCCAGAGATGCCAAACATGCCACCTATGTTCTCACAAAATAGTGGTCAACCCAAAGAGAACCCCTTGTTTAGAAAAACAACTCAGATTGAACAAGTAACAGTGGCACAATTGTATCAAGGACGACCATCCCAATATGAACCACAAAACAACAATCTACCTCTTGAACAATATATACCTCAAAACACTTCAAGTGTCGAACCTTCCCAAAATAATCAGTACTATCAATAGGGTGGAACACAAGGTCCCCCTCCAAACAATCAATACCATCAATAAGGTGGAACACATGGTCCCTCTCTGAACAATTAGTACCATCAACAAGGTGGAACACAAGGTCCCCCTCCGAACAATCAGTACCATCAACAAGGTGGAACATAGGGTCCCCTTCCAAATCAATACCACCAACAAGGTGGACCATAGGATCCCCTTCCAAACCAGTAATACCAATAGTAAGGTGTGTCATAGAGCACCCTTCTTCAGTCACCCCACCAACAAGGTGTCCTGCCAACGCTTCAATAGGGTAACCTTCAGTTTAGTCCTTACTAAAAGCAAGGTGTGCCACAAAGCACCCTTCTTTAGTTGTCCCATCAATAAGGTGTCTCGCTAATGTATCAACAGGGCAACCTTCATTTTATTCCTTCCCAACAACAAGGTGTGCCATAGAGTACCCTTCTACAGTCATCCCATCAACAAGGTGTCCCACTAACGCATCAATAAGGTAACCTTAATTTTAGTCCTTCCCAACAATAAGGTGTGCCACAGAGTACCCTTCTATAGTCATCCCATCAACAAGGTGTCCTGCTAACGCATCAACAGGGTAACCTTAAGTTTATTCCTTCCCAGCAGCAAGGTGTGCCATTGGGCAATCATCCCAATTCATCCTACCAACAAGGTATCCTACTAACGCACCAATAAGATAACCTTTAGTACACTTCATCTCAGCAACAAGGAGCTAACCCTCCTTACACCCAACAAGGACCTAACCCACTCTATGTCCAAAAAATTTACCCAAGTCATATACCTTCAAAATACCCGATATATGACAAAAACATGGTGGGGCCGCAAGGCTATTATACACACAACTCACAAACAAACGTACCAAAAATAGACATAGAAATGAAATTGGAGGATGTCACCCAACAGATAGCAAGCATGCAAGCTAGAAAACAAAAGAAAACCTATACCATCCAAGAAATATTCCCATTCACATTCGATCATTCTGTCACTACAATACCTTTTCCAAAGAATTTTGAGATACCCAAGTTTGACAACAAATATAAAGGAAGAGGGGATCCGGTAGAGCATATACGTGATTTTTCCATATCATGCATGGAAGTACGACACAATGACTCATACCTCATGAGGCTATTTCCATGTAGCCTTACGGGCCATGCTATGGAGTGGTTCACCCATTTGACACCAACAGTCAAAACCTTCGATGAACTGTCTAACAAGTTCATAAGTCACTTCTCCTTCAACATCAAGTAAGATGTCACCATCACAAGATTATCCACAATCAAACAGAATCAAGGAGAGTCCTTTACCTCCTACCTACAATGATGGAGACACAAGGCTAGTAGATGTAAGTGGCCCATTCCCGACAAGGAGTTAGTAGATATATTCATTACCAACGTCTTACCTGATATCAACTATCAACTCACAATGTTATGTCCAGCTGACTTTGAAGAAACCATCGAGAAGGGATTAAATATTGAGAGATCCCTCATTGCAAGGGGAGCCCTCAAGATGAGTAGCTCAAAAGACAATCCCTCTAGTTCAAAAGAGAACCTAAAGTTTGGGCTAAGAACAAAAGCGTCACAAATGATGGAGTATTTGACGCTAGAACACTATGGCATGCATAAAATGCATCTCAAAAACACACCACAAGTAGCATAGACAAACTATGCCCCAAATAGTACATAGAACATTCAACCTACTTATCCCAAAAACAATCAAGTGAAAAATCAACAAGAAAATCAAGGAGGTCAACAAAAGTAGTGTGACCAACCAAGGAGGCAATTCACAGTACTAGGAGAACCTATTGAGACATTCATGCAGAATCTCATACAATAGAACCTAATCAAGCCCAATGATCACCCAAATTATGAGGAGCCTAGCTTTAAAACACCGTGGTACAATGAAGACAACTTATGTAAATTTCACAAGATCAAAGGACACACCACAAACAATTGCATGAGACTCAAGCACCTCATCCAAGACTTGATAGACAAAGGGGAGGTAGATGTTGAACATCATCCTAGGAATAAGGATTTACAAATATACAACAACCCAATCCAAAACCACCAGAAAAGGAATGACAAGAGAAAAGACCAAGGTTACCATAATCCCAACTATACCTACGGGGACATGGTTTTAGGAACTCTATCCCAAGCTTATGGTAATAGGGAAAACATAGTAACTATACAAGGGGAAGACAACAACTAACTACCCGTAAAGGGAGGGATACAATACAAGGAGCCCCTCCTAAACCCACAATCAAGTCATCCAATGACTACAGCATTGTGGAATAGCTAAATAAAACCCCTGCTTTAATCTTGATCCTGGAGTTGCTAAAACTATCACCAACACATAGGGAAATACTCGAAAAGGCACTAGAAACTTCAGTCCCTAATGACCTTGATCCAAGTTAGTTTCAACCCATGGTTGGCAAGATCACATCAAGTCATCATTTAATCTTTTCTGAGAAATATATACCTCAAAGAACATTCCACAACCAAGACCTCTACATAGAGGTTGGTGTTCATAAAACCATGGTCAAACAAGTACTAATAGATAATGGTGTAGGTTTAAACATCTATACCTTAAAATTTTTCAAACAGTTGGGGTATTATGATGATGTGATAGACAAAGGAAAAAGCATCACCATAAGGGTCTACGATGACCTTGAAAGAAATTTTGAAGGAACAGTCAGGCTACTTGTACGGATAGGACCGGTCCTCACAGAAACATGTCAAGTGCTTGATCTAGAATTATCGTATAACCTTCTCCTTGGATGCCCTTGGATCCATGCATTACAAGTGGTACCATCCACTTTTCATGAATGCCTAAAGTTTCCCCATGAATGAAAATAAGTAACACTATATGTCAATCCTGAGCCTTTTCATTTTTGTGCAAAGTTGGAGGAGAAGTACAATAAAATCAAACGTGTTCCTAGCAATGATATAGCCTTCCACTCATTCTCATATGTTGACCCTTCCATGCTACCATCAACCTCAACCAGAAACACACCAAGTGAGCAACCAAAAATGGAATCCAATATTCAAGTACTTGACAAGGGAAATGGAAGCTATCATTTTAGCCAAGCATTTTGCATTGGTATGCTTCCACCAACACCCAAAATATATGGAGGGCCGGAAGAGATCAAACATGCTTGGAAGGTAAAAATGATAGCTAAACCATGATTTTTACCAAGTGGGGGGACATGAAGGATGAAGAAGTCTTCCAAGAGGATTTTTCATCTATGATCTACAAAGAAGACTCAAAAGAGCTAGAAAAACCAAAAACTATTGATCCTAACAGTAGAGGCTATCGAATGGAAAAACACATGGGATATCAAGGAACTGGTGGCCTAGGGCTACACAAACAAGGCTGATGTGAGCCTATATTAGTGGAACAGAGACAAACAAATGTGGGACTAGGTTATAAGCCAAAAGAAGTGGTTACTCCAAAGACCAAACAAACCTCTTATAAGAACCAAGAAACTTCTACTAACGTTGAGGCATTGGATATCTACCATATAATTGACAACGACTTACCTATAGAAGACATGTTTGACAACTTTCACATTGATAGGTTCCCTCACTAGTATATAGAAACCATCCCCAACATCTACTATCATTCTGAAACTGACTCTAACGAATATGAGTTGGATTCCCCTTACTTTGTCACTGGATATGATTCCCCTACTTCTAGTAATGATGATCTAAACACCCAATGGGAAAAAGATACCTGAGCCATATTGACCCTTTCACCCAGTTTTGTAAGCTTTGTAGACCAATATGATAGCCTCTCACTTTGTTACCCGCAACTAATATATTGGGATCAACAATATACACCTATTCTCGATCAATTCTAGAACAATGAGGCAATCGCAGAGTTCATGGGACTTCGAATAGACGAACTAGTAGGAGATTACAAATAAGGGTTTATCATACCATTTTAGAGGGAATTGGATTTCGTTCCAAATAAACAAGGGATTTTTTATGTTGTTTAACCATTGCAATTTGGGCGCCATCCTTCTTGAGAGCAATTACACTTCGTTTCAGCTCATTCAGAGGTAATTTGAAAGAGTTATGAGTATTTCATTGATGTATAGTTTGCTGGTTGACATTTTTAGTATGTTAGTTTTTGTTATCAGACTTCAATAAGCTCATTTTTGGTTTCAATTTCAGTCCTTGAGAGGTTTAAAACTTGAAAGATTCATCCTTCACATATTTGCATTGATTCTATCATTGTAACACTAGTAAATTGCAGATTTCTTTAATTGTAAGGTTGTGAATTAGTAGTACTAATCTAACCATTGTTATTACTACATTTACTTGTGAATTCTAATGCAAACACTATAACCCCTAGACAGTTTACCGCTAGTGTGGAGGAAATTACTTTGTATTTACATCTATCACCCACTGTTAAGTGGAGAATTCCCACTATTGAGTGGATGCCCGTTGCAGCAGATGAATTAGTTTGTTTTGTAATCTCTTTCCCCACACTGATTTAGTGGAAGTGCGGAATTATTTCATGGCTTGTTCACCGCCTAGCTCCATTCAATTGTGATTTCATTTCAATTATTGCTTAGTTTTCTCCACCATATGACAACACCTCTCCTTCCTTAGGATTGAGTGTGCATTCTTGGCGTTGAGATATTTTAAATTTTGATTTCAATTTTGGAGCTAACGCTAATTCATTTGGTGTAGTGTTGATTTTTTGTGAAATTCTTGGAAAAATTGAAGGGGCATATTTCAGTGGTATCAGAGCAGAAGATCCTGCCATCCTATGGATTAGTGCTTCATGTTTAGGCAGATGAATGACAGTGATCTCCGGTACTACACCGAAAATCAGAACAGATTCTAGTTCAACTCCTTGTGGTATCCAAAAGTTGGGAGTTAGGCATGGCTAATGAAGAAGAGATGAAGTTGGAAGAGACTCTCTTTTTGGCTAGAAAGAGACTTGAAAAATAATTTCAGTCAAGATAAAATGAAGAGAACATTCTTCATTTGTTAGAACAATTTATGAGACAAGTGAAGCCATCACCTTCGAAGGAAATGCAGTTGGCTTTAGCACCTGCATTGAATTTTTTGAATCAGCCCTATTGGTTGGGGCATCCTGATGAAGAAACCAAGGTACTGATTTCTTCTTGTTTCATGGACATAATAAGAATTGCAATTCCCCAGTTTCCCTATGATGATGAAACTATGAAGATCATATTAAATATGATAGTGGAAATTTTTCAAGATTTGGATGAAATTGGTAATAGTTTGTTTTCAAGAAGAGCAGTTGTTTTAAAGACATTGTTTGAAGTTAGTGCTTGCATCTTATTGATAGAATTGGAGATGGAGAATTAGATTTATCACATGTTTAATTATCTCTTCACCTCAACCTGGAGTGAGCAAGAAGAGGGTATGCTTGCAAATGTCATGAATGTTCTAATCTCTACAATTAAAGAAGTTGATAGTGTTCCTAAAAGTTTCCAAACTCTTCTCTTGGATGCTTATAAACGTGAAGAGCAGATTTCTCCCACTGCTGATTTGTTAGTTATAGAAATTTCCAGTCAATGTGAAGATAAATTGAAACCATTTTTGAAGAAGATTGTTGTAAACAAAGAGGATATTTTTGAAGCTAAAGAGGAGGATGAAAGTTGGAATCCCTTTGAATACATTGAAAAAGTTCAAGGGGTATCTATGGATTTGCACTCATCCAAGCATTTTATAGAAGAATGTAATATGACAATGAAAGCTTTGAAGACTAGTGAGGTACTCTTGTTTTCTACAGAGGAGAACAGTGAGTTGACTTGTGTTAAGAAGCCTCATGTTGAAGATTCAAAGAAAGAACTTGTGGAAACAAAATTTGAAACGGAGATGCATGAAGAGGCCATATGTTCAGATCCAAATGAAGGAGAAATTCAGTTAGAAGGAGTTATGTGTTCAATCAGAAAATTGCTTCTTCACACTTCCGAAGAATGTTGGTTTGAAAGCCAAGCTAAAGAGGTGAAAGAGATAGAGGAAGCAGTAGTCACTTCCCACTTCAAAGTTGATTTGACTAACTCCCTAGAATCATGTGTAGAAGACAACATGGAAGGAGAAGCTTCTAGTAGTTATTAGGCAGATTTCTCTTCACTTGAAATCAAGCTAAGGCAAAAATCTAAGGAATTGGAAGGCACTATGGATGGAATGATGGATAATGTTCATCACATGTGAGACAAATTGAAGAGTACAGCTCAAATGATCTGTGAAATCTTTATCCATCAAGGTTGTTCTACACCATCTCAGGCCACATATAATGATTGCAGCTCAAGTTCACACATTGTTGATAATGGTATTCAAGTTTTGTCAAAACTTGATAGAATCCATAGGCACGTAGAACATTTGATTCATGATGTGCCTAGGGGAGAAGTTGTATGTTGCATTTCTTTTGATGACATGAAGTCCATTAAATTTTCCTTGGAGGAGATTAAATCTAGTCATTTGTACATCATTCGTGACAAAGACATAGTGGCCAATATTGCTGACAAGGCATTGGAGTGGAATGAGCTTACCAAAGTGAGGTTGCAAAAAGTGCATGAGACTCTAATTGAAGCAAAAAATTAGATTGTTGTTGTTCAATATTATGAGAGCAAGAAAATAAAAGAAGAGAAGAGGAGCTTCAGAAAATTCTTGATGAGTTGGATCTCATACAAGAAACATATGATTTGGAATGCTTCCCTGAGAGATCAAAGCATTCAAATTCTCATCAACAAGTTTTTTAGACTTTTGACAATTTGTTGTATGAAGAAGGTGCTAATAAGGTTTATGTAAATCCTCTTTTTGATATTGATGAAGGAAGTGTTTTAGAGATTACTAAAGGAGGAAATTTTAGTTTGTCTTCCAGCATTGGAGAGTTGATATGTGAGTTGCGTGAAGTTGAATCTACTACTACTCCTAGTGCATCCATTCAGCAAGAAATGGTAACTCATGGATCACAAAGAAATGAAGACAATCTTATTGTTCATCAACAAAGAGATGATTGGCATGTTGATGAAGGTTTTATTCATTATTTGATGAGGATGCTTGTGAGGCTCTTGTCAAATTTTAGTACATCTTCATCTTCTATTAGAGTGATTGATTTCAGAATTTTTTTGATGAAGAATTCATGGAATCTTTCCGACAAATCATGTCACAAGATTTTGGATTCTATTTCTTCAACGAACGTAGGTTGGTTGATTATTTCTTGGAGTTTCAAGAAGCATCAATTCAGATGGAACAAGCAAATCAGAGGATTCGTGTGACAGAAATTCTCCATTTGAGAAGTGGTTCTTCATGGTTGTTAGTTTGGGATCTTGTCATTACTTGGCAAGAAGGTAATAGTGTAAATTTTATGGGGAATAAACCAGTATATAATATTCAGAATGTAGTTGTGACCATTTGCTTATGTGTTGGGAAATGTCTTCAATTGAAAATCAGTATTTGGGATCTCAAGTATAATCTTATGAAGAATGGAATGCATAAAAAGAAGGTTGGATGGAGAGATAAATGTCAAAATCTCAGTTTTATGCTTGCTACCTCCTTTTTTTGTCATTGGTTATTTATTTATGATCATAAATTGGTGTTCTAGGAAGGAAATATGATCAGAAGTTGGTTTGTGGTGGCATGGGAACCCCTGTTGAAGGTGCCACCAGCTTGGTTCATGAGAATTTATGCTCATTTTGCTAAGAAATTCTTAAGTTGTAGCTGTTGCTCACCTTCTTGGATGTTGATTTTCCAAAAATCAAATCTCAAGATGATTATTTCAGACCCATTGGGTAGCTACTTATTACATTTTCAAATCTCTCCATCTTCTCTATGGACTAAATTTTTTCCTTAGATTAGTAAGGGAATGATACAATATGGTCAAAATTTAGGTATGGGTTGTTCTTTCATGTTAAACAATGGAATACATGATAACATTTCATACATTACTGTTTGGAGCAGCGAGTTATTAGTTGATCTAATTTTCCAAATTGAGGCTCTTGAAGTGAAATGTGTGAAGATTACTTGGAGTTCTTTCAGAGAAAGTAGTTTGCTTCAAAAGAAGCATTATACAATGATGGTGTGTGGAGTGTTGTTCTATGATTGGAATTGGTTTGGTAACATGTTTGAAAAAATTTATGTTGTTGATCAGAATTATGACAGTGAAGTTTGCAGGTTCTACAGACTGATATGGGACCCAGGCACTGACATGTTTGATGTATTATTTTTTGTGGACCATGATATGTTGCTCCACCTTGGGTATTTAGCTATTTTAATCAGAGTAGCACAGTGAATTAGAGGATCAGTGTTCCTGAGAATGATTTGGAATCTAGGAATCACTTGGATTTGCTATTCAATAGTTGAAGATGATGAAGCCAATGTTGGCCTTTTGGAATTTATTCCCATGGCGTTTCAGTTTAGTTTTAATCTGGTGATCTCTTGCGTTGGCATCCAACAATACATTGCTTACATTAGTTGGTGCTATCCTTCTCCTAGGTTGATTTGGGACCCAGGGATCATTTTCAGTTTCAGTTTGGTTCAGCATGGTGGTTTTGGGAAGTCATTAGAATTACTTGAGGACAAGCAATTTTGGGAAGGGCGGACTGTAATGTCCCCATTTTAGCTATATGCCCTTTGGTGATTGATAGCCTATTTCTGAAAGCCCGTAGGTTCATCAGAGATAAAATTAGGGTTTCCTATCTTGTTGGGGTTTGAAGCATTTTTTGAAGGTTTGCATGTTTGAGTTTCTGACGCATGTCTAGTGAAGTTTTCTAGGTTTTTGGAGAGCTTCGGAATGGTGTGGCTTGCATCTCCATCAGACAACCTATTCTAGAACTTGTTGTTTTTAGCCAGTACATTGGAGTTTCGAGTTTTGGATTCCAGATTCTTTCTAGGTTTTCAAAGAGCTTCGCAATGTTATAGGATGCAAAATAAGTTGAGCAATTTTTCTGAATTTACTATTTTTAGTAAGTTCTATTTTTAGCAGTACTTCGGTTGGAAACAACACAGTAAGTTTTCCACTTTGAGCAGAGCAGTTGAGTATTCCTATATTTGGCTTTCTAAGGTGCATTTTTGAATAAATGATTTATTTAAATCATTTAATTATTTTAAAAAAGTGTTTATGACCCCTTGTCCTAGCATAATAACTTGAAGTTTTTCTAAAAGGTGGTCAAAAAAGGGAGGACGTCTCATAAAGGAAATATTTAATATTTCTAAAGTTAATATCTCCTTGCTTTTTGGACACCAAAATGAGAAGGGAGAAGATGATTTTGAAAATTTAAATATTTATTTTGCTTGGGCTTCCTTTGGAGGGAAAAGGATGGAAATTCAACAGTCACCTCAAGTTCTATAAAAACAAGCCTTTGTTCTCTCATTTGGCATCTTTTGAAAATTATAACAAAATATTGTTGGATTGAATTCAAAACCTGGCTAAGGGGAAGCTTAGAAATTTGACTCCATTCTTTAGGCCTGAAACTATGGTTCCCTAGATGGTGGATTGAGAGTTTTCTTCATCCATAAGTGCACATTGAGCTTCAAAGTTGAAGATTTTGTAGTTTTTGATAATAATTTTTAGAATTTTGTTTGCTGGTCATATCATGGCTAAAGGAGGTTTTCATTAACAACTTTTGGTATGATTTTTATGTGCTTCTGGGTATTGAAGAAATTGATTCCTAGTACATGGGTGCCCCTTCCCACAGAAGATCATAATTTAATTTGAAGTACTTTATTTTATTTTGCAAAATCGCCCCTCTCAACCAAGTCGTACCATTTTAGAGGGCATTGGAGTTCGTTCCAAATAAACAAGTGATTTTTGATGTTGTTTAACCATTGAAAGTTGGGTGCCATCCTTCTTGAGAGCGATTGCACTCCGTTTCAGCTCATTTAGAGGTAATTTGAAAGAGTTATTAGTATTTCATTGATGTATAGTTTGTTGGTTGACATTTTCAATATGTTGGTTTTTGTTATCAGACTTCAATAAGCTTAGTTTTTGGCTTCAATTTCAGTCCTTGAGAGGTTTAAAACTTGAAAGATTCATCCTTCACATATTTGCATTGATTCTATCATTGTAACACTAGTAAATTTTAGATTTCTTTAATTGTAAGGTTGTGAATTAGTAGTACTAATCCAACCATTGTTATTATTGCATTTACTTGTGAATTCTAATGCAAACACTATAACCCCTAGATGGTTTACCGCCAGTGTGGAGGAAATTACTTTGTATTTACATCTATCACCCACTATTAAGTGGAGAATTCCCACTGTTGAGTGGATGCCTTCCGCAATGGATGAATTAGTTTGTTTTGTAATCTCTTTCCCCTCACTGATTTAGTGGAAATGCGGAATTCTTTCATGGCTTCTTCACTGCCTAGCTCCATTCAATTATAATTTCATTTCATTTATTGCTTAGTTTTCTCCGCCATATGACAACACCTCTCCTTCCTTGTGATTGAGTGTGCATTCTTGGCGTTGAGATATTTTTAATTTGGATTTCAATTTTGGAGCTAACGCTAATTCATTTGGCGTAGTGTTGATTGTTTATGAAATTCTTGGAAAAATTGAAGGGGCATATTTCATAATACAACCATATAAAGATCTCTCCCGATGACCAACACAAAACAACATTTACTTGTTCTTGGGGAAAATTTTGCTAAAATGTAATGCCATTTCATCTAAAGAATGCAGGAGTGACATATCAAAGAGAAATGATGACCATATTCCATGATATGCTTCACACCATCATGGAGGACTATGTGGACAACATTCTAGCAAAGTCAATCAAAAGGGAAGATCACTTCAAAAACTTGGCAAAGGTGTTTGATCAACTTGAATAGTACAATCTGAGACTCAACCCTAAGAAATGTGTGTTCGGAGTAACATCTGGAAAACTATTAAGGTACAGTATCAAGAAGGAGGATCGAAGTGGATCCTGCAAAGGTAAAAGCTATTCTAGTGATGCCTCCACCAAAAAAATTGAAAACAACTAAGGAGTTTACATGGAAATTTTTAGTCCATTAGGAAATTTATCGCACAATTAGTGGAAAATTGTCACCCTTTTACTCATCTCCTACACAAGGATGTCACCTTCAATTGGGATGGAAGATGTGACCAAGCATTTTAGCAAGTCAAGGAATACTTACTTACTCCTCTCGTACTCATGCCGCCTATTCCAGACAAGGGAATGATATTATATGTGTCTACCACACAAGCAGCGTTGGGAGATCTGCTATCCCAACTAGATGATGACAATAAACTACTCACCCATAGAAAGAGCATGTCTCTCAGTTGTATTTGCAACACAAAAGTTGAGACACTACATCCTGAACAAAAAAGTCAAGTTGATTTCCAAGGTAGACCCACTCAAGTACCTACTAGCAAAAGCAACCCTAATAGGCTGAATTTCCAAATGGTTGATGATCTTCAGTGAATTTGACATAGAGTATGTGGATAGAAGATCTATCAAGGGACAAATCATAGCAGACCAACTAGCCAAAGGACCCATAGATGATCACAAACCTCTCACAGTGGAATTTCCAGATGGGAGTATCTTGATGATAGACCAAATAGACCATTGGACTCTCTACTTCGACGGATTTCACACTCAGCATGGCTCTAGAGTAGGTGTTTTATTTCTCACACCACAGGGAAATAGTATAACCAAGGCCTATAGGATTGCTTTCCCTTGCACAAATAACATCTCAGAATATGAAGCTTTGATCACAAGACTAAAACTAGTTATTGAATGGAGAATAAAGGAGATGCATGTCTTCAAAGACTCTCAGCTAGTAATCATATAGGTGAATGATGAGTACCAGACCAAAGATGACAAATTAATGCCATATAAAAGGATGGTGGAAAGCTTCAAGGATTACTTTGTCAAAATAACTTTTGAGCAAGTTCCACGGATCAACAATAGAGCTGCTAACACAATGGCAACAATAGGATCACTTCTTGATATTCCAAAAAATGTGCCTAAGTACGTGGTACCACTCTAGAGAAACTAACCTAGTCCAAAAACTACTCAAAACAAGATACTACTAGCCCTCCATGGAATAGGAATGCATACAATACTCCAAAAAGTGTCAGCAATGTCAGCAACACAATGATCTTGTTCATGCACCAGCACAGGAGCTAAGACCCATCATCACACCATGGCCTTTCTCACAATGGGGATTAGACTTGGTAAGAAAGATATCACTTGCCTCATCCAATGGGAATAAATTCAATATCACAACAACAGATTAATTTACTAAATGGATAGAGGCAATTCCATTAACCTATAACACCAACAAACAAATATCAAAATTTATTTTGAATTATCTAATCTTTAGGTATGGAATTCCCCAAATGATAATAATAAACAATGGGACCCCATTCAAGAATCAGGATGTCCAAGAACTTTGTACCCAATTTTCTTTCCAACATAGATTTTCCACGCCCTATTACCCCCAGGAAATGATTAGGTTGAGGTGTCTAACAAAACCATCTCGAAAATACTCAAAAAGACTATTAATGAAGTCGATCGTGATTGGAATTTGTAGCTAAATCTAGCCCTATGGGCTTATCAAACCAACATCCGAACACCTACTGGTGCCACACCATTTTCCTTGTTCTATGGATCAAAGGTTTTCTTACCTATCGAGGTAGAAATCCACTCATTATGAGTCTCTTTGAAAGGCATGGTCAGCAATGAAGAATACAGGGTAGCAAGACTAAATGAATTAGAGCTCCTAGATGAAAAGTGTTTGAGCGTGTTAAACCATCTGCAGGTTTATCAGAATTGACTCAAATGAAACTATGACAAGAAGATCAAGGACAAGAACTTTCAATTTGGTGACTTAGTCCTCAAAGAGAATCAAAAGGTACAACTAAATCAATACAGAAAAGCCAAATTTGAACCCAACTAGTTAGGCTCGTTCGTTATCACAATAAGCTATGGCTCTGGGGCATATCAACTGGCTACTCTCGAAGGAGGACCCTTAGTCGAACTGCTGAACAACAACCACCTCAGGAAGTTCTACACATGAAGCACATCAGAATACCCCAGGAAAGAGGGTAAAAATCCAAAAAAAAAAGATAAAAGATAAAATTAAAAAAAATTAAAAGCAAGAAAAACAGTAAAGAGAAATAAAACATTTTTTAGTGAAAACCACTATGTGGCACTCCTAGAATAGGTACCGTAGTGAAAACTTAGAAAATAGGCACTATGTGTGAATAAAACTTGCATCTTTATCTATAAATACTATCCACGACATCCACCCATCCATTTTCATAATAAAACAATGTATCCAACCATGGCTTGTCACTAATTAAGGAAAGTAGTCTTGTATACAACTGGGGGTAACTTCCCGAAGCTAGTCATGGATTAGACCCTTGAACATCCCAACATGGTCAAAATAGTGAAAATCGAAAACATCTAGAAAACAACAAAAATCAAACACATTTGAAAAACATCAAAAATAAAACAACATTGTTGGGTTATTCCTTCACTCAAACAGTCTAAGATATCAACATTTGCTTGAACCTCACAGTTAGTTCAAGTCAATTTCCTACAACATATCCTTTAGACACATAAGCAGAATATCAATCGAGATTATCAATGTTGTTTATCAAAAAAACAATTTATGCTTTGAATCAAATAGTTGAACTACGTGGTCTCTACGTGTACAACATAGGAAAGGCTTAAAAAGCCCCTGAGACCCTAGGTCAGTCCCCTTAGGTTTCCAACATGCTTTATTCAACTTAGTCAAAAAATTCAAAATCCAAAAACATCTACAAAAATACAAAATCAAAAAACATCTAGAAAATAGAAAAAAGGTCAAAAAAACATTCAAACCGAGCCTTTGTGTGTACAACATAGGCAAGGCTTATCTTTGATGAGCCCCCAAGGCCCTAGGTTAGTCCCCTGAAAACAACAAAAACATCATAAAAACCCAGAAAATCAAAAAGATCCAAATCCTGTAATCACAAATCTGCAATAATTGTTCATCCATACACTCACACTTTTGACGAAACAAACAAACAAAAAGACAAAGCAAATAACAACAAGCTATTACTTTCAATCAAACAATCACATAGATTGGATTACAAATAGACGTGAACAAATGCCAAAGTATCACCTACATATTGTGTGACAACATACCAACAACATCCTAAGATATGTATTAACGGATCCGTTCCTACGATAGACATGATCAACATTGGATAATAGACCTACCCCCAAACAGATATGGCAAGTGATATAACAACATTGTTTTATCTTTTTGTAGTCTTATTTTTTATGATTTCTTTTATTGACTCATTCCCATGATCTCTTGAGGATGTACATAAGGATTTAGAGAAGAAGGAATGGGTTCAATTGAGCATCATTTTCAATTTTCCATTTGTAAGATATTTTTGTAATATTACCATGGCAAATACTTGCTTTATTGCGTGCATGGAAGTTGTATTAAAATAGTGTGTGAAGCAGTCACATGTTAGGTGTTCTATACCTCTCTATGTGACTAATCTGAAATGTTTTTAATGCAACCCAGCCCTATACTTTAAACAAAGTTTTTGTATGTCTGGTATGAACAAATATACTCTTTGTTTGTTGAGTCAAATTCCACACAATAGATACAAAAGTCAACTTAGTTATTAATACCCTAGTTCATCATATATATTTGCTACATCAAACAGGATTGTTCAAAACTGTGAAGTCTCCAAGAAAAGTGAAAGCAATACTCGTCACTACTAACAACATCAAATTTCTATCCATCATCATAATATTTCTTCTAACTAACATCCATCCTACATAGCAATATCATTAGTACCATATCCATATTGCATCCACAGTGTCATCAATACATATCATGATGATAATAAACCAATAAAAACATCATGTATCATGAATGGGGCATACATCCAACACATAGCATACATCATCATACATCATCATACATCATCACATAAACATAATGAAGTTGAATCGAAGAAGGTATATCTCATATATATCATCATCAAAAAAGGGTAAATACAAAATCAAAACATATATACGAGGCCTTGATCAGGCCGATGAATATATATACCAAACACATGTCTACAATGTCTCGAAGCAATAAACATCATAAATATCAAGTACAAAAAAGTGAGACGGCAACGAAACCCTATCGACGACCAAAAGGATTTGGATGTCTCACAGACTGATCACCTGCCCTGCCACCACCACTGCCATCACTCACAACACTAGGCTCTCCAAACCATGGATGTCAAGTGGCCCTAGGAATAGTAGCATCATATAAGGTTTGCTAATAAGTGGACATCTATAGATATTGATCTCTCTCAGCTTGCATACTATCATGCTCTACCCTGCCACTGTGAGCAACTGTACCTAAGCCTCTGTAGCATGTCATCGACTACTTTCATTATCTCACTCGGCCCTAAAAATATCTACCTGATCCTCTACAACCAGTCGTTGTACTATCTTTGCATCTCTGGCAGTAATCATCTAAGCTAATAGTATGTCTCCATCCCTAGTTGGTGGAGGAGGAACCAAAACCTATGTACAACCCTATGCATGAGCCATATGCTCATCCTAACCACCTTGTGCCCCATCATGTCAGGCCCTATCCAACTACTCTGTAAGGACCTCAATGCACTGTCACTCCCCACGACGACCTGTAATACTTGATCTGCCAAAAGCGGGATCACCCCCAGGACGGTGAGTCTCAATGGCCTGTGTCGTGCCCACCACTCATCATAAAAAGAGTAGTACCTAGATATGCTAAACTAACCAACCAACCCCAACCAATTGGGAAAAGAGCTTTGAACTCAGCAACAGTAGTATCTATATCTGCCTGGAGACCCCATACACAAACCTCCCTAGTGGTCCGACCGAAACAAGCCTCATAAGTATCAAGAACTCAACCCTGTCTCTCTCCAAACTAGTCACATACTCGGTCTGGTAACACTCTAACATAGAAAAGGAATAACCAATCAACCAACGGGTCTTCCGACAGTAAACAAGATGATCTAAATCCTCTGGCCAAGCCTCACAGCCCATATAAGGTCTCCACACAAAACCTAGCATCTCATCAAAAACTTGATGCCAATAAGGAATATCCTCAAGCAAGGTATAGTGCATGAAATCCCCATAACGACAGGAGTATGGGTCATCAAGAGAATGATCTTGTATCCCATCTAGTTGAGCAACTGCAATGTGCTCCCATGCCCAAACATGCAAAAGAAAAACACCTGCGGACATAGATTTCCTGCCTCGATACACAACCTTGTGCATATCTTTATACAGGTGGGAAAGAAGACACACACCCCAAGCATAACTCATCCCATGCTCAAGCATACTCTTGATACATACACCCCAACCCATGGGAAACTATTGACCTCTCCTATCAGGAACAACTAGTCCTGAAATCAAACCACATAGGACAAGCAAAACAGGATCTACACTACCAAAAAACTCAGACAGATCAATCTCTGACTGGCGAACCTCCAAGTGTCTAGCTCCTAACACCCATTGCATGGCATGGGTACGACATCAAACATGATATGTGAAAATATCACCATGAATAGGAAGGTGAAGTATCCTCCAAAAATCCTCAAGAGTAACAATCACCTCTCATGTAGGCAAATGAAACGAGGACGTCTCAAAATGCCACTACTCCACGAGTGTGGTCATCATAGTTGTGTGAATCCTGATAAGAGGCATGTAGAAAATATAACATATTCTAATGGCATCAAGAAAGTCTCGCTCCAACACACTAAAACTAATAATCAGATCAAACAAGTGTCGAGGACGTCTCTCCCTTGGCTGCAGTGGTTTGAGGCTCACCTACAATCATTTTAACTCACAAAGTTAGGGTTTCACTCTAAACATGTAAAGCAACACAAAACAACATAAACACGATGAAAAACAACATTTAGGATCAACAACAAGAAAATGCTAACAAAGTTTAGGGAAAAATCAAGGATTTAGGCAAATGCTAGAGGAAAATGCAAGAGTTTGAGCAAAAGTGAGGTTCCTAAAGTAAAATCCAGCTTCCTAAAGCAAGTGAGAGCTTTTATGTCAAGGGCGAGGAAACAAGGGAAAGCTTCTTAGTCAAGTGTGAGGTTCTTGGTCAAGGGTGAGGTTTCAGGCTCTAAAGCAAGCAAAAGTGAGGTTTTAGGTCAAAGGCGAGCTTTCAAAGCAAGTGCATGAAACAAGGGTGAGGTTTTAAGTCAAGAGCAAGTTTAGGTCAAAGGTGAGGGTTTCAATGTCAAGTGCAATATTCTAACCTAGCAAAGGCAAGAAAAATGATGCAAATGCTTAGAAATCACCAGAACTTCGCTATTGACTTGAGAAACTTTGTACATGCAATATGAGAACGAAACAAGATGAAAGTGAAAAGTAAGAAGGTACATACTAGGCCACCAATACTTGAAGGTTGTCTGAACTCTTGAACCAAGTCAGCATTACTCCTCGACAACTGACATAATGAGAAATCCAAAGACAAGAATTAGCTATAGGTTCAAAGCACAAATGAGCTAATTAGAAGACTAGTTGCCTATATTAACCCTCAAGAAACCCTAATTTTTACTTAGGGAACCTTCCTACTTTCAAATTAGAGGCTCCCAAAAACATCAAAATAAGGACCAAGGGACCTATAGAACTAATTCTACACTCTTAACACATTGAGACTGAAACAAGACAGTGTCATGAGCTTGACCTTGAAACTGAATTTTTGTGGCCAACCTCTCGAGGGCGAAACATAGAGTCCTACCATCATTCCACTGAACGCTAGGGCACAGTGGGGCATAAATTTTTTTCAAAAAACTTGATCTTAAAAATAGAATCTTTGAAACAAAGTAACCAGTACTTTGTATCAAAGAGGGGAAAAATGTAGACATGTAAAATTGACCAAACACCTATCACACACCCTAAACAACATCGAAACATTCTTGAAACATCTTGAAACATTCTCGAAACATCTTAGCACATCTCAAAAAATTCCCAGAACATCTCAGAATCATCCTAAAACATCTCGAAACATCTCAGAACATTCTCAAAACATCTCAAAATCATCTCAGAACATCTTAGAACATTCCTGGAACATCTCGAAATCATCCCAAAACATCTCAGAACATCTCAAAACATTCCCAAAACATCTCAGAATCATCCCAAATCATCTTGAAACGTCTCAGAACATCTCAAAATCATCTTGAAATCATCCTAAATCATCTTAGAACATCTCGAAATTGTCTCGAAAAATCTCAGAAGATTCCCATAACATCGCACAACATCGACATCATTATCATCAAACAACATTGCATTTCACATAAACAACATCCAAAACCTAAATTCTACTATTAATTAAATAAAACGACATTATTTAATTACTTCAATTTTTCATCATTTCGACCAATTAAATAAATTACATTTATTTGATAAAGTCCTAATCTAATATTATTTCATTCTGATTGATTAAATAATGCCAATTATTTAATTACATCACTAAATCACCTTATTCCCCTAAGTTAATTGAATTATTAAATCATAATAATTTAATTACGACACTTTCCCTCAAAAATTTGAATAAATAAATCAAACTATTCAAATCATGTATCAAAAATCAAATCAACCTAATGCAACTTTGTTTGCAAAATTGAAACTTGATTTGCATGTTCAACTCCAAAAAGGAATTAATTAATTAAATCAATTAATTCATATTCCTCACCCACTTTCTGATTGAGCAAATTATGCTTGCTGACTGAGCAATCTAATTTGCTAACTAATCAATCTATTTGCTAACTAAACCATTAATTCCTAACTAATCAATCTAAATCCTAACTGATCAATCTAATCCCTAACTAGCCAATCTATTCTTCAATCACACAAATTGTGCAATCAACTTTTCACAATCTTCTCATGTCTAAATCCTCTCAACACCTTTTGACCGTTGATCTTGATCCAACATTGTTGAATCCTGATTGTCAATTCAAAATCTCATTTTCTATATAACAAGCCTCTTTCCTCACAAAAAAGGATCGGAGACTCAACATACCTTATGCAATGAAGTGTTGTCAAGATCACCATTGATATAGCTTCATCATTCCTTTGGTCAACCAACATCAAGCATTATTCATCAAAGCTTTGCACGCGAACTATGGAGGTTGCATGGTGATAAGAACAATCCAACATGAGGTGAATACACTCCAATATGGGATGGTAACATTGTGCTTTTTGTTTACATTCAATTCAGTAATCATAGATTTCTTATTGTGTGTTCAAATAGCTTAGTTTCATTTTGTATGTGTAGGATTAGATCTTAGATTATTATGTTTTATCTTAGCTTAGATTCTCATTTCAAGCATGTTTTTCTTGTTTAACCATCAATGATTTTCCCTCACACAATAATATATTGTGAGCTAATCCTTATTATGGTTTTTCCCATTTTGGGTTTTCCACATAAAAATCTTGGTGTTCATGTGTTATGAGTTGTTGTTGAATGCTTCATGCTTTATTTCATTTATTGGAATTGAATCTGCTAAGTGGATTGATGTTTAAATGTTTGAATGGTTTAAAAGAATACTGATTCAGCTCCCTCTCAATATTTTGGGTGTTTAATAATTGGTATTAGAGATTGGTTCATTGGAAGGAGCTTAACCACTTGGGGAAGATCTTGGAGTTTGAACACGTGGCTATTAGAAGACTACCTACTCCTCTGAGGGTGATCCCACAATACTAGTTTACAATTTTTGGCCAAACTGGACATTGAACTGAATTTTTTTAACTAAATATTCACTTTCGGGCACCTATAGTTGCTAAACCATGAGGAATTTGAAGATGATGCAAACTAGTGAGTTGTGACATTTTGTCTAGAGATTCTAAATATATATTTTTATTTTTATTTTGAATCATATTGCATTTCTTTTCCAATCTCCTTCTAAAACTAGTTTTTATTAGTAAATGTCATTTTAAAGGGTGATCCTCACCGTAAACAACATAACTTTTTTCTATGAAGGATAAAATTTTAATTTTTTCGAATTTAGCTTTTTAACTATGATAACTAGCAAGTTCATTTGGTTTCATAGTGTTTTATTAAAAAAAAAATTTCTTAATCAAGTTTTGAAGTCAAACCAATTACAATTTAGACATAGGCGGACCGTAAACAACATAATTTTTTTTGTATGTATTAAAATTCAAATTTTTTTATTGGATCAAGGACATCAATACCTAGCCCAAACATATTTTTTAGATTATTTTTTATAATTTGCTATTTTTCCACATGTGCAGAACAAAGAGCTTGATTTTTGATGAAAAACCTATGTTTAATTAAACTAAAAATATATATAATAAAACTAAAATATATTATAATTATATTTGATGGATAGCTCATTTTGAGGACTACCATCATCCAGTTGGATCTCTAAAGTTTCCTCCATTTTCATCCTCAACCCTAGCTTTGAAAGGAAAAATTTTGTAGAAATTTGGTAGAAGAGGGGGAGAAGGGGGAAAAGGGGGGGTTCTAGCGAACCCCCTTTAAATAAAATTAAAAAAGAAAACCCATTAAAGGGGGGTTCGCTAGAACCCCCTCTTCTATTAAACCCCCCCTTCTAGTGAACCCCCCCTTGTAGTGAACCCTTTAGGGGGTTCTAGTGAACCCCCCTTCTAGTCAACCCCCTAAAGTGTTTTCCCTTCGAAAATGTTATTTTCCTTCCTCTAACTAATTGTCAACCAGTTTTGCGGGATCACCCCCGAGAGAGATTCCTACTATGGGATTCATAGAAGAAGATTGCATGATTGAAAAAGATGGAGAACTCAAAGTTTCCCTTGAAGATCTTGAAAGGACTAAAGTTGAAAACATAGATCTAAAAGAAAATGTCAAAGAAGCATATGAATGCATCAAAAAATTGAGAGAACAAATCAAGAAGTTTAGAGAAATGCATAAGGAAGTTAGTGAACAATTGAAGAAAGCAAATGAAACTATCATTGGTCTGAAGGTACAAGTTGAAGAAAATAAAAGAGTTGAGGAATGCCTAAATGCAATGGTGAAAAGAAAATATGAGGAATGTACAAGGCTTGAACAAGAAGTTGTGAATCTCATATCTGATTTGGAGAAAACAAGGAGTCATGAAGATAAATTCAAGATGAGTTATAGAAAGCATGATGAAATGATTGCAAATTAGAAAGGATCTAAAGATAAAGAAGGTTTAGGATTTTAAAAGGGTGAAAGTTCAAATCAGACATCAAATGTTGAAGATAAGAAGAATAATGGCAAGTAGAACCAGAATCAAAGGAATGAAGCTAAAAGACCACTAGTCAGACAACCAAATGCACAAAGGTACCCATCTTTTAATGGTTTTTATTATTCTTTCAATAAATTTGGATATAAGGCAATGGAATGTAGAAGCATAATGAATTAGAATGTTCCACCTCTTTGGTCAATGTTTTACATGTAATAAATTTGGTCATAAAGCTAATGAGTGCAAAATTCAAATGATGAATAGCTATAACAGGTAGAATGGTTTAATCATTTAAAGGCTACTGATATACATGCTATGGATTTGGGCATAAAGCTAATCAATGTAGATCTAGAATGAATACTAGTCAAAAGAATGTTACATGTTACAATTGCAATAGGCTTGGATACATTTCCAATTTTTGCAAAAACAAAAATATGAGGAAGGATAATCTGATAAAGAGGAATGAACTAGTGCAAAAGATTGATTTGACGAAAACAAAGAAGGATATGGATAAGATTGGGAGAAAGAAGGAAGAGACTAAGGTTAAGGATGAATTTGTACCTACATCTGGTGTAGATATTTCCTCTAAAAACTAAGTTGAGAGCTTTGGCTCAAGGGGAGCTTTAATGAACATCTTCTATCCCCTACAAAAGAAAATGGTGTTGATGCTTCAACATGAAGATATGTGATGTAGATTGACTTGCTTGATCTACTGGTGAACATTATGGAAGAAAATATGATAATGCAAAATTTTTTGGAGCATTAGAAGTTGACTGTGCACACAATTAAAGGGTTTCCAACTTTAGTGTTTGAAACATTCAATGCAAAATTAGGTCAGATTCGAAGGGTTATAAAGTGATTTCACTTAGGAAAATTCATTTACAAAAATTATTTGAGAAAGAGCAGAGTAGTGAAGGAGTGAACAAGCCGATTTTAGATTTGGTGCGTTCAAACCCTAGTTCGACAAGCAAAAGAAAAGGTATTTACTATCTCTATTTTTCCCTAGTTTCACAAAGAACCTTGTTTGAAAGCAATTTGAATTCATTTACAATGGCTACATCGAGGGTAATAGAGGTTACTAAGAAGCCACCACCTAATTCAATAAATACCCTGCAAAATCTATAGAAGATGACTCATTAGGTGTATTTTTACATGTTCCATATGGGGTTTTTCCAATAAAAGATATAAGGATTTACATTCATATTAAGATGGAAGAATATGATCATAGTAAGCTAGGAGATATGTGGATGAAAAAACTTACTAGAGAAATTTTTTCCCTAAAACCAGAAGATCAAAACCTATTCGTGAAGAAACTTGATATATGGAAATGGTTTCTGAATTTTTTCTTTGATCATAAATGGGTTAGGATTGCACTAAGTAGAATTCATGATAAGTTTGTTTGGACTGACATTCCTGGAATGATAACAAGGGAGGTGATTAGAGAGGTTACATGTCTATGCTCCAGCAGACCTATTCATGTATTGAAATCAATCAAGAATGAGGTTGTAATGGAACTAATAGGTGCAACATATGGTAAGAGAGCTCTGGTTGTAGATCCCATTAGAAATCTAGCTATGAGGTATGCAAAAATGATGATTGGTTATAAAATCTACTTCACAATTTATAGAGAAAAATTTGTATCTACCACCACAATCAATATGGCATATGAAATGGTTGAAAATGGGATTGATTATTATCTTTGTGAACTGTTAAGACAACAATTGATGGAGAACTTGAAGCAAACCAAGGAGAAGTATGCATTTAAATATGGAACTTTGTTTGTGTGTCTAATCTTTTATTTCCTAAAGGAACTTCTTGAAACTAATAGTGTGAAATGGGTGTAAGGAGGACTAGCAGATCATCATATTGTAGACTTTATGATAAGTCTTAGCGATGTGAAGGAAAAAGATGATTCCCTTGTTTCTTTCTTTGTAGTTTTCCAAAAGAGGATGCATGAAAGAGACAATATACCTAGGAAATGGTAGAAAATTATCAAAGTGATATCACATTCATAGTATCAACAGATGAGTGCATGATGGAAGTAGTAGAACCAAGGACAATATGGATCCCTATATTGGGATATGAGATCAATGAGCAAGAAATTATTGGTTTGGAAAAAAAATTGTTGAAAATTCCAAAAGACACCACCAAAGAAAGGTATTACACCTATGAAGAAAAATATATGGAGGTACACATGGAATAAAGAAAACCAAATATTAAGAAGAAGGTTGAGAAAATGGTTGACAAGTATGCAAAGGAAATGGGAATCTCAAAGGAACAAGTGCAACAGGAAAGAGCAAAGGCTAAGGGAGAATCAAGTGTTACATGAGTTTTAGGAAGCATAAGAAGATTTGGTAGGACAAATACCACCCCTCCTGATAGCTAGAAGTCCTCTGGGACTATGCCCTCTATTGGAGAAATGAGGAAAACAACTGCTAGTCCTTTGGTAAAGGAGAAATCCCCTCTAGTTGTGAAGACTACAAGGGTTGAGAAGAAGAAAACTACTACAACAACACCACCTGCAACCCCTTAAAAGAAGAGAAAAAAGAAAAAGGCATTGAGAGAAAAGGATATAAGTGTCAATGGAGAAGAATAAGTGTAGAAAGAAGGACCATAGTTTGTCCACAAAAGGAAAAGTGAAGCTTCACAAGGTGAAGCAATTGTTAAAAGAGGAAGATTTGACATTATTAACACAGATAATGAAGAAGAGATGGAGGAAGAAAAGAAGAAAGTTGTAGTTCATATGAGGGAGAAGAAGAAATAAGCCACCAAGAAGGTGTCATTGAAGAAGAAGAGAGTAGAAACAAGCAAAAGGAAGACTTCGAATGAGAGAAAAGAGAAAAAAGAAAAAAAAACCAATAAGGCTTCACTCTCCTATGAAATTAGAAGTATTATTCAATAACATTCTGTAGGATGAAATGTTAGGGGAGATTGTAGCCCTATATAATGATGAAAATGAGGTGGATAAGGCTACCATTGTTGAGGCAATTATAAAGTACATTATTTTTTTAGAAGTGGATATGAAAAACATTGAGAAACAAGTTCCTACAGAGCTTTAGAATGTTTTGGTGAAATGAAGACAAGCTTAAGCAATTGAAGAAGAAGGAAAGATAAAGGAATATACATTGGAGAAATTTGGTGCTTCTATGTTCGAGGAAAATAGAGCCACATTGGTTGAGCTATAAATCATAGAATTCAGTGTGAAGAAAAGGGTAACTACCCTTATGGGTAAAGACAAGAATGAATTTGATAAGCTACAAAAGGAAATTGACAAAATTTTAGACATTGCACAAAAATATGGTATTAATTCAAAGGACACTACTCTGGAAGTCACTACAGGAGAAGAAGCTTAGGACATTGATGCTCAACATGAGCATACAATAGATCAAGAATATATTCAGGAAAATGCCCCTCCGATATTGGAAGAATTGGCATAGGAAAATGAAGAAGCAAAGAAGAATGTTGAAGGAGAAACAGTTATTGGTGAGGAAGCAACAAAGGAAGATACATCCACTCCTCCTCTAATACCCGAAGTAAATCAATGATTTTTTTAGTGGTTAATATTTTCCAATTGGCTAATAGTTGAAATTTGGAATCCAAAATTGGCTAATAATTTGACCTATAATGTGACTTGAATCGCCGCATTTTTACAAAATTTTATTATAGTCTTATTTAAATCACCAAATAATTTATTTTATTAAAAAAATTAACTCAAAAAATTGCCACAATATCCAATACATGATTAGATTAGATTCACCTAAATTTTATAAATTATAGTAGAAATCTATATTAATTTTCCAATAGTATATCATAATTATTAGTTGTTTTATGACCATATTTCTGATCTTTAGTTTCCACTAAATTGATTTATAATATAATATAAAGGCCCTTGTTGTATTCCATGAGGTAAAATGTACCCACAATCTATAATGCTCATAGGCCCCACAATTTTAGGTCTCATGAGCATTATAGATTGTGGGTACATTTTACCTCGTAGGGTACAACGAGGGTTGTTAGACCAATAATTTTTTAATTTTTTTTAGCCCCATGAGAATTACAAATTGTGGGTACATTTTACCTTGAATAATATAATGAGGGCCATTATATTATATTTTAAAACAATGGTGGCAAGTAAGTATTATAGTCTACCCCTTAAACCAATCAATAATTTCCACTCTCAAGCCCCTACTTTTCCATGGAAATTATTTTTATATTGGATGGATTCACCATCATAATTAATGCATTTTCCTATTACTTTTCAAGATTCACCAAAATTTTGTAAAAAAATTTAGTGATGTAAAAAAAATGCTAATAAAATTAACATTTTTTTTTTAAAAAAAGGAAAAATTCGTCAATAGAAATTAATATTTTTCCTAAAAAAATGAAAGATTCACCAAGATTTATATCTTTTTTTGAGAGGGGTTCTTAAAGTTATCATTGAAGTAAATGTCACTCCTTCAATTAACATAGAGAAACTTGTAGAGGAAGATAATGTAAATAAGAATGGAGATGAAGAGAATGTTGATGCAGAGAAGGAAGAAGAACAAGAAAAGGAAGATGAAGATAAGAATGAGGATGCATCCAGAGATGCAAAAACAAAAGAAGAAAATCCAAAAAACTCCAGAAAGATTGAGGAAAAGAACTCAAAGGGAAAGGTTGTGGAGATTACAAAGAATTCTAGTGAATCCTCTAGCTCCTCTAAAGATTCCTTGAAGAATCTACTGAGTATGCAACTCAATTGCCAACCTATTGTATCATCACAATTGCTACAATTTCCAATACAACAGGGAAATGTAGATCTGAACAAGATTTCCCCCTCCACAAGCTATAGTTGGGAGATGTATTCCATGCATCTTTTCCGAAACACGTCAAAAGAGTGGAGAGTTGATGGAAGAAGTAGTAAAGGCACTGCAAGAGGCCATACCTAATGCGAACATAGATACATCACTTTCTGGTATGGAAAATTTAAAGCTATTAATTGATTCTTTTAAAGAATATGCCTTTGGTCATAGAGGTGAAGTGGATAAAGAAGTTGAAAAGAAGATAAATGATAAAAAGATGTTGGAGATCATTAAGAAATGTGCTCTTGCACATAAAAAGTTTCAAGAGAATCTGAAGGATGACAAGGGTGTGTAGATGAGGCAAAGGCTCTTTATCAGTATGGTATGAAGTGGCTCAGAGCCACATAGAGCATCAAGAAGGAGATGGACTCCATTGAGTTCGAGATCAACATTGCCTCCAATGCATATGATCTGACACTTGACTTGGTTGGAGACACAAGGAATGTTATAGAAGATTTGAATAAGAAATTATTTCAATTACAAGCCTAGAAAGAGCATATCATTTTGCAGTTTGGAGAGATAAGGGACTTAGTGAATCCTAAATTCATACTTGTTTCAAGAGCCCTTTTGAGTGCTACCAAAGCTACATAGATGAATCGTGTACCTAACACTCTAGAATAAGGAGAAGAGTCACTAATGGAGTTTGAAACTCAATGCAGATTGCTTGGGGTAGCCAAGAAGGCATGCGAAGAAGGAAAAAAAACATGGCAGACCCATGTGCAGAAGCTACAAGAAACAACCTCTTCTGGTTGACAAATTTTCTTATTCTTTATGCATTTCTAGTTTCTAGTTTTAGATTATTTGTACATATGCGGGGTATATAGAGTAGTTTCTTGTACATTTTATTTTGGTTTTTCTTCGGTACATGACTGATGTAGTGCTAGAGGAAGAAAATCACTTTCTCAATTTTACTTTACAAAACTCGTGATTCCAAGACATTGAACTAAGTTCCAAGACACAAAATCCCTTAAAGACTACTCAAACACTTTAGACATCATCAATTTAACTGGTTCAACCCAATTCCCAACCTTGACATATCCAATATGAAAACTTCTCAAAACAGATTCTCCTAATTAGCAAACTAGGCCCTTTGAGGCCATATACACAAACCAATACTAAACTCTAGGCCCATTATCTTTTGTAGATGCTTCAAACCAATTCCAATACATCTACACATGCCAAATGAACCTTCTCATACACTTTCAAGACCTCTTAATATCAACTAATGGCTTATTTACACAAGTTTTCCCTTAATGCTAGTAGGCTGCCACCTTAGAACTATCAAACACAACTTTGAATGTAGAACCCTTCTTAAAATTGTAACAAGCTTTTTGAGTACCTTTTTTAGGGCTTTAAAACATAACACAAAACCAATATAAGTTGCTTTGGGAAAATAGATTCAATACAAGACTGTCCACGTCTTATTTAGGCCTAATTAGGCTTTGATTAATCAAGGGCTTATTGAATATACTAACTCCACCATCCAAGTCTCCTAAAAAACACTTGAAACATATCAATCTTGTCATGTTAAAGCTTAAAATTCCATTATATTTCCACTTCATTAAGCATTTATGCAAACCCTATGTATGATTCCTTACACAAACTCTGTTACATAAACTATACACAGATTTTAGTCAAAGAATCTCAATTTATCACACATCATTCTTAGTCATTCAGTCTAAAACCATAGGAATATGAAACTATATGTTTTCAAGATCATTTCCATCAAATCTTAGCAATTTCCAATGGAAAATATGAGAGAAACTCAATTTTTCCTATCCACTGTTTACCCTAACAGAGGGTTTTAACTATTTTTACAAAAATGGCAATATTTGATGCAAAACTCCACCAATTTGCATGAAAAAAAAGCTAAAAGGAAGGTGATTGGTTACTCTATCACTTAAAAACAAGTATACATGCATACAAGCTCGTACTGAGCTGTACACCAATAGAAAACAATGAATTTCCAAGAAAATATGTAAGAAACAGAGATTTTATTCATTCAAACTCTTTTCCTCAATCACCCACGAGTTCAAAATGGTTACCAAAGCCTTTTTATAGGCATTACAACATGACTCTTCAGTTCTAACTACCTTGGAACAACCTACAAGATAAATGAATTTTCACCTTCATTGTTGCATTTTACAACTTTTGCATTTTTTTTGCAATTTATGACAACTTTCACATCTTTGACCCAAAACTTAGTCTTGACACCTCCTAAATACCTTAAATATATGAAAAATGACTCTAATAACCTTATTACAAGGTAAGAACAACAATATTGAATCAAATTTCAAAAATTTCTACATGGATGCATAATTTTGACATGATGCTCCTGCATCATACTCCTGGCCAAGAAAATTTTCAAGTCCTCTTGAAATTGAAATTGTCAACACATCTGCATTCTTTGTATGCTCTGCCACTGATTATCCTTGCAATTTCTTCTACTCACCTTCATTTTCACTTTAGGCTTCATTTTTTCCATGCAAATTAAGCTCGTTGTTCTACCAATTGAAATCAGATTCTTCATGCTTTGATGCTTCTCAATATCTTGTTTCTCCCTTTGTCCTTTGACCTTGAAATTGTTCCCTGTCCACATAATCAGTACAATAAAGAAATGATACATTAACTTGATCACATTACCTCCATCTATCTTCAAATCTTTCCAAATCTCCATAAGTAATTCATCCTTGATCACTTCTTCATCTATCCTTGTCACCAACTCAAAGTCTTCTTTCTTAGAAATAAGATCCTTTGTCTCTGTTACACCTTCATCTTCTTGCTTGGGAATGGTTGCAACACATTTTTCTTCATCAATGAATCCTTATTTAGCATCTTGAAACTCTTCTTCATCTTCTTTTTTCCTTTTTGCTGCTAACTTTGCTTTTATTCTTCTCTTGACAATCTTCTCTATGGGCCATGTAACTCTCTTTTTCACTTTTAAATTTCAACTTATTGCTTGCTTAATCATCTGCTCCAACTTCATCATAGACTCCTGGAACTCCTTTTGGAACTCCAACTCTATTCTTCTTAGGTCTTGCTTCACTGCCTCTATCTCTCTATCAAATTTCTCTTGTCTCTTTCTCTTCTTCCTTTCTTCCTCTGCCTGCAAATGTCTTCTCAAATTCCCCATATTTCAGCAAGTCTCTCCTTGCTTCAACTCAACTTTTCTCAACTTTCTCAGCCTCACCTAGGTCCTTTCCACTTATCCTCAACCTAGTCTTTTTGCCACCAACTAGGTTCTTCTTAACCTACACAAACACAACACAAAACCAAAAAACTCTTTTCCCGGAGCCTTCTAGCTCTAATACCACTTTGATGAAGTGCTAGAGGAAGAAAATCAATTTCTCAATTTTACTTTACAAAACTCATGATTTCAAGACATCAAACTGAGTTCCAAGACACAGAATCCCTTAAGGTTGCTCAAACACTTTAGACATCATCAATTTAACTGGTTCAACCCAATTCCCAACCTTGACATATCCAATATGAAAACTTCTCAAAACAAATTCTCCTAATCATCAAACTAGGCCCTTTGAGGCCATATACACAAACCAATACTAAACTCTAGACCCATTATCTTTTGTAGATGCTTCAAACCTATTTGGATAATACATCTGCACATACCAAATGAACATTCTCATACACTTTCAAGATCTCTTAATATCAATTGATGGCTTATTTACACAAGTTTGCCCTTAATGCTAGTAGGTTGCCACCTTAGAACTTTCAAACACAACTTTGAATGTAGAAACCTTCTTAAAACTATAACAATCTTTTTGAGTACCTTTTTTAGGGCTTTAAAACATAACACAAAACCAATATAAGTTGCTTTGGGAAAACAGATTCAATACAAGACTGCCCATGTCATATTTAGGCTGAATTAGGCATTGATTAATCAAGGGCTTATTGAATATACTAACTCCACCATCCAAGTCTCCTAAAAAAAACTTGAAACATATCAATCTTGTCATGTTAAAGCTTAAAATTCCATTAGATGTCCACTTCATTAAGCATTTATGCAAACCCTACGTATGATTCCTTACACAAACTATACATAGATTTCAGTCAAAGAATCTCAATTTATCACACATCAATCTTATTCATTCAATCTAAAACCACACGAATATGAAATTATATGCTTTCAAGATCATTCCCAGCAAATCTTAGCAATTTCCAATGGAAAATATGAGAGAAACTCAAGTTTTCCTATCCACTGTTTACCCTAATAGAGGGTTTTAACTATTTTTACAAAAATGATAATATCTGATGCAAAACTCCACCAATCTGCATGAAATAAAAACTAAAAGGAAGGTGATTGGTTACTCTATCACTTAAAAAAAATTATACATGCATGCAAGCCCGTATTGATCCGTACACCAGCAGAAAACAATGAATTTCTGAGAAAATATGTAAGAAACAGAGATTTTATTCATTCAAACTCTTTTCCTCAATCACCCACGAGTTCAAAATGGTTACAAAATCCTTTTTTATAGGCATTAAAACATGACTTTTCAGTTCTAACTATCTTGGAATGACCTACAAGACAAGTGAATTTTCACCTTCCTTGTTGCATTTTGCAACTTTTGCATTTATTTTTTTGCAATTTATGACAACTTTCACATCTTTGACCCAAAACTTAGTCTTGACACCTCCTAAAGACCTTAAATATATGAAAAATGACTCTAATAACCTTATTACAAGGTAAGAACAACAATATTGAATCAAATTTCAAAAATTTCTACATGGAAGCATAATTTTGACATGATGCTCCTGCATCAATGACTTAGGGGGAGTCAATTCAATCTTTCAGCTTGTACACATGCATATATTTCTTAGGGGGAGATCTGGTATATGTTAGAACAATTGTTGTAGGCACCCTTTTCCCTTAATTTCAAAGGGGGAGAATGTTTTGGAGATGTTTTGGCATGTTTCCATCAATGACAAAGGGGGAGATTGTTGGAAGAATAAGAATTTTTTCATTGATGCAATTATTGGCAACGTGAGAATGAAGGATAGGCACAAGGTATACTATTATGTGTTGCAGTGTTATCATTGATTTCAACATTACATCTTGGTGTCAAGAATTTGGTGCAAATCATTTTGGTTGGTTCTAACACACTTTGTGATTTTTGTGGAAGATAATTTTTCTAGATATGGTAAAGTTGATTATGATGAAAAATTGACTAAGTGTTTTTACCAATGTTTTTGGGCACAAAGCATTCATTTTTTGGGTTTGCATTGGTCCGTGAATGCACATTTTACTATGTGGTTCTAGTATGTTTTTTTGGTTGATAGAAACATCTAATTCCAAAATTTCATCTAGTTTTGACCTTTGGTTTGAAAGTTATGGATAACAGAAGTTCAATCTGGAAAATTACAGTCATTTCCTGTACAGTGCATATGAGTAGGAAAGTTCACACTTCTCTACGGATAGGATTTTGGCTTTATTATTTTAAGGAGATGTTAGTAGATGTCAATAGAGTATGAATTCAAGTTGGCATGATGTTTTGAGGTACATGTGTTTGAAAATGGGTATATATTTGAATAATTTTTGTATTAGGTCTTTTGTGGTGTCAACCTAATAGATGTGAAGGAATGCAAAGATTAAATAATTATTGCGGAGTTATGTGGGAGCTATTATAAGTCCATGCTGACCTATTTCAAACTATTTTAAAGATTGAATATTGGTGCGAGGTGTGTGTGGAAGGATTTGAGCGGACACGTTATATACAATATATTTTGTATGTTACATCTAATTGATGTTATGCTTGAAGTGGATATGTATGCTAGATCATTTTCAGTGTTGTAAGAAATGAGCGACGTGTAAGTAATGCGAATGATGCAAACATTATCAGAGCAATGTGAATTTAAGTTATAAATTTTGAGTTGAAGATTAAAGTGATGCAATTGCAGAGGAAAGCAGAGTGTTAGATCATAATCAAATGAAGTGTGTAAAGCCAATTTATTTAGCTTCATTGGAACTATAATTCATGCATATGATAGATGTAATTATAACATTTCAATCTAGGTTGTGAGCCATAATCTCTCTTCTATCTTTTTCTCTCAGTGAGGAGTGAGTCCACCTGTAGTGAGCACTTCTGTAAATATACTATAATCAGTTATAATATATTGTGAGCTAATCCTCATCATGTATTTTCTCATTTTGGGTTTTCCACGAAAAAATCCTGGTGTTCATGTGTTATGAGTTGTTGAATGTTTCATGCTTTCTTTCATTTACTGCAAAATTGAATTTGCTAAGTGGATTGATGTTTAAATGTTTGAATGGTTTAAAAGAATACTAATTCACCCCCCTCTCAGTATTCTGGATGTTCAACATATATAATGTGGATAGATCATATTAAATTAATTGTTTATTATGAAGGGAAACAAGTAGTTTTTTATTTTGTTAAAAAAGCTATGGAAATTGATATAATTACTTATCATGTGATTAAAAAAGTTAAGTTAGAATCACATTTTTATATGTTTGAATAATTGTTAGCACATTTATTTTAGTTAATATTCGAGAAGACATATCCTTCCCTCTTCTCATCCAGGGCATGGAGGAGTTGGCCATCATGAGGATGCAACTCCCTTGGGAATCACTTACATTGAAACCTTATCATCCTTATTTTTACTTTCCATCACATAATGTATACTACATGGGGACACATTCCAATTTGTGTTATTTTCCTCTTCCCTTGCACATCCAATAGGAAATCTCTTTGAAGTGTTGCAATTTTAGGTGGAGTCACATATGGTGACAAAAATGGGGTAAGCATGTTGTTTTCTCATCATGTGATTCCTTTGAATTTCAAAAATTTGGTCATGTTTTACTAAGTGTTGCTCATGTTAGATTATAGACATCACAAAATAATTTATCTTGAGAATAGGTTCATATGTGTCTCTCTTCACTTTCATAGTTCTATCTCCATGACCATATTTTAAACATTAATGAACCATAGAAGACACCACCTTTAGTTGCTTTAATCAAGTTCTTTGAAGTGCCATAAAAAAACTAGGTGATAAAGGAATTATATGAAAAAATACATCTGTCTCCTTAAGCCCTACTTGGATAGGCTAGATGATGCTTTCCAAAGTAACCATGAGGATTTTCTTGGCTATTTTTGATGTAACAACCAAACTATATAGCTATTTAGTGCTATATTACAATCATATAAAATTTCTTTAGTACATATATTATGCTAGTTAGTTGGATCAATAAGAATACCCTCACATTGATGATCATATAGGAAATCTCAAATATAAAGTGGACCATAATAGTTATTGTTGGGATCTCTTCCTCATATAATGATATAACTAGAGGTATATAAGGAGAGGAAATATTATGATTTGTGCCCACAAATGTATTTGTAGGAGTATTAGAGGATGAACCAACATACTCTATATTCATATGATATCTAGTCATATGTCTATGAGCCACATAATTATCAAGGCATTCAGGTGCTTGTTGAAAATCAAAATTGTTAGACTAAGAATGTGAAAGTATTTATATAATTTTTTAAATTTTAATTAGGTGGCATTACCCTCATAATTAACACCATCCACATGTATACCATTATTATCAACTTGGCATTGGACTTTATGCTTAAGATCCATAGAAATATGCATGTGATGATCATTGACCCTTTGATAGTTACAAAATCATGCTCATTATAGCCCTTAGGAAATCCTTTAGATGGATCTAATGAATGAATGAGAGAAAGAGTAATCATAGTGTTCAATAAGCTTTGTAGCAGATTATTTGGAGGTTCACTTAACTTTTTCACATTTCTAGGAGTTTGAGGATTGAAAGAAAGAGCATTAAATTTTGTGGCCACATGAGTAGTATTTAGTTATTATCTTTCTTATCATCTCCCTTTTGGAAAGAATTTTTCTTTTAAAATTTTGAAGGATAGGAAGATGCGGAAGGGGTATTAGAGAACCCATACTTCAAACCATCAGAATCTAGTAACTTAAATTCAACATTCTTGGCATAAGTATGAAGATCTATTAAAGAAGTTTAACTATTCAAATAAACATTATCCATGTGTGAAGATAATAAGCTCTTAACAAAAATGCTTTGGAGTTCATTATCTAGAAGTTGATGTTTCATTTTGGCACAAAGTGATTAAATTATATAACATATTCATTAGATCCTTGGGAACATTCATATAAATCTAAAATAATAGCATATATAACCATGCTCAATTGAAAATGGTTGAGGAAAGTTGTGGGTAATTGATACAAATAATAGATAGATCTAGAATCCAAAGAATAAAACCATTAAAAGACATAGTCTCTTAGATTATGAGGGAATATCTTAGCTAAGAACTTGTGATCATAAATGTAATCTAAACATGTTGAATAGAAGGATAGCAAATGAGTATTGGGATCACCTTTCCCATGACATAACTTGAAGGAAGGTGCCACACAACCAACAAGTAATGGATAGGTCACAACTTCAAATGCAAGAGATGTGTGATGTGTTTGAGTGTACGTTATAGCATCTTGATCAGTAGGAATTGAACCAACTTTCATTTCAAATCTTTCTAACTTCAACAATAGTGCATTAAGGGTGGAGGTGAGGATAGTGGTGGTAGGAGTAGTATGAGTAAGAGTTCGATCATAAAGGAGATGGGAAATAAGAGGTAATGATGTGACACTATGAGGGTGGGAAAATATGGCAGGAAAAGAGGTAGGGAGGACAGTAGTAAGGTGGAGTAGAAATGACAATGAAGGGATGGACCTAGTCAGTGGTGAGGTAAATGCTAATGGAAGGGGAGGTAGTAATGATATGAGAGGTAACCAACATGCTACAAGTAATGAAATGAGAAGTAGGCATAATATGTGGATCTATTTTGCATAAATATCCATATACATCTTTGAATGTTCACTTTTAATTTATTGTGAACTTTTGTGTTTACCTCCATTAAAAAACTTAGTTATGTTGTTGAAAGTTTTGTGTGACAGGAATACTTATTCCCTTGTGTCAAACCCTATAAGGATAATAATTCAACAACTTCGAAAATGATTGAAGACAGTTAACAAAACATGTAGCAACAATTGTCCTAGATGATGTTGTAAGCACAAATATAATAAAGTGCTTCTAAATTCAATACTCAAATGGTTATAGCTATGAGAACCTCTTACAAATTCTAGGTGATCTCTTAGAATTAGGGATACTCTTAAATACAACTCTAAGGGTCACAAAAAAAATGTTTCACATATTAAGTCAACACATGATAATAAAGTGTGAAGGGTTAAGTTAGTTCTAAATTTAAATTCTAAAGGTTTGAGGTTCATTTTCATAACTACATATATAAACCAAATTATTTATGTAATTGTAAGTTTGGTCTAAAATGATAAATAGATGAAACTAAAGAATAAGATTGATTCCTAAAAATAATACAAATAAAAACAAATAACTCAGATTATGCACCGACTCTTAATAAAAAGTATACCATTTATATTTAAAATGAATAAAAAATAACAATACAAAATATATAATTATAATGATACAAATTATTTTACCTTTCCTGCACAATATTTAATTTTTCTTTTATGTACATCTTAATTATGATAACCTAGTAAAATGCAAACATACAACACTTTAATCTTTTGATATGAATCTTAATCAAGATAGCCAAAGAAAGTACTTCAAATTATTATCAAAATAGCAAAAATTAGTGCTTTACATAGCAAAAATAACAGCAGTCCCATAGACTATCATAAACTCGTGGACATTAAAAATCTTATATGAAGGAAACATAGAACACTTTTAATCTTTTTATATGAATCTTAATTAAAATAGAATTATTATCAAATTAAATAACAAAAATTAACGCTTTGCATAGCAAAAATAACAGCTCTCCCATAGACTATCATACGAAGGAAAATTTGCATCTAGTGATTCCACATTTTGAAAGAAAAATGGCTCTCCAAATACACATTTTGAAGGGCCGGAACGATAAAAATGGGGGCGAACCCAAATACACATTTTGAGAGGAAAGGAATTGGCAAGAAAGTTGTAGGCTGCAGTTCCTGTATGATGCCTGATATTTTACAGAGTAATTGTGAGCAACTCCATGCCACTGGCAGCTTTAGAGAGGCGGTATTTGAAAGTGGCGTGTAGGGGGGCTAAAGTGGTGCACGCCCATACGATAGAGAGGGGAGGAGGATGGTGGGTGGAGGTGGTGAAGGCTTATGCGCAATGCGGCTGCGTGGCGGAGGCGCGCAGAGTGGTGGAAGGAATGCGAACAGACAAGGGGAAGGAGAAGGAAATTGTGGTTGCCTCCACCGCTCTCATCACAGCGTATGCAGCGCAGGGGCGGATGTTGGCGGCGCGGGAGGTGTTGGAGGGTTTGCTAGCAGCCGGCGTTGATGTGGTGTCGTGGAATGCCATGATTGCGGGATATGCGCACAACGCCCAAATGGAAAAGGCGGCGGAGCTCTTTGACATAATGCCGCCGGAAAAGAGGAATGTGGTTACATGGACGGCCATGATTTCAGGGTATGTGCGCAGTGGTTCAGCGGGAGCCTCTAGCGCTTTGCGCTTGTTTTATCAAATGCCCGTGCAATTGCCCAACCACGTCACCTTTGCCGCCCTCCTCCCTGCCTGCCAACATTTGGAGACATTGCAGGGCATCCATGAACAAATTCTGCGGCGGGGGTTTCAATCCAACGTGTTCGTAGGCAATGGGCTTGTGCACATGTATGCTAAACTGGGGGTTATTGGGGTTGCGCGCCAGGTGTTTGACAAAATGGCAGAGCGGAGCGTGGTGTCCTGGACGGCGATGGTGGCTGCATATGCGCGAGTGGATTTGGCGGAGGCGCTGAGGTTGTTCTGGAGAATACCGCAACCCAACGTGGCCTCGTGGAACGCCATTATTGGGGGATGCATGCACCATGGCTTTATTGCTCGGGCGCGTCTTCTCTTCCACCAGATGCCTCGCAGAAATGGATTTTCATGGAACATAATAATTGCGGGATACGCAGAATGGGGGCAAACGGAGGAGGCCCTGAAACTCCTGGAGCAGATGCCCACAACGGAGACGGCCGTTGCCGTCGTCTCGTGGAATGCTGTGATTGCAGGATACGCAGACAAGGGAGAGGAAGGGGAGGCTCTGAGGGTATTTCGGGTGATGCAAAGGGAAAGGGAAAGTGTGGCCGTGAAGCCAAACCCTAAAACCTTCACACTCGTTCTGCCTTTGTATGGCAAGAGGGCGAGTCTGAAAGAGGGGAAGGAGATCCACGGGGCCATCGTCAGAGCGGGCGTAGGAGGAGGGCGAAATGTGTATGTGAGTAGCGCAGTGGTGGACATGTACGCCAAGAGTGGAAGCATAGGAAGCGCCCGCAAGGCATTTGAGCAGACACGTGAAGGGGAGCGCGACGTGGTGAGCTGGAGCAGCATGATAATTGGGTACGCCATGCACGGGCAGGGGAGGGAAGCGGTGCGGGTGTTTGAGCGCATGCAGGATTGCGGCGCACGGCCGGACCATGTGACCTTAGTTGGAGTTCTGTGGGGCTGTGCACAAGCAGGGCTCGTGGAGGAGGGCTGGCGTTGTTTCCGGTGCATCGAAAAGCCCACAATGGAGCACTACGGCTGCATGGTTGATCTTTTGGCCCGTGCTGGCCTCCTCCACCGCGCCCTCCACCTCGTCAACACCATGCCAATAAAAGCTGATGCAACTGTTTGGGCTTCTTTGCTTGGAGGTTGTCAAACGCATGTCAACCTTCAATTAGGAGAATATGTCGCACATCAGCTTTTTCAGCTCGACCCTCGGAACCCTGCCCCTTATGTGCAGCTGTCAAATATATATGCAGCAACTGGCCGCTGGGAGGGCACTCAAAGGATACGTCAAATAATGAAAGTCATGAGATTCACAAAGAAGCCCGGTTGTAGTTGGATTGAGGTCAACAAACAGATCCATGCTTTCACTTGCTTATAGAAGTGTAATGGAAATAATTGCACTTTGGACGGAACCCCAACAGCCCACGCACCCAATAGTCATTATGGTGGTGTCTTGGGTATGTAACGATTCTTTATTCGAATTTTTAATCTATTATTTGTTAAGTTTTTTAATTTGTTATTTGTAAAGTTAAGCGTTTGTAACTAGCAATTGCATCTTAGTGTGCAATGGATACATCAAAGAAGTGTGGAAGGTCAATTAGGATAAATTTTGGTCTATTTTTTGTATAAGGATATGTAGTACATGAGGTCAATTGGTAGGCCATTTTGTAAATGATGTTGTTTGTGCAACAAAGTTGTCAATGGAGAAGTAATATCTTCAAATCAACTATGCATCCACTTCCAAGTATCCAAACAAGATTGAAATAAAACCTCTAAATCAAGAAGATAATCAGGCTCCATTACCAACAGGGACATGTTATGTTTGCAATAAGGAGGGAGGGAAGGAGAAATAGTGATAGGAAGAGGGAGAGATGAGAGGGGAAGAGTGTGAGAGAGAGAAAGGTAAGGAGATAGAGATGGAGATGGAGATGGAGAAAAAGAAGAAGAGGGATATGGAGAGGAGAAAAGGAGAGGGAGAGAGGGATAGATAGAGATGGAAGAGATAAATATATAGAGAGGGAGAGAAAGGGAGATAAATGGATGGATAGATAGAGGGAGACATGTCCAAATATAAAGTGGGAGAGAGGAAAATAGATGTAGAGATGTAGAGTGAGAGAGGAAGGGGAGATAACTAGATAGAGAGATCGAGAGGACGAGATAGGGATATAAGGAGAAATAGAGAGAGACAAACAAAGAGAATTAGAGATAGGTAATTAGAGATGGAGAGGGAGAGAGAAAGGGAGAGACAGGAGATATAGAGAGAGAGAGGGGGGGGAGAGATATAGGTAGAGGAGGAGATCTAGAAGAGGGGGAGAGAGGGAGAGAGGTAGAAGATGGAGAGAAAGAAGAGGGGGAGAGACAGAGAGCAATATGTAGAGGGAGAGAGAGAAGATGGGGGAAAGAGAGATAGCTCGATATATATAGAGGGAGAGGGAGAGACAGAAAGGGGGTGATATAGAGAGATAGAGGGGGTGTCATGTCCCTGGATTTGCAACACTAAAGTACAAAAATAACCAAGCGTTGAAATGCAAATAAATAAGCAAAATAAATAACACTATAAATATTAAAAATATAAATATAAATATTAACAATTTAAATGTTATTATTATAATCATTATAGCATATAATACTATGAATATTAAAACATATATGTATTTACAATAAAATTCAATTTATAAATATATTAATATAAACATAAAATAATTAAAAGGAAATACAATTATGAAAATAAGCAGCAGACAATTCATTTAAAGGAAGATGTTAAATATAATAAACAAGAACCTTTTAAAGGCAACAACGATTCTAATAAAAGACAGTAAACCTTTATTTAAGACAATGATGGGACCCACATGAAATGATTAATAATTAATGAAGTGGAAAGACTAAGGCAGCGCTTGGATCTTGGGGGGATGATATACAAGCAGCGACCAATACAACAGAATGAAGGCTTCAATGGAGAGTTGTTAAGATCCAGCTATTAATAAATGGAAGAAAACAACAACAATTATCTCAGGTAGCAATTGCTATTGGAACAACAATTCATAGAAGGTAGCATTGGTATCTCTTCTAAAGGCAACGATAGAGGTTAAGGGAAAAAAACACTCTTAACAAATGGTCATACCTTTATAAAAGGTTGTCTCCATTCAAAGGGATGCCTACTTTCATGAAAAGGCATGAGGATATAAAGATTTGCATTTATGTAAGCAAATGTAAATCAATATATGGAAATCAATTAGAAATTTGGAAGAGAAGCAGAGGATAAAAGTGGGGAATAATCATCAGAAATACATTTTACAATTAGACAATCAATATTTCAGAATATACAAAAGGAATATATTCTGAGTTGGAAAGCAGATATAAAAAGATGGATTACTAAGTAGAGGAATTCAAGGAATGTTTTCAGAATATAAGGAGGTTTAGCATATATATATTCCAAAACAACATATCCAAGTGCTCTTGGGAGACATGATCATCATAGAAGAAATATGAAGGAAGGGAATAGAATAAGAAAGAAAAGGCATAACTGGCTGGAAAATAAAGAGGTTCTATAGAACGGTAGCTTGGAGAAATAGGGATATCTGTAGAATTGAACAACAATAAGGAGATAACTATTTTATGAATTTAAATAATAAGTTAGATAAGTGTTTGTACATTTGAATAATGGTGTTGATAAATACATTATGGATTTAAATAATAGTATAATTAATAATAATTCATACATGATACTATTTATTTAAAGTTATCTACTTTTTATTGATGGCATTGGGAATAATAAATCATGCATGCTACTAGTTATCTTATAACATTGTTGATACGTTTTGCTCCATTGACATTATTGTATGTAATTACATATGTATATTTACATGAAATATATATTATAATACGATTATACAATAAAGATGCTTGCAACAATTATTGAGCCTTATAAGTAATTGTGATTATTTGATAGGTAAATGAATAGATTTATTAATGTTTTTATCCTATGATTGATCAGGAAAAGGAGAGAAAGAATATAGTCTGAACCCCAAACCATTAGAAGAGGATATCTTTAGAAAATCTGGGCGAGATTTAGGGCAATCCCAAAAGGGGACATTATAGGGGGATAGTGAGAGATATAGATATAATGATAGAGGTATAGAAAGATATGGATAGAAAGAGATAGAGAAAGGAGTGAGAGGTAGATAAAGAGAGAAAGAGAGAGAGATATTGATCCGGTGGACATTTTTCAGTGAAAATTGAAGTGTCTTATTTTTCTCCAAAATCTGCACCATCAGAAAGAGCTCAGTGCCCTGGTTCCAACGCAACTCGAACGGAGCGAAAAGGAGTCCGTTTGCACGAGTTATAGCCAGTCAAACCTTTGGTCAAACTGGAATCAGAGGGCATTCAGGAAGCGAAAAAAATGGCGTCAAAAATCAATGAAACTGGCGTAATCGCGAAGAGCTCGTCGAGACGATTCCGACGGTGTTCGTTTCGTCGAAATCCGACATCATATGCGAAACTTATCAGCGGTCAAAGTTTGCAGTTGACTTGGTGGAGTTGAAGGTACAGTGATGACGTCATCATCCGTACAGCTGGCGTCAGCAAATGGTACGATATCCAAAATGGACCAATCGGAAGGTGACACGTGGCAGTTCGTACGGTCCGTACATGTCGACGTGGCACAATGATGTGGCAGGTGACATCAGCAAAGATCAGCGAATCAGATGATGACACGTGTCGTTCGTACGTCTAGTCAGCAGTTCCAGTCAGCACCTAGTCATCATCTCCGTCAGCGCACAGTCAGCGGTGTTGGCGAATCAGTCTTCGCCATGTGGCACCTCCTCGGCATGCCACGTGGCCCACGGTTTGTCTCCTGCGTCGGTCGGTTTGTAAATTTGTTTGTTTGTTTAAAAAAAATCTTAACTGGCCCGCGTGGGATTTGATACCACAACCACCCATCCGCGAAGACTCCGCGCCACCGTTAGACCACACACACAGCCGTTAATAATACATGGACTCCGGTTTGTTTTGTTGTTTGTTCGGTGGAATATGGTTAGAAAACGCCGACGGCCGGGAGTGGAACCCGGAACCGTCGGGCCCTCAAAAAGCTTGTGCACCGTTAGACCATCGAGTCTGTTCGGGGTATATGTGGCATTGGCTTGTTTTGTTGTATATTTGAAAGCCGAATGCTTTAAAATAAAAACAAACTCCCTAATTTAAATTAAATAACAACAAACAATAATCTTTTTTAAGATTAAAATCAAAACCCCCTAAACAATGAAAGCCCGAGTGATGCTAAGTTGAAGGGCTTGGAATTATTTTATGGGATTTATGTGAATATTTTGAAGATTACTATGTAAAATAAGGGAGATTAAGTTGTTTTTTTAGGAGATATGGAGGATTTCAAATATTTGATTTGTAATTTGGAGAGATAAGGTATATTTTGTAAATCAATTGGTTAGTAACCAAATTGAGTTAATTTTATGTATAAAAGGGGGTGTGAGATGAGAGGAAATCGAAGTTTTTTTTCAGGTAATGAAGTCTTGATGCTGAGGTGACGAAAGAGAGGTCTTGTGGAGATTCTTTGAGTCATTCTTGCACGTCAGAGCGTTGTTATGCTGCCGAAGTGCTTAGAGAATGATTGTGGTGCTTTGTAATTGATTTTTGGAGTTAATCGGATCGGTCTCTCTATTGGAGTGGACCCGGAGACGTAGTTCTTAGAGACGAACTTCGTTATCAACTGTTTGCACTTCTCTTCTTCTCTCTCTTTCTTTCTCTCCTTTCCTTCCTTTCTGTTATAATCACCTTGTTATTACTTTCATTCTGTTATTTCCTTAAGTTAATTTTGATTTAATTAACTTGAAATAATCATTGTAAAAGCATTGTAAAAGTTAAGCATTTAAATACTGCAATCTAGTCTAGATCCTAGACAGATCAAGTTGGTATCAGAGCTTAGTTGGCTATTATTGCAGTTATTTGTTTTTTGAATGCTAACAAGATCTAGGATTCAGAAGGGTGAAGGCAAGCTCGAAGACTTTAATCCTGAGATCGGGAAGCGTAGAACTTTTCCGAAGATGTCAGTTTCTGGAATGGAGGTTCCTGAAGAAATCAGTGAGCAGGAGTTTCGAAGAGCATTCCTTGAGATGAAGGCTAAGGTGGACATTCTTTTTCAGGAGAGACAAGAGCGGAAGGAACGTGAAGAAGGTTCATCGAAGCAAGATGCTCGTGAAGACAAGAAAGGGAAACAACATGGAGATGGTGGCAAGCAACCAGATCATCCCTTTTCTTCTTCTCCTCCCTCTTCTCCTTCTCCTTCTTTTCCATCTTCTCCTCATTCTATTTCTTCTAATCCTTTCAAGAGTGGGTATAAGCCTAAAATAAAACTGGATGTAAAATTTGATTTACCTAAATATTGTGGTGAACTTAATGCTGAAAAATTGGATGATTGGATTCAACAAGTAGAGGTCTATTGTAGAGTCCAAAACTTGTTAGATGATGTTGATAGGATCCAATTAGCTACTCTTCGTTTAGGAGGTATAGCCTTAACTTGGTGGGAGAGTAAGTCTAAGGCAGAAGTTTCACAACATGGTAGAGTTAGTTTAACTTGGGCAGAATTTATTAATGCTCTTAAGAAGCAGTTTTATCCCCTAGGACATATGCAGCAATTAATGATGGATTGGCAAATGTTTAGGCAAGGGAAAGGTCAAACTGTCCAAGAGTACACCCATGAATTTAGGAAAAGGGCTATTGCTTTGAATGTTCCTTTGTATACCCAGACACGTTGTTGAAGTACATAGGAGGTCTACATTCCTACCTTAGGCATTCCATTTTGGTATTGAACCCTTGTAATTTGGATGAAGTGTCTGTTCAAGCTACACACTTAGAGTCAAGGGGTAAAGGATCTTTCATTGACAAGTTTGATAATGATGTAAAGAAATCTTCTAAGAATGCAGAGACAGGGAAAGGAAAGAAGACAGCTACAGTTAAGAAGGATGAGAAACTTTCTTGCACTCATTGTGACAAGGAAGGTCATGATGAAGATCACTGCTGGAAGTTACATCCTGAACTGAGGCCTAAGTGGGCTCAAAGACGTAATCAGAAACAGAAAGGTAAGGAAAAGCCATGAATGTTGTTATGGATCTTGGTTCAGATTCAGATGATGAGACTAAGATAACAGCGATGGGTCTAAAAGGTAAAACCCCTATTTCTGGTGTTTCTGTTGGTAGTTGTGATTCTACTTCTAAAGTTAATGATTTCTCTGAAGATGTGAAAAGGAATGAGCTATTTCATTTAAGGGTTGTTGCTATGAACAGTAAAATTGATGCACTCATAGATAGTGGATCTCAGGTGAATTTAATTTTAGAAAGTGTTGTAAGGAGCTTGGGATTAAAAACTACACAACATAAGAAACCTTATCCACTAGGTTGGATTTGTGAAAATGACAAGTTGCAAGTAACAAAACAATGCACCTTAAGGTTCACAATCACTAGTAAATTTGTGGATGAAGTACATTTTGATGTAGTTCCATTGGATATCTGTGGGATAGTGCTTGGTAGCCCTTACTTATATGATAGGAAAGCTATATTCTACAGGGAACAGAATCATTATCACTTTTTTAAAGATGGCATTCAGTATATTGTACATTCTCACAAGATTAAGACTGATCGTTCTTTTGCAAATACAGGGCAGTTAAAGAGGGTAATTAATGCAAGTAAAGAGTTAACTCTTATGTCTGTCAGTACAGGTGGTTCTACACTTGAACTTGGAGTAGCTAACCAGGGTCAGATGTTGCAGGATGCACTTGCAGTACAGCATGAGAAAATGATGCTTGAAAGCATTGATGGATCCTTGGGTAATAATGTTCCTGTTGTGAAGGATCGATATGTTGTTGACTTATTCTCTTTCATTTTTGCATTGTTGTTCAGCTTGATGCTAGTCAATTTTTGTTGGTTAGCGGCTACGACATTTGATGTAGATGCTTATGGAAGTGATAAAGTTATGTTTATGTTCAACAATATTGTTGCAGTCTTCATTGTGCTTGTGAGTCAGGTATTCAGATGTACAGAGGATACAGGACAAGTGGGGAGGCCAAGTCCTCACTTAATGTCAGATTAAATGCCACTTTTGGAGGTCCAAAAGGTCTTTAGTGGGGAGGCCGATCCGGTGGACATTTTTCAGTGAAAATTGAAGTGTCTCATTTTTCTCCAAAATCACCATCGAGAAAGAGCTCTGGTTCTCTCTTTGCCGAGTTATAGCCACAAACCTTTGGTCAAACTTCTTGGTTGTCAAAATCAATGAACGTAATCGCTCGTCGAGACGATTCCGACGGTGTTCGTTTCGTCGAAATCCGACATCATATGCGAAACTTATCAGCGGTCAAAGTTTGCAGTTGACTTGGTGGAGTTGAAGGTACAGTGATGACGTCATCATCTGTACAGCTGACGTCAGCAAATGGTACGATATCCGAAATGGACCAATCGGAAGGTGACACGTGGCAGTCCGTACGGTCCGTACATGTCGACGTGGCACAATGATGTGGCAGGTGACGTCAGCAAAGATCAGCGAATCAAATGATGACACGTGTCGTTCGTACGTCCAGTCAGCAGTTCCAGTCAGCACCTAGTCATCATCTCCGTCAGCGCACAGTCAGCGGTGTTGGCGAATCAGTCTTCGCCACGTGGCACCTCCTCGGCATGCCACGTGGCCCACGGTTTGTCTCCTGCGTCGGTCGGTTTGTAAATTTGTTTGTTTGTTTAAAAAAAATCTTAACTGGCCCGCGTGGGATTTGATACCACAACCACCCATCCGCGAAGACTCCGCGCCACCGTTAGACCACACACACAGCCGTTAATAATACATGGACTCCGGTTTGTTTTGTTGTTTGTTCGGTGGAATATGGTTAGAAAACGCCGACGGCCGGGAGTGGAACCCGGAACCGTCGGGCCCTCAAAAAGCTTGTGCACCGTTAGACCATCGAGTCTGTTCGGGGTATATGTGGCATTGGCTTGTTTTGTTGTATATTTGAAAGCCGAATGCTTTAAAATAAAAACAAACTCCCTAATTTAAATTAAATAACAACAAACAATAATCTTTTTTAAGATTAAAATCAAAACCCCCTAAACAATGAAAGCCCGAGTGATGCTAAGTTGAAGGGCTTGGAATTATTTTATGGGATTTATGTGAATATTTTGAAGATTACTATGTAAAATAAGGGAGATTAAGTTGTTTTTTTAGGAGATATGGAGGATTTCAAATATTTGATTTGTAATTTGGAGAGATAAGGTATATTTTGTAAATCAATTGGTTAGTAACCAAATTGAGTTAATTTTATGTATAAAAGGGGGTGTGAGATGAGAGGAAATCGAAGTTTTTTTTCAGGTAATGAAGTCTTGATGCTGAGGTGACGAAAGAGAGGTCTTGTGGAGATTCTTTGAGTCATTCTTGCACGTCAGAGCGCTGTTATGCTGCCGAAGTGCTTGGAGAATGATTGTGGTGCTTTGTAATTGATTTTTGGAGTTAATCGGATCGGTCTCTCTATTGGAGTGGACCCGGAGACGTAGTCCTTAGGGACGAACTCCGTTATCAACTGTTTGCACTTCTCTTCTTCTCTCTCTTTCTTTCTCTCCTTTCCTTCCTTTCTGTTATAATCACCTTGTTATTACTTTCATTCTGTTATTTCCTTAAGTTAATTTTGATTTAATTAACTTGAAATAATCATTGTAAAAGCATTGTAAAAGTTAAGCATTTAAATACTGCAATCTAGTCTAGATCCTATACAGATCGGATATAGAGTAGAAGAGATGGAGGGAGAGATGGAGTGAATGAGAGAGAGGGAGGGGGGAGACGGAGAGATAGCTCAATAGATAGAGAGGGGGAGAGGGAGTGACATAGATAGTGAGAGATATAGAGAGATAGAGAGTGATAGGGAGAGATATATCAATTACCTCCCTATATCTCTATCTATTCATCTTTATAGATCGCTATCTCTCTACCTGTCTCTATCTATTTGTCTCCCTCTCTATCTGTATGTTTCTCATTATCTCCCTCTATTTATCTTTATCTCCCTATCTCTTTATGTGACTTTACCTTTATCTATGTCTCTCTCCTCTTCTCTCTTTATCTTTTCCTTTATCTATTTTTCTCTATCTCCCTCACTATCTCTACCTCTTTCTTTGTCCCTCTTTATTCCTCTATATCTCTACCTATCTCTTTATATCTCTGTCTCCCTCTTTATCTCTCTATTCCTATTTATCTCTCTCTCTCTCTCTCTCTCTCTCTCTCTCTCTCTCTCTCTCTATCTTTATCTTTGTTTCTCTCTTCTCTTTTTTTCTCCCTATCCCTCTCTCTATCCTTTTATTTCAATCTTTGTTCTCTTTCTTTTTTTTCTTTTTTCTCTCTCCACCTATCTATATATTCTCTAACTCCCTCTCCCTTTTCTCTTCCTTTCTTTTTCTCTCCTTCTCTCTCTATATGTTTGTCTCCTTAAGTGTGCAATGGGTACATTGAAGAGGTCTTAAAGGTGAATTATCAGATCCTTAATAAAATGACATGCTACTTTGAGCGTAACTCCCCAAGGACACATTTCATCCTTGGATTGTTGACATGAAACAACCAATCAAAAGTTAGTGATTCTTCTCTCTCTCTCTCTAAATTTGTCTCTTCCTCTCATTCTCTATCTTTTGAGTTTCTCTCTCTTTATTAGCTGATAGGCTACACATAGTGTGAGATTTAAGCCTGAAACAAGTCTCACGCCTGCAAACCATTGTTGAGTAGTTGGAAAACAAGTTTCAACTACCATTTAATGGTAAACCAACTGTTGTTTAATGGTAAAATCCTCTAAGATATTAGGTAAAAGCCTCTAAAATCTCACTTATCATATAAAAGCCAAATAAATATTGATTTGACAACTGGATGGGTACATTTCATTTCAATTTGCAATATTTTTTGTCAATTTGATGGCAACTTCTTTTTTCATTTGTATTGCTTTATGTTTTAAATTTGTATGCAAATATCTCATAATTAGATAATACTTAATTCCTTTAAAGAAAAAATCTAGATTTGTCTAAATTTATTTCATTCCATTATTTAGCACTTGTTATTAATTGTATGATCTAGCCACATGCAACTAGAATTTATAGCGCATCCATGTGTAAACACATACTCTAACATATTAACATACATATAGTTTTCTATCGACATAATCCTTGAACCTCCTTTAGCTGCAAGTGTTAGTATATATATCTCTCTCTATATAGAATTGTCTTCCCCCTATCTCTCTTTCTTTTTCCTAATCTCTCCAAAGATCAATCAAACTATAGATTTTTTATAAATTAATTTAATTTGTTCTATATAAAAATATTAATTATTAATTATAATAATTTCATATTTATATTTAATAATTTTTATTATAGAATATAATATATAATAATAATATAACCTATTATTATATATAATAATAAATATAATTATAATATCTATAATTTAATCTGTATTATATATAATTATATTAATTATATTTTATACTATATAAAAATATAATAATTATTAATTTTATATATATAATAAGTATAATTATATTATTTTTTATTATATAAAATATACATTATATATTAATTATGCTAATATATACTTAACTATGTAGGGTAAAGGATGTTGTAATGTTAAAACCTAAATGTGCTCATTATTAGGATTTAGGCCGTAATTTTCATTTTTATAAACATACTTTATAACCCTCGTCAAAACCTTATTGAAAGGTCAATACCAACAAGGAAGAGTTTGGAGGAGCAAAAACCAATAGTGACAAGGAAAGCAACAAAAAAAGGGCAAAAAATGATGAAAGAAAGAAGGCAGTTCATACTCACCTTTCTAAATTAAAGAATTTAGAAAAGGACAAACTTGAGGTTGAGAAACAGCTAAAGAAACAAAAGAAACCTTCTTTCAAAGATGCAAAACATATTGACCATGGATATAAAATTCCACCATGGCAAAGAAAAGATGAATCTTCTTCTAAACATCATAAGCACTCTTCCCCAGATCCTGACATTATAGGAATTTTTAAGAAATTTGATTTATTACTTAATGATGTTACTGATCTCAGAAGAATGCTTAAATCTCAGCAAAAAGCAATCAGAAATCTTTCTGCGGAGGTGGGAGAAATTAAAGACATACTCTATAAAGCAGATGAAGCTGAGAAAGAAGAAGAAGAAGAAGAACCTACAGAACCAAGCAGCAGCAACAGTATCTCATTAAGCAGAGATAAGAATTGTTCTCTATTGCTCGCGAATAATGGTAATTATATCCGAATAAATTTTTGTTTTCCTGGATATAAGAAAGTACCATTATATGCTTTTGTGGATACAGGATCTTCAAGATCATTAGCAAAAACCAATGCTATTCCAGCCTCATTCTGGAAAGAAAAGGCAGATCTTCCACAGAGCTATGCAATCAATGGGCAGAGAATCCAAATGGGCAGGTATGCACAGGATGTACACATTGAAATTATGGGAAAAACATTTATTACAGATTTCATAGAATACAATGATTTGGAAGATGATGTTCTTCTAGGATTTTTGTTCTTTACAAAGTATGAGCCTTTACAGTTTTGGAAACATAAGATATCTCTAAAACATGAAGATGGTCAAATTGAGATTCCAACACTCAAAATAGTAAATCACAAATTTGATCAGCAAAAGAAAAGAAAAAGGCAAGAGTCCAGTAAAGAAGCTATAGAAAAACCCCTAGAAGAAATTGAAAAAAGATTTAAAGAAAATTGTTGTAGTCCAAATCGATTACAATTCTGGTCATAGGAACATGAGGAATGTGAAATACAGATCAAACCAGAATGTAAGTCTGTAATTCCCTATGAACCAGCATACTTGATGAGCCCAACAGAAACCAAAGAAATTGATGAACAACTACAAGAGTTGTTAGAAGGAAATTTCATAAGAGAAAGCAAGAGCCCATTCTCATGTCCAGCATTCTTGGTTAATAAAAGAGCAGAGCAATTAAGAGGCAAGAAAAGGCTGTGTATAAACTACAGACCACTGAATGATATAATTCTTCCATTTAATTATCCATTTCCTTTTAGTTCTGATCTAATCCGCAGAGCTGCAAATAAAAAGATATTTTCAAAGTTTGATTGCAAATCAGGCTTTTGGCAGGTCAAGGTTAAAGAATCTAATAAATATAAAACAGCATTCTCAGTCCCACAAGGATTATACGAATGGAATGTTATGCCATTTGGTCTAAGCACTGCTCCAGCATATTTCCAAAGAAGAATGGACCAGGCACTTAGACATTTAAAAGATTTTTGTGCTGTTTATATAGATGACATTCTTATATTTTCAGATTCAGTTACTGACCACTTGCAGCATCTTAATGCACTATATGAATCCATCAGAAATCATGGAATTTGTTTAACAGCCAGAAAAATGGTAATCGGCCAAACTCAAATTGATTTCTTAGGATTGCATTTACAGGAAGGAAAGGTCCAATTACAACCTCATATTCTTGTCAGAATTCAGGAATTTCCAGAAGTACTTTCCGACAAGAAGCAGATTCAAAGATTTTTGGGTTGTTTGAACTATTTATCACCTTTCTATAAAGGATTAGCAGAAGATAGGAGAATTATCCAACATCATTTAAAGGATAATACAGAAGGATGGTCTGAAGCAGCCTCAGAAGCAGTCCAACGGATAAAAGGAAAATGCCAGCATTTGCCAGCACTACAAAATCCTGTTGAAAATTTTCCATTATTTCTTTATACTGATGCTTCTGATAAAACTTGGTCAACTGTTTTGATACAGGAAGAAGGTAAAAAGCAAAATATATGTGGTTACAGATCTGGAACCTTCACAGATACTTAGTCAAGATATCACATATATGAAAAAGAAATTTTGGCAGTTAAAAATGGAATTAAAAAATTTAAAATCTTTCTCAAACCAGTCCATTTTACTGTCAGAACAGATAGTCAAGCCATGAGAAATCTGCTTACTAAGAAGCCAGATGAAGACATAGCCCAAGGAAGAGTCGCAAGGTGGTATTTTGAGTTTCAAAGTTATGACTTTAATATTGAGTGGATTAAAGGAGATCATAACCCTCTTGCAGACTCTCTCACCAGAGAAATGGCATGTTCTATATATACTGATCTTGAATTTGATAGTTGTGAATATTATCGTCAAGATGGAACAGCCATGTTTGTTGCAGATTTCGGCGGGGGAAATTCTCAGATTCTTCCCTTACTTCCAAAAGAAATAGTTGTTACTTTATTAGAAACCTATTTCTTGAATAAGTGGCTTAAAGAAATTTATGATAAGATATATTATCAACATAACCATTTGTTGCTTGATCCAGAAGAAGAAGAGGATTTTAAGCAGGACATTGGAATGCTCAATGCTCCAGTTAAAGTTTGGTGTGGCAGAAGGACAATCCACATTAGGATCAGAAGTCTTTTTGGAATGAATTGGTCGAAGAAAAGCAAAATGAATCTTCTTAAGCTTATAAAATTTGGGTTTATTACTCGAATTTCTATTCACCAAGACACCTTTGAAGACTATGTTGATCTAATTGGTGGCAGATTTAACCAAGATATGGAAGAATTCTTTAATCATTTATATCCTGGTTTTCATGGAATAATTTGTAATAGTCTTTCTGATTATCTCCAAGCTTACCCTCATACTGGATATTTATTTCCAAGAATAGAATTTTATCCTCTTTGTGCAGAATGGAAAGCTGAAGTTCGGCTTCAACAAATGGAGATTACTCTGCGACCTGCTCTTTTGGCAGTCCGAATTGAAAGTGATATAGCCTACTCAAATGACTACCTGGTCCAGATTGATCATGTGTTTAATGCCACAAGTGAAGATTGGGAAAGAGCTTGCACTCAGCTATCGGATGATCTTTTAGATCCTATCCCTTTCTGAGCTAGCATATGGGCTTGTCTATGCCGTGATGTCACCCACGTTAAGATGTGACAGATAGGATGCTACCTATCCACAAAAAAGCAAAACCCATAGTGACTTTTGGGTGTAAAGTCATCATGTACGTGACATGAGTCCTAATCACGGTTGTTGAAGATTCCTTGTTCACGCCTTTTATAATGGCTACAGGAATTCTTGTCGGTTGGTTCTTATCCATGTTCATGCATTTACCTTTATTGGTGTTGCTACGGATGAGATGCCCTTGCGTGTCACTCTTCTATTGACGGATTTCAAAATATTGTAAAGAAGAGGTTAAAGTTTTGCTTCGATGGAATCAGTCTCTTCCTATAAGAGGACCTCTAAGACGCCTACTTCAACACACCGAGTGAGATACCGAGTCATATATCGAGTTAGAGATTTTGAATGAGTCTTAGAAGAGTCTAGGTTATCAGACTTATGCTCTCTCCTACGCTTAGTGCGATCTGGATGATCAGAATCTGATTATATTGTAATGAGTCTTCATAGTGGAATGAGTTTTGAATGCAAAGTTTGTTTATTCTTTTTCATCCTCTTTTGTGCAATCTGTGTAATTGGATTTGGGATTTACCATTTCTATTTCCAGTGATCTAGAATTTCATTGTTGTCTGTTTATTCCGCATATACCAATTTGCGGAATAAACAGACAACAATGAAATTCTAGATCACTGGAAATAGAAATGGTAAATCCCAAATCCAATTACACAGATTGCACAAAAGAGGATGAAAAAGAATAAACAAACTTTGCATTCAAAACTCATTCCACTATGAAGACTCATTACAATATAATCAGATTCTGATCATCCAGATCGCACTAAGCGCAGGAGAGAGCATAAGTCTGATAACCTAGACTCTTCTAAGACTCATTCAAAATCTCTAACTCGATATATGACTCGGTATCTCACTCGGTGTGTTGAAGTAGGCGTCTTCGAGGTCCTCTTATAGGAAGAGACTGATTCCATCGAAGCAAAACTTTAACCTCTTCTTTACAATATTTTGAAATCCGTCAATAGAAGAGTGACAC